>OZ025299.1:211653973-212853973 GCA_964019185.1 Maratus speculifer
TGAAGCAAAAAAATGAGGGATTTTATCCAATTGTAGTAGTACATCCCGTATTGTGTATTCTATATTGACACTAATCAATGAATATATGGATACAACCCCTCTTGTTTTTGCTTCATTTTGAGAATAACGGATTTTCAACTTATTCAATTGACGATTATTTTCAGAATTTTCAAGTTATGATTTTGTGACTTTCATAAAAGTTGCTCTATACATTTAGCTAACATAATATGCAAATGAAATTTTGATATCGTTGACGCATGCGCAGTAAAAAATTATTTAGTAAATTAACGCATTTTGTATACAATTTTCATTATTTTTAAATTCTGATTACAGGGTACTGTGTGCAATGTTGTTTGTCATATTTTCTGAAAAAAATATTATTTTATATTAAGAACTCTGAAAATTATAAGGAAAAAACTTGGAAAAATTTGGGACCATTTTTATAAAAATCTTAATTACTCTGCGAGTATGCATGCTATTTGCATAAAAATGAACAAGGCGTATTACAATAAGGCATTCAATCATAATCTAGAGTTTGAGCGCTTTTGCTACATTAGTTTTGACAGGGTTATTCAAAAGATATTCATTTTTTTTTAATTTGTTGACGGTCCCCTATGGAGTTTCGGGAGAAAAATCTTCACGGAGATGTATGACTTATATTATTATATTTATACACTAAGAGTTTCGAGATGATTCCTCATGTATTTTTCTAGATATTCAACAAAATGTCTAAAATCGTAAGTGTCCAATAATCAATGGCCATATAGTGTACATATATTGTGGGGGGGAGGGAGGGAGTGACAAAAAGTCCCCATTCCTTTCTTCATTCGTATTATAATACTTTCGTTTATTTTCATAGACAGTCTGAAACATCAGTATCAGGGCTCCCAAATGGTCCGCGAACTGAACATCAGTAAATTTTAACAGAAAATTTCATGATACGTTTGCGCTAGAATCAACTTCCAAACGCGGTTTCTTGGCAATTTGCAAGACAAATCTAAGAGGAAAATTTCTCTAAGAAAATTCTGATGTTCAGTTCGCGGACCATTTGTGAGCCCTGCAGTATAGAATGACCTAAGACATAAATTATGCTCATAAGAAAGCGCCATAAGTTTTCAAATAACTGAATACATTTTATTTATATTCAACTTTTCAGACACAACTTTTAACGATAGGATAATCACACATGCTTAAAGAACAACTCGAATGCTTTCTGTTGTAAGAAAAGAATATGTATTTTACTTTTAGTTTTATGATAATACAAATAAAGTGCGTATGCGCTGCAAACAAAAAAATATCATGAAAGCGAATCGAAGTAGCTTTTTTTCTCTAGGATATAGCGAATCGAAGTAGCTTTTTTTCTCTAGGATATAAATTTGTGTTTCGCAACAAAAAGTCTTTATTCTTTTTTTTCTATTATTGCTGTTCAGATGCAATGTCATAATAAGCCAAGATTAAAGGGGAAAAGACTCCTTAAGCTGTTGGTAAAAGAGTTGCATTAGACAACACATTTTACTTCACAATCTTCAATTCCATGAATTATTGTTTTTACATTTGAAAACTTTTCAAACGTTCGTTAATTTTTGTTCATTGTTCAAAATATTTATTTAATGTTGATGTTGAAGACTAATAGAATGACACATGGGATATACGTTTTAAAGTAGCAACAACAAATCAGTAAGATTGCCAAACTTAGCTCATTTTCATGAAAAAAAGAAACTTTAGATCTCTTTTCAGAACAGAAGAAACTAAGTTTTGAAAAAAAATATAATAATATAGAATAAGACAATAAGGGGTATTGCTTCCATGAAAATTTTAAGATAATCATTAAATCTTTAAAATAAAAGTTATTTAATGAACTAATTAACCTAATCAAAATAATCAAAAAAGTAATTGCTTGTTTGGTGTTTGTGACAGCTGATTGTATTCACGAGAGTTGGGTAGCGGGTAGCGGGTTGCCCTCTGTGGGAGTCTTTCTAAAGGAAAATAATCCGTAATTCACTCACTAGGGAACTGCAAGAAGTGTAAGTCACCGATTTTTACGAAAGTGGCATCGTTGGAAAGATCTCATCGTGAGCAGTAAAAAACTCAAAGGAACTACCCGTCGCAAATGAGTCGTTTTCGAGATATTCGATAATTTATGTCACGTAGCTAGTGCATACTTAATGGGAGACCGCAAGAAATTTTAGTCTTGATCATAACGAAACTGGTATTGTTGAAAAGATATCATCGTAAGGATTAAAAAACTCAATGGAACCACCCGTCAGAAATGAGAAGTTTTCGAGATATCCGACAATATGTGTCACATAGCTAATTCACACTTACTGAGAAACTGCATTAGGTGACATAAATTAACGGATATCTCGAAAACGGCTCATTTCCGATAGGTAATTGCATTGAGACTTTTACTGCTCACAATGATATCTTCCCAACTACACCATTTTCATCAAAATTAAGACAACAATTTTTTACGGTATTCCGTTAAGTATGCTCTAGCCCAGTATGCACTAGCTCCGTGACATAAATTATGTGATATCTCAAAAACGACTCATTTCCGACGGGTGGTTCCATTGAGTTTTTTAATCCTTCCATCTTTTCAACAATACTAGTTTCGTTAAGATCGGGACTAAAACTTTTTACGGCCCCCCATTATGTGTACACTAGCTATGTGACATAAATTGTCGAATATCTCGAAAACGACTCATTTGCGACGGGTAGCTCCATTGAGTTTTTTAATGTGCATGAGGAGATCTTTCCAACGATATCACTTTCGTCAAAATCGGTGACTTACACTTCTTGCAGTTCCCTAGTCCATAGATGCCAACCTCCGGCTTTTTTTAAATGAGAAAGTTGTATTTTGAACCAGAAAAATTGCCTAGTTAAATGGGCCTACCATTAAATAATTAATACCATTGTGCCTCAATATTTTTAATCATTAAATTAATTCCTGGTTCCAAGTATAGTTTATCGATTTTTAAAAAAGCCGGAGGTTGGCATATGTCAGTGTTTACTCAAACTCGGAGAAAACCACAAATAACTTCGATACATTTAGGCCGATGAGCGTAACATGGGTTCATAAAAAGAACTCCCTTTTATGAGATATGAATTTAGAACCTTCCCAGCTGCTGGTGGAACTTAAAATAATCAATATCTATCGGCATCTTACCGTTACACTTTACAAGAGAAATAAAAAGCCAGACAAAAAAATTCTGCTAGAAAATATAATATTTTTTGAATCCTTAAATTATCTAGAATATACATTCGAAACTATTGTTTGTTCCACTCAATATGGTAATCCTGTTAACACGTTCAATTTTATCAAGGCTGATAAAAGGGAAAATAAAAAAACTCTAATTTCATTTTTCTTGAAAGAAGTTTTAAAAAATGCATATTATCACCCTTAAATCGTTCAACTTTTTGTTTTGTGTAAATTAACTAGACTTTTTTTTAAAGCTGAAATTTTTAATAATTTTAATTTTATTTAAAGTTTTGAATATAGAAAACTTGTAATTATTCACCTAAAATCCCTTACAGCCGCCATTTTGTGAAATATTTATTTATCTTATCAATTTTAGGATTGTATTTCATTATATTTGAAGAATCCATGTTCATTTTCGGTTTTAGATGTTTACTAAACCTTTGAGTTCTGATGGTTGAATTTTCTGCCACTTAATTTTAATTCCGGAATGTAACAATGACACTGGAATATTCAAAAAAATTTATATGAAAAGAAAAATAATAAATTTTTTCGTGTACAACGTAAAACGAAATTTTTTCCTTGCAAAATACTGATGCCAATGTGACTGGAATTTTGAAGAAATTTACCCATCAGAACTCAAAGGGTTAAGAGCGAAATCATCCCAAGGTTCGCACACTCCTTGGAATTTCCAAGGACTCTGGCACCACTATTAAAAATGAGAAAATTTACATTTAATTTTTAAATCACAACATTCGCAACACCCACCTTCATTCACAGATTTTACGATATTTTTCTGCAGTGAAACACTTCGAAAATATTCTTCAAATTTCGTGGTAGAACTGTGCGAACCCTGCATCCCCTACACTCATTTACTACACACATCACTCATTGGAGTATTTCGGGAGTAAAACCGGGGAAAAGTTTGAAAAAAACTCCTATAGTATATGTAGTTTATTGATTTCAAATAACTAAATATTCATTGTACAAGATGGCTTCTATGAATTTTTCTTTCCCTTACTTTTGAAAAAAAGAAAACTTGTAATAAAGTCAGTGAGTACATCATATGAATAAGCAATCAGTCATATATTTTTGACACTGATTTTGAAAAGTTTTTTGTCCAATTTAATAATTGCATTTAATTTAAGACAAAAATAACATTTTAAAATTACTGGTGGAAGTTTGCCTTATTTTGCCAAGTTGACTCCATTAAATCAGCGCAACTCCTATATTTTCTCTCTCTCTCTCTCTTTAATTACTTATATGAATTGCGGATTTTGTTTTAACAACATTCAACTTTTTTGTTAAGACTATAAAAGAACAAGCAAAGGATACTTTTTTCTACAAAAATATAGTCAGAGTTTGAAGAAAAAAGTCTTCAATTTTTTTTTCTTTTTTTGATAATATAAATTGTAACGAAATTTTCTTTTGCATACAATAACAAGTTGGTAATTATGATCACAGATCGCACAGAGGGTTTTATTTAATATTCCTTTCAAAACAACTTATCATTTAATTAATAAATCCAAATTATTAGTTTATAACTACTAAATTCACACATAGATGGTAGTACTAATAAATTTAATTTTAAAATAATTATAAAAGGAAGTTATTTTTTTTAATCAAATAAAAAAGTTCAAATCAAATTATTTAAATAAAATCCAAAATTCCAATTTTTTTGAAAATTCAAAAAAAAAAAATAAAAAAATAGCGGACATACAAATAAAATTTTAGATTTTGAAAAACGAAAAAAAATAATAATAAACGAAATTTAAAATGCTGAATCATTAAACACTGACTGTCGAAAAGTAACTTCAGACTTTTTTTTTATGTGTAACTGCATATGGCTATTTCCATGAGAACTTGTTTGTCTGTTACGTACTACGATTTTTGGCTACCAGTATTTGATGTCTGAAAAATGTGACTTATTTTGTTGAAGATATCTCCTCAATTGAATAAAACGAAGCAAACTTTACGAAAATACCGGTGACCAACAATCATAGCAATTTTTGGCTGCGTAACAGATAAACAAATTCGCATGGAATTGCCCATATCGGAAATAACATTATCAATGCATTTAAACCATAAAATTTTTACTCCTGTTGTTGAGCGATTCTGTAATGAATAAGTTATTATTAAATTTTTCTTTTTATTATTGACAGTAATTATACTTATGAAAAACTTAACGTCCACATATGTGGCCAAGGGCGAAAAGAGGTTAAAAAAAAAAAAAAAAAAAAGTAGCTGATAGACAACTCTAAGTGCAATGGGACGCATCCACTTCTAAATATTGATCCTAACGCTTGAAAATATAATTTAAAATAAAGTTTCAATTCAAATACCTTGAGTTTGATGTATGATACATATCCTTCGTTACTTTCGGTACATTTTTTTAGCGTTCTGTATGACAAATAAGATATTGTTGTCAATAAGTTTATATTAGTAAAATATGTCCACCGGTTGTCGGTCTAGGCAACTCAAAAGGTAGCGCATTGGCAATTTAAGGCAAAGGTCTTGTGTTTGACTCCGGACATCGGCAATGTTTAGCTCACTTGGAAAAATATTCGGTTCATATCATATCTTTGCCAATCAGCATGAATGTGTTAAAAATAATAAAATATAATTTTTAGAAATAACACTGTTAAAATTAAAAATGTATAAAATGTGAAAATGAGAATATGCTAATTATTATCACTGATATGCTACTGATAAAAAACGCAACACGACTACAACAATTACTTATATGGTTTACTAAAATAACTCTTTTTTTTTTCTCGGATACAAATATTTACTTGGCAACAACATATTTTTATTCATTTGTTTTAAACATATGTCCAAACAAGACTTCAAAATCAAACGAAAAATGGCTGGGTTATTAAGATGTTGCATAATTAGAGCATAAAAATTCTTAAGATAAAACACGTATGCAGTGACGAAGTTAGTAACTTAGTCTTAATAATGGCGCTTTGTCGAAAAGAAAGCGCTTCTCTCTGACCACTTTCAAGTCAATCAAAGCATTGTTTTTTTTTTAAGCGGAGTTTCCACAGCCAAGCCATTTCGTTTCCGCCTCGTACTCAATCACTTTTTGTTAGAAGCCATCCTGATCATAAAATAATATTTCTGCAGTAACTTTTCACGAGATCTATTTTAGTGATTTATGGGTTGTAGTGTCAACACATAAGTCTTCCCTGCGGAAACAGATATAAGTGTAAACTATGTAAGAGTAGACAAGCTTCGTTTATGCGCTTCTATTTTATATTGTTTTGTTGTTAATTTTAGGCCATAAGTTCGTTTAGCCAATCTCCTGAAAAGGTGCAATTTTGTGGCCAAACAAGCAAAAGTTCCGCAAGTCTACATTTTCAAGGTCCTGACAAATACTGATATAATATTAAATAAGTTTAAATTAATTTAAAAACAGTGTATCCTTGATTTAAAACTGAATTTGCCTTGCATATCCACAACGTGGCTTTTACATGTCCATGGAAACTACTTTAAAAATGTATGCTTCTGGGAGGATGTTCCGTATAAGATAAGAAATAATTTACATTTATAAATTAAGTTACAATTCATGTTACTATGAATTAAGTTACTACTGATTGTTAAGTTGATTTTTAAGTTATGATGATGATTATTGATTATTGATTATAAATTAAGTTATTAGAATTAAGTTACATTGATGAATACGAATATCTTTATAAATTTTTCGCTTGAAATTTAATTTAAATAAGATTTTTAGTTCTAATTTATATTTTCGTCACCTTTCACACATTCTTTTCTTGTTGATAATTGATTACTTTTATCCGCAACTATATTAAATGATGAGATAGTTTACAATCTAGTCTATATTTCCCCTTATTGTATTCTCTCTTTTTTTTCTTTTGTCGGGCATACATAACTAATGATGCGTTATAAAAAATATTTTAATTAAAGTTAGTGATTAGAAGAATTTTTCTTGCGTTTTATGTTGCATGAAATAAAAAACAAACAAACAAAACAATTTTGAAAAATTATCACAGAAAGATACTCTGATATATATATTTTTTCATAATATATCGCTCTAGCTATATTATGAAATTATTAGAGTTTCTTCATCATATTAAAAGCAGTTCATGTCAGTAAAATAATTTTGGTATAAAAGTTATAAAATTTTAAAAGTTTTAGGGCTCTTGGATGCCATAACAGATTTGCTATGGATAAGAGAATTTGAATAAAACTATTCATGAATAGTGAACTTCTTTAATTGATTAAATATGCGATAAAATAAGAAAAATATTATTGTAAGGAAATATTGATATGATAATTTCTGACAAATAGCAACCCTGGTATAAGTTACAGCTAGAAAAATATTTTCCGTCAATTAATAAATAAAATAATAAAACAACAACAACAAAAATCGTTTTTGAACAACGCAAACTTATCGAATTATAATATATTGGTGTTTCAATTTGTAGTGCAAAACACTGATAATTCATTGATTTCAGTGTATCATGACTCGATAAGTTTTGGACAAAAAAAATATATATTTTTGTTGAAATTATTGTTACTACCACTAACAGTTAATTTTTAGAATAAAAAGAATTTTTTTTAACGTAATTTTACATGACTCAGAAATCCTTTAAAAATGTAAATTTCATAATGTTTACAAAAATAACTATATTGAAATTGATTTCTTTTAACCCAGGAGAACGCGTGCTTACCCAGGGTATGAATGGTTTTAACTTTGCCACTAATAAAATCAAATTATAACAGTCACTTTATTAAGACGGAGACAATTCTTACAAATTTTTCGATAAAATAAGTTGAAGATTATTTATAAAACATTAGTGGTTGCAATTGTAAAAATCATACACACTCCGGGTCTTTTAGGCCCTGCGCGCGTCCTTCCGGGTTAATAATAATAAACAACAACATTTGAAACATCTTTTCAATGGTAAGTAAACTTTTAAAATTAATGGTTTACAAAGTAACTGAAGGTCAGCGATAGGAGTGCTCTATATATTTATTCGAAGCAATCGTTTGAAAAAATGTATAAATTGAATTTTTATGTGGGGAAAAAAAAAAAAAAAAAAAACCTATGATCTATTTACCCAAAGTAATTTTATGACTTTTCCTCCATCCCTTGAAGTCTCAATTTTAGAAGACCAGTTTAACACGAAAAAGAAAAAAAAAAAAAAAGAGCATAAATCTCCAAACCTTCAATACCTTCAATAGTGATCCAAATTTATCGAATAAAAAAAAAATATCGAATAAAAAAAATTATAATTATAATTATTAATTTAAAAAATTCTTATAAATCAACCCATTTTCAATACTTTGAAATTCAGATCATATTGCGTTGCTGAAAGATTTGTGCCTATATATAGACACAGCTTATATATGACATAGATGGATTAAGAGATGGTTAAGATTTGCAACGAATTTTAAGTATGTTATAATACTTCAAACATAATGGAATTATAATTATCACTAAACCATTACATGATTGTATGAATCACGGAGTGTGTAGCATTTATTCTACGTTTTTAGAGATGCACAAAAGACTTCGGTTACAGGTCTGACTATAATCAATAATTGCTGAAAGCAAATTGTTCTTTTATGACAAAAATTTGTCGAGTCATGGCACTTGAAATATTATGATTTTTCATCCCTTTTTGGATTAAAAACACATCTTTCCTAATGCCTTAAATCCCAAAAATTAGTAAAATTTAAAGTAAAGAGTGTAAATTTTCTTCGTGCAATTCTCATTATTATTTTTAAGAGCATAAATCACGTTTTCTAAATATAAATTGTCGATTCTAGAGACCGACAAGACATGTAATTTCCCCAAATTTTATAAAAATTAATATTTCACTTAAATAGCTTCTAAGAAGATTTATCCATTTGAAGCATTTTTTGAAATTAAACTTTAGCTCTAAAATGAACGGTTTATTAGTTAGATATTGGTCATCGATAAGAAAATGCAGTATCTGTATACAAATAGTAATACGTATAATATTGTGTGCATAAGAACAGTATCTGTAGCCACAATATTGTTTGATCAAAACCCCAATTGTTACACTTGAATATAAATCATTTTAAATTAGGGACAAATATAGCCTTGAAAATAAGGAAATAGTTATATTGTATTTTGTTAGTTCATTAAAATTTTAAATTAGTTTCTGATTCCATGATATTTAAAGAGCTATTTCAGTCAAGCGAAAAAACTCGCAAGCTTTTTTGATTATTATAGGCAAAAGCCTTGCCTCTACAGCTAAATTTGTAAACTTTCACTTGCAAACTAAACTCAAACCTATAAGTGAAGATTTTTAATAGCATTTACATTTTAATTTTTTTTTTTTTTTTTTTTTTTTTTTTTATCCAATAGCTTGAGCCGATGTCTATATAGGCCTTTCTTTTTACATTTTTGGATTTGGTTGTGGTTTTTTAAATGAGGATACTTTTAATTAAAATAAAACATCAACCAAAATCGAAAAGTAATAAACGGTCTTTCTAAAGATCGACCACAGCTATGCAATAGTAAATCAAATTTAAACATTAAAAAAATAAAAATATTGAAATGCAAACGAGATAGTATAGGAAACTTCCATAGGTTTAAGTATTTTTGCTTGACAGAGTGTATCCTTAAATCTGCCGTCCCATCAGGCGAAGACACTCGCATGGAAGGTTATCTTCCAATATTTCATTTGCATTTCGATGTTTTTTTTTTAAATATTTCATTGGACAGCTGAACTCTATCCTCACGTCTGCTTCTTCTTCATCGTCTTTGTTTTCTTTTTTTTCTTTTCTTTTCTTTTTTTTTTAACTTTTTTGATTTGGTTGCAGTTTTTTTATTTTAAGATGATGTTTCCAATTTCGGAACCGGTTTCGAAATTGAACTGGTCCCTAATAACAAAATAATTAGTTAAAATTAGTCCTAAATTAAGCCTAAACCAAATTAGTCCTTGTAAACAGGCATTTTAGCATAATAGCTTTTGTACCTTTGATACCTAAAGGTGTCGAACATGTAGAAAAGACGGCAGATTTAATTCTTTCTATTCTTAAAATGTTATGAAAAAGTTTTGAAATGTATATTATTTATTAATCAGTCGTCGTACCAGGATCATCATTTCTTGGTACTCAATCGTTGTTCTCAAATCGGGTTCTTTTTTAATATTCCTGCCTAGTTATTCAATTGCCCTTTTTTTATTTCTGCCGGGGTGAGATGTCACATTCCAAAAGACGACACTTCCTCGTTACGATTGGTCCTTGAAGATAACCCGTGACGTATACTTGCTATCCCATCATGAGTTCGTCACAGTTCGAGCTTAAACGTGCTTTGAATTTGTTCCCTTCTATTCCCCTCGAATGAAAAAGTGCTTTTTGTTGTTTTATTTCTCGTAAGGAAATTAACGACTATTTCCATTTGGCACATGTCGGCGTTTCAGGGAAAGTGTATTGTCTGCTCGTGTTTATCAGTTCAACAGCTGTTAGAGATATTACTTTTTGTTTCGAACAGTTTTTGTTTGATTGTATACTTTATGGAATTACACGATTGATACTATTTTTGTGAGGTTTCGGCGGACTCACCAGATTGCTCTGTGAATCTGCACTGGCTCTCAATTATGGTATTTTAATATAAATTTTATTTAATTCGATAATTCATTTATTTAGTTTTCCATAACGATTGTAGAATAAATTAACTATCATCATGAAAAAACAAACAATAAAATTAAATTTTATGTCATTATTTTTAAGATAAGCTGCATATTCACCATCTAAAATATAAATCTTTATTATGTTGCCGGTTAAGATATCAAGCTACTACTATTTTAGAAAAAAAAAGTCTTTATTATGCGCTAGAATCTTCATGTTTATATAATACGCCTTTTGGAATAAGTAGTGCCAAAAGAATTTTAGGCAAAATGGTTGAAGATCTGAAACCGCTCAAGCCTTTAATAAATTTATGCAGAATTTCATTGTATTACTCTCAATATCGTGCAGAAATTCTCAATTCCACCCATTTTTGATGGCATTGTTGTCATTTGCTCTTACACAACCTTGGGGATTTTCATCTCAAAAAATAAGAAAAAGGTTAAATACGGCAAAAAGATGGGATGCGTCTAAAACAGTAGCCGTGCTTATTTACTTGACTAACGGCAGCTGCACACACCACACTTTAATTGATTTTAGAAAGGCCTTATCAAGCAGAAAATAAAAATGCTTCCATCTTAGAAATGTGTAACATCTCATTAATAATTGTCCACACATTTTCACAAATATTTATTGCAAGCATAGTTGAAAGAATGATTATTCATCGGTTTTAAAGGATACAACCCTATCGTTTTTCCCGTAGTATCTCCAATCTTCAAAGATATCTATTCATTTGTTTTTTCGTCTATCTGGGACATGTGACCAGTTAGAAAACATCTTCCTGCCTTTCACATCATGTCATATGATAGGTCATCATTACTATGCATAGTAGTGATGGGCGATTCTCGAAAATTTCCTATTCGATAAAAATCGTAATCGTAAAAAAGCGCATTCGATAAAGTCATCGATTAATTTCGAGAATCTACAATCGAGATGTTTTACAATCGATTATTAAAATCTTTGTTATTACATGTTTAAAAAGCATAATTTAGTAAATACATGGTAACTGAAAACAAATGAATTTAAAAAACAACAAACCAAAAGTATTTTATAATGGAGCCGCAATAGCAGAAAAGTCATGTAACGGCGTTCCTTGGTTGCAAAAAGTTGTTAAGTCACGAGTAGAGTCGCGAGTATCAAAATGGCCAAAGAAAAAATAATCAAAAGCACTCCTAGTGTAAAGAACATGAACTAAAAGGATATTAAAAGAGATCAAAACCTTTTATTGATTTTTGTACATCAACTGAGATACGATCAACAATTCCCCCATTATTAGAAGACTCTCTATTGACATACATTAAACGGACCACCCGGGGGGGCAAAGTAGTGCAGGAGCTATGAAAATGCATAATATGAGTAAATGGTCACTAGGCTTTCCAACAATACATCGCATGGTGAGTGTCGGTTAAATTTATTAACCTTCCTACCCCGTTGAAGTTTTACTCAAACTTGATTAAAATATGAATTTTTATTTAAATACATTTAACATACTTATTTAACTTAAATATTTGTGTTATTTATCTAATTTACTTCATGAAGAATTTTCTGGTTTGAATCGAATGAAACGCATTATAGGACTGGGTTGATTAGACCCATTCAGGGTAGAAAGGTTAAAGAGCTTCCCACGGGGGCAAAGTGAGGGGGGATGAGCACCGGAGGTATATAAAATAAAATGGTAATTTCAGAGCTTTCTAATGATATATCGCGAAAGAAGAGTCAACAAAAGATATAAAAAACACTTCCCTTAGAATTCCAACTATTGCAACACCAGGAATACAGCCTGTCCTCACTGTTTGTGAATTTTTCATGCATTATAAATTATATATTGGAAGTCTCCATAAAAAAAAAGATCTGAATTCAAAAAAACGAAATGATTTGAAAAAAGTTCGTAAATCGCTTCTGCAAGGAGACCAAATTGAGGAAAGGAGAAGAAAGATTCATAATATGAAAGAGTGGTTTGAAAACTTTCCGATGATACGTCATATAACGGGTACATAAAAAGCTTGAAATTTACTCCTCACACTACTCCACTATTTTTTTTTCTTCCCTGAATACAGCAGGAAATCACGCAGTCTCGCTTTAAAATGTTTATATTTGATAAAATATTTTTACCAAAGGGGTTCATCAAAAAATCACATTTAAAATTAAATTTAATCTCAAAATAGCTACGATTTAAAAAAATTCACCCCTCATCGCTCCCCCTCCTTTCTGCGGAAATTTAACCCCAGGGGGAGAAACGTTCATAATATGAAAGAGTGGTTCGAAAAACATTCCAATAATCAATCACATGAAGGGTCCAAAAATGTTTGGAATTTACTCCTCACCCGCAAGGTTTTCTTTTTCTTAACAGAATACACCCGGAAATCACGCATCCCCCACTTTAAAATGTTTATAATTAGCAATTTTTATTAGATGGTTGCATCAAGAAACCACTTCTAAAATGATGGTTATTCTCGAAATAGCTACGATTAAAAAAAATTCACTCCCCGTCGCTCCCCCGTCCTGAAATTAAACTGCAAGAAGAGAAAGGTCCATAATATGAAAGAGTATTCTGAAACCTTTCCTATGACTTATCATATGACGTGTCCAAAAAAAGTTTGAAATTTATTCCTCACCTCTGGCCGTAATGTTACTTTTTTTTCCCAGAATTCACCCGGAAGTCGCGCAGTCCCCATTTTAAATTTTTGTATTTATGAAATAATATTTACCGGAGCGCTCTTCTGAAAACCACATCTAAAATGATATTCATTGTCGCAATAGCTAAGATTTGAAAAAAAAAATCACCCTCTTATCGCTCCCCCTCCCTCTCCTGAAATTCAACTCCAAGAGGAGAAATATTCGTAAAATGAAAGAGAGGTGCGAAAAAATTCCGATAATATATATATATATATAACATGACGGGACCAAAAAAGAGGTTGAAATTTACATGTCACCTGTGGGTTCACTCATTTTTCCAGAATACACCTAAACATGACGCAGCCCCCACTTTAAAATCTTTATATTTAGTAAGTTATATTTACCTAAGAGTTCCATAAAAAAACTCCACATCTAAAATGATATTTATTGTCGAAATAGCTACGATTAAAAAAATTCACCCTCTTACCGCTTTCTACCCCCCCCCCCCCTTCTGAAATTCAACTCCAGGAGGAGAAAGATTCGTAAAATGGAAAGGAGGTGCCAAAACATTCCGATGATGCTTATATAACATGACGGATTAAAAAAAAAAGTTTGAAATTTACATGTCACCCGTGGGTTCACTCATTTTTCCCAAATACACCTAAAAATGATGCAGCTCCCACTTTAAAATCTTTATATTTAATAAAAAATATTTACTGGAGGGTTCCATAAAAAAACCACACCAAAAATAGCATTTATTGTCGAAATAGCTATGATTTAAAAAAATTCACCCCCTCATCACTCCCCCCCTCCCCTCCTCCCACCCCTTAAAATTACACTCGAAAAATAGAAAGATTCATAATATGAAAGAATGGTTAAAAGAGTTTTCGCATATGCCTCTCATTTCAGCAAATCTCATTCCGATAAAGTCAGACATTTCGAGAAAGTCTTTCTTCGCGATGAAATTTTACTTCGAAGAAATAGCTTTATCGAAGAATAGCGATGAAATTTAACCTTGAAAAAAGCGGCATTTCGAGAAGCTTGTGGTTTTCTGATGAATGCCTTTTTTTATAAGATGATTTTCGTTCTCGCTGACAATAGAGTGAGGAGGTTTATCGAGGAGAATTTTGTCTGTGAAGCTTTGTGAAATGAAAGTTTTGTCGAGAAACGAGGTACAGAAAGAAGCATGAGAATATGACAATAACTTGTGAAATGAAGACCTAAGTTTAAAAGTTTCTCGTATTTTATTCTTACCATGCTATCACGTATTTGGAACCTCCCAATAAATATTATTTATTTAAAAAAATTTTCAAAGAGGGGGCTGGAGAGAGGGCGAACATATGTTTAAAACTGTAGCGATTTCTACAATACCTATCAATTTAAGTATAGTTTTTTTCATCGAATCATTCAATAAACATTATTTATCAAGTGTAAAAAAAAATTTAAATGTCTGCTGCAGGAAACTGAGGGCGAAAGGGTGGATTGACGGGGGGCGGGGGAGGGGGACAATTTTCCCTTTTTTAAACCCTTCATATTGTATATCATATTGAAGATTTCGGATCACTCTTTCATATTATGATGCTTTCTTACCTCCCTTCTTCCGAATTTGGTTACCACGTCGGGGGCAGTTTTCGAAGCTTTTTGCGTTTTTATCATTTTAGACCGAATTTTTGAATTGAAAACGTTCTTAGGCGCATTGGAAATATTTTTGAGATGGGGAAAAAACATTGAACAAGTCACATTGTAACCGTAGCCTAGGCACATTGTTTTAAAGTTCCCTCTTTGAGGGCCTCTTCCAAAGGTGAGGTGCTTGACCCCCCCCCCCCCCCCCCAACATACACTTTAAAATATCGCTCATTTTTTTCTCTACCAATTTTAACTTAAAAGTTTAAGCTATGTGGCACAGTTTTCGAAGCTTTTTGCGTTTTTACCATTTTAGATCGAATTTTGAATTGAAAACGTTCTTAGGCGCATTGGAAATATTTTTGAGATGGGAAAAAATTATTGAACAAGTCACAATGTTACCGTTACCGTTAAGAGGTGATTTCTTGAAAGATATCTATTCACCATCTAATCTTTCAAAATCCAAAAGGATAGCCAATAAAAAACATTTTCAAAAACAATAAATTATAACTAGTTCTTTTTTTAATAGCTATAAAGCAGAATTTGTAGTCGCTTCGTTAAGTTTAATAATTTGCGATATTTCTCTGCAATTAAATAAAATGGAAAAATTCATTAAAAATTGTGGTACAGCTTTACGCATCCTACAGCTCAAAAGTTGGGAGTTTTGAATTTTTTAATAAAACAAAACCTGATACTCGATTCTTACCTTTTAAAACCTTTTCTTTTTAGCGTTATTGTTATTTAGCAATTCATTTCAAATAAACCCGTTAAAATGGTTCCCTGTTTTTTGAAAAAAAAAAAACTTATATATATATAGTTAACTGTACATCGTTAAAAATAATTCTCCGATATGTCTGTCATGAAACATATTTCAACCCTGTTCCTAATATATATATATATATATATTAAGTATGCCTATTTTTCAAGCCAAAAATCTTTTATTTTCTCTTTACCTTATGGAGTATAAATCAGAATAATTACTTTTTCTGAAATTACTAAAAAAAAAAAAAACACTAGTCAAAAATTCTTTTTAATTTAGCAAAATACAAAAATCAATCCCTTTACGTATACATTTTTCTTACAGGATGCAGGACTCCCAAATGGTCCACGAACTGAACATCAGTATTTTTTAACAGAAAATTTCATAATACGTTTGAGCTAGAATCAACTTCCAAACGTGGTTTCTTGACAATTTGCAAGAAAAATCTAAAAAGAAAATTTCTCTAAAAAAATTCTGATGTTCTGTTCGCGGACCATTTGGGAGCCCTGAGGATGCTATGACCTTTATTTTTCCTCAAAATTAATTTAGTGTAACTCCAGAAATTTCAAGATTTTTTTTAAATTTTACACTCATGAATAGTTTTTTTTTTAATTAAATTCATCTACTAACATTATACTCATACATTAATTAGAGCAAAAGCACATGCCAAATATTGATTTTCAACCTCTGCAAAAAAACATTCAGCCTAAACTTCCATTTGAAATTATCATCTCTCTTGCATGAGAGGCTAGTTAGTGCAATAATTAGTCATTAATATGAATATATGTTTAGTTTGATGCGTTAGTTTAAAGCATAATTGAAAATTTTGTAATTATGTATACTAATTCATTTACATAGAAAAAAATCATACTCATAGGAAGTAGATTAAAAAATAAAAAACAAAACTTGATACTATGTTGCTCGAACATAAGATCAGTTTTATCACTGCATAGCATATGTAAAAAGTTCAGATGTTAAGATTCAGGTTTTTAACATTGTTACTTTAAAAATAAAATATCGTTCAGTTAACATTAGAAGCGCCTGAAATTTCATTTAATTTTTATTAAAGAGTGGTACACCAGAATTTTCTTTTAAAGTATCGTAAATTATTTTTTTTAACTACTTCCTGGCGTCATATACATATATTACTTTTTCAAAAGATATTGCTGGTTCAAATCAAATTATACTATGTGGTAAAAGTAAATTTGGCTGCTCTCGGCGCTTCTAATGTTAATACGACCAAGATACACCATTTATCCAGGGAATTTATAAAAAGATGGCCATAAGCTCATAAATGACTATACTAAAATATGTAATGAATGATAATAATAATTTTATATAATATAATATTACTATATAATAAAATAATACTATAATAATTTTACATAAAAATAAATAATTTCTTTTCTTTAGTAACTGATTAAAAATAAACACACGCGGAAAGAAAATGAATTTGTAATTATTTGTAATTATTTGTAAAAACTTACTGAAAAAACACGTTGTTCAAGGGAAATCCAATATTTGAAGCTAGCTTTATATATGAATAACTATGTTAGATTGTAATTTAAATTACACTTACACTTTTTAAAAATACCTAGATTATATTTGTGTAACATACTGGAAACATTGTTGCTAAATACTCAAAAATCGTATTAATTCAGCTGCAATATTTTTATTTGCTGCGAACTTATTCGTTTTTCAAATTGAATTAGATGTCTTAAATCTATTGCCCGTGGGTCACTAAGTTGCACAATTTTAAAACAGAAAAAATTGTCTTGTCAATGAGAGAGACTTTGCCAATAAACAAAATTACCTTTTTGAATTTGTGGTGGCGAATGACTTCCAATGCCAATCAAAAAGCTTAAAGATCTCTAGTTTAAATCTTAGATCCAGGGGATGCTCTTGAAATTTTAAGACCAGGAAATTCATCGGTACCAGTATTTTCTTGCAGAAAACTTTTTTAAATAAAGTCAAATTTTGCACATATAATCTAGATTTATTTTTCTATAAAAATTACTGATATTTGTCCTGAAAAATTACCTGAAGCGTACGCCCCCTGTAGAAGCAGTTCAATGGAATAGATTATTATACTAAAAGAAAAAATCGTATTGAACTTTTAAAATATACTCACTTCCAAATTTTAAGCACGGGGAGGAAAATGCTAATTTCCTGAAGCCAATCAGAATTGAAGAGGATTCAAATCGCTTCAGGGGTAGATGGAAGTATGCAAATATGTTAGGTAACAGCTAATCGCGCTTTCATGTCAAGAAATATGCAAAAAGGGCAGTCTTATAAGAAAACAGCTTTATGAAGGGTTACAGAAGTTGAATGTAAGTGCTGATAGAAGGTGTTTAAAACTTTCGTAGATTTTTTTTTTTTGAAGACATACGTATTTCTATGACTTCCAGAAGACTAATGGAAGATTCTGAGCACTGGCGTGCTGTGGGGCGCATTGAAGCAGGAAATTCGATCACAGATGTTGCTCTTTTCTTCGGCGTTCATCATTCTGTAATTTCACGCTTATAAAAACAATTCCAAACCCCACAGACAGTTGCCCGAAGGCCCGTAGTCGGTCGCCCAAGGATTACAAGCCCCGCGGAAGATCGATATATTGCTATTGTAGCCAAGCGGAATCGCAAAGCGACCTCCACACGCGTGACATCTCTAGTTACAGCGTCCATTGGTAAGGCGATAACTACAGTTATTGTACGCCGAAGATTACATATGAGTGGACTGTACGCCCGGGTACCTTGAGTTTCTGTTCCTCTATCCGTCCAGTCAAGAGGGCACTATTAATGGGGGGTGCCGGGAACATGTCAATTGGACTGTGTCTGACTGGGGCAATGTCATGTTTGCTGATGAGTCAAGATTTGCTCTGCAACCATGTGACAAGCGTATAAGGATATGGTGTGAACAAGTAACAAGCAATCAGCTCCAAAACATCACCAAACATCACGAATTCCGAGGCGGAAGCAATATGATGTGAGCAGGTATTTCATTAGGATACCGCACTGACCTGCACATCTTTAAACTGGGTTCTGTGACGACTGTCTGGTATAGAAAAGTCCTAGAACACATTGTGAGATTGCACGCTGCAGCAGTTGTCAATACTTTTGTTTTAATGGACGATAACGCACATCCCCATAGAGCAGGCATCGTCGATGACTACCTGGAGAGTGAAGGTATTGCGTGTATGGCGTGGCCAGCATATTTGCCTGATCTTAATCCCATTGAAAATCTTTGGGATGCTCTTGGCCGTGCTGTACGTTTACGTTTCCCACCTCCAGCCACCTCTATTGAGCTGGAAAAAGCTCTACAAGAAGAATGTCGATTGCTTACTTCTGCAGTGGTTGACCACCTAATTGAAAGCATGGTCACAAGGTGTAAACTTTGTATACAGATGAGGGGGGGATCACATACCCATTAATTTTTTTTCTCATTTTATGCTGTTTATTTTCATTTTATACATAATTGTGTTTAAGTCTTCAGTATGTCATTATTTCATAACTTATAAAAATTTAATATTGTTTTCATTTCTGAATATAATTATTGATTTTGTTTTATGCATAAATATATATGCTACTTTCCTGCCAAATTTTGTGTCAATCAAAGCAGTATTTGTTGTTGTTTTTTTTTTTTTTTTTTTTTTTTTTTTTTTTTTGCATTTTACATTTTCGTGCTTAACTTTTGGAAGTGAGTGTATTTTATAAATTACTACTTTCAAATCTGTTGAAAAACACATTATATGTCTTGAGTATTGGAAAAATTAATTTTACAAATTAACTATTTAGCAAAGACAGCGAATTTTTCTTAAGCATAATATCTCTGTTCTAACAGGAAAACGACTGCATAGTTCTATATTTACAATAAATGTCAAAAAGTAATAAAAACATTTCATTGTTTAGTCTTAACTGGTATTGTGGAGCCATTTAGTCCTCGTGTATTTTTCTACTCGCGTAAGTTCTCCATCAATCAGTAGGATTGAGATAAACATATTGAAATTGAAAAATTGCATTTATTCATTCATTCAACAAGCAAATACAATCATGTAAAAATATTATTGTTTTTATTAAAGTTCCTTTTATGTTTGTTATTATTATAAATTATAATACAGCTGGGGACGAAATGATAACATGAAGACGGTAGCACACAAAAATTTCACGAGACCAGTTGAGGGTTAACCTTCACTATTCATATTGCACAATATGCTTGCCACCCTATCTATAGAACATAAAGATCTAACCTTTCATTGTTGAAAATTATTGTCTCTATTCAGAAAGATTTAGGTCTATCTTTCACAGACGTTTCTCGATGAAGAGTCCTTGAAAGTAATCGCTTCAATAATCACGTTTGGTTCCGGATGTCCTTACGTAAAAAGATTATAATCATGTCACAGGAAAGTTACAATAAACGCACATTGAAGTTGGAAATTTTGTGTTACACTCGATTTTTACTCTTTGAACTCAAGAGAATTTCGATCAACCAAAATATTCAACATTTTTTGTTGTTGTTCTTATAATGATAAACGTTCATGATACTACAAAAAATTATTGGTCACTCGATTTCTACTTTAAAAATTTTAGAGCATTTTGGCTGCAATAAAATAACATTTTTTTCTGTTTGTTCTTGCATTATAAATGTAGTCTTCGAAGAGAATTTATGTTGAATTCGAGTTTTGCTCTGAGAATCATTGAGCATTTTTACCGAGAAATGCAATAATTTTTCAGATCTTTTTGCTCTGAGAATTATTGAGTTTTCAGCCGAAAACCACAACAGTTTTTCCGATCGTGTTTACACATAAGAATCAATAGCTGCAAATATTCCGTAATTTTTCCAGTTCAAATAAATATCTTTTGAATATGAAATTTTACTTTATAAATGAAATCAACTAAGTATCATAATGAAACAAGGTACAATTTAAAGATATTTTTATAACCACTTAGTATTATTAAAATAATAGGTTATAACTGCTAAAACGCGGTTAAATTTTAATGTTTTTTAACAGTTTAACGGTTTAATGTCTTTTAACGGTTTAATTTTAACCCCTTAATGGTCGCATTAAATTACGGTTTAAAAATTTAGATTGATTACTGCCCCCACTTTTTTGAAAAATAAATATTCACCTTATTTAATGACAAGCAAAATGATACAATAATGAAGATAATTGCACTATTTTATAAAAGAGGTGCGAAAAAAAAAATCTGAAAAAAAGCCGTGAAGATCGCAGCCCGTGAATATCACGGGAGAGAGGGGGTTAATGTTTTTTTCTCTGCATTTCTAAGACTTTTGGCTTCCCAAATATCTCAGAAAATGTTTTGTTTGAATCAGAAAATCAGAACTCAGAAAATATTTAACGATATACTACAATTAAAACATGAATACATGGAATATTTGACTATTTATACGTATTTATATGAAATAATTTGTAACTGTGCATGCGTGAAAGATTCCAAAGTTTTTATTTCACAATTTCGTGATCAGCTATTTTGAGTAACTTCTATAGAAAAATGAATCGAATATCGCAAAAATTAAGAAAGATAAATGCAATATAGTAAATTTCTTTCTAAAAGCAGCTTCATTATAAGGGGTTTTCCACAATTTCTCAACCATCTTACTGTATTCACTGTATTGTTTTGAATTTTCATATAAATTTATTGAACTTTTTACATAAATTATCCAAAATAGTTGATTACCAAATTATGAAATAGTAGCGTAGCCAGGGGGATGCCCAAGTGCTCTGAATGCTAATACTTTTTAAAAGCTCTGTTCGCCTTATCTAACCAGAAAATTTTCTGTTATGAATCAAGAAAACCTTACAATATAACTAGTTTTGGGCATCCGCCCTGGTTACGTCAGTGAAATAAAAATTTTGAAATATTTCAGGCGTGCGCAGTTAAAAATTATTTTATACAAATGACCACATATCATTCAATATTAAATATGGTCATGTTTAAATTGTAGCAAATAATTTCTACTGTTCTTTGTTGAGTTTTCGGAAGGATGTGTTAAATTTGGTTGAAAACTTTGTATTCAATTAAAGAAATTGAATTTTTTGCAGAATTGTTAACCCATTCATGGATATACGTATTATGCCAATACCGAATATATTTCAAATTACGCATATTATTATTATTATGTATATTTTTTACGTATAAATTACATATTACGCTATTACGTACTACGCTTTATTGCGAATTGGCATCGATGTTGGTTTTTCTTACCTAAATGTCCATGATCTTTAAACAGGACAAAAATAGATATTTGCTCTGTAATGAGATTATTTTGAGTATTTTCTGTTTCATGGGTTACCAGAAACATTATTTTATTATTGAATTTATTGTTGTCCCTATAATTGTCCCCTCGACTAGATCCTTACTAAAAAGTATAAAATAAAAATATGTTATTTGCACTCTCGAAAATTATTTGTAATTTTTCAAGAATTTGGGTACATGTTCAACAAACCGTATAAAATCGAAAGCATCCTGTCACTGTTCTTTAACTTAAGGAGGCCAGTGTAGTTTTTAAATTATGTTTAACCCCTTGAAGGGCGGTGGTATAAAATATATACCACTTAATTTTAATTGCGAAATGCCATATTGACACCAGAATTTTGAAATTAAAATTTTAATTTTATCAAATACATGAAGAAAAGCTCTTATCTATTTTAAAATAAATTTGTTTTTAAATTCCGGTGTCCTTCAGCCCTTTCAGCATTTTCAGAATACAAGTGCTTTGCCACTTAAAGGGTTAAAGCTATCCGCTTTGCAATCTGTTTTGATTCCAACTGTATTTGCTATCGTGAATGAATTCAACATTATAAATTCAAATCATTAAACCTATGAAATTCCTGAAATATTTAATTCCGGCCTAATTATTTCTTGCACGATAGCAATTCACCAAAAAAGACACAAATATGATGTAAACTTCGGATGTTCTTGTAAAACATTTCAGAGTTTAATAAAATATTAATGTGAATATGAGTCTCTAAGCTTATAATTGCAATGCAAATTTAGAGACGACATAATTTCCAGTTGAATGGCCGTTTGTTTTAAAGGGAATTTTACGATTAAAAAAGCATGGAATGTTTTCTTTTTGTTATTTTACCTAACAAACACTGTAATTGTAAATGAAATGTTTAAGTTCAGAAGAGACGAATCCCTCCTCTGGAAGAAGGATTTAATCTTTCATCCAGATCTCCTTCCTCTGAAAGAAAGATTATCGCTCGAAGGAAATTACTCTTGTTTTTAAACTATGGCATTAAGAAGCGTTATCTATTTTCATTTTCTCTGGTATTATAAAAATTTGACTCACAGTATTTTACTTTGCTTAATAATTCGTTTACAGATATCTTTATGTATTTATCACATAATTTATACGTTTCATGTAGTTTTTACGGTAAATAAAAATTAATATACATTCAGAAAATGAAACTATTAAAAAGGATAACTGAAATTTTCACTACAATTAGTGAAAAAGGAAGTGATATAAGATAATTTCACTGCAGGGAAACACGCTCTAATTGAAATAACCTTGCAAGAATTCACGTTACGTTTGGCATTTTCAAATTGTTATTGGTATTTCCTTGAAATATATATTCTATAATAATCTGTTAATAAAATGAATTTTTAGCAGAAACTGTAGATGGCACATACACACACACATGCACTTGATAAGCCACATGTGCATATTTCTTCCCTTCCTAGTGGCTTTCGGTACTTCTAGATGGAACCTAACGTATTATAAATGCCTTTAATAACATACCAAAATAAATGTTCTATATGGAAGAGTGAAAGGGCAATGCACCCTACCTACTCACTCCAATTTGAACAGCGCCTGATTTCTCTTCAGCAACAAAATGCGTCCCTCTTGTCCTAAAATATTTCCATCATTAATAAAAAGAATTAGGACATTTCTTAATTGCCTTTATTTGTCCTTTACACTTCTCTTTAACAGCAAATTAAACTGATAAAATATAGTCGTTACTAGTTAACAACTTAAATTTTCTGGTTATGCTGATTCAAAGAGTTATTACGTTCGTTACGATTGAGAGAATTCTCTTTTTTGAAGAAAAAAGTTCACTTCATTTGCTTATATATTTACATAAATATTTATTCAATTAAAAAATAATTCATGCTATTAACAAGGGAGCACAAGCGCAAGATATTTCGTATAATCTTTACGTTTGTCACCAAAATTTTTTAAAGTAATTTTCAATTTATTTTTTCTTAAAATTCATACTAATTGTCTGCGATTAAATAAGGCTGCAAAATTTTTTTAGAAGTTTTGTTGGCAAAATAAATGCCGCATGTAAAAACCTGTGCTTGTACTCCCGGGTTAAAAATATATGTAACATATATCTCATGTTATTTTTTCTTTATTATTCCAGGTATGTTAACCAGTCTTGCACATTATGGATAATCCAAGTAACGATGTGTCCCCAAACAATGTCAAGCTTTTGGCATATCAAAAGTCCAACACTAAGGAGGCTATGGCACCCTTAGCGACTTCTGAAGAACCACCACCAACCCCACCACCACCACTGCCTCCACCGCCACTTTCTATGTGTCCTCCTCCAAGACCGACAGAGACTCATCCCTTAAACAATCCTTCAATCCCCGAAGAAAGCTCGCAAGAGGAGCCGAGTGAGCATGCAACTCTCAATACAAAAATGAACGATGATATGTCACTGGTTAAGGACAGCTCACGGTAAGTCATATTGTTCAAGTAGAATGTGCGTGTTTCTTAGAATAAATGTTATGAATTAACTTTTGAGACTGGTATCCTAAATAGAATTATCATAAATTCCATTCTGTTGTCTGACCAAAGACCATGCTTGTGTCAACTGATGTAGAGTCTGTCCGTGGACGCATAGTAGGTACTAGACCTTCAGGATAGCAGGGATACTTAAACACAGAACGCTTTTAGAGAGTTAGGATGAAAGGGAAGTAAAATTTGATTGATTCGGGCGATTTTTCATAAAAACGAATATCGAGCCCTTTAATTAGCCAAGGTTTTAGATATTATTAACCCATTAGTGCCTAGCTTCCCTTTTTAGGGACGCTTCAAAAGGTTCATATAACACTGTTTTTGACACCGGTAAAAAAGAACAGAAATCTTTGTTAATATATTGAAACATTTTCGTAATTAATGATCTAAACTTACAAGGAAGGTCTCCATACGGGCATACTCAGAAAAATCTGAAAAAATTACAGAATGTTCTTCTCATATCGTTATATATGTTTATAAAAAAAATTTCGGCGGAATTTCCTCATAACGTCCGTAAAAAAATAATAAAAATTTCGTTTATTTGGCGATTTATCTCCGGTTGGTGAAAAAACGAATTTTTGAAAAATACGCTTTTACGCTTCGCATACTTTTTAAAGAAAAAACTTTCTATGTTCAATTTATTTAAATAAGTTTAGTTTAAGTTATTTTAGTTTTGCATTTTTACTTTACTTTAGTGTAATTTTGTCATATACGTATGCACTTATAACAAATGAAATTAATATATTTTATCATTTAAAACACAACTTAAATTGATTAAAATTGTTCCAAATTGAAAAATACACTGTTAAAAATCTTCTGCATTTTGTTGCAACGCACTCACTTGCTTGTATAGAAAACGGTTACTTGGCCGTGAAATGGAGCTTTCTCATTGGTTGGAATAGAGATATTATATACAAGCGGTGGAGTGCGTTGCAACAAAATGCAGCAGATTTTTAACAGTGTAAGATACGGTCAATTCACCGTGCTATGAAGCATTCTCATTGGTCAGAAGAGAGATATTCTATAAAAGTAGTGGAGTGACGTTGCAATAAATGCTGCAGATTTTTAACAGTGAAGTCAATTAAATTCAATTTTCCGATTCGTTAAAATCGTCTGCTTTTGGCGAGGAAATGTACTGCTCGCCAAACCCCGCGTCGCTTCCAGCTTTTCACGCCAATTATTCCAAACTATTTTATTTTTTTACATATCTAATAATGTAATACCGCCGCTAATTTTCACTGATCCTTTATTACCTACATGAGTAGTTTAATTCGTATTTTTTACAAACAATTCTGAGTATGCCCCCAATGGAGACCTTCCTTGTTAGTTCTTTTAAAAATAGTGGTGCCAACCGAATAAAATTTGCGCAAAAGGTGGTGGGCACGAATGGGTTAAGACAATGTTTACAAATTTGTCTGTGGCTTGCCATAGTTTTGACAAAAACTTCAATCTGTGCGCACGTTTAGGATGTATGACTGCATTTTCCTATAGAGACACTGTACCTAGACACACTTGTCTCGAAAGGTAAACGGAGAGGTCTCTATCGCACAACATTATTTTCTGTGATCAGAGTACAAAAATACATTTTACCCTGAATGCAAATTAAAATTCGCGATATTTTACTTTACACCTAATAGCTAAACATATTTAACACTAGAACCGCCAATAGGGGTCATTTTGACCCTTGCCAAATTGAAAATAGCCAATTCGAACCAGAAATTTCTTGATAAGATTTGTTAAATATGTGCAACACAAAGATAAGCTAATTAAACAGGTTAAATAGTTTAAAATAAATATTCTGGTGTCAAACAATTGTTATAAAACTTGAATAAAATAGCCGGCGGTTTTAGTGTTAATAGATTTTTTAATTTTTGGAACTATGAACATATCCTTGTGGAGAGCTGACAAACTGTTAACATTGAGCAATGCGTGCTATGTTTTATTTCTGACATACAGTGACATAGTCCGGGGTGGAAGAGGGTTCAGATTATCTGGATACCACAAATTTTATAAAGTTCTCTTCGCCTTATATAATCGGAAAATTTTTCTATTGTTAATAAAGGCGAAGAAACCTTTACAATATTACTGGTATCCAGAGTATTTGGAACCCCTCTTTGGCAACGTCACTGCTGCAATACATGCCGAAAATATTTTGAACATCAACTGAGTTGTCCTGATTATCGAGAGTTCAGTGATGGAGAAGACTTCGATATAGAAATAGCATGATAATGTACTTTTTTAAAGGAAATTGTAAGCTAACCAGTGAAAATTATAAATTGGATATCGAATGTTGCCAAGTTCAAAGAATCTTATTTGGTTAGACAATCGCTTTCAAAAGATTTCTAATAAGAAAGTTCTGATTTTCTACTACTTTAAGGATGATTTTTTATTTATATCTACATAATTTATACATTCATTTTACTTTAAATGAAAGAAGGAGAATCTTAGTACTTCAACTTTATACTTTTATTTCTACCTGTCACATTTCTTTCCGCTTATTCCTACAATTATACATTTATTCAAAAACATTCTTCTGTTTTACAAAAATGTAAATATGATAAAAAAAATTAATTAAGAATTATTTTAATGATATGTAGATCAATAAATGCATTTAAACATCATCAAGAGGGTGACCTAATTAGAATTTGATTAATCCTGTAATGCCGATGGTAGCATTTATGCTGTATCAACGTTCCCAAATTAGTGTATATTTTTATTCATATATTTCTAATTCGCACCAGAAATTTAAAATAGTGATCTTTGCTTTAAGTAATAACAGACATTTCGTCAATAAGTATGGCGAAATTTATTATCTGCATTTTCGGATTCTCCGAAAGATGGAATATCTAGAATGAGTTCTACTGTAGGCAATACAGGGTTAACATTTTAATGTTTGAGAGTTTCGAATCGTATATACTTTCACACAGGGCTCCCAAATGGTCCGCGAACTGAACATCAGTAAATTTTAACAAAAAATTTCATGATACGTTTGCGCTAGAATCAACTTCCAAACGTGAATTCTTGGCAATTTGCAAGACAAATCTAAAAGGAAAATTTCTCTAAGAAAATTCTGATGTTCAGTTCGCGGACCATTTGGGAGCCCTGTTCACATTATAATGTGAAAATAGATACGGTTTGGATTTTCGTTTCTTTTCAACTTTCAATTTATAAATTGAAAGATTAATTTAAATTTCAGTTGAATAAAATTTAAAGAATGCATAGTTTAACTCTTAAAAACTAGTCATGAGTGGTTTGAATTAGTTGATAAAACATCAACGGACATAATTATGAGGTTTGTCACTAAATTGAATAATCATGGATACTGATTATTCACCAGCTTAGTAGTTTCAGAAATACGTAACAAAATAAATTTGGGATTAAAATAATGCATTCTAAAACATGTTTTCTAATCTGAGGTACGCGACTCTCAGAATTACCATTATTTCCAAATAGTATAATTCGCCTTATTTAATGCAGAAACTCTGCAATTAAATAAAGCAAAAGCTACTGTTTAGTTGCGACAACTCGCCAACATGGAAAAAATGTAAACATCCTCGGGGAATTTTTTCCCACATAAGTTAAAATGTATATATATATATATATATATTTGCTATTATAATCAATGGCTTGGTTTTAAATAAAAATGTAAGGTTTCGATAATGATGTATGTCATCTATTAATGATGGAGGAAGAGTCATAAAGAAAATTATAAGAGCACTTATGTAACTGAGTCGCATGGAAAACAAATAAAAACAGGTGAGAAAATGTTGCAGAAATGTAACTAAGTTGTGCGAAAGAAATTCAGACTAGGAAGCATAGGTACGAAACAAGTATCTGGAGATTGCCGAATGTAAGGTAAGATATCATGATGAAATCTTAAAACTGTACTAGTAGAGGCGACTTAACAGGGAATCTGAGGTAAGTATGTGTAAGTTTATGAACGTTGAATAATAATTGGAGATAGACAATAACAGTTTTATTTCATCAAACAGAAAATGTTTATGAATTAGACACGAGTGTCTAGCTACCAAGAACGTGAGTAAAATTTCCATCTTCCGGTAAGGATAAGTTGTTAAATGCAAATATCAAGCTCTATTAAAAGACACTATTGTATACTTTAACATGATTGTCAACCTTCAGTTTTTTTCAAAGTCAAAAAACATATATATTAAAATAAAATTTACTTAATAAAATTGATTAACAATGTAACCCTTTTCTCTATGATACTTGTTTGAGTTCATTTTTAAAGAAACATTTCTGGTAAAACATATATTTATATGATTAAAAAAACGAAATATCGACAACTATTCCTTTAGTGTATAGAATATGTAAATAGAATATTCTTCATGAAAAAAAATGTAGGAAAAAAAGAAAAAAAGCAATTAAATAGAAAAAGGTGGTCAGTGCTAAATATAATCAATAGTTTTGCAGCTGACAAAACAAACACGTTGAAAATAAGATACATTTGTAGAGATGCTACCCTCTGAAATTTCTTTTGAAAATAAGATAAGAGATTTTTAATAATCACTTTCATATTTTTCAGTAATTTTCTCAAAAATTCAAGAAGAGACCAGAATTTTCGGATGCAAACAGGAACGTGTTTCTATCTTTATGGGTAAGAAACCCCATGCTGTTAAAAATCTGTAGCTTATGCTGCCTAGACAGTCTACCGCTTTTATGAAAAATGGTTACATGACTATATTATGGAGCATTCTCATTGTTCATGATAGAGATACTCAATAAAAGCTGTGAACTGACTATGCAGCAAAAATTGCAGATTTTTTAACAGCATAAGAATACTTCTGAATTTTCTGGATAATGATGAAATCTGTTTGTGAAATTCATGTTATTCACGTATTAATAGTTAAATGTACAATATGTTCGAAAAAAATTTAAAAAAAAAATATTTTTTACCTATTAGAGGTACGTAGGAAATATAAATACAAAAATATTCAAAATAAGGTCAGTATTAAGATAAAATTGATACAATATCTTTTCAGTTCGTTTTTAGAAAGTTATACTTAAAAACAATTGTGCAGTACTTTGGTCTTATAAGTTGTATAATTTTTTTTCTCCGTGTTCTGACAAGTAAAACAATAAAAAATTCCAATCTTTTATGGCGAAACACACCAAGTTCTGATACTTTTATGAAATTTAAGAACAGGGCTGGGAAAGGATGAGGAAAACGAAGAATCAACGCTAACGGTCATTTATCAATAACAAACGTCCCTTTCGGCACCTTTTTTCAGAAAACAAAATCTGACATTGAATAAATTATAAAATACTGAATTGTCCCCTCACTTTCGCCCAAAATGAGTAATTACTTTCAATAACAATGACACCAATTGTGTAAGAGTGTACTGCGTCTTCTCACAACTTCTAATATAGCAGGCCCCGAAGAGGCTTAATTCATGGGGGGAAGAATGTTAGTTTCTTACGTGTTAAATTTTAGTGTGCAAAAAATCGTTGAATAAACCTGTAGTATAAAAACTCTCGCAATCACTGAGAAGGAGGCGCTAAAGCTTTAATTGCCTTATCCGTTTAACCCTTTCCGGCACGGGCAAAATCTGTAATAAAATAAGAAATTATCGATTAACACCGGAATTCACAAACGAATTTTTTAGATATTTTGAAAAACCTTAATTTAAGCTTTTATTGTAAAAGCAAAATTTTAGTAAAATATTACTGGTGCCGTTTGCAAGTTTGGAATTAAAATTAGGTATCCCAGGCCGGGCACAGTGTGCCGGAAAGGGATAAAAGCCATACAGACACTGAACCCCTCCATGATTATTTTTATTACTATACTGCATTTAAAGAAGGACAAAGAGGCAGGAATATATTAATTTAATATCAAACAACAACAGTTAAAAATAGAGTGAATAGGTATTTTTCCCCAAATGCAGCAAAACACCTAAAGACCTGTCCTACTCTTTTCCCTCTCACCTTATTCTGAAATTTATTCATTTTGTATGTAACTATGTCCCTCTCTCTACAAAGAAAAAAAAAGGAATTTACATTATAGATATGTTCTTATAGGATACGACTGCCCAAATCACAAACTCCAAAACACTTAATTTCTGATCAATAAGAATATAGTCACGATGCACGTATTTTACGTCAACTGACAGAAATAAATTTCTTTTTTAAGTTGAAAAAAGTGCAAATACTGTGATCTAGATAGGCTTTCAAAATTTTGGTATTTTCCTGTTTGCCAGATATCCTGGATTGGTTAGTAACATTTCTCTGGTTATGATCCAAAATCGATGCTCAATTCAACAAAAATAACACTTTGAGAAAATGTACAAATAAAACAGTTCTTATAATAAATCATCTGTTGAGCTACTTTCATACTAATATTAAACAAAACATAAATTACACCATTTTGCAGACTCTAACACATTTTTCCATTTTTCTATGAAAAAGGAAATGCAATGATTAATTGTTATATAATTATTTTTGGACCTAGATGTGATGAAGTGTATTTGTTCTCATTGGCCAGAAAATCTCTTTTGATTAGAAATTACTATTTGAGATTGCAAATTACTATTTAAAAATAATTTTATGTGTGCCGATTTCTATTTCGATGTGGTTGTTTTCAATTTTGATGTTGAAAGAGCATTTTATTGTGCATTATGTTTTGTCAGTATGAAAGAACTCATTATGGAGGGCATTATTCAAAGGAATACAGATTAGAACAAAGTAAGATTAACGATTTATAAAAAATCGATGTGAGATAAGATATGCTCATATAAAAACAGTTCTAATGTATACAGAAGTAATTAAATTTAAATGCATCCTACTAATGCATTCTCTTTGCCTTTCCCGGATACGGATATACTATAATCCATTACAAAATATCTTTAATACTGATTTCTTTGATTACAGATACTATTCATGAAACAAGTCAGCTGATTTCAACAGTAGTTACAAATCTACTGCGTGAAAGATTGAATTTCACTTGAAATGTAAGCTGCAATTCACGTCACGATCTTTTAATACTCTCCTTGTTTTAAATCTTAATTACTTTTTTAAATAAGATGCGGCGCATATCCAAAATTATACGAAATGGAAGTTTAACTCATTCGTCCCTGAATGTAGATAGTATGTTTATAATTACAAATCGTTGTCTTAGAATGAAAAATCGCATCTGCTTCAGTGTTTCGTTTTCTTCGATCTTCCTTTCCCAGTAGCTTCGCTATTAGCGTGCTATATTATTACAGCTTCGATATTATTCGTGATAATTGTAGGGATACGTTATATGAGAGTTAAAATTCTATATAGTATTAAAGACAATCAGTAAATAAGTAATTTCATTTTTAACACATTTTATTAGTTAACCTTCCTACCCTGAATGGGTCTAATCGACCCAGTCCTATAATGCATTTCATTCGATTTAAACCGGAAAATTTTTCTTAAAGTAAATTAAATAAATAACATAGAGATTTAAGTTAAATAAGTATGTTAAATGGATTTAAATAAAAATTCTGGTGTGAAATATTTTAATAGAGTTTGTGTAAAATTTCAACAGGGTAGAAAGGTTAAAATGTTGTTCTTACAAAGCAAGTAAATAAAACACAATTATATGAGGGTATGAAATTATTTTTTCGATTTTCGCTATAAACGGTGAAATTGTACGATGAAGAGGAGGGTTTTGGTACACATTTCTATTAACAGTGTTTGAAATTATTACCGAGGCAAGTGCATGAGATACTGAGTAACTGAAAATGAATTTTAGGCGATTTCTGATTTCATTAATATTAGAACGATCAAACATTTCACTCAAATGCTATAAAAATATTTTGCATAAGAATTTTCTTTAAAAACACTTGAACTTATTTATTTAATTCATTTCTGCGTGATAGATAGTTAACCACTTAATCGTCGCGCCCGAGACATTCACGGGCTGCAAGTTTCACGTCTTTTATTCAGAATTGTTTGATCCCCACCAGTTTTATTAAACAGTGTAATTGGTTTTATTCTGGCATCATTTTACTTGTCATTAAGTAGGATGAATTTTTTTTTTTCAAAAAAGTGGTAGGAATAATTAATTTGAATTTTTAAACCGTAATTTAATGCGACTATTAAGTGATTAAAGTATTTTAGAAAGAAATGGATAGTTCAGATCGAAATATTTTTAATTGATACCGGTCAAAATGACCGTTTATGGACGTTTTAGTGTTAAGAACAGAATTATTAGAACTCTATTTTACTTGAAGTATCGTAAATCCCGTTCTGCACAGTAGTACAGGATGTACGTATTAGGAGATCCAAATTTTAAATATTCATAATAAATATTCAAGAACATTTTGGTAAGTGTGTTAGGTAGTAGGTGGTAGTTTATGTGAAAATTCGAAATAGCTAGTATTGAGAAGGTTGACTTTTTTCAATTTTTATACCGGATGGCAAAAACTGAGAATAGTCGATCAAATCTTTGTAATCGTAGCGCATTACTTTTAATAATTTCTCCCCATGGAGATACGTTAAGATCGAAGTATATTTAAAGAAAATGGCAACTGATGGACGACTACGGACGTTAATAATGATCTTGCTGGAAGCGTCGGGCACCTCCGTGAGTTTGATGGAGGCAAATATTGAAGTTGCTCAGTAAGTAATCCAACAACAGCGCCGTATTTGCGTTCACCTCATTTCAGCTCAGGATGGACTCTTAAGCATGTCCACGAATCGTCAATACAGAATTCGGAGCTAACAATCCCTTAGTATTGGTGCCATTAATGTACACAAGGCTTTCTCCAGCGAAATGTTGTAGCAGATGGATCTAATGAAATCGACGTCTGAAACATTTAGTTCTCCAAAGAAACACATTTTTACCTGTATATGTTTATCTCCCAATAAGTAGAACAGTAAATTCACATGCTGCGTAAAATCCTCACTGAATACCATCGAAAAGGTCACGATTTGAGACACCATTTCGTCCAAAGGACTAATTGGACATTTATTTGACTCTTTTGAGGGCCAGTTTGTATGAGAAGAGTTTTTTAAATTTGACATTCCTGGAAATTCCCCTATGCTACATATATTATTCCAAAGAATAGTTTGGTTAAGTTTGAAATTTATCATTAGGCAACTTTTTTATGTTCCCTTATATTTGTATAAAAAATTGGTTACAATCAAGAAAAATATACAAAAACAATTTGGTATAGTATTAAAATAAATAGTATAAAAAGTTTAAATTCAGCATGTATGCGCAACATGAAATATCAATATTTTCAAATAATATTTCAAGTTTGGCAATATTTTAAATTATTAATACTTTATGTTGTGCACACAAGCCAATATTCATATTCAATATGTAAAATAAACATGCGTCTTAAACAATGGACTAGCTAAAGGATTGTGATCATGTAATTGAAACTATTACCTAAACAAGTAAGAAAAATCATGCGTTAAGCATAGATTATGAATCACTTTCCAACACTTAATGAAATATTTAACAACACTTTGTTATTTAGGGAAATAATAGTGTATAGCCAAATGTACCCAAATATGTATTCCAGTACTTTAAAACAGCCCTGTATTTCATATGTCAGTTGATATAATGGGAAAATTTAGTTTAGCAAGAAAATACCCAGTAGCTTGAAATTTCTTTTTCAGCAATTCATACTATTAGATGGAAACATACTTGAATACTTTTGTTCAGCCCTGTAGTTTACATTGTACCTTTATTACACGTCAGCATTAGGCTAAAATTTATTGTAAACTAAAACATTTTTAAAACAACTGAAATCACATTCTCATAAATCATCATTCATAAGCGTCCATGTACCGAATTCTTTGCGTGGCCCTGTTTATCCTTTTATCTATATTCTGCAAACATTTCTCAGTAAATTGAGTGAAGCTCAGCGTAAAAATGCATAGCTTATTTAAGAACCACGCTTAAATAATTTACGCTCATATTCAGTAACGTTGGTGAGCTCTTTTGGGTAGCACTGTATATCAACTATAACATTTATACACACCATATAAAGTGCATATATTTAACGAAATATAAACGCGCATATCATAATTAAAATGCATTTCATCCCTCCATCAGCCATCATCGGACACATATACGGTACTTCGGAAAGAATATACTATTTGAAATCTTTTGTATGGCCCTGTAAATGCTATGTACTTCATATTATGCAAGACAGTAGCGTATAATTCATATTAAGCTTCAGTGACATACATCAATTTTATTATGCATGAAAAAGCTTAATATATTTAAAATATGTCACACACAATTCCCCATTTTACCATTATCTAATGAAATTCTTTTGTTTGGCCCTGTAAATGAATAATAGCTACATTTTCACCTTATATTTTATAGAATGCATATTTTAATATGTTTGACAGAGTATAACATCTTTAAAATTCCTTCGAAACGATTTTTCCCCATAGACCGTAATGTAATGGGAAATTTTTGATTCGCCCTGTAGATAAACTAATCATGGTAGAAACATCATTTTCGATAGGACTTGTCCTAGGATAAACGTCAATATCGTCCTAAAATTTCATGGCAATCCGAGTATATTAACGATTTTTTCCCATAGGCCGTAATGTAATGGGAAACTTTTGATTCTCTCTGTAGATAAACTAATCATGGTAGATACTTCATTTTCAATAGGGTTCGTGCTAGGGTAAACCTCAATAACGTCCTAAAATTTCATGGCGATCCGAATATATTAACGATTTTTCCCCATAGGCCGTAATGTAATGGGAAACTTTTGATTCTCTCTGTAGATAAACTAATCATGGTAGATACTTCATTTTCAATAGGGTTCGTGCTAGGGTAAACTTCAATAACGTCCTAAAATTTCATGGCAATCCGAATATATTAACGATTTTTCCCCATAGGCCATAATGTAAAGGGAAACTTTTGATTCTCTCTGTAGATAAACTAATTGTGGTAGATACTTCATTTTCAATAGAGTTCGTGCTAGGGTAAACCTCAATAACGTCCTAAAATTTCATGGCAATCCGAGTATATTAACGATTTTTCCCCATAGGCCGTAATGTAATGGGAAACTTTTGATTCTCTCTTTAGATAAACTAATCATGGTAGATACTTCATTTTCAATAGGGTTCGTGCTAGGGTAAACCTCAATAACGTCCTAAAATTTCATGGCAATCCGAGTATATTAACGATTTTTCCCCATAGGCCGTAATGTAATGGGAAACTTTTGATTCTCTCGGTAGATAAACTAATCATGGTAAATACTTCATTTTCAATAGGATTCGCGCTAGGGTAAACCTCAATAACGTCCTAAAATTTCATGGCAATCCGAGTATATTAACGATTTTTCCCCATAGGCCGTAATGTAATGGGAAACTTTTGATTCTCTCTATAGATAAACTAATCGTGGTAATTACTTCATTTTCAATAGGGTTCGTGCTAGGGTAAACCTCAATAACGTATAAAAATTTCATAGCAATGCGAGTACATTTACGGGAGTTAGAGCGCGGACAGATGGACATCCGGCCAGACGAACAGACGGCCAGACAAACCGAATGCCTAAGCACTTTTCAACTTTGCTGGAAAGTGCTAAAAAGTAATTTGTAATGAAAGGTATTTTTATGAAAGACTTTTAACCCATTAGTGCCTAGCGTCCCTTTTTAGGGACGATTATAAAAAAGGCAATAAAGCACTTTTCACACCAGTAAATAGAAAGATAAATAAGCATTATTTTTCACGAGACAAATTCCTCAATAAATTAAGATAAAAGTTATTCGTCTTTTAAAAGTGGTGGGAAACCCAAACTTTCATTTTTAATGAAGAAAATAATTTGGGCATTAATGGGTTAATATACACAAATGAGTGAATAATTTGAATAGAAATCAGATAAAATTTTGAAATGGAATTAATTTAATATAAAACTTGGGGCTCCTGTTTTCTCAATTTCGGGCTCCTTGAAAGTTTTCTATAAGAAGCACGTGCTTTAATGTCTGTTCGTTAATAATGGCCTAGCTGCAGTGAACTAGCTTGACATACTGCATGAATTTCTAGCTATACAAAATTTCTTGGAGAACTGCGGGAATATCTCATTGTCCGTTCAAGAAAGTCCCCATCCACATCGAGCAACTGAAGTGTTCCACTTCCTCAACGGACATTTCGATTATCATATCATTTTCTTGTTTTATTGCAACACATGGAAAACGGATTAGCTTTCCTGTAAACAGTAGATTTCTATACTTTAAATTGTTTTTCATTTCATTTTTCAAATACACTCTTCATTTTTGGTAGAATTAGCACTTTGGCACCCTGTAGAACTTATCTGTTCTCTTTGTCTATCCATGTACATGTACATGGTTAAATACGAGAGTTTTTAGCTGTGGCTAAATAGTAAGTAGTCAATTCTTAGAAGTTTCAAAGTAATTTCTTCTAAGATCAATGCATTTTTGGAGGCAATATTTTCAAAGATTGGATGCCTCAAACTATCCATTTCGAAAAATATATTAAAAAAAAAAAGAGAGAAAAGGTTTCATAGCCTCATCAAAGTCATCTTAAAATGAAAACAACGCTGATATTAAAAAATATTTAAAAGTTACAAATTGAAGAATGAGGAGAATTGAGTCAATAATTTTTCACTTCGACTGTTTTGTTGTTGTTTAAAAAATTCTCTGTAATCCTTGTTTAATGAGAAGGTGCATTGTCATGGCGAAACATAAGTCACCTAACATTCACTTCTTAAAGAATATCTGCAAGACACTTAGATTTGCACCCCTTACTTGTAAATATTTTCTGTATTTCTAGTTCTAGGACTTGGACCAGCTTTGTACTTCTGGAGAATACAACATACCTTACTTTTCCATTGATCGTTGTCTTTTTACCCTTTTTTGTTTGGGATCATGTTTAAAGACCCACAGATTAATTTCTTGATGTGTTGAAAAGTCAAAAAAGGGGTATGAATACGTGCCATTATACCAGATGATGAATTTGGAAATAATTCCCATCATTAAGTAATTTTAGGGATTCCTTACTGATTCTGACATACTCCGCTTTTTGATAGCCTATTAAACTGTGTGTATGTGTGTATGGGGGGGGGCAAAAATATATTTATTTTTACCTGCAGTTTTTCATGAATAATTTTACGTATAGCTCCATTTTTATTTCCTTCTGTATCAGTTGGTTACAACCGCAATTATTATTGATTATCATTGGCGTTTTTCATACGGCTTACACATTTTTCTGACTATAGTTGACAAAAATGTTTTTCTGTGTTTTTGTTCCAAGGAAAAATTTCGACATTTTTTAAAAATTCTGTAAACCATCTGAATATAGTGACACGAGATGTATCTTCCTTTCCATATGCTGATTGAAGGCGTTGTTGGAGGCATTCTTTTTTTATTTAGTCATACTTTTAAATACTAGAAAATAACAGCCAGGTAATGCTCTCGCGTCATTTCCATTTCTGTTCTTTCAAAATAAAATGTACGATATCTAAATTGTAATTGATGCCATAAATTATCGTCTGCTGAGAAAAAAAGAGTTCGAATTTAAACATGCACCTGTCTCAATACTTTCATTGATACCTTACTGTCTTCACTATTGCTGACAGTATTGTTAATTTAGCATGTTTCGTACGTCTTAGTATTTCCAGACCAAGAAATTCTTTGGTACTAACATTTTTTATGGAAAATCTTTAGTTAAAAAAAGGCAAAATTTCCTTCGTTTAAGCTAGATTTTTCAAATTAAAAAAATGCTGTTATATCATCTGGAAAATAATCGTACCTATGCAAACTTGTTTAAGAAAATTGACTTAATTCTGCTTTTTCTGCAAAATAGTTTATTAAAACATATTTGTATCACAGGTTTTATTTTTAAAACTAAAAATTAAATTTAAAATAAACGAAAAGGTATTTTGATTTTTTTTTAAATTTTTCTATAAACCACATGCTTTTTTCGTAAATGTCTCATTGAAAAAAAAAATTAAATCTTTTAAAGAATATTTACGCCATAGTTCACACTTCGTCGTTTGTTTAGTGCTATATATAAAAATAATTAGCATCAGCAGTTGAATTTGAATCAAACAAAGTATTTAAGCGAAAACAGACTTAATAAGATATATGTTATTTCTCTGTAACAGACATGTAATAAAGTAATAAGGTATTTATTATCTAAATTATATTGATATAATGTTAATAAGTAAGGCATACTACTTTCTGTGTTATTCATTTAAAAATTACATTTAACAACAAACTATTTAACAACTCCTATAAGTATACTCGGATTGCCCTGAAATTTTTGGATGTCATTGGTGTTTACCCTAGCACGAACCGTATTTCAAATGAAGTTTCTAACATGATTAATTTATTTACAGGGACAGTCAAAAGTTTTCCGTTACATTACGCCCTATGGAAAAAAATCGTTTCAAATGAATTTTAAAGATGTTACACTCTGTCAAACATATTAAAATTTATATGTATTTATGAAGTGCACTAATATATGCATTCTGAAAGATATGCGCTGAAAAAAATAGCTATTATTCATTTACAGGGCTACACAAAAGATTTCCATTACATAATGGTAAAGGTATGAATTGTGTGCAACACATTTTAATTATATTAAACTATTTCATGTATAATAAAATTGATGTATGTCGCTGAGGCTTAATATAAGTTATACAATATATTCCTGCATAATACGAAGTGCATAGCATTTACAGGGACACACAAAAGACTTCAATTAGTATATTCTTTCCGTAGTACTGCATATGTATCCGATGATGACTGACGGATGGTTGGAAGTTTCATTAAATCTATGCATATTATATGGTGTATAAAAAGGCTATTAGTTGATATAAAGGGCTTCACAAAAGAGCTCCCAAAGGTTACTGAGAATTAGCGTAAATTACTTAAAGGTAGTTTTTTACAAATGATTTTAGATAAGACCTTTACTTAAAGGTAGTTATGTATTTTTACGCTGAACTGCATTCAATTTGCTAAAAATATTTGCAGAATATAGGTAAAATGATATACAGGGCTACGCAAAGAATTGGATACATGGATGGCTAAGAATGATAATTTCTGAGAATGTGATTTCAGTAATTTTAAGAATGTTTTAGTTTAAAATAAATTTTAGCTCAATACTGGCATGTAATGAAGGTACTAGGTAATATTCTTAGGTAAATGGCAGAGCTGAACTAAAGTATTCAAATATGTTTCTTTTTATTAGTATAAAATGTTAAAAGAGGAATTTGAAACTGCTAGACATTTTCTTGCTAACTAACTGCTACATAACTAAATATCCTCATTATATAGTATATATATAAACCGACAGATCGAATACAGGGCGTTCAAAAGCATTGGAATACATATTTGGCTACATACCCTTATTTCCCTAAATAATGAAATTTTGTTAAAGGTTTCAGGAAGTGTTGGAAAGTGTTTCATAATATATGCTTAGCGCATGATTTTTCTTATTTGTTTTCTTATAAATTGATGTAATATTCATAGAGTTTATAATTTATATCTAGGACAAATTTAAGAATTTTGTTTTAGGTAACTGCTTGTGAATACTTGATTACGTAAATAGAATTTTGAATATCCTTACTATTATGCTTACTTATATGAACGTTTGATGATATAAAATTTAGTAAATTAAATAATCATTATGCATGATGTCACTCTGATTCAGGTGGTAGCAAAATAAATTAAATAAGTTTTTGTCTAGTAAAAGTTATTTTTAAAATTTGCTTTTGAAACTTTATTATATACATTGAATGAGGTTTTTGTGTTATACTTAATATCTTGCATACGTAAGAGAAATTATTCATGTAATTGGAAATAATCTTAAAAAATATGAACAATATGTCATTTCCTTTGTTTAAAACATGCTTTTTTTTATTGCGGATTTAATCATATAGAACAGTTTTAACAAATGAAATTCTTCGAGCCTAAATTTTCGAAGCAATACACTCTCAAAAAAACTTCCGTCTTTTCACAGAAAATGCACTGGCAGCACTGCTGCCAGAAATTGACTGTATATTGACGATTTTCTGTTTATTTTTTTCTCTGTCAAAAGAGGAAAAATATCCGTCACTTGAAAAAAGTTTGGAAAAATTCAATGCGGAAGAGGCGGGGATCGAACCAAGGACCCCAGGATTACCAGACCAACGCTAATCCACGGCGCTACGACTGCTCATGATGATTGTGCGTTAAAATAGAACTCTTCATTTCATATGGTGTGGGTTGGTGTATTTCGTTAAAAAGCTTTTAATTATGCAGTTAATCTCGGAAAGATTTCATCTTTAATGAAACTATGGCTGGGTTTTTTTTACGTTTAGTATTAATATAGTATAAAAATGTGAATTTTAAATATATTACGTAGAATGTTAGAGAAAAAACATGGATGTTCTATTTGTGAGAATTTTTGAACGAATAAAGAAAGTAATTGTTATTTATTTTTAAATTCGAAAACATTTTTGTCTTTTAAAACTAAATTAGACATTTTAATCAATAGAATATTTTTGTTTTTCATTTTAAAAATAAATTCGAACTTATTACTAACAGACCCAATGCGCATGCGTGCTGGATAGAAACGGAAACTTTTCCTCATTTTTCGACGCTCGGAATGAACTCACAGAACAAATACGTTTTCTGGGAGAACAGAAATTATTTGTGAAAAAATAACGATAACTTAGTGTATATTGACGAATTTTTCTGACAGTGTAGTAAAAGTTCCGTTTTATCTATACATTAGTAACTCTTTGAAATTGGCGCTTTCCTTTTTCGAATCGTCAATGTAGATCTCCATAAACAGAGGTCTTAATTGAATCCTTTCAGGAAATAAGTTAGCCTCATTGACGTGCTAATGTATCCTCATTGACAACTAAAAACCTCGTATGAAAACTAGATTACGTATTATGCGAAGAATTATGGCTGTTGCGAAGCGGATGATTGAAATAGCAATCTCAAGCAAATCACTTTAACAGGGTGCGTAGTCATGAAGAAACTCAGAGAATTTTAATTCTTTTAGTACCAGAAATTCTTTAAAGTTCTGGTTGCTACATCTGAAAAGGGATTTATTTTTCACTAAATAAAACAAATATTACATTATGAAAATTCTGGTAAAAGGTCCTTACAAGGTCCTTCCAGACTACGCACCCTGTTTAACATACATTAAAAAGTAGCTGTTTTCAATGTTCTTCAAAAGCATGATATAAATCTCTTCGTTAATAAGAAATAGTTGTGGTATTTATCGTAAAATTATAGAGAATATGGTAACACTCCTTTTCCAAGTATTTATGTGTTTGAATAAAGCATGCCATAACTTATTTGCCTTCTATTACCACTAATACTGCAGCCAGATGAAAGTACAAACAAAACACGTTCCATTTTGATGTAATTATTGCAAACCTTTCAATTTTATGAATGAAATGTGCGTTTATATATTATTATTCACTATTGTACGAATTCCTTCGTTTTTGTTTCTTAGCCATTTACATCTTTAGTGCATTTGCGTGGAATTTTTCTGGTCTGTTTTAAGAGTGCTGACTGAACAAAGGCAACACAAGGGCAATTAAGGCAAACTTCCGTTAATTTTAAAATGTTATTTTTGTCTTCATTAATTACAGTGGTTAAATGTGAAGTTGAACAAGTTCAAAGCTTTATTTGTGTTCCTCTAAATCTGTTATACATTATTCCCTTTTGACGCGTACACGCCTCCAAACTCTAGTCCATTTTACAGCAGACATCAATGGCGTAATCATTGTGTGTGCTCAGGTGCTCTGAATACTGGTAATTTTTTAAGTTCTGTTTACCTTATCTAACCAGAAAGTATTCTGCTATGAATCAAGGAGAAGAAAACCAAACAAAATTACTGGTTTTGAGCACTCGCCCTGTTTACACCACTGGACACTGCGAAACAAGTTCATAGTAACACTAATTCAAAGCATCTGCACCAAACTGTGACATGAATCATGTCTGCAACATACCCAGATTGTTGCCATCTGTAACAGTTGATTCAGCGAAAAAAAAATTGCTATTCAATTTTCTTCCTAAATTCCCTGACGCAAAAGAGTTAAAAAGAACTGTTATAAAATACGCAACGAAAATTTTTAACTTCTGTCTTGTTCTCAACTGTTGATTTCCTACATTTGCTTACAACGAACATTGTCTTTATACTCAAGGTAATTATTTTAAATCGCCCGGTATTATGCATATTTGTGAACCAGTGTGAAGTATTTCCGTTATTATATGCGGTAATTTGTAACATATTTTTGAATATAGATGAGTTTCCTATTAGTAGTATTATTTAACATGCAACAATGTACCATATCTGTTTCTGAAATCTTACATAAACTATCTAAAATAACTTTAAAAGTTTAAAAATATTTTATTAAAATTTGAAAGTACAATCAAATTGTTTCCAAAAATATTTTGTATAACTTTGCTTGGCATCGACATAAAATTCTCATCTTGTTTAATATTCTAATCCTAATCAATGCATTCCACCCTTGCACTTGATCTTGCCCTACCCGTACGTTTCGCTTGTTTTTAACAATTTTTTTGTCTATTTTGATAAGTGAACACACAATTCACGTCATATTATTGCATTCATTGGGTTTCTCTCTCTTTTTTTAATCTTTCGTTCAAAACTTCCCATCTAAGAGAAAATAAAATTTTGTATTTTTTTTTTTGTTTCATTTTATGTTAAATAAAATGCTACATGAAGGCCACTTCATGTAGACTTCAGACGTCTTGTCCTTATTGAAATACTTGACAGATGAGATTAACTTCCGGAAATTTTGAACAATCACAAGCCATAATGAATACCTAATGATAAAAAGTAAAATAATTGATTATCATATCTTGGCTTACCTCTTCCTTGAATTATTCAAATTGTCCATTTTACCTTTATTTTAAATTTCGTGTATATTTTTTTTTTATTCATTGCATGTAATATGTTTTTTGTCAGACGAATCTTTAATTATCTCTAATTAAATCCCATGAGTGAGAAATAATATTTTCCCAAGCAAAACGGATGCAGAAGAATCAGAGTTATAGTAAAAAATTCTGAAATTTTAGAACAATAGAAAAAACTCCTAAAACCTGGTGCAAAAAAACTTGCAAAATCGATAAAGGGCATAGCCGGATAAGCATTGGAAACATGCCTTTCAACCAAATTGCTTGATATTTTTCCCACGTGTGTCTACCTGTCTAACAATGTATTTCCCCAAGTATCACCTTATAAATATTGCTATTTTATGAGATAAATATGTTTTTTCAATTTTTTAAAAACCTCGATTTTTCATAAACTACTGTACCGAATACCATGCCATTAATTGAGTTAATATAGACATCAAAGATGTATAACTGGGAACTTTTGCATGATTTTCTAATTATAAAATGTGCGTGAAAAAGCGTTTCAAAAATTTACAAAAAAAAAAAAGCATATCATACAGTTCTCCGAAAATTACCATTTTCAAGTAAAAAATTCCTCATATGTGCCCGCATATTATATATAAATACCGAAGTTTTCAGTTGGGTACTACGTATAAATATTTACAAAAATGTGTAAAAAAATTATTAAAATTCATTTAAAGGCGTTATTTGGGGCGGAGCAAATCAACTTCCACATTCGAAGAATTTTTGGAATATACACTTACAGAATTGGTGTGTTTTAAATTTTAATGAAGACGTAGACACCCCATTCCCAACGCTGAGAATACTGTTTCATTATCAAAATTTCTTGTTAGCTTCGCATACAATATCAGGGAAGAATATTTTTGACATAGAATCTAACTACATTCTTCGATATCGAAATGTAACGATAGTGATCACAATCACTTTAAATGAAAACGTTTTTCACCATTTTTTATAAAGAGAAAATATAATTAGTATTTTCAAGCTTTTAGTATAACGTTTATATCTAAGTAATAGTTACGAACTACTGTTAATTATACTAAGGAATAGTCACGATATGTTATAGTTTTATTCTAAAGATTTATTCGTTTGGCAGCAGTAATCTGTCTTAAGGGAGGTATTTGTCAAAAATTCTAAGACCGTCAGAAATACTATCCAATCTATTCAGAAATGAATGCATAATTGTTGTGATTGAAGATGATAGTGATAATGATTAATTTATTTCTTCAATCTTTGTTTTTCTATATTTACTGTTTTTATTGTTTACATTTTAATTTTTATACATAAAATAATATAATACATTATAAAGTGCCAACTTTTTTTTTTTTTTTTTTTTTTTTTTTTTTAAGTGACAGTTTTTGAAAGTGAGGTCTAAAACACTGAAACTGACTATATCATTGATGTATACGTATTTGAATATAAGTTTATAATATATTCGCAAAAAGTTAGCTGTCTTTACAATATTTTAATCTCCTGGTAATTTTCCCATTGTTTTTGGACGAATATTTATTTTTTTTTTAAGTTTTTATCTCACCAAACATTAAACGGCTCAAAAATATTACGAATATATTTTTCCATACAAAATATCATGCAATGTTGTCACCTTTTTTTTCTTTTCTCTCAAATTATGTGCCTTTCTCTAATATTTATCTTTGAACTATACAGCACGGGAATTTGCCACTAGAAAAATAAAAAATTGCGAACAGCATGTACCTTGAATAAAGTATTGTTTATTAGCACCCAGTCCAGGTAACACCTGAGTATTAATACGACATACGAGGTTCGAACTCTAACTATATAACATCCATATATATTTATCTTATTTTATTGTAATTGCGCAGAAAAATTTAACGGAACTACTTATTCGTATTACCCTTTGTTAAAAGTGGTGAAAATGTTTGAATAAAAAACATTCTATTAACTGTCGTAACATTTCGATATCGAATATTGTTATTTTCCAAGCAAAAATATGTTTCTCTATTGTCTCCGATACAAAACATCAATTTTTGATATCGAAATACTATCGGCAGTGTTGAAAATTATGGCATATCTGCTTAATGAAATCTGAATTACAACTGTCAACTCATTGTCTGCTGACATTGTTCCAAAAATTCTTCGAATGTAGAAGATCGTTAGCTCCACCCCAAATAACGCCTTTAAATGAATTCTAATAATTTTTATACATATTTCTGTAAATATTTATATCTAGTACCAAACGCACAACTTTGGAATTTATATATAATATGCGGACACATATGAGGAATTTTTTACAAGAAAGTGGTAATTTTCGGAGAACTGTAAGGTATGATTTTTATTTTCGTAAATTTTTTAAACGCTTTTTTACACACTTTTTATAATCCAAAAATTATACAAAAAATCCCAGTTATGCATCTTTGAAGTCTATACACACTTGAGAAATGACGCGCAATTCGGTACAGTAGTTTTTGAGAAATTGAGGTTTTTAATAAATTGAAAAATCATTTTTATCTCATAAAGAAGCAATATTTATAAAATGATACTTAGGGAGATACATTGTTATATAGGCAGACACACGTGGGAAAAATATCAAGAAATTTGGTTGAAAGGCATGTTTCCAATGCTTATCCGGCTATGCCCTTTAAGAATTTTTTGACGAGAATGAGCAGGAAAACAAGTCCAAGAAATAATCAAATAACATTGTTTAGATAATCTAAGTAAATGTTTTAAAGCTTTTAGATTTTGTTAAACAGCTCAGAGAATTATGCTGTTTTGTTGTCTGCATTCTACATATTAAAACCACCCTTAAAATTTTGTATGTTCATATAGAGATGCGAGCTAAAATACGTATATATGTAGTGCGTATATAATATTTGCACGTATATTACATATGTTATAATACCGGGTGTCCCAAAAATGACTGATGGATTTTAAAATTCAAAAACTTGCAAACGGTGACAGCTATTTAAAAAAATTTTACAGGAGGGTTATGTATAATGTCAGGAGTTTTTTACCGTATTTTTTATTTTAGTTCGCATCTCAAACAATAGGTGGCGCTGACGGCGATTGAAGGCCAGGTGATCAGTGCTGAGAGAAGCGTCGACCTGGCCTTCAATCGCCGTCAGCGCCACCTATTGTTTGAGATGCGAACTAAAATAAAAAATACGGTAAAAAAACTCCTGACATTATATATAACCCTCCTGTAAAAATTTTTTAAATAGCTGTCACCGTTTGCAAGTTTTTGAATTTCAAAATCCATCAGTCATTTTTGGGACACCCGGTATATGTACGTATATAATATTTGCAGTTAAATGGACAGGATAAAGAATCGTATTAAAATAGCCTCTTTAAATGGTGAGCATAGAGATCCTAACAATTTTTATTGTTTAATAAATCTGTTCAATATTATATAACATTTACGGTTACTTCAACAGTTAAACAGATCTTTTTGGTGTCCAAAGTTGGCTAATTTTACATTTTTGCTCTACTACTTGTTTTCACATTTTATTATCCATTTATTTCACAAAAAATGAACAAAACAACATTTTGATTTTAATGTATGCAGTTATGGGTATAAAAGTAATAAAAGTATATATGTAAAAATTGATGCTCTAGTATCCAAAAATTAGCAAAAAAAAAAAAAAAAAAAAAAAAAAAAAAAAAAAAAAAAAAAATGCTAATTATTTTATTGTAAGTATTCAAAAAGAAAGTATATACATTTCAAATGCATCAAATTAAATTCATTTTGCGAAAAATAAGTATAAAATATCTCAATTTTCTCTACAGTGCAGTCAATCAGTGAGATTTTACTCACACGTCACAAATGATTACTACTGTCAGAGCCACTACACCGAACACAGGGCTCCCAAATGATCCACGAACTAAACACAGATATTTTTTTAAAGAAAATTTCATAGTAGGTTTCTACAGCCTTTCTGCTAAAATTAACCTCCGAAGGTAGTTTCTGCGCAATTTTCAAGAAAATTTAAAATCAAAATCTTTCTAAGAAAATATTGATGTACAGTTGGTGTACCATTTCGGAACCCTGCGAACATACATGTATTCCCAAATGAATTTGAGTACCCTTCCAGCAATGGATGATTGATTGCGTAAAACTGGTTTTCAAGTGTCTTACACATGTTTTAAATTGTTTCTTTGAGTATTTTCTTTACCTTATTAAACATTGGAATGCTGATAAAGTCTTCTGGAAATGATAAAACGCATTTTACAATATACAGGATGGTTCAAATTAAAGTATCCCTGTTTGCGACGCCCTAGCGAGAGAAGCAGTGGATGAAATGTCTTCATATTTGGAAGATATACATATCAAACCATGGGAAATTGAACGGTGCGGAATTCTTTTAGTTCAAACAAAGACAACCATGGGATAATAAGGCGCAGCGATCGGTGTAAAATAAGAAAAATGTAACATGACCAAGGATATAAACATTATGTGTCCACGAAGAATGCTGCACTCTGCGAATTCTGCGACGGCGCGCTGCAGAATTTGCCGAGTGAGGCGTTTCCGAGTGTATTTACCTGTGTCCCATAAGTTCAGACTCTTGCAGAAGTCAAGTTAAAAAGAAATGTTTGAAAACAGACAAATTTAAGAGGAAAATTGGTTAAATTAAAGGTATTAAATCCATTTAAGAGGGGACCGCCCCAGAAATCGCGAAGCGCAGCATTCCGCATGTCCGTCCGAGGTCTATAACTACGTTCCTTATGTTGATACTGTAGCGGAAACCAGGAAGAAAAGATAAAAAAGTTAAAGTTCAAACCGGACAAATTTAAAAAGAAGAAGATTTAAGAGGAAAATTGGTTAAATTAAAGGTATTAAATCCATTTAAAAGGGGACCGCCGCAGAAATCGCGGAGCGCAGCATTCCGCATGTCCGTCCGAGGTCTATAACTACGTTCCTTATGTTGATACTGTAGCGGAAACCAGGAAGAAAAGATAAAAAAGTTAAAGTTCAAACCGGACAAATTTAAAAAGAAGATTCATTAACCCATTAATGCCTGAATTATTTTCTTTATTAATATTCAAATTTTGCATTTTCCCACCACTTTTAAAACAAGAATAACTTTTATCTTAATTTATCAATGGCCTTTATCTCGAGGAACAAAGTATCTATTTATCTTCCTTTTTACTGGTGTGAAATGTGCTTAATTAAATTTTTTAAAACTGTCCCAAAAATGGGACGCTAGGCACTGATGGGTTAAATTAATAAAGACATTGAAGTCGGAAGGAGCTTTGCATATATCTAAATGATGGTCTATAAAATTTATGATTTTTATATAAAACATTGAATATAATTTATCTAGATATAGTGTTCTATAGAGGGTTTTTTTTTCTCTTAAAGTTGAGATTTATTCGCTTTATCCTCACTAATATCGGTATTTCGATTCAAAGGCACCTTTGCCAACCACGTATTAGGTTCATGATAACAAAACCCTTACAAACAAAACAAGTCTTTTATTCGTAAAATGAATATCAAATGGAAAAAACTATATAGAAAGATTCTATTACAAAAAAAAAATAGCTAAATAACGGGCATCTCGGGAACGCGGAATTTGTGTGCCCCTTAGAGGTCAGTCTTGCTGATATTGTTTTTTCCCAATTTCAAATTTTTCTGTTGTCATTAGTAAACCATAGATTTCTTCCTTATCTACCAAGTTGTCTTGTACCTGTGTTTTTTAAAGTCAGAAGTGATTAGGAAATATTCATAAATTATTTTTGTTATCTTTCCGAAATATTTATCTTTTTAAAATTAACGCTTTCTTCTCGTGGCCTTTCTTAAAACATGAAAATAAAAAGACCCAGGTTGCAACAACGTAAGTAAAACTCAGTATTATCTAAGGTTAAAAGAAAACGAATGTGGATGTACTCTGATTCTTTTAAAAATGTATCTTTTATCTGAATAAATTTTCACGAATCGAACAGCAAATGATACATAATAAGACAAATGCAGTATCTTATTTAGAGCTTACCAGTTTCTTAAGCCTTTTCTTTTTAACTGTCAAAAACATCCGTATACTACTGCAAATGAAAAATAATTTAAATTAAATCCATTAAAACACTTTTCCTCTTTTTAAATAAAAAAAAATCAGATATTAGGTTGTAAGTAGACACATATCTATATTTTTTTGGTTTCTTATATATATTACATAACATCCCCTAGCATTGTGAACTGCGGTGCTCTGTGACATTAGTTATTTTCGTTCTTGCTTATGTGTTAGAGATTGATATATGTACAACCCAGTTACTTAACGCCCTTGGGGACGAGCGACACGTATATGTGTCGCAAAAAGGCTTAAAAGTCCTTGTTTATCCCCACCAGCAAAATTTTACTATAAAATTTCTCTGATTTTATTGGAGCAGTTTCTCGATTTGATAAGGCACAAATTTGTGTTTTTGAAACTGGTGACAAATCATTAAAAAGTCGTAAAAGTGTCCCATCGCGAAGGGGTTATCCTTTGGATTTTGAGAACGTATGAAATTTTATATGATAATGAAAATATGTTCTAATTCCTTTCATTACAAACTTTTGAGAATAATACGAAAAAAAAAATATTAGAAAACTTTTGTCACATGTATAGCATAAATGTGCAAACTAAACGCAGTCAGCATATTATCCATCTTTGAAATTCAAGTCAGACGTAAAAAAGGATACCAGATGCTTATTTAAAAGCAAAGTAAAAAAGTCATATATCACATATAATATATAATACAAGTTCTAATATTAAAAGAATATAGTGTTACAAATTTTTAATATGTTGACGCAATGAACGATATTTGTGTTATACACCAATGCAGGGCTCCTAAATGGTCCGCGAATTGAACACCAATATTTTTTAACAGAAAATTCCATAATAGGTTTCTACAGCATTTGTACTAAAACTAAACTCCGAAGGCAGTTTCAGCGCAGTTTGCAAAAAAAAAAAAAAAAAAAAAAATATATATATATATATATATATATATATATATATATATAAGGAAAATCTTTCAAAGAAAATATTGATGTTCTGTTGGCGGACCATTTGACAGCCCTGCCTATGGCAAATTTCGCTTGCAACTTTTTTCAGAAATATTCGGCAATCACGAAGCGCTAATCAGTTTCTTACATAAAATATTTGTATCATAAAATTTGTTACGCATTGCTCACCAACCAGATAACTGAATTTTCGCTGTACTTTTAGTAACTTTAGTGTGTGTGTAAATCCTTTTTCCTGAAAAATAATGATTTTCATCTTTCGTAACCAAAATGTACGTTTTTCGGAATATTCGTTATTCAGAGGTAAAAAACAAAGATCTATAGATTTGGAAGCGGATTAAGAAAGTTTCTGCTAAACAGACGTGTCTGCTATTCGGGAGAGTCCGGTATGCAGGTTTAGTCCTTAGTGAAGCCACAAAACTACAAGTGGTATTACCTTGTACGTAATTGATATCATCTGATTGCTTCAGCGTCAAAGATCTTTTTCTGCCTAAATCTATACCCTGTTCTACTACTCGTATCTTCTTCCTTTTATTTTTCTTTTTTCTTTTTTTTCATTTTGTATATGATATTTTTTAATAAAAAGGTAAACACTTATTTTTTATATAAAAAGTAAATCCAGTATTCAAGATATGACATGCTACGGCACTACTCTAAATATATCTAGAGTAATATCTGTTAAATTGGCATTTTTCTGTGTAGTATTTAATTATATTGATTCTCATATTGAACATCTTGAATGTTTTAAAATGATAGTAATTGGAAGAGAGGTAGATTTTCCATATCAAAGTTTCTATAAATATGTAAAAATACAAGATTTATCTTAATATAGGTAATACGTAATTAAAATTACTTTTAATTAAAAGATTGAAGAACTTTTGAGGGCTTTAAAATAACTGTAAAACCAATATTTTTTAAATATATATATTTTTAAGTGTATCTGTATATGATCCGTATACGCTCATTGTTAACCTGGATAAAAATATTCTTTTCGCCATATGAAGTACCTACTTAGATAAGTAGTCTCCTTACTATTTACATATTACTTCGCTATAATTATTCCTAATTTTTTATGTGTAAAACTTTCCTCTGTGTAATTAAGACCAGCATCAATGCTTTTATTTTCTCTAAAACCCCTGAAATATTAGAAAAAACACGAGAAACTGATTGCAATCTGTATGTTAGTTGAGCTACAAAATGGAGTTGCATGAAAATTATCTCATACATCTTTTGTGTAAATAAACATTTTATTGTTTGGAATATTTTTATAAATTCTTTGTCACATAACACTAAAATAAGTGCAGAAATACATAATCATCCTATAATTTATCTTTATGAATATTTAGTATCGAATATAAAGCGAGCAGTGTTAAGAAATCTGGAGGATATTTTATTTAGAAATTCCGGACTCACATGACAAATTTTGAATTGTAATTTTGTTTTATTTTGTTCGCGGAATAACTAAAATATTGTAAATGAAAAATAACTATTCAAAATTTCTAGTGATATATACAAATTTCTGAATAAAAATCCCATCAGATTGCACAACACTGAAAACAAAGTGAGAAATATCATTTTATAAAAAAACTAAATAAAAACAAAAGCCAGTTGCCGTTAAAACATTTCTTCTACAAAAAATGATATTTGTCAAGCAATTTTGTTGAAGAATTTATTAATGTGTGCCTATTTTTTAACGAGTTTAACAGTGTACAGCAGCATTTTTCTTTGTTTTAACAAAGAAATTCGCGAATGTCCTTGGAAGTGATTTTTTTCTTTTTCTGGAATGAAAGACAGAATTTTCTAATCTATCTTGTGACAAGTGAAAATGAACGCATATTGTCACCATTAAATTGCCGAGAAATTGAAATGAATTGTCGCTACATCCTTCCAGAAGCGCGTCTATTGCTTAGAATGAAGTACTTTTACAACATTCCTAAAATTTTAACTCAATCATACATTTTAACTTTTTGTAATCCAATTCTTTTGTTTTTGAATATGGTCTCGGAAAACATTTGAAAACAAATGTTAACATAATGGACTTGAAAGTATGTCTGTTTGTTTAAATGAAAAGGTTGTGGGTGCCTCACCCACACACACATAAAGTACATAATTAAAGTGAAAAGGTCTGAAGAATACGATGTCCAGCTACAGAACGTTTTTCTTTCCACTTTGTTTTGGTCATTTTTATTCTTACTATGTACATTATTCATTTTGATGCAGATAAATTTCAAATTTGTTAGGCTAAAAAGACAAAATAATTATAATTTTTATAAAAAGTGTGTAGAATTAAAAAGCATATATTCTTCTATTGTCAATTTTCTTTTGTCTTTTATTGTCAATTTATTAAACAGATTCCTCAGTTAATCATTCAGATTACAACTTGTTCTTCTAAGTTTTCGCGGTTTTCTTTGAACCTTAGGTAGCCTTGCGTAAATATGGGTTAGATTCCTTTAGAAAGACTCCCACGTAGGGCACTTTCCCTAGGGCCTATATCCCCCGTGCAGATAATCGGCCGCCATAAATAACACCAACACCGACTCCAGTTTAAAACCTAGAAACAGACAACTAAATTTGCTCATGCACTGTTCGTGTCTTTTCTAGAGCACACTCTTGTTCAAGAAATGAGGGTTAAAGCCTTATAAAATATAAGCTTTGTCTGAAAAGTTCATATTTTCTGCAATTTCGACATCTTTAAGTGCCACTGAAATTTATCAAATAATGCGTATGTTTTTTCTCATCATGATACCTTCCTAATCATATAAATCTCTTTAACACATAGTGAATCTATTACTTCACTGTGTCTACTTTGTCTGTATAAGATAATCTGTATAGTTCGGTTTGGGTTATTTTAGACATTTGTGTTATTCAAATGTGATATTGAATTTGAATTCTTCATCAAAAATCTTAGAATACCTACACGTTGCATCTTTTTTCGTTGCTTCAAATCTTTTATTTTTCGTTGCTACATTGCACGTTAGCCCCTTGCCAATCACTTGCTTTCCTGGAGGCACCTGGTTTTACGGACACAGAATGTACAACTCTACTACAGTTAATTCGTCTTTTTTCTTGAAATTTAAGATGGATTATATGGTGATTTATTATAATATTTACACACTTAAAGAGGTTATATAGTACTCTATAACAAATATTTTTTGTATACGAAACCAAAATTCAATATTAAGTCAATATTACATGGTGTTTCATTTTAATCTGAACCAGAATTTTTAATCATAATTTTAAAAATAATGAAACTATTTTAAATATATGCCCAAAAAAATTTACCTGTTTTATTGAAAATGCTATACAAGTATATGAAAACCAATAGAAGTATTGGATCATCTGGAAAATGCTGTGGTATTCTTCTATTGAGAGAATATTAAAATTATGTACAAATTTATTAAAAAATAAAAACATATTTTTTCTATACGTGCATTAAAGAACAAACTTTTATACCAAAAATTCCGGTGAACTTTATCAATAAACTGCAGAATTTTTCGGATGACCTAATATACAATAATTTAGTGGTGCACCGTATGTAATATCAATTCAAGAGCAGTGGCACGTAATAATTTATTTGCAAAAATATTTATTAAAAAATACGGAATTACATTTTTAAACAATCGCATTTTTAATAATTTTTTTATCCAATCCTGATATACAAGGGGGCTTGGAATTTTGCGTGGAAAATTGGATAGGCTGGGATATACGTCATCCTTCAACAAGCAAGTTTTATATAAAAACTACTATTAGATTCCTTTTATTAACTTTTTGATACGTGCTAGTGCGACGACGACTTTTATATTCATTCATACTATAATTTACAAAAAGAAACTTTTTTTTTCTTCTTCGTTAAATTTGTCTAGGATAAATTTATGAAAGAAAATAATCTGCAAAAAGTGGTGGAAATAGAATAAAGTGATGGCTTCTAAGACGACATACGTTCAAACTCCATACACTAATATGTTTGTACGGTTCCTGGAATTTCATGACCGGGAAATTCTTCGGCACCAGTATTTTCTTTTTGGAAATTTCTTATTAAATAAGACGAAATTTAAAGCTTTTGAATTATATTTATTTTTCGATATAGAAATGCTGATATTTCACCTGCAAAACAACAATACTCGTACAAACTATGGGTTCGTACGAAAGCCATGTAATTTAATAAAGTTTTCCTTTTCTTGTAAAAACACGGGATTTTTCAGGAAAATGTATCCAATTTGGCATTTTAAATTGATTTTCAAGACACTACAAGTCAAGAAATTTTGTCATCGTAAAGCATTCTATTAAAATACAAATCAAAAACATATGTATTTGAAAACGAAAATCAGTATTGTATTTAACACGTTGAGTGCCATGTTGATTGACACTAACTATTTGCGTAGGCCACGTCACCCACCGATGGCTGACAGTCTAAAATATGAAAACTAAAAAAGTATATTGTTTTAAGTAATTATTAAGAAAGTATAATCATGTAACAAATAAAAGTTAAGTAGATTTTAAATAATTTTACAGTAATTTTTTTAAGTAATGTATTTTTTTACTTTTATATCGTATTTTAGACTGCCAGTCACCGGCGACTCATGCAGTCTAAACGGATAGTTAATGTGTAGCACTCAACGTATTAAAATCTCTTCAATAATCACACTTGCAAATATCATACTTTTAGATTACAAATGATTCTTTAATGTATCACAAAATCGCATACTGCCCAAAGGGAAAAAGTCTTATATTCACCAACGCCTTATAAATTAAATAAGAATATTAAAAAGACTCAATTTGGATAAATCAATGATAAATAATGTCAGACAAATGTTCCAAATAATCTTTCTCATTTCCATTAAAGGTTATATTTCCATGACAAAAACCTATTGTAGTCTTTTTTATATTTATTTCATGTAAATTTTTCAGATAAATATCCGATTGTTAAAAGACACCATATATTTCACCATAAAACTATTGTTTGGGATATAAATGGCTATTATAGCGGCCGCCTATTTACCTTCAACAAAGAGAGAAAATTTAGAATTAAATACGATCAGGATAATTCACACATACTTAAAAAAACTTTAGACTTGTTTGCAGGAGCGAGTCAAGAAACAAAACGAAATTTGTAGTTAAAAGCTTCATTTTAGTCAAAAACGCAATGGATTACTGGTGGCCATGAATTCAAACGTAAATTTTAAGCACCGCTTTTGTATCTTAAATAATACTGTTTTCATGAACGCACAAAAGAAACCAGTTTTGCTAAGGTTCAGTAAAAAAAGGGCCATATTTATTCTTTAACCCACCTTTTTTTTACTTTATTAAGAACTTTTAGCATGGTAAATTCTCAAACTATTTACTTGCGAAGAGCAAGTAAACCTTTTTCTGTAAGTGGTGCTTTAAGAGCATTAATATTCACGTCAGACAGTAGATGAAAATTGTTAAATACCCTGAGACGTTTCTGGTCATGTACACTTAAGCATTTTTTAATTCGAAAAAATAAAAAGTAGAAAGAAATCTTTTGAGGATTCTATTTTCCAGAACTTACTCAAAAATGTCTCATTCAAAATGCTTAAGCGCAATTTAAAATGAATATTTAATTTTTAACAATGAACCAAAATTTTATCACATCATAAAAGATCTTTCTTGATTAACAATAGCCCAGTCATTTTAGCAAAAATAGGGGAAAAAATTAGAACAAAGCTGAATTTTTGCATAGGGGCTAGTTAGGGTATGTAGTTTAACATACTAAAAGTCCCCATCGATCCGATGTGAGCTTTCGCCGCCAGGGGGCGCTACAGAGCTTGAAAATCGGTTTTTTGTGAATATCTCATGAACAATGGCATTTAGGAAAAAAAAGTTCAATTACCGTAATTTCGGGTGTATAAGCCGCAGATCAAACAATTCTTTTTCGACCCAGAATTTTTTAAGAAAGAAATATAACTAGTTAGATCGCCGTAAATATTTGTCTTCAATCACTAAATAAGATTTCTGGGTCCAAAAAGAATTGTTTGATCCGCGGCTTATACACCCGAAATTACGGTACAAAAGTTTTCGTTTAGATTTTTCTTGCAAATTTTACAGAAACCAACTTTGAATGCGCAAAAAGCTACCTTGATATTTTCTGTTAGAAATATTGGTATTCAATTAGTGGATCATTTGGAGGCGCTGATCTGTAAACAAAAATGCTTTTAAAAATATTTAAGAAATGCGAAAATTAAAATATTTTAAATTTCTGTAACTAACATTTTATTATTCTGTCAGTTTTCTCCAATGTTATGAGTCGAACGAAAAATTCCAAACTTTACCTTGTAGTCCAGTCATTTTAGCATCTTTTTTTACAAATAGGGGAAAAAATTAGAACAAAGCTGGATTTTTGCATAGGTGTTAGTTAGGGTATGTAGTTTAACATACTAAAAGTCCCCATCGATCCGATGTGAGCTTTCGCCGCCAGGGGGCGCTACAGAGCTTGAAAATCGGTTTTTTGTGAATATCTCATGAACAATGGCATTTAGGAAAAAAAAGTTCAATTACCGTAATTTCGGGTGTATAAGCCGCAGATCAAACAATTCTTTTTCGACCCAGAATTTTTTAAGAAAGAAATATAACTAGTTAGATCGCCGTAAATATTTGTCTTCAATCACTAAATAAGATTTCTGGGTCCAAAAAGAATTGTTTGATCCGCGGCTTATACACCCGAAATTACGGTACAAAGTTGTAGATAATTTAATTTCCTATAAAAAGTGTCATTAACATTTGTTTGTCACACCAACGCTTCCCTGTCAAAAATGCAAAAAAAGTGAACATATTTGAAAGTAAAATTATAAAAATTCGAAAAATATGCTGCTAGTTTAAAAAAAAATATGTAAATAGATCTAAAATTCTCACCTTTGAATGGAGAAAGTGAATATATAACATAAATTTATGCTCATTTTCACATTACTCTTGAGGAAAAGCATTTAGCGCGTTTTCATTTTTGTGGTTTCCCCCGTAGGTATATTCCACTTATAGTGACTAGCTTAATCCAATTTCAGTCATTTAACTGCTTTAGTAGTTCTTAACACAACTTCAATTTCTACGCACGATTCAGATTCGTCACTATCTGTATTTCTTTCTTACGTTTTTGTGCTGCTTTCAGTATTTTTTGTTCGCCTTTCGATATCATCACTGAATTCAGAAGTAGCGCTTCCCTCCTCCCTTGCAATGAGCAGGATACATGTCAATATCTTCCTGGTCATCAAATTCAATTTTAATTGCATTATGACATGAAATTCTGCAGCAATTTATGCAAATATCAGAACATTTCAATCCAAATTATCGGCATCCACATGCTTTTCCACATCCTTTGGAGCAAGTAAAAAAAATTGATACAATAATATTTTTTTGTGCGGGCTGTAAGGTAGCTGGAATTGGAGACAAATTAGGGGCATTTTGCCAGCACCAGTTCTCAGGATGTAGTTTATTGCCCAAACGGTATTGTACGAATGAGTTACTCGTGTTTATCATGTACTATTATGATAAACACGTAAACTGTGCAATCAAGCTGCATCTTCGGTAGGCGGCAACGATGAAAGGCTTTTTTTACCAACAGCAACTTCTTTCTTGAAACATACATAATGGTGCTTGTTCAGAGAAATTTCTGCTATACCACCGTATAAAGCAAGAAAAATAGTTTTTTCTGCCTTGGAAACTTCAAATTGGGATACTTGATCACTTTTTAAAATGCTGGCAGCTTGTATGTTATTATCTTCTTTCTTTTTTAAAAAAAATTCTAACGATATTTTACTTTTCCCAAACATCGCTGATGTCGAGTCACAACCTGAAAAAGCGTGAAGGAAAATATATGATCTTTCAGAACAGCATCATTGTTAAGACTGTGCGATGAATACAGGATGGTTGCAATTCGTCCTCTTCCTGGCTTATTTAAAATATCTCTATCGCTGGAAGTGCTAAAGCAGTCAATAATACGAGCAAGTCAACATCATCGCCAACAACAGCAGTAAAGTGCACCAGACTTTTCTACATCAATAGCTGTTTTAACAATTAGTGTGTATTAGTGTTTTAACCCCTTGAAGGGCGCCGGTATATTATATATACCACTTACTTTTAATTCCCTTATGCCACATTGGCACCGGAATTTTAGTATTAAGATTTGCTTTGTACAATGTGCACGAAAAACAACTTTTACTTTCTATCACATGAATTTGTTTGTGAATCCCGGTGTCAATCAATCATTTAAGCATTTTAAGAACATAAGTGCTTTGCCCCTCAAGGGGTTAACAATTAGTGTGTAGTAATTTGTGCGGACATTGATGGTTTTTCTGCAATAGATTTATTGTATGATTTAATAGAATTCTTTCCTGCATAATTTTTCTACACTTTGGGTGAACTGTACATTCACTATTGTTTTTAGCCATTTCTTCAAATATTTTCTACTTATGGTCACCTCTTTCCGAACCTTACTGTCACAAGGAACTTCAGTCCTTTTTTTCCTATTTTTACATAATCTTTCAGAACGCAATCATCACCGCATACAAGACATATTATTCGGTCAATCTCCATTTTTCGCTCACAATCAGCAACTAAGAAAAAATCATTTTAAACTGTCATTACTATTTAACAATTTCTATAACATGCGTTGAAAATAAAATTATTCCCTTTCTAAATACACTGGAGCGTGCGAAGAGAAAACTGCGCCCGGGGCAAAGCTTCAATTTGGCGCCCTCAACTTTTTTATGTGACAAGCCAAAAATTAGTTGGTAGCATAAATTTGGCGCCCTCCAAATATTCGCGCCGGTGGCGACCGCCCCCTTTCATACAGCGCTGATCTCATAAAGAATACTTCATTGGGGTAATAAATTAGGGTGATTTCATACTAGCGAAATGAACACCAAATGAAAGTTAAATATTGGAAAGGTACCTGCATGTGGTACATTTCCACAAATGCAAAGAGATATAGGATATTGGGCAATTACTGTTGCACAAGCGCGAAAACGACATACAGACAATGGGGGAGAGTTGGGGGGAGGATCCAAAGTTGTTCCGTATTTGTTCTGCCTCTTCGCCGCGTTATGACTGTGCTTCCGCATTTTTTTCAAACACGTTTACTTTATTTTAATTTTCAGCAGGGAAGGGTTGGTGTGACAAAAAAAATGTTAAGGACACTTTTTGTGGGAAATTTAATTATCTAGATCTTTGTAATTGAACTTTTTTTTTCTAAATGCCATTGTTCGTGAGATATTCACAAAAAACCAATTTTCAAGCCCTTTAGCGCCCTCTGGCGACGAAAGCTCACATCGGATCGATGGGGACTTTTAGTATGTTAAACTACATACCCTAACTAACACCTATGCAAAAATCCAGCTTTGTTCTAATTTTTTCCCCTATTTGTAAAAAAAGATGCTAAAATGACTGGACTACAAGGTAAAGTTTGGAATTTTTCGTTCGACTCATAACATTGGAGAAAACTGACAGAATAATAAAATGTTAGTTACAGAAATTTAAAATATTTTAATTTTCGCATTTCTTAAATATTTTTAAAAGCATTTTTGTTTACAGATCAGCGCCTCCAAATGATCCACTAATTGAATACCAATATTTCTAACAGAAAATATCAAGGTAGCTTTTTGCGCATTCAAAGTTGGTTTCTGTAAAATTTGCAAGAAAAATCTAAACGAAAACTTTTCTAGGAAAATTTCGGTATACGTTCTGCGGACCATTTGAGAACACAACAAATACAGGGTGTCCATAAAAGAACTTCAGAATTTTGAAGGAATTTTTTCTAATTCAGTCTTAAAATTAGGTTAATGTTATGTATATGTACTTAAAGGTAAATTTATCAAGACTTTTATCAATTGGTAAAGTGTGCCCCGTTTGTGGCACGGAGCACATCCAAACAGTATTCAATCCTTTCCCACGTCGTGACCAACATGTCTGGAGTAATGATTGACACTCAATTGATTGTCATTTGTCTGAGATGGTTTACATCTTGAATTTTATCAGTGTAAACATAATTCTTGATATATCACGAGAAATAAAAGTCTAATGGAGTCAGATCCACTTTCTGCATCTTTAAATAGATGTGGCCACTGATTAATGATTTTGTCTACAAGCGCATTACCATTATACCCGCACCGAAAATTCCTGTGTTCAAAGGTAACAGATAGAGTTTCTATAAGTCATATAACACACTGAGCTTTTTGTTGTGGCGTCTCCATCGCACTGCATTGACTGAATGGAACGGTGGAACGAGGATCTGCTACAGAACTTTAAATTCAATGAGGTGAAGTTCTGCCTAGTATTGAAAAAAAAACTGAAACTGGTGTCAATAAAATTTGATGAGCTACAGATTTCTTTAAAATTAACTGACCTGACTTAACTCATACCTTTAACTCGGTATGATTTTTAAAAAACCCGAAGGTCTTTTATAGACATCCTGTATATTTCTAAAAATTTTCTTCAAATATCTATTTTTAATTATCGCAATCCGGATGCAGGGTTTGTACCGGTACCGAAATTTTCCAAGTGAAATCTTAGCATTCTTTTCCAAAAAAAAAAAAAAAAAAAAAAAAATCCAGTTTAGACATGCGAAATTTCACCTTTTTATAACGAGATATTTTCTGTAAAAAAATAGTGGTACCAAAGAATTTTTTGGTCTGGAAATTCCAGTGCCCGTACGAACTTTGGGATTCCCAAAAAAGTAGATAATTGGGGCTATCATAAATAAAATTTATGTTGTGAAAGAGTTCTTTCTGTCAAATCGTTTTCCTTGAATATGCCGAACGTGTTTTTAAAATAATACTTTCATAATAAATATTTTTAAAATAACACTATTGCATCGAAATCCTCGCTAGAAAAATGATAGTTTATCTTTATCGATTTTACTTCATTAAATCAAAATATGGCAATAGAATCGTTATATCACATACCACTTTTTATGTCGGTAAATTGTTTTTAAAATTAAGATATTTTATGTCTTATTATTATATCTCAAGCGAAAATTGCATAAATAAAAATGTTTATATATCAATATATATAAATTACATATCATAAATTTTATATAAACGTTGACAAAGATACAATCACAAAGTGAATTAAGGTATCTTAATTGATACTACTGGACACGAAAGAAAGAGCAAGCATAAAGAAATAAAAGAAGATAAATAAATATCAACAAAATACATTTTCAAGATATATTTTATTAATTTATCATTTTACATAATGAAAATATGTTTTTCATATTTTCAATTCAATTTATTTTTCATTGTAAATTATTACAAAACTAGTTCATTTTTTTCTTATATTTATGTAACTCTTTAGCGTAAAAGAGGGACGTGTGGGAGAAATCTTGATGTCATATTTAGATTTAAGAATGTCAAAATCTCTATAGTTCACGTATTAGTTTCGCAGGAAGTCAAAATATTTATGTTTTGTCGACCAATGTAATATAAAATGTAATCATTCGAGCAATCAAATCTAGATAATAATTTTATTTACACATAAATAAATGCATCAAAATACACATAACAAACGTAAAGCGATATCAAAATTACAAAAATATCTATTCATTTTTTTCTCTTTTTTTTCTTAATTTCCTCAAGATGCATAATTGAAGAAACAAAACGATAACTGTCTTGGATGCAACGATATTTGAAGATCCGCCGAAAAGCTTAGCCGATCATTCCCTTTACTGATACCGAAACATGAAAGGTCATTATGTCATATATCATTATATCTATTAACATTAACATTATAAAAGATCATGTCATTATATCATTAGCATTATATTACATAGAAAATAACACATTTGATGATGCACAATGACGGTCTTCGAAAATGAAAAACGAGACTAATTAGGTTTAATTATCGTTATAAATATTGTACTCATCATTATAACTTACATTATAATTTAGTCGTATTTTATGTCTGTGTTCGTTTGTTTCAAAATGACATATCATTCTGTTTTCTAACACTTTTTTATATACAGAGTGTATCTTTCTATCGTTGGCTAATTCTTGAATAGCTAATTCCTAAACAAATAGTTTTTGAGGTATTGTTTCATTTACAAAAATAGTTCATATGTTTCGCTTCGTCATATCAAAATCCGACAACTATTTCTTATGCTTATATTGCAAAATTTAAATTCCTTTTACTGCTCCTAGGTCATGTAAGTTATATTTAGAAAAGCTTTCTTCATGTTTTAAGAAGAAAAACAGTAAAAGTTGCATTCCTCTTTGGCCAAAGCTAACCAAATTATGATACTTAGAATTTATGAATTTTTAACGTATTCTAACATATTAAACGGAAAATTTAAGCGAAAAAAAAAACGATTTTGTCGCAAGAAAACACTTAAATTTCATAAACCTCAAAGCATACAAACTCGTTAAGTTTTTCTCTTAGAAGAATAGAAATTAATACTTTGCTTCTTTTGCTTTGCTTCTTCAACCAGAGAGGAAGTCTTCATATGTATAACTTAAAGTTAGTGATTGGCAGAGCTGACGACTGAACTGATACCTGAACTTGACGATCGGAAGATAGGCACGTAAATTATTTGTTTTATTTTTTAAATTTTATCTTATTCTCCATCGTTAAATGAAAATGATTAAATTAACTTTTTTGGATATTTTATTGCTCTTTTAACCATCCAGCCGTGGGAAACGCTCCTATCGCGTTTCACATATTTATACAATTCGCTATTTTCTTGTTCCAGTGGATTACTTTTAAAAATTTAGATTGCTTGATTCCCACCACTTTTTTAAAAGCTTATAATTCAACTTATTTTTACGTTATTTAATCTATAAATAAATGAAGTGAAAATTTCTACTTAAAAAAAGTGGTGGGAATCAAACAATCTGAAATTTTAAAAAGTAAAAATATGCCTCGGTTTCATCCAAGAAAATGAAAAAGTCGCCCGTGGCTGGAGGGGTTATCCTTTCGGGGACAAAGTACTTGTAGTTGTAAAATGCTGAAAAAATCGACTGATATGAGAATTTAAGAAGAAATATTTGGAAATATGTAACAGCTTCTCTTCATCCATTTAATAAAAAGAAAATTTTCAGTAAAAAATTCTGGTTCCAATGTGGCACATTTAGTGATCAAAATTAAGTAGGACAAAAATGAGCCACCGGCCTTCTGAGGGCTATCTCATTTAAATTCAGGAAAATTTCGTCAAATTACTGGTATCAAAAGGATTTTAGTAACGATGCAAGCAAAGTGTTCTTGACCGAATCCAGTTCGGACAACACAATTAATTGGTTAAATCATGGAACTATTACAGGGTGACGAGTGGTCAGGAAAAAATAAGTCAAAAAAGGTATTTTCTTAAAGAGAGATTCGTCTTCTTTAATCCCTTTATATTATTTGAAGTATTTTATATAAGAAAATACTGGAAATTTCCTCTTTTTTTTTTCTTTTTTTTTATTGTATATTTTTTCTGACTATACTCGCCACCCTGTATTAAGAAAGAGGAACTGACATATCCTCAAAATAATGAAGCTTCGACTGTAACCGCTTTCGGAGGGCTGCAGCAGTAGAAGCTTTCATTACCACCGTTGAAAACTTCCACCACCAGAAAATTTAGGTAGAAAATTTAAGTAGAATTTTTTTCTTTGCTAACACCACTTTACTGAAAAATTTCAATCGAAAATAAGGGATAGAACTGATATTCATTTTTACTAGTAGCTCGCTTCGGCGGTGGTAGTTTCCCCACTTTGTGAAAACCATGACAACCTACAGTCTATGTCACTCAGAGCTCCCAAATGGTCCGCGAACTGAACATCCGAATTTTTTTAGCGAAATTTTCTTTTTAGATTTTTCTTGCAAATTGTAAAGAAACCACGTTTGGAAGTTGATTCTAGCCCAAACGTATTATGAAATTTTCTGTTCAAAAATACTGATGTTCAGTTCGCGGACCATTTGTGAGCCCTGATGTCACTGAAACGATTATAACACTTGGGCAAACTGAAACTAGTAAAAGGAAACCGAAATTTGTTACCATATTTGTGAGATAAATTTTTCTTCAACAAGGAACTTATATTAAACAAAAGTTTATGTTCAAGTACACTGGTGGACGTTTTCACCGGTGGTTATCAGAAACTGTTTATCAGATAGAAATAGCCGTCATCTTGGGACAATCTCCTCAGTTACATCACTCGCAAGTAATAGACAATACACTATATGTCTCCTCCTTTTAATTCATAACTCCATTATTAAATGTGCGAAATATAACGAAGCAAAGAATATAGCATGTTAAACATACAATTTTCGAAAAGTTCCGTAAAACAGATTGTTTTATTTTTTTAAAGTTTTGGAACTATTCTATTCAAAATCTTATGAAAAAAATTAAATATCCTTTGCAACATTAGCGTGCGTGCTGTAAATGAAATGTCTTCTTTTACTTTTATCGAGCGAATTTAATTTTCGAACAAAAGTTGCGTAACAGCTTAAGATGCGTGCAAAACGTATTGCATGATTTTCAGAATAAAATGGAAACGTGTCAATGACCTTAGATAAAAGAAAACTGTAAGAATGCTAATGATTTGTATTATTTATTGAACGCATTTGAATATTTCTTTTACTATATTGGTATAAGATAAAGCAATAGTATTAACCCTTTGAGTCTGGTGGGCAAATCTCTTCAAAATTCCAAATGTCACTTTGGCACATATATTTTGCAAAGAAAAAAACCGCTTAACAATATACACGAGAAAAAAAAATGCATTAAACCTTTTTCAAGTAAATTTGGTTGAATATTCTGGTGACGTTGTGACAATACGGAATTAAAATTGTGTGGTAAAAAATTCTACCATCAGAGCTCAAAGGGTTAAATTATTGGGTATATACTCATGCTTTCATTCAAAATATGTCTGAAATAATAAAGTACAAGTATGCAATAACGTTAAAAATAGGAGTATATAATATTCTAGGCGGCGAAAATAAAAATACAAAGTGTCTGAATGAATATTAAATTTCTGTTATTATTTTTCTATGAATAGGGTGTATATGAAGTTCTGTGAATATTCTTTTAAATGAATGACACACAGAATTTCCAGTGATAGGTGTCTAAAAGTTATGCAACAAACGAAAACATGAACATATTTGCAGGAGGAATACCTTTCAATCACAAAATTTGTGTATTTGATAGATGGGTCACTTTGTATGAAGCGTACATTTCCATGTGAATGGTAGTCATGCCTAAGGATAGGAAAACACTTTGCAAAACCTAATGCATGAAAGCTGTTTTTCTTCGATATTGCGGACTACTGGAATTATATTACATAAATTCGTAACAATTCGAAATATTTTTTATGTATCCTTAATTTTGATTTCAATACTTCTGTTCATTAAATTGATATGTATGTCCGTATGTAAAAGACTTCGAAATTTTATGTTTCTGTGTGAATGAAGAAAGTACTTATAGAACTTTCTTGGAGCCTTTATGGAGTATAGAAAAACTCAAACGCAAAAAAAAAAAAAAAAAAAAAAAAAAAAAAGCATCAGCTTTTTTAAGAATTTTTTTTTGTTGTTTTTTTTTTTTTTTGTTATTTTGTTAAGATACTGGTTTTAATAACAGCAATGGTGTTTAAATATACGCGTAAGCTCGTCAATGTTTGAATCAGCATACAAAAATTAGTTTTACTATTGAAATACAAGCTTTCAAAAGTTGTAACTGATGTAAATTATGTATTCTTTGTTACTGGACAACATTTGCTGAATTTTTGGGACTCAAGCTTCTTCAAAAAATGCAACGTTGTTGCATAATTGTATTAAAAGGATTCTTTTGTTAAAAACACCATTTTTGAAACGTAATAAACAACAATGGAAGGAATTATTATAACAATATGGACTTTTGGTAATTAGGGAAACGATAGGCAAATTTTATTCATAATATGATCATTTTTTAAAAAGATTGAATATATTTTTCTGTACTTATAGAACATAAAGGATTTATTTGTTGATAAATATTAAATTTGGTTTAAGCGAGACTAGGGTGGGTTGACCATAGGAGTGCCTTGATCCGACTCTCAGTTTTCATATTTAAAAGAATTTCACAGTTTTTTAATTAGGTGGCAATCAAAGGTACTGAAATGCCCAAATAATAATCTTAGTTCCATGCAGATAATTGAAACATTCAGTGTTGCCAATGGGCTACTTTTTTAAAATCCAGATTAATTGATTGGCACCACTTTTTTGAAGTTATGAAATTCGTTTTATTTAATCAAATATTAATTAAGGTGAAAACAAAGGGATTTTCTCTATTACAGAAAGGTGGTGCCAAAGAAGAAATCTGAATTTTAAAAAAGTAACCCACTGGCAACACTGGAAACAGGTGCGGAAAAATCAATCAGGAAGAGTTTTCAGCTTAAAAACTGTATTTTTTCGAAACATTTTGTTAGATTTTTTTTAGGTAAATTATATCATAGAAATTTAGTGCAGAAGTTTTGAATAATTCAAAAATATTAAAGTTTCATTCCAGCTATAAAGATTGTACAATAAATTAGGCTAATTATAATCATTTGCTATAATTTAAAAAATGGCTATGCGGGGAGGTTTGACCAAACCAATGTGAGGCAAAGTTGACCAGATAGTCAATGCTTTTTTAATTAAGTGTTTTTGGAATTATTTCTGTTGTACACTGTACATAATAAAGTGTTAAACGCTATATTTCTGCAATAATTTCTATTTATTCTGTAAAGCTACATTAAAATAGGGTGATAGAAAGAAAAACGTTTAAAACTGACTAAAAGAATCTATGAAAAATTGCTATAGAAGAAAGAAAATATTTAATGAATTATAAATTAGAAAGTTGGCAGGAACTTTTTTTTATTTAAATAGTACCCATAGTAAGTAAACAGAAAGAATGTAAAAGACTAGAAAGGATAAAAGCAGCAGCCTTAAATAATGTTAAATATCCATGCCTCTCTAAAGAGCATAACATTGAATAAAACACTTTAGGAATATATTTAAATAAATTTCACCAAGTTGAACACAATGAGATGAAACCAAGCTATGTTGAAACTAGTGTTGCCGCGTCAAGTGTCACAGAAAGTGGGTGTTTAAAATGTATCTTTCTGCTGCAAACTTAATCACCGTCTAAGACAGTCCGTCTGAGCAGGTTTTACACACATCTCATTTTCATAAGTATTTTTTAATAATAATTGAACTATGTAGAATAAAATTACTGTGCCTTTTTCTAAACTCAGTTTATTTCCCTTAACAAATATTTAAATGTAAAATAAAGTGGGTGAACCCACCCACATCTTCGGAGCCTTGACCCATTATTTTCTGATGATTAAAATCAATATTTTTTCAAGCTTTTTATGCATTACACTTATGCCGCAATGTTGTTTCGATAATTGATTATATAACGAATAAAATGATACTTGAAATTTTATCCTAGGTTCAATATTTAAAAAATTATAAAATCATTTTGTAAAAAAGGGTTCAACCCTCCCTAATCTGCCCTATATCAGTATGCAAGGCAATGAAAAAAAGAAGAATATATTTTGAGTAACAGGGTTTTGTAACCTTTGTAAAAGAAGCTACTAGGAGGTAACAAAAGTGTTATAAAAAACAGAGCACGGAAGAGATTAATTACATTTGATGAAATAAAAAAATATGAAAAGAGGTACAAAAATTTATAAACTTATTGTTTACATAAGCATTATTTCCTTATTGGGTAGGCAACTAAATTCTCACCGTTTTAAATATTTGTTTTTTTCACGGGAATTTTTTTTAACCCAGGAGAAGGCGCGCTTACCTAGGGTATGGATGGTTTTGACTTTGTCACCAATAAAATCAAATTATAACTGTTACTTTATTTAGACGGAGACAATTCTTACAAGTTATTGGATAAAATAAGTTGAAGATTACTTTAAAAAATTTTGTGGTTGCAATTGTAAAAAACCATACGCACTCCGGGTCTTTTAAGCCCTGAGCGCGTCCTCCCGGGTTAAACTAACTTAATCTAATATATATATATATATTCAGGTAGAAAAAAATATTGAGGGGATTTAGTTGCCTACCCAATATTTTTACATAAGGGGATATACGTATATAACGTTATCAAATTTTTATTCTTTTTAACCGTTTCCGGCACGGGCAAAAACTGTTAGTAAAATGAGAAATTATCGACTGACACCGGAATTCACAAACGAATTTTTTAGATATTTTGAAGTCCATAATTTTAACTTTTATTGTAAAAACACTAACTTAGTAAAATATTATTGATGCTGTTTGCAAGTTTCGGAATTAAAATTAGGTATCCCAGACCGGGCACAGTGTGCTCGGTTTAAATATATTCCACAGTGTGCCCCCACCTTCCTTAGAAAATCCTGCATTACCGTTCGTCAACTCCTTCCTCTCACACACACCCCGATGGTATTATTTAATAGATTGTAGATTTAACATGATAATACATGATACATGAAATAAACTTATATCAAATAACCTGACACCGGAATTCACAAACGAATTTTTTAGATATTTTGAAGTCCATAATTTTAACTTTTATTGTAAAAACACTAACTTAGTAAAATATTATTGATGCTGTTTGCAAGTTTCGGAATTAAAATTAGGTATCCCAGACCGGGCACAGTGTGCTCGGTTTAAATATATTCCACAGTGTGCCCCCACCTTCCTTAGAAAATCCTGCATTACCGTTCGTCAACTCCTTCCTCTCACACACACCCCGATGGTATTATTTAATAGATTGTAGATTTAACATGATAATACATGATACATGAAATAAACTTATATCAAATAACATCTAAAAGTGTTGGTTACTACTTAGAACTATTTAATAATAGCTCATTCTTACAAAATGCATTCAATAGTATTATTGTCTTCTGCACAGAGTTGCAATGGGCTACCTTTTTTAAATTCTGATTTCTCGATTGGCACCACTATTTTGAAATGGTAAAATTTGCCTTGTTTAATGACGTATTAAGTTGAAAATAAAGAGAATTTTACCATAAAATTATTATAATGACACTTTCGTTTTTAGAACCGGTATCGAAAGTGAAATTAACTTTATAAAAAAATATTTGGATCCAAAATCGAAAAAGTAAAATAGATGTAGAGATACATCTCAGATATCCTATTCAAAAAAATAATTAAAAATGTTGAAATGCAAACTAGATATTAGAAAATAAGCTCTTCATAAGATTAGCATTATCTAGGGAGCGCTTCAGCAGACGGGGACAGAGCCTTGCATTTACATTCAACGGTAACTGATGTTTTGATAAACGAAACTCCTGTTAACTAATGGAACCTCAGAAAGAATTCCGTTCGTTTGCTGAGGTATTGCTGCAAAAGAACGTAATCACTATGCTCATGCTTATGCGTGTTTAAAAAAAAAAAAAAAAAAAAAAAAAAAAAAAAAAAAAAAAACCTTACTTGAATGCACTTGTCTGACCTTTTAAATCAATGTAGAAAGCGCGTTCGAAACTTCTTTTAGCATGTTGTCTAGGATTTCCACCTCGGCATTGTTAAGTACGGTATTTGATGTAAATCGATCATCACGAAGTTGTCTTTTCAGTTTTAGGTAATGTTGGATGTCAGAAGTCACGTGGTTTTGACTTTAGCAAGTTTTTGTTCCGCATTTCACTAAGCGATAAACAGAAACAAAAACAATCCCTGTTTATTCATGATCAAACAAGAAATCTAAATATCAACTGCTCGTCAATATTCATATTAGATTGTTGGAATAACTAACGGTATCTTCAGACCTTTCACAATCTCAAAAGTAACTGTTTAGCACTTTTTTATTCCTTTTGACACCGTAAACGAAAAATAAGGGCGAAACACCACTTTTTCCTTGTTAAACTATTTGCTTTATATATTTGATAAATGTCTGGCAAAAAAGGGAAGATTACAGTTAGAAATTAGTGGTATCAAAAATATTTTATTAATAAAACAAAGTCTTCTTGTCTGAACTCAGTTCGTGTAAGCCGTCAAGTGGTTAACAGAACCCTGTTTATATAGAGGGTTCCCTGTTTGGGCATTGTTTAATTCACAAATTACGAAAAGACTTTAGAAATTCCTTTCGTACTGATGTTGCTATTTTCCAGGTGTAATATCATTTTTTAGGCAAATAAATATAGCTCAAACGCGCGATATTTTGCCTTATTTAAAGATATTTTTCTATATGAAAATACTGATTCTGAAGAAATTTCCTGGTCTGAAAAATCTTGAACCCATATGAAACCTGTTCTTCATTCCGAATTTCCGACAGGAATTTCGAATTTCTCATTTAAAATAAGACCAAACTGCCAACTCTGCTTACCCAGTGTACCATTTTTTGAAAAATAATTTCTGTCATACACTTAACCTTCTAATGATCATGATACCATTAGTTTTTCTAATTGAGTGGAATTTTTAATTCAGATATTCCAAATTCATATCAGAACTTTAAAATATAATATTTTTTAAAATTTAATAACAGACATTCCGTCATTAAATAAAGCAAAATTTATTTTTGAAATATTTTGGTATGAATTCGGAATCTCTGAATTATAGAGCTTCTAGAACATATTCTACCATGGGAATTAGATGATTAAACATGGTTATTTTCAAGAAAAATAAGGCCAAAAAAAAAAAGTTTTGAAAATTTTAGTAGGATTGACTATGAAAACAGTTGCCAATCGTAGTCCGTTACGGGAACACTTCAACTGTCTTCGCCTATCACGAAATGCAGTGTAATCTATAGAAAAAAATTAAACAAGTAATTTCGCATTACTTAACATATTTACCTTATTTGTTTTTCATTATCAGGAACCGAACTTTGAATGTTGATGTATTGCATTTTCAAAAATTAATTTTCTACATTTCAAATATTTTTTTACAGCACGGTAGTTTTTTGCAGAGTAAAAATTTCCTAGCTCATACTATTTTTAAAAACACATAAAACTTATATACGTGTAAAACAAATGTCACACAGTGTTGACAGTAGGCTATTTTTTTAATTCAGATTTCTTGATTGGCACCACTTTTCTGATATGGTAAAATCCCCTTTCTTTTTGCCTTAATGCCATTGAATAAGGGGATTTTTGCTACATCAAAAACTGGTTCCAATCAAGATCTGAATTTTAAAAAAGCAGCCCACTGGCAACACTGATGCCATATCTAAAAGCTATGCTTAATTTTTTTTTTCCTTAGTTAAAAGTATATTTCTATCTTTAGCAATTCAGGATATGATCGCTATCCCATCTATTTTGAATCCCCTAGTATATATTCTAACCCGTTTGGCTAATTTCTAACCCGTTAATTTTAGAGGTATAGAAACAGTTCCAGAAATGTTTCTAACTTTTTCTAATAATAAGAGTTGCTAACGGCAAGGGAATCTTTTTACAAAAGTTACGAAATTTAAATATTTTTATAGTCCAGGGTCTCTTGTTAATATTTAGGGGAAAAGGTGTTTTAAAAAGTTTAAAAAAACTAAAACAAAACATAAATCTCGTTTCTGTACCACAAATACCTACCGAGTTATGATTCGAACGCACCTTCTTTGAACCCCACATTGTTGCAAAGAAAAATGTTTGTTGTAAATTTCATAGAAATTTATCTGGAAGGGGAAATTGTTGCAGAAATTTGCCACGAATTTTTCTCTTAAAAATTACTGATTTTCATAAAACGGACTTGTGGAAGCTCTGCACAGGGTTTTTACGCTTCAAGGACTTTCAAGGGCCATTTACCAGAATTTTTATAAAGTAATATTTGTCTTATTTAATGAAAAGAAAATATGCGTTCTGATATAGCGACCAGTACTTTAAGAAATTTCTGCTACTCCAACACTTAAAATCCCCTAAATCCCTTATTACCTACGAACCCTGCTGCAGTGTTACTAGAAATATGCAAGTGCATATTTCTGCTGCCATCTGCAAGCTTAGGTGCAGGATTAGATAGATGCCGGTTTAGTAAATCGAATTATGTACTGCCGCAAGATGCATTCCAAAAGGAAGAAAAATTGTACAATTGGCAATTGATAAGTTTTTGCTAAAGGTGACAGTTTATGTTTCCAACAATTTTGTTTATTTTTTAAAATATTTTTTCAAATTTCCCACTGCATTTCAATGTCATCTAACAGTGAATTTTGAAAACAAATAACCATATATTTAATTTAAATTATTATTATTATTATTATTATTATTATTATTATTATTATTATTATTTGTAAAAAATTGAATTTTAAAAAATTCCTGTAGCTTTTTTAAATACTGAGATTTTTGGCCTTTTTCAAAGATTTTCAACTGCATATTACACAAAACTGCGCGTGGACTTTTAAATGCATTTAATATGATTTTTTTCTGATATATATATAAAGAGAGAGAGAGAGAGTAAAACGTTGAAATCTAACTCAACTCCATATACTTTTATTTAAAAAAAATACTGAAATCTAATTCCAAGTGCATATTTATCGCATGCATAATAAAGAAAAAAAAGTTTAAATCACTATCTCAAATACAAAAAAATCCTTAGCATTTTTAAAACAGGATAGTGGCGAATATATGAACACGGAGAAAAACTCATTTAAAGTTTTAATTTTGATTGGTAATTTCGCTGGATTATTAATATAGTTACAATATCTCGCAACATAATTGCCATTTGGGTAAAGATGAGATGTCAAAATATTCACAATTAAATAAGCTTTCATTTAATATTTTTAGAAAATCGAAATTTTGAGCAATTTTGCTGTAAACAATTCCCTTAAATATGTTAAATGTGTGTAACTTTGAAAATCAAATTGTATTACTCTATATGTTAATTCAAATTATCCATTTAAAAAAGCTGGTAAAAGGTAAGCTAACATAAGGAATTTAAAAATGCAGGCTTGAAATTGGCTTAAAAGTTTCTTAGGATTTATACGTATTATATTATAGTCCAAGAGCCAACCGCACAAAACCCTAAGTCATCGAGCATATGAAAAAATCCTTTATTTTATGGAAGAGTAGTCATAGAGGAATCTAATGATCCATGTCTGCCGGAAGCGAAGTTATGCATAAGTCAAAAATTTATAACCACTAGTGGTTGACTCGTGGGTTTTGCATTTGTTTGCCGTGCAATCAAAAGTATGAACACATGGAAAACTGGATGCAGGAAAACATAATGCTAACACTACAAGTCAATCACTTGTGGTGTTAATTTTTGGCTTATGCACCACTTCGTTTTCGGCAGACATGGATCATTAGATTCCTCTAAGACTACTCTTCCATAAAATAAAGGATTTTTTCTTGTGTTCGATGACTTAGGGTTTTGTGCGGTTGTTTTTTGGACTATTAGCTCCCACTTTTATGTTAATGGCAGTTCATGAAAATTGAATAGACTTTTTTAAAAATCTTCAAATAATAGTTGTAATATGTATGTAACAATAATTCACTAAAGTAATATCGTAATACATTATGGCATTGTCTATTTATGTATACTGAGTTTTTGAGAAAGTTAACAATGGATCTATTTCAGGTTTTCTCATAAAGATTAGCGCGATAATATCGCAAGTATAATTAACCGCACTACCAGTATACACGTGTTTCACCAAAATTTCATGATAAATGCTTTGATATGAAATTATAATTAAAAAAATAAATCTAAAATCTATAAATTTATACAACATGAGTTTCTTCTATGTTTTTCTATTATCTTTTCTAGACCTAAACCAGTGAGGGGGACCACACATCTCTTTAGCAGTCTCTATGCCAAACTTCTTGTCGCAGCTACAGCTGTCCTAGTCACAACCGAAATACTGCCCAATAGCGTGCCATTATTTTTCTATCACGTAAGTATTTTACACATAAAAATTTTAATTTCACTTTTGAAAAGTAATTTCCTAAAATGAACTTATGGTGAAATTTTCTGTGGTAGTATTGAAAAAGTAATAAATAAATAAATAAATAAAATCATAGTTTAGATTTTTTGAATAGAATGTGTGCATGCTTTTAGACAGCAAATATCTCATCGTTATCTCGAAATCAACGTTACACAAAAAAAAATTTTGTTTAAATAAAAAAAAAATCCAAAAACAGTTTCAAACTTTAAAAGCAAATTTTATTCTACCAGGTATCTCAAACATTAGAAAAGGATTTTAAAAGTTAATAACTTTGGATTTTTAGTTTTCTTATTTTTTATTTAGAATCTACAGTTTTAAGAGTGAGAGGTGTATCCTATAAATAAGAGATCAATTCCATACTAATTGTTTCGCAAGGCACTGCATATAAGAATGATGTTGTTTCCAACCGATTGCTACTTACATGAACTATTAAATGCTATGCAGGCATTAAGGTTTGGGAACCACATGCATATTAAAGTTTTTTTAACTTTTACTTCAAATAGTAATGTCTATGTTAGACAAAATATTTGACTTTCTTGAACCAAATTAACCAGGTAAAGTGCATATTTTATTTACCTCTTCATAGAGATAAAATAGGGCGAAATTTAAGGATGCTGATGTTAACATCATATGATTAATTTTACCAATGTATCTTCCCAAAAAACAATCCTATTGAATTTTTTTTTTTTTTTTTTTTTTTTTAATGAGATATAATTAATGGACACAAAAATAATATGAGCAAATTTGTGATTCAAAACACATTTTTAAGAAACTACCATTAATAAGAAAATACAATTAATAATAAATAATTAGAAGAAAATTTTAAATAAATTTCTATTCAAAATATGAATTATGACCAATGTCCTATATTAATTTTTGCATGTCAACAGAAACACGTATCTATGTGCTTACAGCTCTTTCATATCATTAGTTTTCAAGATACAGAATAATTTCATTTTTCGTTTGTCTAAGGGAACCATCTTCTATTATTATCTGTATTCACAGAAAAAGAAATGTTACAAATTAAGCATGCAAATTCTACATTTTTGTTTACATAAAATTGAGCACAACTTATGAAAACAGGTACAAAATATTTCGCAATTTGCTGCAATTTTTTATTATTTTTCATTTAGCCAATTTTCTGGTGAAATTTTCACTGTCGAGAGTTAAATTTCTGTTCGAGAATTGAATCAAATTTTGCATGAATGTCTTGTTCGATAACCGAATTGTTCGGCAATTGGGAGTGTTCGTCAACTAACGCTTACTGCATTTCGAAATTAATACTCACTTATTCCGTTTTAAAGGGCGCATTACAGGAATGTTTGTGTGAGAAAATCTCTCGTTGAACTAGGAACATTCAATTTAATTACACGTTTTTCCGCAAACAAAATTCAATAACTGACTAACTTGGTAATTCTCCATCAACCTGTACCGCGGGTTCAGCGCATAACTCTCCGTTGAATCTAAAATCTAATTCACGGTTAACTCAACCTGCCGAATTCGGAGAAGAAATCGAAACTAAACTTCGGTTGTGTCGCACAAACAAGGGAGCCGGTCGTTGCAGCAATTGAGGGTTACAAAGGTGGCGCATGCGTATTTGAGCTCTGGTTTGTCGTCTGCTCAAAAATCAAAACAAATCGAAAGATTGATGTAATGTTAATTGGTTTTATTATTTTATTTTATTTTTTTTTTTACTTTTTTTAATTTTTTTTATTTTATTTTATTTATTTATTTATTTATTTAATTATTTTTTTTTTTTTTTGAACGAAAATTTTCATCAATCATTTTTCAACCGCAATCGAAAAAATATGTATGATAATTGAAATTTTCAAAAAATATAAATTAAATGTGCATTTTGTCGCGTATAAGTAATTTTTTAACTACAAAATTTTGCATGTTTACATATGAAAAGTGATAATAATAATAATAATAATAATAATAATAATAATAATAATAATAATAATAATAATAATAAACAAATTAAAAATATAAATATTTATGTCTATAAACCAGAATTATTTTTGCTGTTGTTTAAAATTACTTATAGTTATTTCAATGCCCAATCTACTATTTTTACAAAAGAAATAAATTTTCGTTCCGAAAAATAAGTGCGAGCGGGATGCATTTTCAGAAAGAATCACGTTTTGAGCACCTTATCGCCAGAACAACGATTGGCGCGGAGATGAAGTCAGTGCTACGCACCCTTTCTTGTTTGTGACGCCAAACGCCTAGCGAACAGCAACCCTTCCTTCTGCAAAGATATCGCGTTTATTGTTCATTTGTTTTCCGTAAATGTTATGAAGCAAAGACTATAATATGAGGAAATGTTATTCACCGCTGTTTACGATTAAAACATAGTTTAAAACAAAAACTTTTTTTCAGATTAAAATGCTTTAAATTTCACAAAACATCTAAACATAGGTTTTTTTTCTCTCTCAATTCAAAAATATTATTTCCTTAACTCGCTATGTTCGAAGAAATTGAGAAGTTAATTAAAAACAGTAGTAAAGATTTTCTTGTAATAAATATAATTCTATCAATCATACGTTTTATGACACACTTGAACTTCGTTTATTTTGTGTTTGGCGATGAAGCTAGCTGAACTTCTCGCTTTCGCCAACTCGCCAAAGCTGGTGCTCAAAACGTGATTCTTTCTGAAAATGCGAGCGGGATTTGAACGAACATAGAAAATTGTCAAATCCCGTATGCTACCGCCCATGCTACAGATGTGCTGGCCAACGAGGGAAAGGGCATAGCCGGATAAGCATTGGAAACATGCCTTTCAACCAAATTTCTTGATATTTTTCCCACGTGTGTCTGCCTATATAACAATGTATCTCCCTAAGTATCATTTTATAAATATTGCTTCTTTATGAGATAAAAATGATTTTTCAATTTATTAAAAACCTCAATTTCTCAAAAACTACTGTACCGAATTGCGCGTCATTTCTCAAGTGTGTATAGACTTCAAAGATGCATAACTGGGATTTTTTGTATAATTTTTGGATTATAAAAAGTGTGTAAAAAAGCGTTTAAAAAATTTACGAAAATAAAAATCATACCTTACAGTTCTCCGAAAATTACCACTTTCTTGTAAAAAATTCCTCATATGTGTCCGCATATTATATATAAATTCCAAAGTTGTGCGTTTGGTACTAGATATAAATATTTACAGAAATATGTATAAAAATTATTAGAATTCATTTAAAGGCGTTATTTGGGGTGGAGCTAACGATCTTCTACATTCGAAGAATTTTTGGAACAATGTCAGCAGACAATGAGTTGACAGTTGTAATTCAGATTTCATTAAGCAGATATGCCATAATTTTCAACACTGCCGATAGTATTTCGATATCAAAAATTGATGTTTTGTATCGGAGACAATAGAGAAACATATTTTTGCTTGGAAAATAACATTATTCGATATCGAAATGTTACGACAGTTAATAGAATGTTTTTTATTCAAACATTTTCACCACTTTTAACAAAGGGTAATACGAATAAGTAGTTCCGTTAAATTTTTCTGCGCAATTACAATAAAATAAGATAAATATATATGGATGTTATATAGTTAGAGTTCGAACCTCGTATGTCGTATTAATACTCAGGTGTTACCTGGACTGGGTGCTAATAAACAATACTTTATTCAAGGTACATGCTGTTCGCAATTTTTTATTTTTCTAGTGGCAAATTCCCGTGCTGTATAGTTCAAAGATAAATATTAGAGAAAGGCACATAATTTGAGAGAAAAGAAAAAAAAGGTGACAACATTGCATGATATTTTGTATGGAAAAATATATTCGTAATATTTTTGAGCCGTTTAATGTTTGGTGAGATAAAAACTTAAAAAAAAAATAAATATTCGTCCAAAAACAATGGGAAAATTACCAGGAGATTAAAATATTGTAAAGACAGCTAACTTTTTGCGAATATATTATAAACTTATATTCAAATACGTATACATCAATGATATAGTCAGTTTCAGTGTTTTAGACCTCACTTTCAAAAACTGTCACTTAAAAAAAAAAAAAAAAAAAAAAAAAAAAAAAAAAAAAAAAAAAAAGTTGGCACTTTATAATGTATTATATTATTTTATGTATAAAAATTAAAATGTAAACAATAAAAACAGTAAATATAGAAAAACAAAGATTGAAGAAATAAATTAATCATTATCACTATCATCTTCAATCACAACAATTATGCATTCATTTCTGAATAGATTGGATAGTATTTCTGACGGTCTTAGAATTTTTGACAAATACCTCCCTTAAGACAGATTACTGCTGCCAAACGAATAAATCTTTAGAATAAAACTATAACATATCGTGACTATTCCTTAGTATAATTAACAATAGTTCGTAACTATTACTTAGATATAAACGTTATACTAAAAGCTTGAAAATACTAATTATATTTTCTCTTTATAAAAAATGGTGAAAAACGTTTTCATTTAAAGTGATTGTGATCACTATCGTTACATTTCGATATCGAAGAATGTAGTTAGATTCTATGTCAAAAATATTCTTCCCTGATATTGTATGCGAAGCTAACAAGAAATTTTGATAATGAAACAGTATTCTCAGCGTTGGGAATGGGGTGTCTACGTCTTCATTAAAATTTAAAACACACCAATTCTGTAAGTGTATATTCCAAAAATTCTTCGAATGTGGAAGTTGATTTGCTCCGCCCCAAATAACGCCTTTAAATGAATTTTAATAATTTTTTTACACATTTTTGTAAATATTTATACATAGTACCCAACTGAAAACTTCGGTATTTATATATAATATGCGGGCACATATGAGGAATTTTTTACTTGAAAATGGTAATTTTCGGAGAACTGTATGATATGCTTTTTATTTTTGTAAATTTTTGAAACGCTTTTTCACGCACATTTTATAATTAGAAAATCATGCAAAAGTTCCCAGTTATACATCTTTGATGTCTATATTAACTCAATTAATGGCATGGTATTCGGTACAGTAGTTTATGAAAAATCGAGGTTTTTAAAAAATTGAAAAAACATATTTATCTCATAAAATAGCAATATTTATAAGGTGATACTTGGGGAAATACATTGTTAGACAGGTAGACACACGTGGGAAAAATATCAAGCAATTTGGTTGAAAGGCATGTTTCCAATGCTTATCCGGCTATGCCCTTTATCCGATTATAAACTGTAGCGCCATTTAAGTACTATATCTCGATTTACGAGCAAACTACAAACCAGTGTTCAAGTACGTATGCGCAAATTTTGTAACGCTTAGTTGCCGCAACGACCATTTCCCCGCAAACAAATCGCGCTTTCTACCCTTCGTGCTGTTCGATATTCAGTACGTAGTAATTAAGACTTCTATTTTAATAAAAATTTCTGTTCCTTTTGTTCAGCATTTAATCTAAATATTTAATCAGTTATGCACTAACTTTTAGGTACTTTTAAGTACTGTTTGAGAAAATTTAATATAAAATTTATTTACTATGTCTTCTATTAATAAAATTTTATTTTTCTTTCCACACAAAATATTCTTCTGGATGAAATTTAGAAAGTGTAAAGAAACAGTCGAGTCTAAGTATATTCAAAAAGTAGTAATTTTATTTATCATTTACATAGCTATAGTTCTTTTATTAAAAGAAAGTTGTATGAAATATTTTCACCTGCAAAAGCCTTATCATTTACAGAGAGGATCATAATACATTTAAATAAATCTTTTTTATATGAATTATGACATTTCCATAAGAGTATCTTTTGTTAATTAATCTGATTCGTTTTGTAAATATTTTTTAAGTTACCGTAATTTTGGGTGTATAAGCCGCAGATCAAACAATTCTTTTTCGACCCAGATTTTTTTAAGAAACAAATATAACTAGTTAGATCGCCGTAAATATTTGTCTTCAATCACTAAATAAGATTTCTGGGTCCAAAAATAATTGTTTGATCCGCGGCTTATACACCCGAAATTACGGTATAACTACCAATTTATTTAACTAGTTTTAATGAAAAAATACATTTAAATTTCCCATTATTAATGCTTAAAAATTCCAGTGCATCTTGAAATACAGAAAAATATAATTATTGGAGTGACGCAATCTCTTGATAAATAACTCCGTAGTTAAAGGGTTAAATCCCTATATTCTTAACGTGAGCCGAACTTGGGGTAGGTAAATCAAAAATGTTTGGCCAATCACGGCAGTCTTTTTGTCTGTTAGATATTAGTATGAAAAGTGTTCAAAATAACGTAAGAAGTAAAGTTATATTAATAAAATTAGTTTTGCCGTTAATTTTCAAAACTTACATTTTTTTAATTTTTTATACGACCCTTCTAGATAAAATCGATCAGTTAATTTTTTTCCTTTTGTTGCTAAAATAAAATAACAAAAAACTAAATAACTATATTTTTAAGATTGAATGATTCATGCTTAGTTAAATTACCACCGAGAATGTGGGCCAAACGTCACATTATAAATTAAAATTTGTCAAATATTTCAGGAAATAGAAAACTCCGAAATAATACATATGTAGTTGAACAAAAGATAACAAATGCCTTAGCCTTAGATATTAGACAAAGATATTAGGGACGAAGAACCCCAAAATATTTAGTGAAGCATTATTAGAAATGCTCACTTATGTACTGCGAGGAAAGAGAATACTTTATAAGTACTTCGTTAGTTGCTTCTTTAATTGAAAACATGAGTGAAAGAACATGTTATACGGGCAATTCCCCATGTGACGTAATGACATTTTGAGTTGTAGAATAAAGTTAAAGCAAATACCCTAAAGCTATTTTCAATCAAAAATTGATTTTTTAGTTTGCAAATATCTCTTATTGATTAAAATATTAAACAAAATATTTGAAACAATTTTTTTTACATTTTTTATTCTTTCATTTTTGAGTAATTTCTTATTGTGTTATGGAATGATATTTTTGTAAACCAGGACTCTAAATTGTTACATAAATCTGGAAACTTTTTTGAATTAGAAAACCATTCAAGTTTTAAACTAATGTGTACCTTAAACATGATGTATAAACAAAACAAAATTTTAATTTAGAGCAACCTATCTGTACTAAGGTTGAAGTTATTAACTGTCATTTGACGTGATGAAATGACTGAAATTTTTTTTAACATTTATTTTGAAAATGCGACTAAATTAATAAAATTAATAATTGTTTTATTATACAGAATGATTCTAAGAAATTCCATTACATGACATATTTGATAGCGTTTTCAAAAACATATTGAGTTACTATTTGAAATGTCGGTTGAATGCAACACAAGACTTTATTTTACATGCATTATTATCAATAATATGGCTTTAAGGCTATTGGAAATGAGTAAATATTATACTACATGCATTTATTTATTTAAAAAATGCAAAATAAGCAACAAATATCTCTTTTCCCAAGTGTTCTTCAAGAATACTCTTTGCTGCAAGTATTGTGTTTTCCAGCCATGCTGTTTATTTGGACTATTGCCAGTTGCAAATAAAATAAAAGTTTTGAATCTAAAATATTAATTTGAAAACTTGGCATATATTTCAAAACTTAATTTTTAAAAAAATATCAAAGTTGACACTTATACGGAATTTGACCATACTATATTTTCTTTTGAAAAAAATCTACCTTTTGTATGAAGGCGTTATGATGTGTTCTATCATATGGTAAAGCTAAAATTCTAAGCCTATATTTAGTCCTGAACATTTAAGACATTTTTCATTAATATTTAGCGTAAAGTACAAACAGTTAGCTTCCTCAGAATACAACCCCTCCATCCTCATATATTCTGCAAATTATATAAATCCTGGGAAATATATAAATTCCAAATATATTTCCTTATCCTCCCCATTTTCCTCTCTATTTCATAAAAGTTACAGTTAGCCTCCCTTAAAAGTGTTAGAATTTTTTGTCTGCTAAAGGGAGTGGGGGTTTCTTTCGGTACTTCATGGTAGTAATTTAATATTTAATAATGCGAATAATGTGAATAATTTTTAATGTTTGAAAAATAAATACACTATATTGCCATTGATTATGGGACACTTGCGATTTTAGACATTTTACTAAATATCTAGAAAAATACATGAGGAATCATCTCGAAACTCTTAGTGTATAAATATAATACTATGAGTCATACATCTCCGTGAAGATTTTTTCCCGAAACTCCAAAGGGGACCGTCAACAAATTAAAAAAGAATGAATATCTTTTGAATAACCCTGTCAAAACTAATGTAGCAAAAGCGCTCAAACTCTAGATTGTGATTGAATGCCTTATTGTAATAAGCCTTGTTCATTTTTATGCAAATAGCATGCATACTCGCAGAGTAATTAAGGTTTTTATAAAAATAATCCCAAATTTTTCCAAGTTTTTTCCTTATAATTTTCAGAGTTCTTAATATAAAATATTATTTTTTTCAGAAAATATGACAAACAACATTGCACACAGTACCCTGTAATCAGAATTAAAAAATAATGAAAATTGTATAAAAAATGAGTTGGTTTACTAAATAATTGTTTACTGCGCATGCGTCAACGATATCAAAATTTCATTTGCATATTATGTTAGCTAAATGTATAGAGCAACATTTGTGAAAGTCACAAAATCATAACTTGAAAATTCTGACAATAATCGTCAATTGAATAAGTCGAAAATCCGTTATTCTCAAAATGAAGCAAAAACAAGAGGGGTTGTATCCATATATTCATTGATTAGTGTCAATATAGAATACACAATATGGGATGTACTACTGCATTTAGATAAAATTTCTCATTTTTTTGCTTCATTTTGGAAACAACGGATTTTGTCAATTTTCTATAGACGATTACTTTCAGAATTTTCAAGCTATGATTTTGAGACTTTTACAGAAGTTGCTCTATATATTTAGCTAACATAATATGCAAATGAAATTTCGATATCTTTGATGCATGCGCAGTAAAAAATTATATAGTAAACCTACTCATTTTTCATACAATTTTTATTATTTTTTAATTCTGATTACAGGGTACTGTGTGCAATGTTGTTTGTCATATTTTCTGAAAAAAATATTATTTTATATTAAGAACTCTGAAAATTATAATGGAAAAACTTGGAAAAATTTGGGACCATTTTTATAAAAACCTTAATTACTCTGCGAGTGTGCATGCTATTTGCATAAAAATGATCACAGTGTATTACAATAAGACATTCAATCATAATCTAGAGTTTGAGAGCTTTTGCTACATTAGTTTTGACAGGGTTATTCAAAAGATATTCATTCTTTTTTAATTTGTTGACGGTCCCCTATGGCGTTTCGGTAAAAAATCTTCACGGAGATGTATGACGTATACTATTATATTTATACACTAAGAGTTTCGAGATGATTCCTCATGTATTTTTCTAGATATTTAGTGAAATGTCTAAAATCGCAAGTGTCCCATAATCAATGGCAATATAGTGTATAAATAAGGTTTTCTCTTACTGTTTAGTACTGGCTAGTTCCATGGGTTTTGTAGTGTAAGTCACATTACCTTATAATTGCTATGCTTGTTTGCCACCGTTATTTTCGAAAAGTCTGCTTGGCCTTATTCAATTAATGAGAATGTGCCGATAAAATGAATCACATTTTTTCGTACTAAATTACTGGTAGCCAAAAATCGTAGCCTGTGACTTACACTACAAGCACTCATGGAAATAGCCTACTATACCTGTTAATATTTTAAGCACATGATATCAAACAGAAAATAAATTTATAAAATTTACAACAAGAACTTTCACTTAAAATTTCTTTGAATGTATTTTTTTTATGTCTTTTGCATTTTAAACTACGTTTGTTTCTTTACACGATTTCTGCTTCTGTAACAGTTTATTTATGCATAGTTGTGATTCAAATTTTTCATCCATGTTAATATATTTTTGATATAGAGAATACCATGTTTGATTTGTAAATGGTTCCTGATTTTATTGAAGAAATAACCTTTTAAATGGTATGAAAGAGAGTTAAGTCAGCTTTTACTCTTTATCATAACTTAATAAAATTTTAAAATGCCGATATTGAGTTTTTTGCTTGAAGAGCAATTCTAAAGAGCAAAAACAATTTGACAAATTTTCACAAATTTTGTTTTTAAAGGTGTTATAAAATTTTCATAAATGTAAATTTTATAACTAATAATAGACTATTTTATTAATGTAATTATATTTGCTACTTTATTTTTAACATATTTGCAATTTTCATTGCTTTTTCATCTTCAACAGATATAAAAATAAATCCCGTTGAAAATAACGTTCCAAAATTTTTGGGTCACCCCTTTACAGTATATGCGTATTAGTGCCTTTGATAGCATTACTTGGCTTTTCTAAGAACAGGATGGTAGTACTGCACAGAATTTTCTGCTGCAGGTTTCAGTTTCTAAGAAACCTAAGTTCTATTTGTTCAGTTCTTTATTAGATTTCGCAGTTCGCTGTTCAAAGGAAACAAAGTAAGAAATGAAAATAGTTTTTATTTATTGCTTAGCTTTAACACTTTTCATACGCTATGAAATTTTTATAGATAAATACGAAAATAAGAAATTATTTAAATACGATAAAAATAAAATTCATTATTCAAAAGCTTGTTACTCCTTGCACTATATCTTAGCGAGCTTAATAGTTCTAAAATCTCATTCATTCGGCCATGCTCAAAACCAGTTTTACAGGTAAGCACTGTTTATATTTTTTTTTACGTTTTTGGGGGGAAATGTTGAGATTCTATCATGTTGGAAAACACTTCATTATAAAAATAAATATAAAATATTATGTACTTTTTTCCTCGAAACAGGAATTGAGCCAGGAAGGGATTAAAACGACAAAACATCCAGATTTTAATTTCGAAAGAAAAATAAAGTGTTTGTCATTAGTTATCAACTTTTTCAACCGCATGATAACTTTTGGCGTATGCTGTATCTAAAACGAATAAAACATTAATTCGATATTGGTACTTCCGGGATCAAAATCAATTTATTTATTTTCATGTAAGCTATGTAAAAAAAAAAAAAAAAAAAAAAAAAAAAATATCAGGATATTAGACAGTAGTTAACTGCAAATCAAAGCATGATAAACGATAAATATGCTTTTGTTTGATTATTCTTAACCCTTTGAGGTTAAACAATTTTTTTTGTATAATACTGAAGTTGTTACAAATTGATTAACTATCAAATAGATTAATGTCACCACAATGTACGAACAAATTATTTTTTTAAAGGAAGGCTCCCCCCTCCCCCCCCCCCCAATGTATATCATAAAAGATGAAAATTCTACAAAAATTCTGGTACAAATTTGATAGAATGATATTAAAATTAAGTTGTATAAATATATAATTCCCCGCTACGCTTCAAAGATTTAAAGACAAAGTTTTGATACGAAGAGGCTTTTTATACATAAGGACTGGAAAGCGTATTTTTATGTTTCATTTGTATTAATATCTCAGAAACTATATGGTTTGACTTGAGTCACCCTAATAATAAGTATGCAATACGTCCATATTCTTATCACTTTGAAAGACGAACTCTTACAAAAAATGACATGACTGAAAAACTATTACAGAAAGAAAAGAGAAATGCATTTGAATGAAAGGTATTTATTTTGTATTTAAAATGTATCAAAAATTAATTCTATACTTCTATATCCTGAGTCAAAAGTAATTTATTTATTTCCACATGAGCTGGATTAAAACAGATAATGTAAGATTGAATAGTTAATCTGTACAACTTAAAACATGAAAACCGATAAAACCGTATTAACTAGATCATTCTTAAAGATAGTTAAGAATGCTTTTTATAAAAAATGAAAAGTACGTTTGTACGATTCACTTGCATTCATATCTCAAAAATCATATTTTAAATTTGTCAGTTTTGAAGTAAGTGTGCGATATGTCCGTATGCTTATCCTTCTGAAACACAAATATGCACAGCTTCGGATAAGTCTTACAGAAGTCTAGAAGAAAGATAACGAAATTTATGTCGGAATGCATCGATCTACTTTCGAAGAAAAGCAACTAGTTTTTTTTTTTTTTTTTTTTTTTTTTTTTTTTTTTTTTTTTTTAATTTAAAGTGTTCACTGCTTATAAACGTATTTATTTTTCAGAGCGTGGTCATATTAAATTTTAAAATGTGAGTATATTTTTTTACTTCTTCTGACCAGAAATTTTTATAAAATTATAGAAACTCACTTATTATTTTCACACATTCATACTGTCATTATAGTTTATAGGTGACTTCTTTTTTTTAATTGATGTTTAAGAGTCACATAACTGGTTGAAAATTACCAGCCCATTAAAATAAGAAAATTAATTATCACTAACCTAGATTCATATAATATGTCTATGACATAATACGTAATCAGCATAGCTTCAATTTTTTATTGTAAAGCATATAAATTAAATAATTATGAAAATTATGTATTATTTTGGCTATGCTGAGCATTTCGATCTTCGAAGCATTTTACGAGTACAAAATTGAACTAAAACAACATTTACTCTATAATAAAATCAGCATCAGTGCCAGTGTTGCCAATGCGCTTCTTTTTTTTTTTTTTTTTTTTTTTTTTTTTTAGTTCAGATTACGTGATTGGCACCACTTTTTTTCAAATGATAAAATTCACGTTTTTTTTTCCATATTTAATATTTTACTAAATAAGACGAATTTGAATATTTCATAAAACCGTCAGCAATGAACAAATCTAAATAAAATTAAAGTAACGAGATGGAACACTTATCAGTGCCGCAATTTATTGGTGTTGCTTCAAATCAGAGGTTTCCAACGTTTATGGGAAGAGCGCCACGACATGAATAAAAAAAATTACGCGTGTCATTTCCATTTTTTCTAACATACTAAAAAATATATAAGTTCATAAGAAGTCTTCACCATGCTTTATATTTTGTCATTTCTCTTCTGGAACAAAAATCTTTGCCCGGGTAAAGTTTTCTTTTTAGGGTTCCATACTTTAAACCTTTATCTACCGAATTATGAATTCAAGAAAATTTTACATTCTAAAGCATTTTACAAAAATTGTTTAAACTAAATAAAAAAATTTACATAATCATTTAATAAATTTTTGATGGATTTTAGAAGAATTGAAGGATTTAGAAGGATTAATTAAATTTGAATTTACAGGGATTTTGTACAATATTTATAACCCCACTCCAATATTTTATTTTAAAGTACTTTCTTAGTATTTTGTAGAATTATAAAATGTATAAATATGATGTTCTTACAATATAAATATAGAAATACTTCCGTATTGAAAAATCCCCATCCCCCTTCCTCAGCACCAAGAAAGCTGAAAAGATATAAAAGCAAAATAAATCATCCTTTTAAAAGTAGTTTTCTTTTATGTAACCAGTAATGCTTTTGGAACAAAATAAAGTAATGTATCTATAACTCATTCTAAACATTATTAGAACTAATCGACGTATTAAAGGAATTTTATAATAAGTAATTTTAATAATATTTATAAGTACCGACGGTAGATAAAGGGTTACAAGTGAAAACGGAACTGTTATAAGACCACCCCTGTGTTCGTCTGTCACAAACGGACTCTGCTAAAATATGGAATGTGGAAATTTCAAATAGGGAGAAGTAATAAAGACTATTGGTCCACATATTTAGAGATTATTAATCATTCGCAAATATCTTTAGGAGTTTTGTAGAGAGGAAACTTAAATTATTTAGTATTAAGTTATTAAGTATATTAATTAAATTATTAAGTTATATATTTTCCTTGTATATCGTGCGAGGTACAGTGAGAAAGCTTTCGAGTCACTGAAAATAAATTTCGTTTAACTTTTGGCACTATATTTTCAGAGATGTTGAAGAAAATGTAGTACGAATATATGTTCCTCTCACTCTATTTCTGAATCCACATAAGTTATAATTATGAAAAAAAATTAGAAGTAGTAGAAGTTAATTAAAACCTCGCAGGAAAATTATGGCGATTACCCTAGGTCCCATAGTTTTTTTAAAAAAGCATTTTTTTCCCTTGCAGACAAATTTCAATTTGTAGGCATTTAGCAAAGAGTGTTCAGGAACGCTGGTGGTACCTATTGTAGCAGACGTATAAAAGCATTGTGAACAATGATTTTCGAAAAAAAATCATTGGTAGTAGAGATATTACCCCTTAAAGACACATGACATAATGATAGGGTCGGCGTACTCTATGTTACCATCGACTTTTAAAGCCTAGATAACTACTTTTAATGATATATTTGTGTAATACAAGGCCAGTCGCAGTATAAAAGATATAAACGCGAAATTGTTAAAAAAAAGACTAATTTAACTAGAATAATTCACAAAAATACTATGGGATTAGCGCCTTCTTTGCACTGAGAGGATATCCAAACACACCTCCCATGTCTTTAAAATTTAATTAAAAACCTATCTAAAAAAACGCAACACGGTGACGTAGCAACTTTTCATCCGACTTTCGAAGCGCGTTTATCACAGTACCAAGTTTAAACAAGGGTTTTGTTTTAGCTACACTGTAAAAAGATAGCATCATTACTATGCTGAATTTAACTTTATGAAAATATAAAAATTTTAAAAACTTTAATAGGAAAGTTTTAAAATTATTAAATTTAAACAAGAATTTTTTCTTAAATGAAACTATTGAGCCTATAAGTTACTAAATACTGAAGAATTCTTTCACACAATGCTTTGAAATTAATATTGTATAGGCTTAAAGTAAAGTCGACATACTTCATTAAACCGTAGGAAACATTTGAATAGTCGTGGCAGAAGTACGTTTTTCGTGTGCCAAGAAAATTTTAAAAAATTGTCTTTTTTGGCCTTTTTTTGTTGTTTTGTTTTTGTTTTTTCGTCTACTTTAAGGGAGACTGGGGACACTCGATTCCCACTTCTGTTTTTCTTTCTTTCTTTTTATTTATTATTTTTAAGCTATTGCATAGCTTTTATCGCGGGCTTTGAGCGCGGCGACCGAATCCAAAAATTCCGTAACGAGAAATATCCTAACACATCCGTAACGAAAAAAACCTAACACTCGGCTACCGTCCTTTCACTTCGGCAGACTTCGGCATGGTATCCTTCGGTAGACTTCGGCAGACATTGACGCGGTATTTTTCAGATATTTAGAGGATATCAAGTCTCAAACTTATATATCTTATTTCAGTTACTATAAATCTATAGTTTCAATAATAAAAATTCCTGATAGAATGTGTATAGAAAAGAATCGTCTTAAGATAAAACAAGGTAGGATAATGTAGCTTTTGGTGAGTGGAGACCCGCCCCATGGTGAGGATCGAAAAATTTAAATGCTTATAACTCGCGATCTAATTTTCGTAGCGCGGCCAAATTTTGTTTGGTAATTTATTATGAGACAATGTTAATTTTTGGTGACAGGAGACTCCCACGGTGAGGGTCGAAAAAGTTAAAATGCTTATAACTCGCGATCTAATTTTCGTAGCGCGGCCAAATTTTGTTTGGTAATTTATTATAAAACAGTGTTAATTTTTGGTGACAGGAGACTCCCACGGTGAGGGTCGAAAAAGTTAAAATGCTTATAACTCGCGATCTAATTTTCGTAGCGCGGCCAAATTTTGTTTGGTAATTTATTATGAGACAGTGTTAATTTTTGGTGAAAGGAGACCCCCACGGTGAGGGTCGAAAAATTTAAAATGCTTATAACTCGCGATCTAATTTTCGTCCGCGGCGAAATTTTGTTTGGTAATTTATTATGAGACAGTGTTAATTTTTGGTGAAAGGAGACCCCCACCCCCCCATGGTGAGGGTCGAAAAAGTTAAAATGCTTATAACTCGCGATCTAATTTTCGTAGCGCGGCCAAATTTTGTTTGGTAATTTATTATGAGACAGTGTTAATTTTTGGTGACAGGAGACTCCCACGGTGAGGGTCGAAAAAGTTAAAATGCTTATAACTCGCGATCTAATTTTCGTAGCGCGGCCAAATTTTGTTTGGTAATTTATTATGAGAGAGTGTTAATTTTTGGTGACAGGAGACCCCCCCATCCCCCACGGTGAGGGTTGAAAATTTTAAAATGTTTATAACTCGCGATCAATTTTCGTAGCGCGGTCAAATTTTGTTTGGTAATTTATTATGAGACAGTGTTACTTTTGGTGACAGGAGACCACACGGTATTTTTGTTGTTAATATTTTGAGAATATCAAGTCTTAAACTTATGTTTTTTTATTTCAGCTACCATAAACGTATAGTTTCAATGATAAAAATTCCTGATTAACCTACATGCATTGTAAGATAATAAAAATATTTTAAACGATATTAATTTCTCATTTGTTCAATACAAAAAAAAAATTGTTATCGGTCATCACACTCAAAATGTTTAACTTGAATTAATATCAAAGACAAAAAAACTGCATAAATAAAAAATAAATAAATAATTATAATTGCATAAGTTGATAAAAAATGCTATGCAATAGCTTTACCACGGCAGTCCCCGAGTGCCACACGTATTTTTTTTTTTTTTTTTTAGTTGTAATTTGACATTTAAAAAAAATCATCAAAGTAATCGTGTGTCCATCTCTTATACAGTATTTTTTTTTTTTTTTTTTTTTTTTTTTTTTGTATAAAAAAACAAATTAATTTCAGAAAATTGCATTTTTAAAATTTTCAAAAGGGGGGATCAGGTATTTCCACGTAAAGGGTACTTGATCCTTTCTTCGGGATACTTTATCCCTGTCAAAAATCAAACTAATATTGTTTCATTATGCATACATCGCAGAATTTTAACTTAGTAATTAGCATTTAATTTTTATTTATTTCATTATGACTACAACATTTGTTGATGACTTGACGTGCAGATATTTATAAACACTATAAACGCAATTTAATTAAAAAATAGCTAAAATGAAAACTTTAGAAACTAAAGCTAGATCGAAATCAATGAATAATTAAAATTTATTTTTAATAAATAATACATGTATACAATAATATAAAGTAAAAGTAATGACAAAAAGCTTTCAAAAAATAACGACACAGCCCCATTATCAGCAACTATTTTGAAACTTTGAAAAACCTAAGGAAAAGGTTATAGTGGTAGCAGTTCTTTATGTTCCTCCCACCATAATTGGATTAGGCAACTTAATAATACAATCTGACTCATCAATTATGCTTTTATCAACTTTCTCCGGAAAATAGAATAGATTAAGCGTGCCTTTTCTTCATAAAAAATTTATCTCACAATCAAAAAGTCCCACTTTTTGTTTCACTTGACCTACGTAATGAAATATTATATTTTTTATAGAAAATTTAACAATTACAAAATTTTTGGGCCAAACAAGAATTTTTTTAATGTAATTTCTTCCACTATATCAAGCTTATCCTTTTTAAACTCACCATCACTGTAATAATGCAAACTGTAAGCATCATTTTCTTCTTCAGAGGAACTAAATTGCTGTTTCTTTTTTCTTAGTTTTTAAATTTGAAATTTGGGTAGTATTTTAAATAAAATTAAAGCATTGCAAATACCTTTTGTTAAATTGAACTCTAATGTTCTGTATTTAGCAACAAAACTGAAGAATTTCTGTTTGTATACAAAGTTTATCTATTTGGGGATACATAATTTTATGTATAAAATATTTCGGGAAATAATTTAAAGGAAAAGAAATTAAAATACAGAAACAAGTATGTGCACTAGATTAATTAATACACTAGATTAATTTTAAGACAATTATTCTAAATCTATTTTGATTTATTTATGATGTATTTACAAATTAGAATAATTGTGTTAAAATAAATCTTGTTTAATTACGTTTTGCATTTGCTAGAGTTCGATTACTTGAAATTTATTCTGTTGAGATGATTCAGACCAGGTGTTACGATCAGTAAGATTGACTAGGTGTATTAGATCCTCCATATTCGTCGGGGTAGCTCAGTTGACAGAGCATTGGCAGCTTCCGCAAAGCGACCGTGATTTGCCTGATGGCAATGAAATTTTTCACCCAACTTGAAATTACAACTCATCAGATTATTTCTTTCGAGGCTTACAATAAATATATTTTATAAATGAAAACAGATGTTAAGGGAGCAGTAACCACAACTTATTTTTCTCAACTAACATTCATATAACAGTGTGGCGAGTGGTCAGGGAAAAACACAGTCAAAGAAGGTGATAAATACCAGTATTTCGTTAAAGAGAAATTCGCCTTCTTTAGTCCCTTTACTTTATAATATGTATTTTCTAAAAGAAAATACTGGTAGTTTCCTCTTTTTTTAACTGTGTTTTTCCCTGACCACTGCCCCCCCCTCCCCCCCCCCCGATATAATGATCGTCCGTGCTAAAATCTGTGTGTGTGAGTGTGACATAAAAATGATGTTTGACAAGACTTTGACTCTTGTGACATTTCAAATATGGTAAGAATTTACTGAGTCCATATATATTAATTAAAATTGTACCAAAAAATCCGAAAGAAATTGAAATTTTTAATTTATCCTCAACGCAAAAACTTTCTATAATAGTTATATTTATGTTCTCTTTTATTCTAGTCTTCTGCTGAGCTCTTTATTCATTTTATTAAAAATAGACAAAAATCAAATGTTTTCAAAATATTTAAGCTGTGAAATTCAATTTGACAGGGATAACGTGGCGTGCTTTACGAGTAGCTAAATCATCAAAGTGATATCAACATAAAATCACATTCGTTTTATATTTCAGTATAAAAATCAGGCATACTTCGCTTTGGAATATCTTGTGGAGCCTTATGGTTAACTGTTCTTTTAATGGATTCTAAATACACTGAATTGCCTCATCAAAGCCACTGAGAATCTCCTCATGTCTCAGCAGGTTCCGTTGCAATCATTGAAAAAACGAGCAGTGTAGCATTATTACTTAATTCATCATAGGTTCTAATTCTGAAAAATAAACGTCATACTGTTTCGTGACTTATTCATTCTTTAAATTATCTGGGTTATCAAAGAATATAGCTAGGTTTTTTTCCTGTAATTTTAGTCATGTGACTGCCTCTAATTTAACCTCTTCGGTCCCTGGGTCCCCATTCGGTAACCAGTGTCGGCAGACCGCCAGTGTCGCCAGTGTCAAAATGCCTAAAAATGTCGAAAAGTCAGTGTGACCAAGAAAGTGATAAATTTTCATAAGTATTCAACTTAAATCTTTTTCAATATATATAAATATTTTTTTTTTGGATTTGTAGATTATTTATTTGTTTAAAGCTCTTAAATTTGTGATTGCGTTAAATTAGGCTAACGGTTATTAAATTGATATTTTAAGGGGATTTGTAGTTTTAGATCCATATTTTTTTAACCTTAATTACTAAGCGCCTGAAGGATTAATTTCTGAAAAGATGTTTTTTCTGTCATTTAAAATATCATTTTCTTTGAAAAAAAAAAAAAAAAAAACAATGAATAAATATGTGCATTATTATTTTAGCTTCGGAACTGAAGGAGTTAAGATATTCATTGAGTACTTGGATTTATTCTCACCACTTTTCATAGATACTATTGTGTTTTATCACTTCAACACCCTCTATGTGTGCTAAAATACTGTTTATATCCGTAAAATGTTTATATAATTCGAACAAAATTAAACAATGGGGTTCTTGACTAGAATGAAAATTCAAGTTTACCTCATGAAGCAATAATTGTGTGTGTGTTAATTTTATTTATTTTGTAAATTTGAACAATTTGTTGCTGAAAATCACCGTTAACTGATAAAAGCTCACTTGAAAAACATGTTCTATATGAAAGCATTTGCAAAGAATGGTTTGAACAGGGGCCTTTTCAGAGAATTTTTGTGGTCAAATATCAGTACTTTTTTTATAGAAAAATAAACATATGTTAAATGTGCGAAATTTTGTTTTAATTATGAAAAGATGTTCTATAAGACAAAACTGGGACCGAAGAATTTCCTGGCCGTAAAGTTCATGACAAGTACGACCCCTGTTTAACATATCATCGATGCCATGTCAAAGTATCCAATATGAAATCAGTGTTGCCAGTGAGCTACTATTTTAAATTCAGATTTCTTGATTCGCACCACTTTTAAGAAATGATAAAATTCTTCTTGTTTTAGTCTTAATTAATATGTCATTAAATAAATTTAAATAAGTCGAATTTTACTATTACCCTATTACTGTTAACAATATAGAAATCTGAATTTTAAAAAAGTATCTCACTGGCAACTCCAGTGTTGCCAGACGCACCACTTTTTACAAATGATAAAATGTGCCTTATTCAATGACATGATAATTAAGGCGAAAACAAAAGGTGATTTAACGTTTCAAGAAAGTGGTGCCAATAAAAAAAATCTGAATTTAAAAAAAGTAGCCCACTGGCAACACTGAGCAACATTGTATTCATACTGGATACTTTGGCATGGTACCTACGATATTACCGACGAAAAGTAGAAATTTCGTTCTTATAGGAAAAAACTCATTGATTGAAGTCTGTAAGATAGGTGGCTTCTACCTTACAGAAAATGCATTTATATCAGGTTGTCTACATTTTTTTCGTTTGTAAGTCATTTTCTATAAAAATTGGTACAATGAAAAATCTTTACTGTTATATAAATTTCAGAAATCTATCTAGAAAAACAATTTACAAAAGAGTTTCAGAAAAGGTAAGAACTTTTACCATTTTGAAACCTAGGTATCGCTAAAAGCTTGCCGTTAATATAAGTAGTGTTAATTTAAAGCTATTCAAAATTGTTGATTATGAAATAAGAAACGAAAAATATCTTCACTAACCGAAAACAGAAATTAAAACAAAGAAAACATTATTTGATTAAGATACATCTGTTATATTAAAAGTATGGGTACAGTTATGAAATTTTGATGAAATATAGATGGAATACAGTAGTTCTCATATATTTTCGAATATAGTATTTTCGTAGAGGTAAAAACAACTTTAAAAATAAATTTATTTCAGACTCTCAAAATTTTTTTAAAAAGTACTTAATTTGAGAGCAATAAATGTTAGACAAAGGATCCGTATTATCATAAAAATGTCGAACGCAAATTTGTGAAAAAACTGTTAATTATTTAATAGAAGATTTTCAGAATGAAATTAAAAATAAATTCCGCTAACTATTTCTTGATACATTGCTACTGAATTTATTCCTTATTTATTCTTTATTTTTTATCAATAAAGGAATGTAAGATTTTTAAAGACGACTTGGTACCATTCGAATGTATCGCCTGATGAAGAGAGCTATTGATTTACTCATCTCGAGACTAATCACATTTTGAAGCAATTTTGGAAATTAAAAATTTATTTTATCACCTATACAAGGTGTCCCGGAACTTTGTGTACAAACTTGGAGGGAAGGAAGAGAGCATCGTTAGGAACCATAATTACACAGGAAAGCATGGGCGGAAATGTCACGCTTGCGTGATAAAAAGACACAAAGACATAATAAGGCCATAACACGGAATTTAGTGTAAAATGCTTTATTACACACCAAAAGAGTGCAATGTATTAATTATATGCATCACAGAAGGTGTTCGAAATTATGTTTATTAGCATGAATGCACGCATGACACCTACGCGACATGGATTGGGGACCATTTCCGAAGATAACTGGCGTTTCTTCGATCGTCGCAGCAGCGATCTCGATTCGTTCCACCAGGTTCATTTCAGAACTTACGCGCATGTCGTACAAAGTGTTTTTCATGCCACCTTAGAAAAAAATAATCAAGAGGAGATAAATCAGGCGATCTGGGAGGCCAAGCGACGGGACCGCCACGCCCAATCCAATTGCCTCCAAATGACCGGTCCAAATAATCACGTACACACCTTGCATAATGAAATGCTCCCCATCATGTTGGAACCTCATTCCGCGCCGAGTATGTGCGGGAATATTGTTAAGCAGTTCTGGAATTCTTGAAGAAAGACAAGATACTTCTGATCCTCCAGTCGAGGTGGTAAGATGTTTGACTTGTCTAAACTGTCTCTCACGATACCCGCCACACATTTATTTATTTATTTATTTATGCCTAAGTGGGACAAGATCACCAGATCGCTAGGATCCGGTGTAGACCCTATTTGTCCCACCCGGAATGTTCCCCGGCATGTGGGGATTCATTACAATAACTTCAACAAAAAAAAAAAAAAAAAAAAAAAAAAAAAAAAAAAAAAAAACATAAAATACATAATACACTATATTGCCATTGATTATGGGACACTTGCGATTTTAGACATTTTACTAAATATCTAGAAAAATACATGAGGAATCATCTCGAAACTTTTAGTGTAAAAATATAATAGTATAAGTCATACATCTCCGTGAAGATTTTTTCCCGAAACTCTAAAGGGGACCGTCAACAAATTAAAAAAGAATGAATATCTTTTGAATAACCCTGTCAAAACTAATGTAGCAAAAGCGCTCAAACTCTAGATTGTGATTGAATGCCTTATTATAATAAGCCTTGTTCATTTTTATGCAAATAGCATGCATACTCGCAGAGTAATTAAGGTTTTTATAAAAATGATCCCAAAATTTTCCAAGTTTTTTCCTTATAATTTTCAGAGTTCTTAATATAAAATATTATTTTTTTCAGAAAATATGACAAACAACATTTCACACAGTACCCTGTAATCAGAATTAAAAAATATTGAAAATTGTATAAAAAATGAGTTGGTTTACTAAATAATTTTTTACTGCGCATGCGTCAACGATATCAAAATTTCATTTGCATATTATGTTAGCTAAATATATAGAGCAACTTTTGTGAAAGTCACAAAATCATAACTTGAAAATTCTGACAATAATCGTCAATTGAAAAAGTCGAAAATCCGTTATTCTCAAAATGAAGCAAAAACAAGAGGGGTTGTATCCATATATTCATTGATTAGTGTCAATATAGAATACACAATATGGGATGTACTACTGCATTTGGATAAAATCCCTCATTTTTTTGCTTCATTTTGGAAACAACGGATTTTGTCCTTTTTCTATAGACGATTACTTTCAGAATTTTCAAGCTATGATTTTGATACTTTTACAAAAGTTGCTCTATACATTTAGCTAACATAATATGCAAATGAAATTTTGATATCTTTGACGCATGCGCAGTAAAAAATTATATAGTAAACCTACTCATTTTTCATACAATTTTTATTATTTTTTAATTCTGATTACAGGGTACTGTGTGCAATGTTGTTTGTCATATTTTCTGTAAAAAATATTATTTTATATTAAGAACTCTGAAAATTATAATGGAAAAACTTGGAAAAATTTGGGACCATTTTTATAAAAACCTTAATTACTCTGCAAGTGTGCATGCTATTTGCATAAAAATGAACACAGTGTATTACAATAAGGCATTCAATCATAATCTAGAGTTTGAGCGCTTTTGCTACATTAGTTTTGACAGGGTTATTCAAAAGATATTCATTCTTTTTTAATTTGTTGACGGTCCCCTATGGCGTTTCGGTAAAAAATCTTCACGGAGATGTATGACGTATACTATTATATTTATACACTAAGAGTTTCGAGATGATTCCTCATGTATGTTTCTAGATAGTTAGTAAAATGTCTAAAATCGCAAGTGTCCCATTATCAATGGCAATATAGTGTATACAGGCTGTATACAACATCAACACAGTGGTATGCGCGCCGGAGACCTGCTCCATCGCGACAAGTGGCGCTACGACTGCCAAAAGCTCAACAAAGGCTCTAACGCGACAGCGGGCAGTCTTAGGAGAGAACGGTTAAGTGGTAAGATTGGCCAGGTCCATAAGGAAGTGATAAATTTGTGCCAATTGACGGAGTAGTTTTGGGCGGGTTAAGATATTTGTGAGCCAGGTATCTGGGCGGGAATAAGGGTTCTTAAGGTGCCAGGCCTCTGTGAGTGTGCAGAAGAAATAGTAGTGGTCTGGAGACCCTATGGCCCCACACTCACAGAGGTCCGTATCTGAGCGTTTAAAATAATTTAGGTATGTTCTGAATGGACCATGGCCGGAGAGGAATGCTGATGTGGGAGGGGAGAAAGCTAAGAGATTGTATGAGACTTTTGGGATAAGGGAATAGGTGTGCCTGCCTTTGCTTGAGGCATCCCAGTAGAGTTGCCAGTCAGAAAGAATGTTTCTTTTGAGGAAGTGGCGAACATGAGACGGGGGAACAGGAAGGGGGATATCTATGTTTGGACGTGAGGTGGCCTCCTTGGCCAGTGCGTCAGCTAGCTCATTGCCAGCTATGCCGATGTGAGCGGTGACATGGCCGAGAGAGACCCTATGGACGAGAGTTTTTAAGATAACTTTTATCTTAAGCACTAAAGGGTGTTTAGTTCTATGGGCGAATATTTCTTGTAGGCTTGAAAGGCTGTCACTATAAAGGTGAAAAAAAGTAGTATGAGGATAGAGAACAATCCATTCCAAAGCCCGCAGGATTGCGAAGAGTTCTGCTTGGAACACCGAATTGTTATCTCCAATCCTGCAAGCCCACTGATGAATAACAACACTGTCTTTGAAAACACAGAAGGATGATGCTACTCCCGTCTCCGTGTGTGAACCATCGGTGAAAATGGCTGGATTTTTCGAGGGGCTGTAAGAATGCTTATTAACATTAACTTGAAGATAGGATGTCTCATCCGCCGGATGCATAGTCCAGCTGTGGACTTTTCTTTGTAAGAGCAAGTTAGGGAAAAGTGCTGACTGTGTTGGTTCGTGTTCTAAGTGTAGTATTCTGTTTTTCTGAAATTCGTAAGCGAGTGTTAAGTGTATGGGTGGAATGCCAGTAAGTACTGTAAGTGCATCCGTTGAGATAGTTCTATAACCTCTAACCATTTGCAGAAGGAATATGCGCTGGATAGAGGCAAGTTTTTGCTTAGCCACTTTGGTTAGCGAACCTCCCCAAACGCCCACACAGTAAAAGATGATGCGTTCAATGATTATGTGGTACCATGTTTTTAACATATTGGGCTTGATGCCCCATGTTTTTGATGTTAATTTACAGGAATTATGGTAGTAATTTAAAAGTTTAATTTTTAGTGCTTTGATATGTGGAATCCAGCTCTGATGTTTATCAATAATTACACCTAATAATTTAAGAGTATGAACGTGGTGGACGCTAACCCCATTGACTCGCATCACGGGCTTGCGTTTGAGTTCTCTTGGTTTAATGAAGGTTAAAGCTTGGGATTTTCCGGGTGAAAGCTGGAGATGAAGGCGAGCCAACAACTGGCAAAAAGCAGGGAGAGCTCTTGCCGCTTGCAGTTCGAGATCCAGACGACGACGGCCCGAAAAAACAAAGTTGAAGTCATCTGCGAAGGAGTAAAGATTGAAGCCTAATTTCTCCAATTCTTTTAGCAAGACATTGGCAATAAGCAGCCAAAGGATTGGGCCCAAGCACGAACCTTGGGGGCAACCCTTTTCTAATGGGTGAACTGAAGTTCCTGAACCCCAGTTGATAAGAATGCTACGAAATTTAAGATATGTTGCAATGGTTCCAGCTATGTTTCTCGGGCAGCCGATTTCACGTAATTGTAATAAGATGTCCCGCCACTCTACATTGTCGAAAGCACTTTTAATATCTAAGGAGACAAGAGTTGTGTAATTTCCTTCAGCTATGCTATGAGCACAGGAGGTAAGAATTGCAAACAAAGCCTTTTCACATGATCTGCCTTCTCTGAATCCGTATTGTCTGTGATGAAGTAAGTTATTAGATTCAAGAAAGTGGTTAAGCCGAAATACAAGTAATTTTTCTAATAATTTGCCTAAGGATGGTAGTAGGCAGATTGGGCGGTAAGAAGAAGGTTCTGAGGAGTCTTTCCCTTGCTTCAGGAAATATACTACTTCCCCTTGTCTCAGAGTGAGCGGGAAGTAATGGTGAGTGAGACAGAGATTAGCCCAACGCGTAAAAATTTTGGGAATTACATGGAAAGTTAATTTCAGAATTTTAAAGTCTATACAGTCCGGACCTGGAGCTTTTTTGTCATTAAACGTACGTAGCGCGGTTGCTACCTCAGCTTTTGAAAAGGGTTTGTCGGGGGGTGCATCAAAAGTAATGTCAGAATTATCTCCTGGCGGATATGAGGAGGGGCCAAAAAGATGTTTGGTGAGGTGCTCCATGTTTTCCTGCCTAGATGATCGGCTGGGTGGCAGTTCGAGCTTAATTTCATCAGGAGTGAAAAACTTTCCTGTGAAAAATTTTTGAGCTGTTCCGAAAGGGTCTGTTTGATTTGTGCAGAACTTTTGCCAGGCAGCATTTCTCGCATCCAGTACACTGCGCTTATATTTAGCGGAGAGAAGACGATAATTGGCGCTGAGATTGCGATAGTAATCCGTGTTAACATCTTCTGTTAGTCTGAGTCTTTTTAGTTTCCTCCTCAGTGCCGTGAGGTGATTACGCTTAGTCCTAAGATCGGAGGTCCAAAACGAGAATGACTGCTGCCTCCGAGTGTTCTTTAATCTAAAGGACGCTTTGGCTGCTGTTTTCATGGTTTCTAATAAATTAATGGTAAAGTCGTTTAATTGAGTGGTATTTGTAACGTCCTTTAGGTGTTGATTCAGGATTGGTTTGTGAGTTTTAATAACATGCGAGAATTTACGGAAGTTACCTCTTGCAGTATTGAATCTTCTTTGTGAAGTGTATAAGGGTGTTATTTCGAAAGAAAATCTTATATAATTATGATCTGAGTCATTGTGGACATCTTCAACTTGCCATTGCCGAATTTTCGGTAGTGTTGGGGGATTTACCAGAGTGTGGTCTGGAAAACCCTCAGCTATTTTCTCTCCTTTGCTGTTATATTTTTGAAATGTAGGTATAGTGTTGTCGATATTGGCAATGACAAGATTTTGAGCAACAATATGTTCGATGAGGCATTCTCCACGGTCATTTTCGTAGTCATATCCCCAGAGTGGAGATGTAGCATTGAAATCACCACCGCAAATGAAGAAATGCCTCTGTGTAATGAGGTGTTGCCACTCTTCGAGGGTTTCCTCGAAATCTGATTTTGGTGCTGCATAAGTCGAGCCAATTATGAGTTTTCCCTCCTTAGCAGTAACTGTGACAAAAGCGCAATGTGTGCCTGTGTAAAAATGTGAATAAATAAGGCTAGTGTTCTGAATGACAAGATGGGCACTCTTTGACGTGGACGGGAAGACCGCCCAGGAAATAGGAAAGTCTGTGAGTGTGCCCTCTCTGTTGCAATATGCGTCTTGCAGAAGAGCAATGTCAATGTTTTCACTGATAAGATAATCTCTCAGGGTTGAATTTGCTGCTTTGCAATGATTTAAGTTAACCTGGAGAATTTTGATGTGACCGAAAGGTGGGCAATCCTTAAATTTTTGATCAGAGATTGGTGAAGCATTACTTAACGAGTTGAACCTGAAGTGAAGTTTTTGATGAAGGTATTTCTTCTTTGTAGGTTATATTTGTAAATTGGGCATTTATTTGAATCGGCTGAATGTGGAAAATAGTCGTCGGAGTGTAGGCAATTGACACAGTGAAATTTCGATGGGTCATTTTTTGTCGAGCATGTAGATGAGTTGTGTGTTCGAGTGCAGTATGCGCAGGATGCTTGGAATCCGCAATTTACCTCTGAGTGTCCGTAACGCTGGCAATTGGCACATCTTATTACCGGGCGATATTCGGATATTTTACATGAGTTAAAACCGATTAGAAGACGTCCAGATTTCATTAAGTAGAGAGCAATTGTGTCATCCACTTCTAAGACTAGTTGGTATGTCTGTGCTTTCTCCCTTTGGATCTTTTTGTGAATCGTTATTGGGAGTTCTAAATTTATGTCGTCCAAGATTTTCTCGGTGACTTCCTCTGGTTGTATAAGATTTGGGATTCCGAGTATGATTAATTTTTTCGATTTTATTGCCTTATATACTACTTCTGTCATTGTTTTAAGGTGTTGTATTTCTTCTATTATATGCAGCAGTTTATCTGTGTCGTCTTCACTTACTGATTTGATTATGAGTGTGTTGCGATCTCTCGCTTCTTCACAGAAAATCGTAGGCAAGTCTTTATGGTTTTTTGTTTCTTCATTTAATATTGAGCGAATTGTTGAGAGTGACACATTTGAGTTGCGCAATCTTTTCAGCAGAATTGCTGATTTTGAGGTTGTCGTTGGATTCTTGGCTGGTGTTTTAATTTTGTCGGAATATAGAGGTGCTGAATAATTTCTGTTTTGTTGATTTTCAGCTTTACTTTGATCATCTTGTGTTTTCAAGTTACTCATGATTTCTTCTGTGTTGTTTTGGATTACTTGTAACTTGGTTTGAAGATCTTGAAATAATTCCTTGCCGGGTGGAAAATTTTCTGACGTTTCATTTATTCTTTGCAATTGTTTCTGTAAATCTATTTCTATTTGTTGCAGTTGTTGAGTCTTTTCTGTGATTTCTCTGTGTAGCTTTTTATTTTCTTCTTTAAGATTAAGTGTTTCACTTTCTCGGTGATCTTTTGGCATTTTCAAATATACTAATAGCTGTTGTTTTCTCTCTTCGCTTTGTGCCTGTGACTTAGTCAGTTGCTCTTCTTTGAAGTTCAAGTCTTCTTTTAGAAGTTGGAATTGTTCATTCCAAGTGTCTTTTTCTTTTTGGAGTTGTTGGAGTTTGTTCTGTAAGTGAGGTATTTCTTTTAGATTATTCTCCATGACTGCTAATTGACCCTGGATTAATTGATAATATTTTGTTGCCTCGTCCCTGGAACCTTTGACGCGCGTTTTCATCAGATCATAAAGGATCCTTATCAATCCTGATGTTGGCAATTTTTCCGCTTCTTCAGGAACAAATTTCTGAAGATATTTACTTTTCTGCAGAGAGGTTATACTGCTTGACACTAGTCCTGGAATCTTTGTCTTACTTTTTTGAACTGGTTGTTCACTCTTTGACTGATGTTCCATTCTTGGGGATGTAAGATCAGGGAAGGAAGAGGATCTATCTTTACGTTGGATTCTCTTTTCTAATTCCAAAGACTCATCCATATTTGTTGAATTATATGATGGCTATTTTGTACTAGCCCTTATCAAAAAGGTTTTTAAAATTTTTTTCAAGTATAAAATATGCAAAATACCAGGCTTCGTCAGAGCCCCCTACATGTCTCGAAGAAAGAAAGGAATATAGATGGATTATAGCATAAACCGGTGAACTTGTTCACCGTAAATGGCTAAGATAAAAATTAAAAATAAGTTAATATTAAAAAAATAATTATAATAATAATTAAAAAAAAAAAAAAAAAATAGACTAATTTTGAATAGTTTTTGGAATAAAGAGGGGAATATTTAATGGAAGTGGTCTAAACGAAGAATGTAAAGAAATAACTAATACGTAGTTGAAATGAAAAAATGTGCTGCTAATAAAAAAGAGAAAAATTTTGTATGTTTCTGTGCTTATTATTGTCGATCCCTGCCCTTGACATTCTCAAGAACTACTGGACATATATACCAGAGTGAGAAGCGTGTAATGAATTAACTTGAGTAAATATACTATTTTTATCACAAATATACAAATATATACTACACCTACACACACATATACATATACATACATACATACATATACACACACACATGCACATATACATACACGCACATACATATACACATACATATATACATACATATATACACATACATATTTATATCCATATATATATTTTTTACATTAATATTTTTTTTTTTTTTTTTTTTTTTTTTTATATATATATACACATATATATATACAGAAAAAATATCCCGGTAAGAAAAATGCGTATATGAATCTTGAGTAAATATACCAATTTATAAATAGTTATCTGCTCAGTTATTTCAAAATAAATACAGTAAAACTATTAAAATATGTTTGGAATCACTCTCCGCCACAGCAAAAAAAAAAAAAAAAACAGTAATAGGAGCAAAATGTAAGTTGTATTGGTGTGCCACATACTATGCATCATATATTGATCTACATTTTAAATTACAATATACATTGAACATTATACGAAATAATTAGACTTTAGGAGAATTACAATACTTGGAATAGGGAGGGACCTCTTATGGGCTAACCTGTTATTGAAGTTTACCTAGCAGCGCTTAAGCTGGAAATCTCCAGACACCTATATTATAAAATGCTCCATAGAGGGGGGGGATGAAAGTTAAATAGTGACAAGCGCTCTTAGAGAAAAAAAAAAAAAAAGATAGAGGTGCAACATGCCTGTATTACGGTGATAATTTTGAATAGTCCCGAGAGTAGTTTAGAAGATGAAATTAACCCGATAAGGGGCCGCGGCGTGGCCCAAAACAGCAGGAGAGATCAAATGAAGGTAGAATTGAGCTGTGGGGGTCAGTAGCTTTCAGTAGACATGTTACACCAAAAATTGAAGACTCCCCCCCCTGCCCCCCCCAGGGGCGGTCCCCTTACAGTTACCGGGGAAATTCAAAACCCAGAAAAAAGTCTGTGCAAAGCCAGTCTAGCCAAAACATTTCTCCACGCTGTAGCACCCATAGAACAAGAGATATAAGCTGTTAAAGATTGAAAAGAAGTGAAGAAATGAGCCTTTTTGAGTGAATGACCAACAGGGGGGGTCTACAGCCCCGGGGGTGCGAAATTAATAAAAATTTTTAAATGAAGGTGATAGACAATTGAACGAGCGAAATTTTAAGGTATATGTTAGGGGGGTACGTACCCTTTCCCCCCCCTGGACTGGCCTTCAAAGATAAGATATTTTGAACTTAAAAAATTTTAATCATTTCCTCACTGTTCAATAAGATCTTTTAATGAGGAGGTCTGGGAGGGCCCAGCAGCCCTAATAGCCCCTATAGATCGAAACAAAATCAGAATGGATAATTAATAGATAAATTGAAGAGGATTAAGTTAATAAAGACAAGGAATAATGCTATCAGAGTATAATACATGCTGTAATGGTTACCCGCAGACCTTCATACCTGCAGCTAGACTACTAAATGCCCATGATATTACAAAAATCATTAAATCCGGAGAATAACTGTGTGGCAACACCATACCTCAAGCCTCTAGAGCAATTAATACCATTGAAAATATTTTAAATAAATAAACTAGCTATTAAAAAGGAACAACAAGAGATGGCAACTGGACATTGCCTCTCTACACTTTAGATCTTTAAGCTCTCTAAGTTATAATTGAGTTGATCCCTTAGATCAGCAACGGACCACAGTTTACGAGCTGGGGGACCAGCTATAAACTTCTCAACTTGTTCTGAACTTGGGCGGGAAGTGCTATACCCAAGCGTCGTAATGGGAGACATTTAAAAACAATGATAAACACTTTATAAAAACACTATTAGAGACACTTAAAATATTCAAAAAAAAACAATAAAAAGCATGGCGGAGAAAAGTTCAGACATTACTGTAGACATACAAATGCATTATTTTAAGTTAAGAGAAGAATTAATATTTTTAATTGATTTTTAAAAATAGTTACTCCCTATTGGGACCACATAAGCATATTATAAAAACGAACTCAAAACATTTTTCAAAAATTTATTTGAATAACTTAAGATAGTCAAAATGCTATCGGAATAGCGGCAGAGCAAAGATAAATCATTAAATTATATATAATGATCACTTTTGTTAAGATACTATTATAATTTAGTATGTTACAAGGTAAGTAAAAATGTAAACAATGCAATTTTCAATGGGGGGTATTAAAAGCACTCGTCATTGCGTTAACAAACTATTTTGAAAGATAATTTAAGCATAGTAAATAAATAGAAAACTTAAAGAACTCTATCTAAAACATTGAAGAAACTATAATAAACGAAGAATAATACCTAATATGAGATTTTAAATTAATATAATATATATATAAACACTTTAAAAATGACATCTATCGTAGCGATAGCAACGGAAGGGATTGACAACGGTTTATTAAAGTACCCATAACATCGTTAATATGTTACGTAGAAAAACAAATTATACCTCAAAATGTTCAGAATAGATTTGAGTATCAATAATAAATGACAAGATAGCAAAATAATTAAGCATAATTAGAGTATAAGCACAGAAAGTTATCAGTGTAGTTGCAATGGCTGGTTGCCAGGGGACGAGATTAAGTAAAAAGCTTAAAAGTTTAAATAACTATATCTCGGCAACCACTGCACCGATTTTGAACGAACAAGTGCCAAAATGATCAGCGGCACTTTAGGAAAAGAATGAGACATGATTTAAGGCCCTGACTTACCTGGTTCCTAAGCCTTTAGCCCTCCATGATGAGCTCAGCAAAACGCGACATACTACGGTGATGGCCTGGCGGGGACCTACCCGCCACACATTAACAGTGAAGCGTTGTTGTGAGGCTCGTGCTCGGGTTCCGTGTTGGTTCTCTAATGTCCACGTGTGGGCATTGTGCGTATTGAACGCCTCTTCACGTGAAAAGGTTGCTTCATCACTGAACATAACTAAGCTGGAAAATTGCTTGTCGGCCGCACTTTTCTATAGAAACCACTGTGCAAATGCGACACGTCGGTGTCGTGTGTGATCGTCCGGCTGCAATAATTGAACTCTCTGAAGATGAAAGGAATGTAAGGCTTCACCCTGCAATACGCGATGAACAGTTGATCGAGATGTTCCGGTCGTAGCGACAAGCGCTCGTACACTGGTACTGGGATTTTGGACCATTGTATGCAACAGACCCTCTTCGAATATGGGTGTTCGCGCTGTTCGAGGCCTCCCAATATCTTGCATCGTGGGTGTAAAGGATCCTCGCTCCGTAAGGTTCTGATGTACCAGAACGAACATTCGATGATTTCGTTGGAGTTGGATATCTTTCCCGATAAAACCGAACAGCAGCGCGTCCATTTCCTTCAGCTTGCCTGTAGATGAAGTGGATGTCCGTCAACTCCACGTTACTAAAACGATAATAGTATATGCGATCAGGTATATGCTTATCATTTAAAAAACTATATCCAAAATTCAAAGCAACTAGGATAAATCTTCATAAAAACCCATTTATATAATTTAACAGGAGTTACCGTCTCTTTTATACCTAATCATTAAACTTCCAGAAGTATTCAGAAATTCGCCTTATCAGAAAGGACTTACATCCGAAATTTAAAGTAAATCGGATAATTCTGCATAAAAAACCATTTATCAAACTTAAGGAGGGGGTGTAATTGACCGTACCCAATTTATACTTAACAAAAGAACACCACTGCTAATTAGGGAAGCATCTTATTATTATGAACCTGTTTCCAAGAATTGAAGCAAATCGATTAATTCTGCATGAAATACAATTTACCTAAATTAAGTGGGGTAATCCCAACGATCATCCACTTATACTTATCCAATGAATTCCTAAAACAAATCAGGGAAGCGCTTTTCAAAATGGACCTATATCCGAAATTGGAAGCAAAACGGTAAATTATACGTGAAAAACCCATTAACCTAAATTAAGGGAGGTTACCTCCCGTTTCCCCCCTCTTAGACCGATCCAATGAACTCTCAAAACTAATCATGGAGGTACCCTCATCAGAATGATCCTATATCTAAAATTTGAATGAAATCTGATAAATTTGCATGAAAAACCCATTTATCTAAGTTAAGGGTGGGGAAATAGTCCCCCCGTACCCCTGTTTATTCGTATCTAATGAACTCCCAAAATTAATTTTGGTGGAGCTCTCATCAGAATGATAATATGCCTAAAATTTGAATGAAATCTGATAAATCTCCATGAAAAACCCATTTATCGAAATTAAGGGTGGGGGATTAGCCCCCGTTCCCCCCTCTTTATACTTATCTAATGAGCACCCAATTCTAATCACGGGGGCGCCTCATCAGAATGATCCTATGTCTAAATTTTGAAAGAAAACTGATAATTCTGAGGAAAAACCCATTTATATAAATTAAGGGAAGGGGTATTAGCCCCCATTCCCCCTCATGCCGAATGAAGTCCCAAAACTAATCAAGAAGCGCCTCATCAGAATAAACCTACTTCCAAAATTTCAAGTGAATCGAATATTTTTCACATGAGTAATCGAGTTACGCACGCACGTACATACATACAGAACGAGCAAGCACATAATCTTTGATAGCCAGTGAACTAAAAACGAGGTAATATTTGTGGGTTAAGAAATAACAACTTTTTATAATTTATTATTCAGTTATTTTTCAATTGAAATTTATTGTTTAAAAAAAGACGAACTTTTAACTATTTATGATATTTTTTTACCGTTTCAGGGCTATTTATTCACATTCCTCATGGGAGCCGCTATATTGTGTATACTGTGCATCTATATGAGTTTAATACTCCAAAAGTGCCCCGGCCTAGATGAATTAGAAGAACTCGATCAGTGTACACCAGAAACAGAATCAGTTTTACGAAGAAAATTGTACGCCGTTCCAGAAATCAGTATTTTCTTTAGAGTTGGAGCTTTAGGTAAGATGAATTTTTCCTCCAAATTACTACAATAAACTTTAAACGCTGCGCATTTTGATGAATTAATGTTATTGTTATTTATGGCGTTTTTTTAGTTCATTAATTTCGTAAAGTATTTTAAAATACACTTTTATATAAGAAGACTCTCTAATATTAATTGCTATAAAATTCAGATGCATAAGAGTGTTTTTACCTAAAGCAGGGCTCCCAAATGGTCCGCGAACTGAACATCAGTAAATTTTAACAGAAAATTTCATGATACGTTTGCGCTAGAATCAACTTCCAAACGTGGTTTCTTGGCAATTTGCAAGACAAATCTAAAAGGAAAATTTCTCTAAGAAAATTCTGATGTTCAGTTCGCGGACCATTTGGGAGCCCTGCTAAAGAGATCTGTGTTTTCATGTAATATTAGTTATGATTCAACCACTACTTACTGACAAACCTAAGTTTAAATGGCATTTTGAAGAACAATTTTTAGAAAAAAAAAAAAACCGCTAGTAACATGAATATTTAAGAAAAAGCAAGTCTCAGTTTAGAGATACACGCTTCTGCTATTTCCTTTTTCTATATCAACGATAAAAATAAAGTTCAAACATTTTGGGGCCATTTTTGCGCCTTTAGAGCTAGAGCTTTAGGTAAGATGAATTTTTTCCCCAAATTACTACAATAAAATTTAAACGCTGCGCATTTTGATGAATTAATGTTATTGTTATTTATGGCGTTTTTTTAGTTCATTAATTTCGTAAAGTATTTTAAAATACACTTTTATATAAGAAGACTCTCTAATATTAATTGCTATAAAATTCAGATGCATAAGAGTGTTTTTACCTAAAGAGATCTGTGTTTTCATGTAATATTAGTTATGATTCAACCACTACTTACTGACAAACCTAAGTTTAAATGGCATTTTGAAGAACAATTTTTAGAAAAAAAAACCAGCTAGTAACATGAATATTTAAGAAAAGGCAAGTCTCAGTTTAGAGATACACGCTTCTGCTATTTCCTTTTTCTATATCAACGATAAAAATAAAGTTCAGACATTTTTGGGGCATTTTTGCGCCTTTAGAGTTGGAGCTTTAGGTAAGATGATTTTTTTTCCCCAAATTACTACAATAAAATTTAAACGCTGCGCATTTTGATGAATTAATGTTATTGTTATTTATGGCGTTTTTTTAGTTCATTAATTTCGTAAAGTATTTTAAAATGCACTTTTTTATAAGAAGACTCTCTAATATCAATTGCTATAAAATTCAGATGCATAAGAGTATTTTTACCTAAAGAGATCTGTGTTTTCATGTAATATTAGTAATGATTCAACCACTATTTACTGACAAATCTAAGTTTAAATGTCATTTTGAAGAACAATTTTTAGAAAAAAAAAACGCTAGTAACATGAATATTTAAGAAAAGGCCAGTCTCATTTTAGAGATACACGCCTCTGCTATTTCCCTTTTCTATATTAACGATAAAAATAAAGTTCAAACATTTTTGCGCCATAAAAAGTCATATTTTAATTCATGTAATGAAAATTTGTTTAAAAACCCTCTTAAAATTCTTAAGAATCAAATTAAAATAAAGGTAGCAAATAAGCTATATTTAAAAAATAAATAAATAAAGATTTAAATGAAGAAAGAAATTTGTTCAAAAATCCTCTTAAAATTCTAAAGTACCAAATTAAACTAAATTTAGAAAACAAGATATAATAAAAAAATAAAGATTTAAATACTTTTTTGTTTTATTTGCATTTTTTTTAAATCTAAAATAAAATAAAAGTCTGAAAATTTTAAATCAATTTTTTTTTAACCTGGTTTACTTGGGCAATTGGAGGGTTGAACAATTTACATTTTTTGTATATAAAAGCCTATAATAAATTAGCTTTTTAGCTCTCATTAAAAAAATAATGTAATAAATTACCTCCATGGGGTTGCGATAAACATTTTCTTGTACTTGGGATGAGCACTTTTTTTTTGCAAGATGCAACTTAATTTTCTTTTTCTTAAAGCAGAAACTTTTTAAAATTTGTCATTTATTTTTTTATAAAAATGCCTCATCAGCCAAACAGTGCAAACCAAGAGTTTCAAACTGCTCTGCGGAGCGGTACCACTTTTTTAAATAGTATGTATTATTAAATAAGTGTTAATTGCATAATTAAATAAGGTGTATATTAGTATTCAAAAATTGTGATGCCATCGAAATCCTAGTGCTACACCTTAAGGTTCCAGTCCCTGCTCGCAGAGACCTCGCGAGCTAATGCTATTGCTATGAGGTAGTTATATTCTAATATCTTATATATCAATATTTTAATTTTTTTTTTCATTAGATAGCTGAGGTGCCTTTCAACATTGCTCTTTTTTAATTTTTTTTTTTTTTTTTTTTTTTTTTTGTTACAGATACTTTTTAATTGACACTTTCATTTTCAGAACCGGTTTTGAATGCAAAAATAAGTTTATAAAAAAATTTCTGAAACCAAAATCGAAAAAATAGAAAAGGAGCGATGTCAAGAGGAACCTCAATTGTCCAATGCAATAAAAATATCTCTCTGCAAAAAACCTCTATTATAGGAGTTCTAGCGAAATCTACCGCACGTAGAAGTCTCAAAATTTAGGTGTAAATAGTCCAAGACAGGTCCTGATGCACATAAAAGCTCAGATTTTGATTCTTTTAAGAGCCGAGGCTCCTGAACCCCTTACGTTTTATGCACTAAAATGTTAATAACTTGCACACTATTTAACCATTCTTCTTCATTTTGAGGAGCCTTTCTCCACGTAGTTACTATCGTCCATCTACTTTCCAATTATGACCCTAGACCATTGGGATACGTTTCAGAGCTCCTTGAAGTTTTTGTGAATATAAATTGCTAATAAAGTGCTTCCTTCTAATCCGATCATTGTTTTGTGATCCTTTTTCCATTTAGTTACTCTCACATTTTTATACTCCATGTAAAGTCACTGGGACCTCCTATACAATCATAGAATCCGACACACGACCCTTTGAACTGTTTGTGCGCCAAACATTTTTCACCCGCTAAATTCCTCACCATCTCAGTGCAAAAGTTTAAAATTGAGTCTTTGACTCTTCTTGGACTTCATACTTTTTAGTGGGGCCGTTGGGCCTTTTTTAAGCGTCTACCCAATCTTTTGCGCATTTCTTTAAAATATTATTTGAACGAATAATTCATACCCTATGCTTAATTTTAACTAATTGTAGATCTAAAGCGCTAAGTACTAACAAGGAAGGTCTCCATTGGGGGCATACTCAGAATTTTTTGAAAAAAATACGAATTAAACTACTCATGTAGGTAATAAAGGATCAGTGAAAATTAGCGGCGGAATTACATTATTAGATATGTAAAAAAATAAAATAGTTTGGAATAATTGGCGTGAAAAGCTGAAAGCGACGCGGGATTTGGCAAGCAGTGCATTTCCTCGCCAAAAGCAGACGATTTTAACGAATCTGAAAATTGATTTTAATTGACTTCACTGTTAAAAATCTGCAGCATTTACTGCAACTTCACTCCACTACTTTTATAGAATATCCCTCTTCTGACCAATGAGAATGCTCCATAGCACGGCAAATTGACCGTGTCATACACTGTTAAAAATCTGCTGCATTTTGTTGCAACGCACTCCACCGCGTGTATATAATATCTCTATTTCAACCAATGAGAAAGCTCCATTTCACGGCCAAGTAACCGTTTTCTATACAAGCAAGGGAGTGCGTTGCAACAAAATGCAGCAGATTTTAACAGTGTATTTTTCAATTTGGAACAATTTTAATCAATTTAAATTGTGTTTTAAATGATAAAATATATTAATTTCATTTTGTTATAAGTACATATAAACGTATATGACAAAATTACACTTAAAGTAAAGTAAAAATGCAAAACTAAAATTACTTAAACTAAACTTATTTAAATAAATTGAACACAGAAAGTTTTTTCTTTAAAAGTATTCGAAGCGTAAAAGCGTATTTTTCAAAATTTCGTCTTTTCGCCAACCGGAGATAAATCGCCAAATAAAGGAAATTTTTATTATTTTTTTACGGACGTTATAAGGAGGTTCCGCCGAAATGTTTTTTATAAACATATATAACTATATGAGAAGAACATTCTGTAATTTTTTTCAGATTTTCCTGAGTATGCCCGTATGGAGACCTTCCTTGTAAGACATTTTAGCATGTTTTGTTGTTAAGGCCCTATTTTTAACTGTCAGTTGTCCCCTTTCCCCCCCCCCCCCTATTACATCTCCCTTAAAAGGATATGATTCAGTAGCTTTTTAGGTGCGTTCGTAATTATGTAAATACGTAGCACCTATTGTTGTCGCTCAGTCCGTCCGTCTGACCGTCCGTCTGTCTGTCCGTCTGTCTGTTTGTCTGTCCGCATATAACAACGCAAAAACTACCCAAATGAATCTTTTGTAATTTAAAATACATAATTATTACATAATTTTGTCGAGTCATTTCAAATTTTATGAAAATCGGATGCATAGATCAATTACAGGGACAATCAAAAGTATTCCGTTACATTACGGTCAATGGGGAAAAAGTTTCAAATGCATTTTAATCGTTTGAAATTTTAAACGTATATTTATTACATAATTTTGTCGAGTCATTTCAAATTTTATGAAAATCGGATGCATAGATCAATTACAGGGACAATCAAAAGTATTCCGTTACATTACGGTCAATGGGGAAAAAGTTTCAAATGCATTTTAATCGTTTGAAATTTAAAACGTATATTTATTACATAATTTTGTCAAGTCATTTCAAATGTTATGAAAATCGGATGCATAGATCAATTACAGGGACAATCAAAAGGATTCCGTTACATTACGGTCAATGGGGAAAAAAGTTTCAAATGCATTTTAATCGTTTGAAATTTAAAACGTATAATTATTACATAATTTTGTCGAGTCATTTCAAATATTATGAAAATCGGATGCATAGATCAATTACAGGGACAATCAAAAGTATTCCGTTACATTACGGTCAATGGGGGAAAAAAGTTTCAAATGCATTTTAATCGTTTGAAATTTAAAACGTATAATTATTACATAATTTTGTCGAGTCATTTCAAATGTTATGAAAATCGGATGCATAGATCAATTACAGGGACAATCAAAAGTATTCCGTTACATTACGGTCAATGGGGGAAAAAAGTTTCAAATGCATTTTAATCGTTTGAAATTTAAAGCGTATAATTATTACATAATTTTGTCGAGTCATTTCAAATGTTATGAAAATCGGATGCATAGATCAATTACAGGGACAATCAAAAGTATTCCCTTACATTACAGTCAATGGGAAAAAAAGTTTCAAATGCATTTTAATGGTGTTACACTCATTTGAACATAATAGAATTGACATGAATCTATGAAGTATGTACTAAAATATACATCCTGTACAATCTGGGATGCAAAGAATATTTATTATTAAATTACAGGGCCACACAAATGTATTCCACTAAATAATGTTATACGGGGAAACATTGTTTGGGGCGTGTTTTAATTATATTAAACTACTTCACATTTTATGAATAAGATATACGTTAATGAAGTATAACAAAAATTACTCCCTACATATTTACAGGAACACAGAGATTTCGACCACTATACTGCTACTATATCAGCAAGATCTGAATATTTTAAAACTTCGTTATCGTACGAACGCACCTCATTTGCTACGCTTCACGTGCAATTTCCAACTTGTTTTCTAACAATTTCTTAGGTCATATAACTACTACATAAACGACATAAAATAATAATAATAATAATCAGATTTTAACTACCCCTATTTTCGAAATTTTAATCGCTTTCTTTGGGCCCTACGTGTAGCTTCTTTAAAAATTCTCTGAATTGCTTTCAATTTTTTTTTACAAAAATTTAGCGTCCTCTCATTACTTAACCCGGGAAGACGCGCGCAGGGCCTAAAAGACCCGGAGTGCGTATGGTTTTTACAATTGCAACCACTAATTCTTTTAAAGTAATCTTCAACTTATATTATCGCAAAATTTTTAAGACTTGTCTCCGTCTAAATAAAGCGACTATTTTAATTAGATTTTATTGGTGGCAAAGTTAAAACCGTTCATACCCTGGGTAAGCGCGCGTTCTCCCGGGTTAATAACTACCATAATTTCGGGTGTATAAGCCGCGGATCAAACAATTCTTTTTGGACCCAGAAATCTTATTTAGTAAATGAAGATAAATATTTACGGCGATCTAAGTAGTTACAACCTTTTTTCATTTAGATAATCTCACGTTCTTACATTCTCCAGCTAAGACCGTGGGACACCTATTATCCCATAGGACCCAATTCAGGGCTTTTATTTTGATCTTTTTATTTGCCACGAATATTTCACACCCTCACTTTCTCACCTTCTCAAAGCATAATTTAAAATTGAGTTCTGAACTTCTTTTCCTGGACAAACACCCTCATATTTTAATTGGAAATTCAAACCATTTACGCAATTTTTTATGCATTTCTTTAAAATATTATTCTAACGAATAATTCATATCCTATGCTTAATTTTGATTAATTGTAGATCCAAACCGGTAAGTACTAAGATATTTTAACATGTTTCCATGTTAGGGATCTGCTCTAAGGATTCCCTTTAAAATGGCCCAATTAACTATCTTTACTTTTCTAACAAGTTCTTAGGTTCTCCAGCTACTTCGAAACGACAATAAAAAATTTTAGACTTCAGCTACCACCAATTTGAAATAATAATCACTTTCTTGGGGCCTTTGGTACAGATTTTTTTTAAGTGATCCAAATTGCATGGAATTTTCATTAACATTATTCTAGCGTCCGCCGATTAATTTAAAAACTATCTTTATATCGAATTACATGAAAGCTAAGTCCTGGGAGCCTTGGCGATATCTGGCCTCCAAAGTTTTTTCGTCATAAATTATTGATAAATCGCCTCCTTTTAAACCGATCTTCATTTTCGGTGCCCTTTTTCCATTTAGTTATTTTAACGTTTTTACATTTAACTTATAATCCTGGGGCACTCTATAAAAATATAGGGGCCGATCTAAGGCCTCTAGAATGTTTTGTGCGGCATGAATTTTTTATAACCTAATTTTCTAGCATCCTCAATACGAAATTTTAAAGTTGAGGTTTGAATCCCTCTCTTTGGATCAAAAGATATAAAATCATGTAAACCTTTGTTTAAGGTTATTATAACGCCGGCCGGATCGGCTAGTTCAAAGATAAATCTATACTAATAAAAGAGATTTTCGCTCAGAGTGTGTGTGCAATTACTAGCGAAAACTACTGTACAAAGAGATCTGAAAATTTAGGTAAGAATTGTGCAAGATATGTCCTGATGCACCTGGGGCTCAGATTATTATTATTTTTTAAGATCGGTGCCCCCTAAAGTCCTTTAAGTGTTTCTGTTTAAATTGTTAATAACATGCCTTCTTTGTGTCCGATCTTTTTCGTTTTTGATGGGTATTATCTATTCAGTCACTACCCCATTTCTAATCCGATATAGGGCCCCTAATTTTTTTCTGCATTAAATTGTTAAAAAATTGCTTCCTTATAATTCGATCTTGATTTATGGGAAGGTTTTTTTCTTTTAGTTACTTTCCCGTTTCTACATTCCAAGGTCCTGGGCTCACCTAGGGCCCTATACGGCCCGTTACAGGGCCCTTTGAACGTTTTTTGTACCATACGTTTCTCATCGTCTAATTTTCTTACCTTCTCAGTGCATAATTTTAAAGTTCACCTTCATATTTTTACTGGGGCCCTAGAGTCCATTTTTAAGTATTTCCCTATTTTTTTGTGTATTTGTTCAAAATTTTATTCTAATAACTAATTTATACCCTATACTTAGTTTTGGTTAATTGAAGATATAAACTGCTAGATACTTAGACCTTTTTAACTAGTTTTCATTTTATGGCCCTGCTTTTAACTATTAAATGACCCTCTGTGGGCCTTTTATCATAGCTCCCTTAAAAAATGCTCCGATTTATTAACTGTATTTTTTTAACAACTTCTTTGGCACATACAGCTTCTACATTAACTACAAAAAATTTCTTATTCAGCTACTATTAATTCCCTTCTTAGACCCTTAGTAAACTTCGGTTGCCAAAATTTTTTCAACATTAAAGGTTAATTCCTTTTTTCTGAATCTATGGGCTACTACGAAATTTGGATAACTCAACTTGGTCTTTAATGTCTCCGGCATTTGCGGAGCTCTTTTGGTACATTCTGCTTTAGGTGACGGGGATCCAAGTTGAAGTTTCGTTTGGAAAGAATTGGGGAACGGAAAAGAATTGGTGGTTTTATTGTGAAACACTAGATGCTTCGGAACGTAATTGGGCCTCCGAAGTTAGGTTCATTTACAAGAATTCCAAAGGCGATAAATCACACAAATTCGAGTTTTGTTAATGGTTTATATAACGGACCCCGGGCAAGGTCCGGCGGGTCTGCTAGTAAATAAATAAAAATGAAAAGTGAAATAAGTTCATCAAAAGATTATAGTTTCTTATTTATGCCTTTTATTTTAACTTTTATGTTTTGTATTTTTCATTACTTCATTGCACTGTGTTTTGTTGATAAAATATTTCATTTATACATTATGTCTGAAATTTCTCATATTTTAGTTTTTGGACTGGGCACACTCATAGCAATTGGTTTGGAAACAGCGACGCTATTCAGTCTGGAGAAGCCATGCGTCGATAAATTGAATTTTGTACAACCTATAATCCATGCTCTTTTCACTGCCATGCAAATGCATTTTTTGTCCCTTAATTCACAAGTAAGTAAACTTTTTTTTTTTAACAGAACCTATATATAAATTATATATTCTAAATATTATTTTTTTCAATTAAATAACTAAAATATACATAAGAATACATAAGAATAAAAGGTCCGAATACTAAAACCTTTAAAAATCAATAACACAAAAAAAGAAAAGAAAAGAAAAGAAAGAGAATAGTATTCTTTTCAAACTCTGCAGGAGTTGGTTTGTCATAATTTATAACGAGCTTATAAATTGTTATTTAATTTAATTTTTGAAATTACAGATTTACATTCTTAAATTATTAACTGAAGCTTTAAAAAATATTTTTATTAGTTTATTTTAATTTACCATAAAGTGTAAAAAAAAATGCCGTTAAAATGTACGACAAAAACTGCTGACAGCAATGTTGCCAGCCGTTTTTGCCGTAAAAATTGAAGTAAAATTGGAGGTAATAAAAAAAAATATCTCTAATTTTACTGATATTTTTAAGGGAAAAACTGCTGGCAACATTGCTGTAAGCAGTTTTTACCTGAAATTTAACCTTTTTTTTTTTTTTTTTTTTTTTTTTTTTTTTATAAGCAAAATGCTATTTATTTTCTTATGAATTTATGGTCTTTTGTTGACTGATATTTTTTTTGTTTTAAATGTTTTTTTTAAATACAACTGGAGGAATTACCCTGCCCTGTGTCTTCTATCAGCCATTACCAGTCAGTTATTATAACATAACTAGTCTTATAATTAGCTCCATTCGTGCATTTGATGTGAACACATGAATTTGGATTTTTTTTTAACTATATAACATATATCTATATGCACAACTGCCAATTGCTACAATTTTTTGTCTCCGCTAATTATGACACGTTGTTTCCCACTTTTCTAATCGCTGAACACTGTGATTAAATAAGGCGATTTTTTTTTAACTTGAAATAGTGATGCCAATAAATTTTTGACAATTCTTAATGGTACTTTAATGCAGAAAAACAAGTAAATACATTCAAGTTAACCCAACTTCATAACTTCAAGTAAATACATTATTTTGCGTATTGCATGAGCAGGGGTCGTACTCGTCAAGGTCATGTCACCCGAATTCTTGCAAAGCATTATTTGTCTAGTTAATGAAAGAAATCAATCTTCAGATATAGAGAATAATGCTTTATGTAATTTCTGGTACTAAAACGTCTAAAATCTCCAGAATCCCGTCATGCGCATGATGAGATATCATTGTATAGCGTTTATACGGGTCATGGAATTTCCAGACCAAAGAATTCTTCAATACTACTATTTTTATATAGAAAATCGCTCCTTAAATAAGGCGAAATGTCACACGCTTGAACTAAATTTATGTTTTTATAAAAAAAAAAAAAAAAAGAAAAAAGAAATATTGATATAACACCTGAAAAAAGTCATCAGTACGAACCCTATGATAATACATAACTACGGTTATTTAATGAAATGCGTTTGTTTAATTATAGCTTATAATGTAAAAGTACAAGGCTTTCATTAAAAAAAACTTCCCCGATATATGTAGACAGGGGATCTAACCGCTCAACCAATCAAAAGGGAATTTCAGATTTAGTTATTTGAAGGTATGCGTTCGAGATCGTGGTGATTTAAAACAATAGAGTTCTCACGGTTTCAGTTACAGTGAAAAAAAACGAAATTATCGAATAGACCTTTCTTTTCCTGCGCAAATTCCTCGGCACATTGAAAATCCATAAATGGCATTGGTACGATACACGTATGATTAAAATACCCGGTGTAATATCATGGCACTCCATCTTAATCAGTTCCTTATGTAATGTAATATTCAACCCTGTAAAATAAATGATCACATTTTTATTTTCCCTATGTGTACACAAACACAACTCGAAAACACCTCTTAAAACCAATCTTACAACAGACAGTTCACAAGTGAAAGAAAAAAATCAGCTACTGAAAATCATTGTCATTGGTCCGATGCAATAGCCTTGCAAGTATTTTACGTCAGGAATTTACATCGTGCGTGTATCATTCCACCGCCATTTATGGTTTTTCAATGCCCTGATGAATTTGCGCATGAAAAACATGGGTGTTGTCATTCGAAAATTTCGAAAGTTTTTTCTCTGCAACCGTAACCACGAGAGAGCTATATTGTCTTGAATCATTACGATCTCGAGCGCATACTTTCATATAAGTATATCTAAAATTTATTTTCGATTTGTTGAGTGGTTAGGCCGCTAGAAGTTCATATATCGGTGATTTTTTTTTTTTTTTTTTTTTTTTTTTTTTTTTTTTTTTTTTTTTTTTTTTTTTATGATCATCTGTACGTGTACGTTTTTTCATAATAATAGTGATCGTTCGTACTGCTCCTTTCGTACATTTGATGTGTACACATGAATTTGGATTTTTTAAATTATATAACATACACTATATTGCCATTGATTATGGGACACTTGCGATTTTAGACATTTTACTAAATATTTAGAAAAATACATGAGGAATCATCTCGAAACTCTTAGTCTATAAATATAATAGTATACATCATACATCTCCGTGAAGATTTTTTACCGAAACTCCATAGGGGACCGTCAACGAATTAAAAAAGAATGAATATCTTTTGAATAACCCTGTCAAAACTAATGTAGCAAAAGCGCTCAAACTCTAGATTATGATTGAATGCCATATTGTAATACGCCTTGTTCATTTTTATGCAAATAGCATGCATACTCGCAGAGTAATTAAAGTTTTTATAAAAATGGTCCCAAAATTTTCCAAGTTTTTTCCTTATAATTTTCAGAGTTCTTAATATAAATTAATATTTTTTTCAGAAAATATGACAAACAACATTGCACACAGTACCCTGTAATCAGAATTAAAAAATAGTGAAAATTGTACACAAAATGAGTTGGTTTACTAAATAATTTTTTACTGCGCATGCGTCAACGATATCAAAATTTCATTTGCATATTATGTTAGCTAAATATATAGAGCAACTTTTGTGAAAGTCACAAAATCATAACTTGAAAATTCTGAAAATAATCATCAATTGAATAGGTTGAAAATCCGTTATTCTCAAAATGAAGCAAAAACAAGAGGGGTTGTATCCATATATTCATTGATTAGTGTCAATATAGAATACACAATACGGGATGTACTACTACATTTGGATAAAATCCCTCATTTTTTTGCTTCATTTTGGAAACAACGGATTTTGTCCTTTTTCTATAGACGATTACTTTCAGAATTTTCAAGCTATGATTTTGAGACTTTTACAAAAGTTGCTCTGTACATTTAGCTAACATAATATGCAAATGAAATTTTGATATCTTTGACGCATGCGCAGTAAAAAATTATTTAGTAAACCTACTCATTTTTCATACAATTTTTATTATTTTTTTATTCTGATTACAGGGTACTGTGTGCAATGTTGTTTGCCATATTTTCTGAAAAAAATATTATTTTATATTAAGAACTCTCAAAATTATAAGGGAAAAACTTGGAAAAATTTGGGACCATTTTTATAAAAACCTTAATTACTCTGCGAGTATGCATGCTATTTGCATAAAAATGAACACAGTGTATTACAATACGGCAGTCATTCATAATCTAGAGTTTGAGCGCTTTTGCTACATTAGTTTTGACAGGGTTATTCAAAAGATATTCATTCTTTTTTAATTTGTTGACGGTCCCCTATGGAGTTTCGGTAAAAAATCTTCACGGAGATGTATGACGTATACTATTATATTTATACACTAAGAGTTTCGAGATGATTCCTCATGTATTTTTCTAAATATTTAGTAGAATGTCTAAAATCGCAAGTGTCCCATAATCAATGGCAATATAGTGTATATCTATATACACAACTGCCAATTGCTGCGATTTTTGTCCCTGCTAATTATGACATGTAGTTTCCCACTTTTCTAATCGCAGAACACTGTAATTAAATAAGGAGCTTTTTTTTATTTTTACTTGATGTAGTGATGTCAAAAAATAGTATCGGTTGAAAACTAAGTCTTATCTAATATTTATTATTTGAACAGTAGAAAGAATATTTTTTTCCTTTCTGTTTTTTTTTCTTTTTACATTTCATGACTTCAAACTATTAAGAAACATGACAGATTTTCACTTCCTTGAAGATAAGCGGTGCCTGGAAATCACATAAGTTTTGCGTTATGTTGAATTTTTACTAGTGGAAAATTTACAATGACAGGATGTGTCAATGTCATTAGAAATTTGCCGTTACCATCTTAATTGGAAAAGACGGAGTTTCTGTCAAAGTATCCGCTAACACTCCTCTCTTCTTTTCGCAAGATTTGTTTGTCAGATTATAGTGTTTAATTTCAGAAGTTATAATTTTAATAAAAATAAGCAGAAGGAGTCATTATTCTTTAAACTTCGAAGTTGCAATCATTACACCATAGATGACAACATCTCTTCTTCATTATTCCGGAGTCTGTTCCAAGATTAATGTTTTCAATAGGAAAATATGTATAAAGAAATGTGTCTTTTTTCAATAAGTATATTTTAGATTTCTTTTAGAAATTTTTGGCGAAAAAAAAAAAAAATATCTGGTTGTTGAAAACATATTTGCCTTGGAACAAAGTCTGGAATAATTAAGAGATGTTGGCACATTACACTAAGATAAAAACTCCATTTTTACGCAGGGTTCGTACGCTTCAGGAAATTTTCCAGGAAAAATATTTGTATTTCTTTATGAAAAAATAAAGTGTTGAATTTTCGCCTTACTTAATCAGAATTTTTCTATTAGAAAATACTGGTACCGAAGAATTTCCTGGCCGGAAAATTAAAGGAGGCGCACGAATTCTGTTTTGGGCAAAATTTTAATTAAGTTTTCTTTCTTTAACGCCTTCTTGCACAGTTGAAAGTCGTCATAAGTTCTATTTCTCTGTCTATCCGTTTGTCCCTTTATTTGCCTATCCGCGTGCCAACCTTCGTAATTACACTTAGATTTCCATAAAATTATCATATGTGATTAAGATTTAGTACAGGATGTTCCTTTTCAAAATGCAACGAATACCAATTGTAGAGCGGTAGAAATTGTAGCAATTGTAGAGCCTTTGAAGAGCGGTGATATATTATTTTACCACCTAATTTTAATCAAAATTTTCTCTAATTTTTCATAAAATTTGAATTTTGGGGAGAAAAAAGAAAGCTGTATTTCCTATTTTTAACATTTTTTTTTTTTTTTTTTTTTTTTTTTTTTTTAACTTGAATGTAAATTTGACATTGCAGAAATGGAACTACTTGTCTCCAGACGTTAATAGTGGAAACTCGAATGTATTCAAATACATTATGATATATTGGCGATAATTGCTTGAAATCCAATCGTCCAAATAAATAAATAATATAAACAAATTGGAAATTATATGTCAAACGTGGCAAATGAGGTGCGTTCGTATTATAAATATTTTTATAAATATTCTGATTTGATGCACAAGCAATTAAATTCTTATGCAAAAATGCATGAATACAAAATATGATTTGATTACATATCAATTACGTACATATATCAATTACACAGCAATCCAACTATATTAACGCAATTTACAGTACAGAGAGACAGGCCGAATTCTTAAACATTTTCAATTACATTGTAAAATGTTAAAACGCCTAAAAGTTTGAAATTTAACATTCAGAAATTTATACCCAATAGACGATAGCATATTTTAAATCTTTTGTATAGCCTTGTATTTTATCTACTATCTTTACATGCGTATATGTCACTATAAAATAAAATTTAATTAAGACTAAAACACACTTAAATCTAGTGAAATCACACTTCCAGAGATTATCTTCCATAGACAGCCATCTATCTAATTCTTTGTGTGGCCCTGTATATCTTTTTTCTACATTCAATAAACATATCTTGGTTTACTAAATGCAATTCAGCGTAAAAATACATAACTTATTTAAAAACCACCTCTAAGCTACTTTCATATTCTGCAACCTGTGCAGTTTCTGTCGTGTTACCCTGTATATGATCTACGGCACTTATAAACACAACGCAATATGCAAAAATTAGTTTAACTTAAAAACTGATATCGCAACTAAAAAGACACTTCTAGCAATCATCTCTAAAATACACAGGGCTCACAAATGGTCCGCGAACTGAACATCAGAATTTTCTTAGAGAAATTTTCCTCTTAGATTTGTCTTGCAAATTGCCAAGAAACCGCGTTTGGAAGTTGATTCTAGCGCAAACGTATCATGAAATTTTCTGTTAAAATTTACTGATGTTCAGTTCGCGGACCATTTGGGAGCCCTGAATACAGTATTTTGAATGCAGTATAATATCCGAAATCTTTTGAGCATCGCTGTAAGTACTATAACACTTTCTATGATACAGGATATAATTCATAGTAACCCCGGCAACGTATATAAATTTCATTATATGTGAAATAATTTAAAATGATTAAAATACGCCTAAAACAAAGTTTCCTCCTATACCATTATGTAACGGAATACTTTTGTATGGCACTGAAAATAAATAATAAACATTTTTGCACCACATATTGTAACAAAGTGTATATTTTAGTACACTTCAGTAAATGCATATAAATTTCATTCTATTTGAAAGGCTGTAACACCATTAAAATGCACTTAAACATTTTTTCCACATTGGCCGTAATGTAATGGGGTAATTCCATGAGAACATGTCGTGTAAGTCACATACTAAGATTTTGGATACCAGTATTTTAGAAAGGAAAAATGTGAGTTATTTTATCACAGATATGTCATTAATTGAATAAGGCCATGAAAATCTTTCGAAAATAACGGTGGCCAACAAATTAGCAGTTACAAATAATGTGACTTACACGACAAGTCCTCATGGAAATACCCAATGGAAAACCGTTGCCCGTCCCTGTAATAAAACTAATCATTCGCATTCGGTTAGGTATTTTTGCTCTGTGCGGACGGACTGAACGACGACTATAGGCGCTACGCATTTATATAATTACGAACGCACCTAAAATAGGAGAAAAGCCCATATATTTTATTCTCCAAATTGTACCAGAAAAAACGGAAATAGCCATTTGATTGGGAGTTGTGCTTTATTTAAAAGTACGTTAAACAAATAAACTTAGCAGATCGTGTCAATATTGAAATTGTACCAAACTCTGGAATTATTTTATGCATTTCATTTTATTTATTTATTTATTTTTATTCAAATAAATATTTTTTTCGCCTCAATCATTGTATTTTGGTTAAATTAGAGGGAAAAAACCCCTCGACATAGCAATGATTTTCTGATACCTCCTTAAATGAATTTAAAACTGTTTAAGGAAAGTTTATTAGTTCGTATAAAAAAGTCTGTTTTTTGTTCAAAGATTGTATAATTAATAAACATATTTAATTAAAAAAGGTTATTTTAAAGAAATGCAGTCAAAAGAAAAACATTTATTTCATATCATATTCAAAAACGAGCCTTTTCCACTTCTTACTATCAAAAGTTCAATCCTAATGCTGTCGTCATGTTTTACAACTACCCTGACATAAGAGGGTGCGCTTTGCAAGTTAAATATACAGACGCATTCATTAAAAGAGTCAAGTATAGCTTAAAATTTTTCATGATGCAAAAGTAAACGTAATATTTGAAAAAAAGATATTTAAATGCCATGTGAAAGAAAAACCTGCAGTGTTAATTATATTTCTAATTGTAATGCCTTCTGTTAGAAACCATGTTATCATCAGTTTTTAAAAAATTAGAACACACAAAAAGTTATAAGCATTTATTATTAATTTTATAAAACATATAATATGTAATACATTATAAATTATATAATATGCTGTTATATGACATACTGTCTAAGTATATTCGCTTTGTGCGCCTTTGCATGTTTATTTTTCAAGATGAGCTTGATAAATACAGCAAAAATCGAGGGGGGTAATAAAAAATAAGAAGATATGCGAATTTCATTATAATCAGTTCTTTTGCAAGATTAATAACTTTATTAATAAATCTAAGCACGCTTTTGTTAACACGACTCTAGTCTTTCACTGCTGGAATTAAAAATAACAACGTTGGATAAAATATATCCCCCCGCCCCTCAACGGGTTAAACTACCCATCACTGGTCCAATTTTTGAAAACCAGTAATTTTTAAGAGAAAAATTCATAGAAGGTTTTTGCAATAATAGCAACAAAAGCGTCTTTCGGGGTAAGCTTTAACAGAAATTATAAAAAATATTTTTCTTTGAAAAAAAAAATAATAATAAGTCATCGAAAAACGGTGAAATGGTAATCCTGCCATCATAACGATAATTTAACCGTTAAAAGAGAATTTTTCGTTGAATTTTCCTTTAAAAAGAATGAGCAGTTCATGCTCATTAATTTTCTAGAAAATATTTAAATAAAATTTAAATTACATACTTTTATTTTTCATAAATTAAATGTTATTGGCAGCAAATCTATTAGGTTTTTTTAAAATAAATATTCAATTATAATTTATGTATGTGTATGTTTTAATGGCAGTTTCAATAATTTTTTTTCAATATTAATTAGGCTGTTGTTGGAAATTTTGTAGATACACATTCTTAATCAATTTTGTCGTTCAAAATTTATTTTTCTTCAATTATTTCTTCACCTTTAACAGCTTCTCTGATTTGTCCATACGTTGTATGGGCAAGAAGAGTTTGCTTGATCTATCATTTAAAGTTGTTTGATACCACTATTTTTTTTCAATGATTTCATACTATTTAATATCATAACTTTTTGGAAAAAATATTAGGATTATTTTAGCTTAAAGTAAGTGGTGCTTATCCCATATCTTCAATTTATTGCATGCAAAAAAAAAAAAAAAAAGAAGAAGCAGTTAAGTGGCTAATGTATTTAAATGAGTTTTCATTTTTATTCGATCTACAATTTCGATGTCGATAGTTTTATTTTTAGTTTAACCCTTTCCGGCGTAAGTAAATTCTATTAGTAAAATGAGAAATTGTCGATTGACACCGGAATTAATAAAGGACTTGTCTAGATACTACGAACTCCTTAATTTAAGCTTTCATTGTAAAAGCAAAATTATATCAAAATATTACTGGTGCAGTTTGCAAGTTTGGAATAAAAATGAGGTGTTGCCGGCCCGGCAACACTGCGCAAGAAAGGCTTTTCCTTAATTTATTAATTTTGAGAGAGTGTGTGTGGGCGGGGAGAGGTCTTCTACAGTTAAAAAATTGTACCAATTTTTTTTTTTTCTTTCTTTCTTTCCTTTTTTTCCGTTTACTGTCAATATTATTTTGTTGTTTTGAATTTAGAATTGAACTTTGATTATTTTTTGTATTTAAAACGTCTATAAAGTATTATCTCATTTATTGAATGATCTTGGTTAAATACCAATAAGATCTTGAAGATAGCCTGTCAACGAAAAGAACTACTGTGATACTTTTGCGATATGAATTTGCGTTGTTCAAGGAAATCAGATTGTGTAGTATTCCTCAAATGAAGGTTAAAAACAAGGGAAATATTGCAGTTTTCAGGGAACTTAAAAAATTTTTGCTAATCCGACACTTCGAAATAACCAAGCTATTATATTATACGGCTTTTATTGTAATTACTTTACGAGGGAAAATTAATTTTGTAGAATTTTAAAACAATGCAACAACCTTTCCCCCTCCAAAAAAATAAATAAAATAAGATAAAATTAAAATTAAAATAAAAATTCCAAACCATGGCTATAACTTGAGTTAAAATTAATGCAAAAATACACGATATTTACAGTTTTAATTCGTATGTTTATAATCTTCACGGGATTAGTTTGACTTAAAAGATCATCCATCTATTAAAACATTGTACCAACTTTGACTTTTTAAATGGTAACACCCTTTTTTTTGAAATCCTTATTGAATTATTTCGTTCAAGACAGCACGGAGAATGGTATATTTATAACATTTTCTTAAACGACCCTGGAATTTTCAAAGAACATGTATTAGTTACTTAACCATATATTTTGAAAAATAAAATTAAGATCTTACAAAGAAAAACACTAGGAACATTTAATTAGTCACCAGAGCCTTAATATCTAAAATCTAAATATCTTTTAAACTTAGTTAAAAAAAAAAAAAGAAAAAGAAAAGAAAAGAAAAGAAAAAAAATCAGGAAATTTTTCCGTTCGCTGTCTAAGACTTTCTTCTCTGTGGATTAATTGAAGATAAAAGATGGTCCATTTAAAATATCGGAAAATAAATTTCAAAATTAGTGATTGGGCGGAGTTATAAACTTCCACTTTTTTGACGATTATGGTTCGATTTAGGTAAAAATAGAAAAGGTCATAATTCATAATTTTTTAACATGTATTTATTAATAAGTTTCATAAGCGAAAATGCATGAAATATGTTTCAGTCTGTTCAGTTCATGTCATTGAAAAATTAATTGGTTAGTGTTTTGGGAAGTTATAAAGTTTTTTATATGAATATAACATTAGTATCCTCAAACTTTGACCTTTCACAACTCTATGAAGATTTGAATAAAAATATATAAAGCACATTTTTCTGGGCTACCTTGATCCAAGGTAGCTCAGAAATTCAATTCAATTATGATGTAAAATTGAATTTTACAATTTGTTGGTATAATTTTTAGAATGGTGATCATCCCTTATGGCAAAACAAACTACATATTATTACAAAGCACTTCACGCATATTAAACATTTCGTTTGTTATTGCACTAATTAGAACTGGAATGATAATTAGGATATGGATTTTTACGGGGGAGAAGGGGTCGATGTCGATAGTGCACATAGCTGCCAACCTCCCAGTTTTTACAAATCAAAAAGGATACAGGGAAATAGAAAATTTGTTTAATAAAATTATTTAATAATGTGTCTTGGATGCGGCTTATACGGTGGTATTTACGATATTTGGTTTCATTTACAGATTTAAATTTCTGCTTAAATTTACCTTTATTTAAATTTAAAAATAAACGGAGTGTTTTTAAGACATCAAGGTACTGTATAACAACGTAACCAAATAATATCTTAAAACCGCATATTCAAAGAGTATTTTTCCATGTTATCCGAATGGCAGGATTTTCTGCCAATCAGTGCTGCCATTTAGACAACTTTATTTACTTATTTAATTAGATTGCTTGATTGAGAAATCTTTTTTGATAAAGATATATTCAACTTATTAAATGTTTTTTTTAAACACATTTTTAAATTATGCAAATGTTACTATTTCAAAAGTAAGTTGCAGCAATCAAGCAACTTGAATAAAAACACAAGAAATAATTCTTGGAACAAAAAGGTTAATTAGTTTTCTGAGAAAGAAAATTATATATTTTATTTGATTTACTTCTGTCACAACAAAAGTTTCAAATGCCGTAAAAGATTTTTCTTTCTTTAACCCCTTGCGTGGCGGTGGTTTTATAGATATGCCACTTAATTTTAATTCCCAAACGCCACATTGGCACCGGAATTTTGTTAGAAAAAATTACGGTTTATTGTATGCGTGAAATATAGCCTTTTCTTATTTACAAATAAAGTTGTTTTCAAATTCCGGTGTCAGTCATTAATTTCAATACTTAAGCAATGAATTTGCTCTGCCCCGCAAAGGGTTAAACAAAATAATGCTCAATTGGTTTTCAAATTCATAGCTGCCTACTTGCACGGATTTTTCATACCACTATAATTTTATGGAAGATTACAGATAATTGAATCACCGAAATTCAAGCAATTTTAGTGTTTAAATAAGTCTAAATTTTTAATAAAATTTTAGTGCTGAGAAAGATCAGTACAAATTGGCAGCTATGTAAATACATTGATGTTTTAATTTTTAATATTTTCCAACAAATTTGAAAAGTATTTATGGATTCAGTTTCTCTGTATGTGCGTTTGTCCGTGCTGTAACTTGCGTAAATAAATTCGGATTGCCTTGCAACTGATATCGGTTATTGAGGTTTACTATGGCATGTTTCATAGTGGAAATGAAGTGTAGGGCGTTCATAGCTCGTTTACAGGGACACTCAAAATTTCCAGGGTTCGTACTGGTCCCATTATTTCCAAGGCAAAATATCAGCATTTTTTAAAAATAAAAAATATACGTTGTTCAAATGCGCAAAATTTTGCATTATTTAAGGAGAGATTTTCTATAAAAAATATTGGCACTGAAAATTTTCCTCATCTGGAAATTCCAGGACCCGTTGGAACGCTTTACTTTATGGTGTATGGGGGAGATTTGCATTGCATTTTAATAATGTTACACTATTTCAAATACATCGAAAATGATTTATATTGAGGCGCACTACAAGAAGCTTACTATAGAAGATAGTGTGCATACTATTAATAGTTTATTTAGAGGAAGACGCACAAAATAATTTGGTTACAGTACTGTCTAAAAGCAATAATTGCTGGAAGTGCGTTTTAAGTTGTGGTACGTGTTTTCAAATTAAACTCATTTTTCCCTATTATATGGTGCGTATAAATTCCATAGATGATATACAGGGCAGTACTAATGATCTCGAGTCATTCCTTTTATTGACGGAAATTACTGAAGAGTAATTTAAAACTGTTATCTGTTTCCTAACTGAAGTAAATTTTATCTTTCTTTGTAATATACATACAAACCTATAAATTACATAAAGATGTAAAAAATAATTCCTATATAGATACTTTTTTTACGACTGATGGTGATTCCTGAAACTGGATTTTCAAATATATTATGCGTTCTCCAAATTCTGTAATTCGACTCAACCTTATTTAACGGTGAAGTTTTGTTAAAGTATTCTGGAAGTGTTGGAAAGTATTTCTTAATCTATGCTTAATGCAAGAGTTTTCGTTCTTGTTTTATATGTAAAGAGAAAGTAATTTTCCTATTGGAGCAGTCATCATCCACTTTAGGATGTATGGCCTAAGTGGAATTTCTTCATTGAAGAGTTTTGAAGAGAAAGTGACCCAAATTCTCGTTTCCGTGCAAAATAAACTTCGAAAATCTTGTCGACCGAATGGCATGGAGCCTGCCATAATCGACTTTGAACTCCTCATATTCACCGAAGAAAAAGACGGATTTCGAATAAGAACCGATTCAATAATCGAGAAAAGAAAACATTATTACTGGTAGAATGAAAGCAGAAAATGAATTAAAAAATTTTTTTTTGTTCCGAAACGAACCCGATTTTTTTCTGCCCTAGAGCTGATTATAAAAATATCTTTTTTTTAAATAAATTTATGAAATTTTAATTATTTAAAAGGTAAACAGGGAGAGAATGCCTGATCTTTTCTTCCTTAGCAAGAAATAATTTGAATGAAAATATTTGTGGTACATTCTTTTAACATTATCAATACACCTATACCACAAAGTATACTTTTTACTTTCTTCTGTCTTTACAAAAAGAAAATATTGGATTCGAAAATTTTCGACTTTTGGTTTTCGATGGATTTATACGTCATAAATGCGATTTGATGGTTTTTAGATAATGTCTATCACTCTGTATGTGATTAAAATTTTGTGGGCACTCTATCACAAGAACTAACGAACGGAATTCCGAAAAACTTTAGATTCTGTTAGACATAATAGAAACTTAAGCTGATTAGTTTTTTGTGCATATTGATGGCGCTACTATGCTGCATTATTCACAATTTCTACAATAGCCATATCTCAAAAACTAATGGGCAGATTTTTATAAAACTTTACATTCAGTTAGTACTTGATATAATTTAGTGTTGAAAACTTTTTGGTGCAAATCGCTCAAGAGGTGGCGCTGCTATATTGCATTATTCATGATTATCGCAATAGCTCTATCTCAACATCTAATGCACGAATTTTCACCAAACTTCAGATTTAGTTAATTTATGATATAGACCAGTGCAATTTGGTTTTTGGTGCAAATCGCACTTAGATAGTGCTGCTATACTGAAATTTAAATAATCTCGCAATAGCTGAATAACTAGAATTAAATGCATGGATTTCCATGAAACTTCAGACTCAGTTGTTAGTCTCTGATAAAAATTGGTCCTGGTTAGTTTTTGATATACAACGCCCAACAAGTGCCGCTGTTATGCAGCATTTTTTAAGATTTCCACAATAGCTCTATCTCAAAAACTAATGCACGGATTCTCATCAAACTTAAGATTCAGTTAGAAGTTGACTTATGTTGCTTTTTCAGAAACATTAATATGTATGAGATAGAAGAAAGTTTTGGGATTGCCACATCGGACTAGTTATTAAATGTAGTGACAAACTTAGAAAAATTTGGGAGCGCTGCAAATCTCGGGTAAATGAAAATACATGCCATTTATCAGTTAATTTTGACCTTTAACTTTTTGACAAAAGCCGTGCAAAAATTTGATCAGTTATGTATATTAAAACAAATTAAACTAGCTAAGATGAGCCGACCCAAAATGATAATTGAAACGAGAAAAAAACCCTGCAAGAAATTTTTTCCATTTATCGAAAATAGGACCAGAATCTGAATATTTTATTATTAACAAAATAAGAAAATAATTCGAATGGAACAAATTACGATTCGAAACCCTGACGAAAACGAACAATCAAGCTTCTAGAAACGAATTGGTATAAGTTTTATGACATTAAAATAATTATGTATCACATTATAACATCGATTTTTTTGTGATTGTCTTATTATAGATGCTTTTGGACATGGTGTCGTATGTAGCCGATCCATGTTGATTTTATTAATTAAAATTAACTCAATACTTCTCCATCTAACTGAATTCTTTATCCTGTATTTATTATTATTATCATTTGTCGACCACCGGCTGGTTAAGATCCTGGTTGATTTTAGAGCGTAAAATAATTCACTATAGAAAGTAATTTCATTAAACCTTTGTGTTTCAGACTTCCATTACATAAAACGCCCAACTTGATTCCCATATGCCACATTGACACCAGAATTCTGGTATAAATATTTTGGAAAAAATTTATTTATTTATATTATTTATATTATTTATTTATATTATTTTGGGAAAATTTTTTTTTGTTATTTTCAAATACATTTATACTTAAATTCTGGCGTCATTGGGTCATTTCAATATTTTAGCCGTGAAATTGCCCTGCGCCGGAAAGGGTTAAGCGAATTTCTGATTCTTGAGTTTTTCTCAACACGGTACTATCATAATACAGAAATGATTAAAGTTAAGTGAACACCAGAACAATCATTTTAACACAGTTTCACTGTGCGTGTTGACTTCTTTACTTTGTCCTTCATTTCACGATCGCTGCTATATGATATTAATATCTTCCTTGAATAAATTAAATTAGTCCGTCTCAAGTCATTTGGGCACGATTTTCCCCCTTTTCCTGGAGAGGGAGGGGAGGATAGATTGCACACATAGTTTAATTTCTTTTAATATAAATTAATTATAGTCATATTCAACAAAATTATTTCAAAGCAGATATTTTTTTGTCGATATACAGTGGAAAAATAGTATGCTTTCATTCTAATAATTACATACAGTGAAGAAAAAAAAAAAGTAAAAAAGGAAGATATTGGGAGGTTAAATAAAATCAAAGAATATGTATATGGAATATTTTCAAACAGAGGCTACAACACTTGCATTTATTATAAACATTTTAGTTTGGCTCAATTGTTGCGACTGCATTCGGTCGGTCCTACTTTACACTAGGGTCCGACAGAAAATTCGATTTTGTTTCGTTTTCGACCCACAATCTGTTTCGCAGAAAATTCATTTTCTGTGAAAAGGCTGCCGAATATTCAATCAGACCAAAAATTTTGTATTCCAAAAAATTTCATTTCATGCTTCCGAAATTTTTGACATTACTCATCAATTTGAGCTATATCGGCTCAAATGAGATACTCATTATTTATTACTATGAATATGAACTTCACTATTTATAATTGTCATTCGTTCGTGACTGACTCAATGAGTGAGTGCAAATTATAAAGAAAAAAATGCCTAACTGAACTTTAAAGACGTTTTTGATGTGTTGCTGACTTAACAGTAATTTAAAAAAAAATAATTTGAAACCGCAGAAATATTTCAAATATAACAAATGACCAATTACAAAAATCATTATAACAGATAAGTCGAGATATGCATACTTAAAACATTTTTTCATTAGATGAAATTCTTATAGTTAGAAAATCATTTTACGTCGTTCATGAATTAATTACATTTTATTTTATATGAAAATAAAAAGTTTTAATCACAGACACAGAGAGCCAACAGCCAACTTGGGCCACACAGATAATTACACGTATAATTAATTTATTATGTATATCTATATATGTATTAATTTAGTTTTAAAAAATTGGACATTTTCGTTTTCGTTTTCGGCCGAAAATACGAAAATTACCGAAATTTGACTTCAGCTCTAGTCTTACAATACTTTTTCGGTCGATCCTCAAGGCATTGAATATTATACTTTTAACAAATTCTTGCATTTATTTATTTGTGAAGAAAATTCCTTCAAAATTTTGAGCCTGCAAATTAGCCCAGTATTTAGTGTTTTTTACTATTCCTCCTTAGCATCAGTGATGAATCTCGGGGTTCTTTTCTTTTTGACCAAACGAAATGTATAAAGTTTAATAATAATAATAATTATTATTATTATTATTATTATTATTATTTTATTTTTATTTTTTATTTTTTCATTATTTGGGGAAATTGCACATCTACCTGCATTGCTTATCTTCCATAAATTCTCATGTTTACGTTCCGTTTTGAATGATCTGAATGTGAACAGTAAAACAAATATTTATCCAGTGCTGTTATTTTATGAGAAAATAATTATAAATACCATAGAAAATAAAAACATGTAAATTCTGCTTTCTGCCAGAATAAGTGGTCTTTCAAGAAAGATTTTGCTTCGAGTAATCATCTGCCGCCATCTAGTGTAATACTTTGCAATTAGAAACTTGTTGAAGATGCTTATGCTTTTGAATTCGATTTACTATCGTTATAAAATTATTGTGATTCAGAGGGTTTTTTTTAGAAATAAAAGTATAATAAAAAATGTATAATAAAGTAGTAGTAAAAATTACTGACTGTATATTTTATTTACTAATCAGTTGATTATGTTAAAAATAATTAAAGTAGGACTATTTTAGTTTTAGTTGCGTGTCCTAAAATGCTAGTCCAAAAAAAAGAAAAAAAAAAAAAAAACAGTCGGAAGAAAGAGTGATAGAATTTTGGGCATTAATATTTTTCGCCGTTCTCCTCATTAAAGCGCATATGTGGAATAAAATATTTTGACGTTCAATATTTTTTCGAAGGTAAAAAAATATAGATACATACCTTTTACTTTAATAAGTAAAAAGTATGTTTCTTCGAGGTACCTCATACAAGTGCAGGGGTGGGTGAAGACCCAGTTGTAAACTTCTTTGATAGCCTCTTCTCTTTATTCTTTTCTTTTCTTTCTTTCTTTTTTTTTTTTTTTTTTTTTTTTTTTTAACTTGAACGCATAAAATGATCTTCCAGTGTCATTGAAGTCTACTTAAGCATATGGGCCAGACGTATTGCGCTCATGTATTATCCCATTTTTGTGGGCCAGTTTTCAGAGGAACATAGCTGGACCTTCTCATTCTAATTCAATCAATTGCAAGATTTAACAAGTATTAAAGATCTAAAATGCATAATTTTAAAAGGAAAAAAAAAGACGTCTTATAGTGATAATTATCTAACACACAACAAAATCTTTAAACGAAAGTATTTAAACTTTGTATATATGCGTCTCTCACATCCATCCCCTTTAAAACCTGATTAATGCAGGGGCATGTGGAGCAGCTACTCCAGGCCCCCCGATATGAGCCCCCTCCCCACCCTAAGGGCAGATATAAGTTTTCTAAAAAGGGAGTCAAACGATGAAAAATGGCCGAAACTGAGCAGATTTTAATTTAAAGTGGTGGCTTAATTAATTTCATAAAGATTTTTTTTAAATACCGTAATTTCGGGCGTATAAGCCGCAGATCAAACAATTCTTTTTCGACCCAGAATTTTTTAAGGAACAAATATAACTAGTTAGATCGCCGTAAATATTTGTCTTCAATCACTAAATAAGATTTCTGGGTCCAAAAAGAATTGTTTGATCCGCGGCTTATACACCCGAAATTACGATACATATATTTCATTGAAATATTGCAATCTCACACATCTCTTATATATTGATTTAAAAGAATTTGTCATAATAGGGAATTTTGTACCAAAAATACTTTAGTATACCATGAGAAATGTAGTAGCAACATAACAAGAATTGAAGTTTGTTGCTATTATTATTAAATGCAGACCACCACTTGCTCTTCTATATGATAGAATCACCCAAATGCATGCAATAATGTTTGAAATAACTGCATTTACGTTTTAACAGCTTACATTTATCTTTATATTCCTATAACCGAAAGAAATACATTCAACAGTTTCTTAAAGCTATCTTTCTTGCCTATTCTATATACAGTTGGGAATAACACTTGGTAGGAAATTTATGTAGGCATACAATAAGTATGAAGTTAAGTTTTAGTCACTTCCACACAATTCCTGAAAATTTTTAAAAGATGGGGGGGGGGGGGGGTGATAATGTTTGCCCCAGGGCTCCCCAGTGTCTAAGTCAGCTCTGATTCCCTTATCCATCATATCGAAGCTCAGAGACTACTTTTAAGGGGGGTTTTGTCGTTTAATGTACACTTTACAGGCATGAAAATCGTATTTTATTACAAATTGATATGAAAGTGAAAGGGCAATTTCGGAACTATACTCCACTACACTACACGCACTACAGCAAGTAAACAGTAATATATACATTAACTCCTTCGGGACCGGAGTCTTTTATGCAATTAATATTCGATTCCCACTACTTATTTTTTAATAATTTATATTTACTTACATAATTAGGTTTGGTTTGGTTTATTTTTGTCGTCCGATTATCTACACTAATGGGATATAGGACCAGGGGGGAGTGCCCTTCGTGGGGGTCTTTCTAAGGGAACCTAACCCGTATTTACGCAAGGTTCGAAGAAAACCACGAAAACTCCGAACGGTTAGGCCGACAGCCGCGATTGGGTTCGAACCCAGCACCTGCCGTCTACCAGTTGAGAGGTCTGAACCTCTCGGCCACTGGTGGGGCCTTTCACATAATTAGGAAAATCTCTAATTAAATAAAGACAAATATTTCTTTTATTTATTAAAAGAAATTCTGTATGCACATGCACCTTTTGAAGGTGTATATAAGCACCCATGGCCCTTAATGGGTTAAAGGAGGCTTTGTTTTCAGAACAATATTTTCAAAATAAAGAGACTCCATCAATTTACAACCGATGAACTTGATATTTTAAAAAAATAATCGTAACGCATTTTTCCGGTGAAATACAGAGAATTTCTGTTTAACACTAGAACCGCGGCGATGGATCATTTTGACCCGCATCATGCGTAGAAATGTCAATTCGAACCAGAAAACATTTCATAAAATAAGCTAAATATAAGCTGAGCAAAAAAAAAAAATAATTTCAATAATTTACTTAAACAATTTTAAATGAAAATTCCGGTGCTAAATATTTTTATAAAACTTGAATGAATTTTCCCGCGGTTCTAGTGTTAAACATTAGCATCTCATGATTACATAATTCTCTTTTGTGAAGAATGGAGTTATGAGTAAAAAGGGGAGGGGACATATGTGTGGCTTCCGGTAATAACCAGGTAAGGCAAATTTTTTGAGAATTTTTAAAAGAGTACTTTTATCTGCCATAGTACTGAAAAATGAAAACCGAATACTTCCCGTCATAGGGCGACTATAAATTTTCATTTAAAAATTAAAATTTTTTTTAATTGGTTTTCAATTAATAAAAATCATTTTTATATAACTATTTTGGCAAAGAAGAAGTTCTTATATCCTAATTGAATGTAGTGAAAATTATTAAGTTCTAAAGTTGATAAAAAGACATTTGAAAATTTTAAACGTTAATTACTCAAAATACTAAAAATGTGCCTTACCTGGTTATTACCCGAAGACACAGATGTAGTGTATTGTCTATCACTTGTGAGTGAAATAGATGAGCAGGTTGTCACAAAATGACAACTATTACTTTTAATCTGATAAACAGTTTCTGATAACCACGTGTGAAAACCTCCATCAATAAACTTGAAGAAAAGTGCCTTATGGTAGGAAAATTTATTTCACAAATATGGCAACAAATTTTTGTTTTTTTTTTACTGGTTTTATATTGCCCAAGTATTCTACTCGTTTCACTGACACAGAGAGTAGGTTGTCATAGTTGTCATAGTTGTCACAATGTGGCGGAACTACTACTGCCGAAGTAAGCTACCACCAGCAAAAATGAATATCAGTTTTTGCCATTATTTTTGGTTGAAATTTTCCCCCCGTAATGTGGTGTTTAAGTAAAGAAAAATTTTCTACTTAAATTTTCTGCGGTGGTAATGAATCCCTTCAAAAGCGGGTACAGTTGATGCTTCATTATTTTAAGGATATGTCACTTCCTCTTTCTTAATAGTTCCTTGCTGTGAAGTCTCTTCACCAAGTCTCTTCTGTTTCGTGATTGCACCAAGTCTCCTCTTGTAACTCCCCGTAAGGTTTCACAATTTCTGATAAATTTAAAGAAAGAAAATTGGCAGTCCTCGTCCCTTATGCTAATATTATGAAGAAAACACCATTTCTAATCTAATGATAAAATTGATTTTATTTCATTATAAAAAATACCTAATAGTGAGGAGTTTATATATAGAGATATATACAGAGTGTCTTAATTTTTTTTTCCTTCCCTGATTTCAAAATTTATTCATATTCGTTATATATATAAGGCAGTCATCGACGGTACCATGTCAAACCATTTAATATGAAAACTGTGTTGTGAGTGAGCTACTTTTTTTTTAAATTCGGATTTCTTGATTGGCACCACTTTTTTTAAATAGAGTAATTCGCCTTATATTATGACCTATTAAGGGAATGAGAGGGGGGAGGACAAGGGAAATTTTACCATTCCAGAAAAGTGGTGCCAATTAAGAAAGGCCAAATTTTTAACCCTTTCCGGCACACTGTGCCCCGTCTGGGATACCTAATTTTAATTCCGAAACTTGCAAACGGCACCAATAATATTTTACTAAAATTTTGCATTTACGATAAGAGCTAGAAATGAGGATTTCAAAATATCTTAAAAATTCGTTTGTGAATTCCGGTGTCAGTCGATAATTTCTCATTATACTAACAGATTTTGCCCGTGCAGGAAAGGGTGAAAATATAGCCCACTGGCAACACTATTTTCATATTATATAATTTGACATGGTACCGACGACCTGTAAAGCTGGTGTTAAATTGTTGAAAAAATAATCAACTTTTTTTTATGCAGATTTTTGTAACCTAACTCTAGCGTAACAGTGTCAGAGTCTAGAAACCCGAAAATGATCAGGAATCAGAAAAAAACTTTTGTATGTCCTCTAGTACGACAAGACCCTACTGGCATCTGTAATTTACGTAAGGCTCAAAACAATACGTTCGCCTCATGTGAATTACTGTTGCTAATACCCTGTTCACACCACAAACTTAAGATATCTTAAGATCGCCGTGTTTGAAGTGGACCCTCCCGGAATTGGATGCCTGTTCACATTGAAAAATTTACCTAAGATATCTCAGCGAATGTCACTGTATCTCTGAACTGAACAAATGTAGCGTATGCGCATGCGCTTGAAATAAAGACGGCCACAACAGCCAATCAGTAAAAGCAAAGCTTTGTAGCCAATGAGAGTAGGTGGTTGTTCCTGTATCTAGCTCGAGAGAGTTGAAACTCTCTGAGAGAGTTCCAGGCCTGAGATATCTTAAATATCCGTAGTGTGAACAGGGTATAAGAGAGTCTCGGAATACCTGAGGACACTTTTTCGATTTCCTGAACACAGATACCGGTTCATTACAGCCACGTTAATAAAAAATAGTTTTCTAAATTTCCGTACCTGTTTCACATATCTATCATGTATATAGCGGATATAAATAAATTTTGTAATCAGGGGAAGAATTTTAGCGAATACAAATGTGCGTAAATTCCCCTTAATCTCCAAGTTTGACCTAATTTTTTCTTCAGAAATTTAGAATTCATATAAAAATTACGAGTTGTAACTTTTTCTTTATTTAATGGACATACTTTTTATGGCTGCACTAAAAATTCTTCTTTCGGAATTTCCAGTATGAATCCGTAATTTCTGAATAAAAATATACGCCAAATTGGCAATCCTGAAGTTTAGCTTTTTCTTACAATTAAAATTTAATAAATTTTGCCTGATTTAACCAACTAAATCTACTATTAAATTAGTCAAAAATTTCTCTTAAATTTTAGTGGTTACAAAATATTGTTCTACGTAAATACATAAATTTTCAATCAAATTTCCTTTCATTTCTGGCATAATTTTACTAATTTTTTTTTCTAAAACATTTTATATCTAATAGAAAATTCGTTATTCTTTTGTTTAAACATGGAGTACTCTATATTATCTTTCTGTAATTGCATGTGTATATAATTTTTTCAAGTTCTAACAAAATACGTATATTTCAGAAAGCCATACGAAACCTTGGTTGGTGTCGTCATTTAGTTCTCATGCATTTAATGGCTACTAATATCGCTGTATGGCTACGACTACTTGTATGGGAAACAGCAAGAAGTTGGCTTGACGTAACTCATACTAGTCTAAATGCTTCTGAAAGATTTCCTCCAGAAGGCTACAATACAACAGCACATGCATTGTTTTCTGATGGGCGACATGAAGTATACGGTATTGCCCTTTTATTTTTTTATTCAATCCTATTTTAAAGCTACATTGTGTTTAATCTAGGTTATTCTGTATGAAACATACGCATTCAAAATCTTTTTCGTACACCAATGCTATTTTCATGGACATAAATTAAGGCAATGTACGGCGAACAGTAAAATTTTTGAAAAATTTTTGAGCTGATTTTAATATTATGGCAGTACACGCCAAAAATAGTGAATATTTTGTTTGTCCACGGAAATGATTAGCGTGTCAATAGAAATATGCGTTTCAAGCAGAATGGCCGACATGTATTTATTTATCGCAGTTTACATTATAAATTCAGAACTATTCAGATGGCAAATTTACAACATTATATAACGGCCTGGTTATAGCAATGTTTTATGATACGACACAACCCATGTGTATTATACTTCATTTAACTTCATTTATGTGTATAACTACTTCATTTTCAATAAAAACTATTTTTTTTATTTATACACTTACAATAAATGCGTGCAAATTAAAAAGATAATTCCTCAAATTAACTCATTTGTATGAGTAAATTATTTACTCTATGAGCATGATAATCTTTTTTGTTTAGTGTTGCATATATTACGTAAACATAACACAAATGGAATCAATGTTTTAAAAAATTTCACTTTCAACATTTAATACTAGAACCGCTGGATATTATACTCAAGGGTTCTAAAAATATAACACAATAGAAGACCACCGCCGTAGTGGTCTTCTAGAACCACTACGGCGGTTCTAGTGTTAAATTGCTAAAAAAGAAATGAATGTGTCATCGAAATGCTGTATGTTGATCATTTTTTCCAACGATTTTGGTAAAATCATTTAGCAGAATTTCAACAATTTTTATATATTCATTTATCTATTTATTTATTTATTTATTTTTTTTTTGGGGTGGGGATTGCATTGCCATTTTGGATCATTCGACAGAATTTCAATAAATTTTATTAATTAATTAATTTTTTTACTTTTATTTTTTGAGTGGGGTTGCATTACAATTTTTTTAAAAATATTCTTATAAGTGGAAACCTCTATAAAGAAGAAGTAAAATCCATTTTCAAATAATTTCTATCTATAAAATACTTTTTACATTAGAGTTGATGAAAATTTTTGATTTTGTCTTTCTTACAAATTTTGATTTTTCATATGGTCTTATATATTTTTTGAATTTATAAAGACAAACAACAAATCCCAAAATTGCTAAAATCTACGTACCTTTTTCTATCAGATCAACTAAATGTTGAGAATATCAATATGTTCGTATACCATTATGCATCTCCATGAAATCTTTCTTTATCGACAAAAAAATCATAAAAGAAAATTTATGAACAAATATTACAATTTAAAATCTGTTATGGTGCAAACAGCACAGACTCACGGACAAACATTTTGTAAAAACATACTTTTTGGTATCTCTGACCTCCTCCCCCCCCCCCCCCCAAAAAAAAAAAAAAAAAAAAAAAAAAAAAAAACATGTAGATTCGTTAAAATTTGAAAGTCCAAAAATTTTCACAAATCCAATTTTTTTTTTTTTTTTTTTTTTTTTTTTTTTTTTTTTTTTTGTAAAAACCGATGAAAATAAAAAAAGGAAAGAGAGGGTAGATCAACTATGTTTACATGATCTGATAGACAAAATTAGTACATTTCAGATGTTTTCAATCTTTGGTTTATCGTTTTTAGTTCGAAAGATATACTGCATTTATAAGCTTTTGAATTTTGGAATAACATACAAAATCGTAATTTTAGATCCCCTACTTATTAAAAATATTTTAAAGATAGAAATCTTTTGCGAATGGATTAACTTATCTTCTATTTAGATCCTACAATGCATAGTTTGAGTAAAAGCAAAAATTATGCTGCAACCTCTGCATGTGAAAATTCTGTAGAATGATATAGAAGTTAAATAAACTCCTACGTAAGATTTATTCCTGTACAGTACAAAAATTATTTTCTTATTATACATGTCATCCATTCAAATACGCTTGAAAATATTAAGAGGCGTGATAAGTTGAATTACGAATGGTAGGTAGAAAGAGGGTAGAAAGCCATTACTTCAGAACGCCATACCAGATAAAATGAACCGTTGAAGATTTGAATATAAATAATCTGTGTACGTACTTATTGCGAAACGAAGTCTGTTATTAAACTGTATTACTTGTTATGATAACATTTCACTGTTGGCTTACATGATAATATACACTGTTGACTTAGGAGAAGCAATTTGGAGAAACGCAGTGTGAATGTGGATCTCAAACATGAATCTCTTGCGTGTGTTGCAAACTTTCCAAAAAGTTTGCAACAGTGCATTGATGCCAAAGAAGGCAATCTGTCCTATGCAATTTTCAAAAACTGATCATTTTTGTAATGAAATGGCATACTTAAATGTACAAATGCGAAAAAAAGATACCATCACACTAATTTGGCCGAAAATCATTATATAAAAATAATACTTTATTTTTTATAGTGTCTATCCTCATCCTATATTTTTATATACTTGCTACTGCTATATCCAAATTATTACCTTCATAGTATATTTATCAAACATGTGCGATGACAAGCTAAAACCATTTCAATACATTTTGAAATCGGAGGTGGTAAATAATTATAAAATATATAAGATGCTGCAAGCTTTGTTATTGGTACCGATTGGTAAAACCATCAACTATTAAATACTGTTTACAAATTAAGATTTGGAAGGCTTCTGCATACTAAAAATTCAACTTTCTTTCAAACACCCACTTATGGCACCATATTTGATGTCCTCGGATCAAAGCCACCTGGCTAAAGATATAATTTAGAAAAATTTTCTAATTTTTGTGGGTATTCAGCAGATTTTCTTTTCTGTAGGTTTAACAGGAAATAAGGATCGCCTATTACCGGCGAAAGGAAAATGCATCTATATCTCAGAAATTAATCATTCGAATGAGCCGTAAATTTACACATATGTTTTAAATCGCTGTATCGCATTATATATAAAAATTGTTTTGAGTCCCAATTCATAATTTTTTAATGACCATCATAAGACAAAATATGTTTTTGAATCGAAATAATGTTTGCATTGAATATGTTTGGGACTATTCATTGTACCCATTAAAAAATAAAAAATTCTATCGGATGATTTTTTGAGATAACAGAAATTAAAGTTTTTATATTAGTATCTTCATTTTACATTAATATCTTTAATCTTTAGCATCTTGTAACGCCTTTAAGATTTACATAAATAATTATTAACCTTCCTACCCTGTTGAAATTTTACTCAAACTTGATTAAAATATTTCACACCAGAATTTTTATTTAAATCCATTTAACATACTTATTTAACTTAAAATCTTTGTGTTATTTATTTATGTTATTTTATGAAAATTTTCTGGTTTGACTCGAATGAAACGCATTATAGGACTGGATCGATTAGACCCATTCAGGGTAGGAAGGTTAAAAAGTATATAAGCTATTACTTTTCCGGGCTGCTTTGTACGAAGGAAGTCAAACATGGTGTCTAAAGAGCGTGTGTAATTGCTACCAGTGGAAGCTTTAATGGCCATTGATATAAAATTCCTTTTGTGGATGTTTTATAATCTACTTTCACGAAACAACCCTTCAAACCTGTTAGCCACATTGGTACTGTTGGTACCTGCTATAATATTGCCCTAAATTCAAACCACTTCATTCCATTGTATGCCTCCATAAATTTTTCCATATATTCCATTACATTTCTTCTTATCGCACTAAAATATTTGCTCCCATTTCATTTCCACAAAGTCTTTCTAAGATAGGGGTGGTCAACTGTGGCACGCTGCAAACCATTAAAATTTTATAGTAGTTACTGCCTTATCTAATCGTCGAATCTCTGCGATTCAAGAGATTCGGCTATTATTTTGAAAATATTAGCAGTATCCAGCGTGTCACAATTGGTCACCCCTGTTCTAAGAAATGTATCGTAATAACATGCGTTATTGCAAACCATTTACACTGTTAAAAATTTGACCCATTTGCTGAAGCGTCACTTCACAGCTTTTATAGAATATCTCTTTTATGACCAATAAGAATGCTCCATAATACAGTAAAGTAACCGTTTTCTATAAAGCGGTGGTGTGACGCTGCAGCAAATGGATCAAATTTTTAACAGTGTAGGTACGCCCAAAGTGACACTTTTCCCACCCTCTTCTACCATTGTTCTAAGACGATCTTTTCGTCATTGTTAAAATTACTTCTATCTCCTATTTCTCACACAAAGGAAACACTAATACCTTGAGTTTCCTCTCCTAAACTAGCTTCAGCAACACTTCAACTTCTATTAACAAACATGCAGTCTTAACCCTTAAATGCTCAGGATAGAACGCGTTCCAAAAAATGCGCATTTCAAAGAATCAGAATTTATACCTGAAAATCTAAATAGTAAATTTTTCTTTATTTAATTACGAATGGTCTGTTATTAAGTAAAGTGAAAATTGCTCTTTTAAATTTCTGGTGAGAATACGAAATATGTGAATAAAACCCCCAATAAATCGGGAACACTTATGGTATCGAAAATGATACAATATGCATTTAAGGGTTAAATACATTTAGAAAAATAAAATTAAAAAACCATCTCGGATCACCCTTTGCAAAGTTTAGAGGCTCTTAGACGGACTCTTCTCTGTAAAATCTCAATCTACCAATCAACCTCACCTTAGACGGCAAAAATTCCATTGGTTTGACAGATTTAAACTTAAATATAAGCATCAATATCTAAAAAATGGTAACTATAAGAAACATCTTAAATACTTTTCAATGTAAAAAATAACAGTTTTATCCGAATGTTCAGTTACTGTAATAATGGTCATAACTCTGATATCTGTGAATTCATTGATTTGTTTGTTGTTATATTTTTCTTTGTATAATTACCGTAGACTTAGATCTACAGTAAATATACAAAGATTCTTGATTTAATTTTTGACTGATTTCTGAATTTAACTTATATTCTTCCTTTTTTATTTCAGTGTCACCAAATTGCATATGGCTAGAACACGATGAAAAGATCGAGGATATCTTGTCACTCCGCCAGTGTTATCATAATACAACAATCGGAATCATTTGGAACAAAGCTCAGCCATTCATTGTTCCATTTATTGTTCAATATTGTCTCATAGGAGCAGCTGTGAATTATATTTTATGGGAAAGTTTCAGCAATTATCGTAGGCGATTCAGAAGGGGTAATTCTTGGTCACCTAGAGGTCACGATTCTGAATCATTAAGAATGGTTTCTCAGCATGCAAGAAAAGTTGACTGCAAGGGATCTAGTAAAGGATTTTTCCTAGGCTTGCTAGTTTTAGCCGTGGGCATTGTTGTTCTTATTCTGTTTTTTGTTCTCACGAACAATCAGAATCTCAAAGAAGAAACGTTATTTATAATGATAACTGTTCATTGCGCCATTTTAGGTTTGTCTTTCTTAGCAATATTGCTTGGTATCTGCCGCGTCAGTTGCATGTGCACCGATTACTCTCGAAGGTTGGATCTGCATGTTGTTTTGCAGAACATTGGTGTTTTTGCTGTATATGTTCACGGTACATGCTCTCTCGTTGTTGGTGCAACCGATATAATGAATCCCAGATATTTAGCGGTGTTTGTCGATGGCGGTTTAATGATATTGCAGTCTCTTGCCCAATCTGTTTTGTTTCATAAAGTTGGCCAAAAATGCTGCTCTTCGAAGTGTAAGCATGAAGGATCAAGACCTGGAAGACAAGTTGTCACTTTTCTCGCATTTACTAATCTAGTATTGTGGGTCACAGAATCATTCACAGATCACAATCACGTTTCAAGCCAACTTCAACTGCAGTTTTTTGGTCTAATCCCATGGGGTCTTATATCAAGAGTAATGTTACCTTTGGTTATGTTTTACAGATTCCATTCGTCTGTTTATCTCATGGAAACATGGAAATCAGGATATAGCATGGAAAATTAATCTCATATGACAATCACATATTGTATCGCTGGAACGATTTGTATTGAGATGTAAAATTTATTATGGTTTTGTCTGTCTATTTTACTTTCAAGATTTAAACATGCCATGCATTTGTTTTTTGTTTTCTAGTTATTGTAAAAATAATTATTTTAAACAACAACTAAGAAAATCTGTATATAAGAAATTTGTTTAAAGATTGTATAAAGAGCTCTTTAAGGAGTCAAAGATTGAAAATATGAATGCATTTACGAACTGTTAAAAGACAAAAAGATTAGAATTTCTCATTTACGAGAAATCTGTTTTATGTATTGTTTTGTTTTTATATTATTATTTTTGTATTTCCCAATCCATGAAAATAAAATGACTTTCTGTAAACCAACGTCCTTAAAAGTTGTAACAAGAAAAAGCTTACCTATTAGGTGTAAGAAATTTTAGTAAGTTTTGAATAATTATGTATTGTGTACGTGCACATTTTTCAGCAATTGAAAACACTATTTTGATTTCTTTTTGAATTTGCTTTTAGTCACAGTTTTTTAAAACTTCAAATGCTCAGCTCATTTTTAGAAAATACTGCATCTAAAATGATACTGAATCTGATATTATTCAGACAGTATTTGTGCGTACAAACATCTGTAAAAACTTCATATTTTATTGAGTATTTTGATGTACCAACTTATTTATGGAAATTACTGACATATAGTTTTAAATGTAGTAAAATGTTAAACACAACATTTTTGCTATGTATTGGTTTTTAATCATTTTTAAACTACTCACAACATGTGTTTATATTTGTAAAGACTTCGTATTTTAAAAAACTCAAGTTTTGAATCTCATGTGTACAACACTTCGAACACCATTCACTATGTGTTTTATTTGTGAGTATGTATTGATGCTTGTCAAATGTAGCATAAATATGAAAAACATTAAAAGCTTTCGTATATGAAATAATACATGGAGTTTCTTTTTAAATTTTTTATATATATCTATACATTAACCACAACTCCTTGAAGGGTTGTGGGATATTTTTTATACATTTAATTTTAATTCCCATGAGACAAAATAGCACCAGAATTTCTGAATAAATTTCTATTTATATAAAGTATGCGAAGAAAATCTTTCACCTATTATTCAATTAATTTGTTCGTAAATTCTGGTGTCATTCAATCATTGCAACATTTGTACCAAAAGCACTTTGCCCCAAAAAGGGTTAAATGCCACTGCCTTCTAATTCCATAAAACATTATCGACAGATATTTGGAGATAAAAAATAAAGCTAGTAGGCTACCACGCATTTCATTCAGAATCAAAGGAGACTGGCACCATTTATTACTTACATTTTCAAACCAGGTCCTCGGTTTGATACGACATTGAACAAATTATTGTCTACAGAGTGAAGAATTCATCTCAAGCTTGAGAAACCACTTAAGTTAAACCCGTACAGCTTACAAAAAGAAGAGTTTGGCTGTTCCGTTACTTAAAAATTTTTGATACCATTAATTTTTTATTATAATCTTTGTTCTATTTAGTGGAATAAATTTTAAAATTAAGTAAGGTATTTTAGTGTAAAAAAAGATGAAATTTAGTTCATATTTTTAGTTACTTGTGTCAAGAAGAAAGAAACTGTTACGGGGTTAAACGAAAAAATTTAATTGATCCATTTTTATTTAGAACGCATGATGTTTGTGCATTTTCTTGTCTTATAACCTCACCCATGGACACTTGTGGCACATAAAATATGTAATATTATTATAGAAGAACATTCATGAATTTGCAAGATTTGTTTGTGTACAAGGGGCAAAGTGCATCAATAACACTTAAATGTGAATCATATCATTAAAAGTTTAAAATTATGTAATATCTATTGCGATAAAAGTCCATCGTTCAAGCTTTGTTTACTGATCCTATGTGGAGCAGTTTTTAATTAAAATACATTTGCTGGCAGTCATTAGCCACTACTTTTTACTTTTTATTGTAGAGTTCACTGTTTTGAACTGATTAGAATGTTATTTGTACCAAAGACATTTCTACTTTTAAGGTACTTAAACATAGTAGACGTCGCTTAATGTGATCAATTCCGGACCATCAGTTTTTAATAATATATTTGCTTTATAACAATACGCGATTTAGTCAAATACCTATCGATAAGATTTAATTGCAAAATAAATGAAAAGTTACCTTTGACTAATCTAAGACCGTTTTGGGAAAAAAGTGCTTAATGGAAAACATTTGGTAATTTTTATTTCTTTACAATTCTTCTTTAACCATCTCTAGAACGATAGTATGGAAGCTTATATAAACTGTTTAATTTTAATTCTCAACAGCTAAATTGTACTCAGACTATTTAAATTAAATTTTAATTTTTTGATAAACGTGAAGAAATAGATTTGTTTATTTTCAAATCTATTCGTTTGTAACTTCTGGTAACATTCAACAGTTTCTATATTTTAGAAACAGAATTACATTGCCTATGAAAGTGTTAAAAAATCATAGATAATTTATCCATACTCATATTATATTTGAAAAATTTCCGAGATATGCTCTACATATTTTTAGAAAAAATTCTACACCATCTTTCTTTGAGTATGTCGCGATCACTTTTCCATAAATCGCCATCTTCCTGATCATCATCATTACTTTGAATTTCTTCGCAAACTGTTTGGCAAATTTTCTTTATGGAATTATGAATAAAGAAAAATTGGCACATCCTCAAAATGCTTAAGCTTCCATTACGACCGGTTCTGAAAGGATTAACTAGCGCCAGAGCAAACTTCCATCAGTAAATTTGAACAGAAATTTTCTCCTTATATAAATATCATTTACATGCAGAGTTTTTGACAGATATTCGTTTTTACTGGTGGAAGTTTGCTTCGGGGAACAGTAGATAGATTCCCTGTGCATCCTCTATAGTGTGACAACATAAACAATCATCCTGTTATTGGAAATGGAAGAGGTTATAATGCTTCTATCAGTAAAAACGAATAAAAATGTTTGTCCCATTTATTACACAAATTTTCCAGAAATAATGCATTTAAATAAGGCGAAAATTTCGGTTGAAATTTTCCAGTGGAAGTTTTTCCCAGCGAATCAGGACACGATGATCCGACTTAAGCTAAGAATAATTTTTGCCTTGTGGCTACATCCTCAGTTACTTAATTTGCAACTGATAAACACTACACTGTATGCCGCTTTCTTTTTATTCATAGCATCATTTAAACATTTAATTATAAATTTTTGTCACTATGACTGTGCGCTACTTGGTTGCATTTCTCAACTTATTAAGTAATCCCTGCATATTTACTTCATGTTTCAAATGTAAGGCGGGTGTTCCAATTACGCCATATTTTTTTTTTTTATTATTATTGGAGTAACTGGGATAGGTATCAGAGGTCATTGAACCATGTGAGATCCAGTTAGCCCAACAGTTCTAACTTTTTTTAGTTTCTTTTAGTACGGTAAATTAGCTTCTCCATTGCTTTTTTTGCTTGCAGTAAAGGAAATTATATAATATAGTATTAAAATTACATTATAACATTTTTAAAATGTATGTCGATGGCTATCAAACTAAATGTTTTAAGTGAGCTAGCCAGCCTCGAAGTTTTACGATACAGATGCAGAAGAGTACACAAGACCCCATACAGCAATTTTATTTAGCAGAAAATTTGCAACAGACTTGCTTTGCAAACCTGCAAGGTTGCAGAAATTCCAGCATGGCAAGACTAAAAGTTTATAACAATACAGTTGCAAGATAACACAAACGCCGAAGTCACCATACTTTGACCTTGAAGCTTACTTGTCATGCTTAATTGTCAGACTAATTTTCATGCAAGTTAATCTCTTACTGTATCAAATTTATTGCAGATTATCGGCTAACAGGCAGAAAATTCAGTTCTGCTATGACTTAAGTATTGCAAATTCTTTGCAAATCAGTGGAACATTTAGCTTTGCCTTGTCAAAAACACTACAATCTTATTGCAAAGTAATAATTTTTTCCTGCCACACTATCTATTTACAACTGTGACAATCTAAGTTTAACCCCTTTCAGGTATATATTGATGCACACGTGATGCAGTCCTGAAAGTTCTCTATTCTCTCAGCAGACGGATTTTTAGTTTTCGTTGATTTCGTGAATTAAAGACAGTCTTGTATCAATTTCACAACAAAATACTCATGCAAGTTGGTGATCGTGGGAGATTCACTGCAAATTTGCAGAGTCAAATTTGACACGACGAGATAATATCAGAAAAAAAATCAAACTTGCTGTAAATATATGTGCTATCTGGGACAAAGGAGCATTATTAGAAAATTATTGAAACACATAAAAATTAGTTCTATTCGATATAAAAACATGGTTGCATTCTCCACAGATTTGTTGGACTTATTGAACTTTCATTGAAATAAATAAAAAAAGAGAATAAAATAATTAAATATTTACGCATCCGTTTGTTGATATATACAGGGTGGTCATAAAAAAACTTTGCTGATATATGGAGCTCTAGCGGCCAGTCCGCTCAACCAATCGCGGTGAAATTTCAGATATAGCTATTCAGAGGTATGAGCTCGAGATTCTGTGAAAGGCAACAAAATGGCGTTCACGGTTACGGTTATAGTTACATAAACTCGAAAATTTGCAATGGCAACACCCATTTTTTTTTCATCACAAAATGCTCAGCGCATGCGAAAACCCTAAAGAGCGTTGAAATCGTACGTGTATCGCAAGAAACGTACATGTTATGCACGCACAAAAAACTGTTCTGCGAATCCTCCCCCCCCCCCCATAGAAAAAACTCGATTGGGGCGCAATGAGGAAATTTGCATATGACACAGAGTCAGTACACTAGTCTCTGATTACAATACAGATCGGAGAAATTAAAACTTTTATTTTGATTACACATTTTCCACATGGGTGCCATCACCATTAGTTGCCTGTGGTGGCACCCACGTGGAAAATGTGTAATCAAAATAAAAGTTTTAGTTTCTCCGATCTGTATTGTAATCAGAGATTAGTGTACTGACTCTGTGTCATATGCAAATTTCCTCCTTGCGCCACAATCGAGTTTTTTTATGGGGGGGGGGGGAGGATTCGCAGAACGGTTTTTTGTGCGTGCATAACATGTCCGTTTCTTGCGATACACGTACGGTTCCAACGCTCTTCAGGGTTTTCGCACGCGCTGAGCATTTTGCGATGAAAAAAAATGGGTATTGCTATTAGAAATTTTCGAGTTTCTGTAACTATAACCGTAACCGTGAACGCCATTTTGTTGTCGTTCACAGAATCTCGAGCTCATACCTCTGAATAGCCATATCTGAAATTTCATTGCGATCGGTTGAGCGGACTGGCCGCTAGAGCTCCGTATATCGGCAAAGTTTTTTTATGACCACCCTGTATACATACCGTAATTTCGGGTGTATAAGCCGCGGCTCAAACAATTCTTTTTGGACCCAGAAATCTTATTTAGTAATTGAAGACAAATATTTACGGCGATCTAACTAGTTATATTTGTTTCTTCAAAAATTCTGGGTCGAAAAAGAATTGTTTGATCTGCGGCTTATACACCCGAAATTACGGTATATATATTTCCCTAAAATACCCATGTAATTTCTATATTTATTATCTGTACTAAAGTACATATGTCTTATTTAATTCTTATCTTTTTGTATAAATAAATCTAAAAATTTTACATTTGATGCGTTTTTTAGACACCTTGACAACAAAAGTTTCCCTTACAATGCTCTTCAGTTGATATATTATTTACATGATCTGCATGGTTTAACTTTTTGCAGTTATTTACACTTTTTCAAACAGGACCTGATACCCCATATTAAGAAAAACAAAGACGTGTAAAATAGGTCGCATAGTCCAATTCCTCAATTTTTGTGAACAACTAGATCAATGAAAAAGAAAAGATGAAATAGATATGTATATTTATTTACTTTTAGACATTTAAATGTAATACTGAAAATTCTGTTTGCTACAGTGAACCTAACCGAACTTATTTACAAAGGTTCGGACTTTAATTCAAGTGAACATTGGCTTTTTGATGCTGAATTACCAGAATCTCCAGTTTCACATTGTAAAATCATGATTCCGTTGCCCCATGTAACCTTATTTCCATGAATCTACAAAGTAAATATAAAATAGAACATAAGAAACATAAAAACACGAAGCATAAGAACTGCTTCATTCTGTCGTTCTCAGAAATCATGATTCAGCCAAATTTTATAGCAAAACTTCGCATTCAATTGTATACACTTTTCGGTATGTGGTCTGCTGAAAAAATGATACATTAAACGAATTTTGGTCACACAAAACAATTGATTTTAGTGTAGAAATGAATATAGGCGGACGATCATGGTTGATTTCGATAACAGTAAGAAATTCATACGAATAATTGCGATGACATTAAGCGTCATGTACTGCATTATTGCATTTCATATATACTTATTTGGAATCAAAAATTTGCAAAGATATATAGAGAAGTATTTATTGTTAGTACATAAACACGATAATAATAAAACTTTTTGAAATTTTGAATTTATTTCTATTTTTTCAGAATTTAATGCAACTTGGTAATAAGATAAAATAAGATAATAAAATAATAATAAGATAACATTTCATTTAGTTTCCTTAAATTTTAATTATTGTAATTTACCAGGTGTTTTAAATGATGTTAAAACACGATAAAAAATATCTAAGGGTCTTAAAAACATGCAAGTTTGTAGACATTTGGTTCATTGTGGTAAGGAATTTTGAATGGAATAAAAAAATGTTTCAATATCATGACAGCAGAAGGCTATTCTGTAAAGAAAAAATTGGAAGGTAATAATTTTCATTATGGACTTTTTTTCGATAGAATTTACAGCTAAAAGTGTTCAACGCTCCTTCAACACATTCGAGTACTGAGTACAGTCGTGATATTACGTGCGATGCAGCACGAAACAACACTACAGTGGAAATTCCTAATTTTTCATATCTAGTTGATTTTTTTTTTTTTTCAATTTTAGTATAACTGGGGAATTTCCTTCCTACTCAAAATAACATCATTTGTTTTGGTGTGACCCTAATTTTGCACGTGAAAGCTAAATCATACTAGAACCAGATACCATTATCTACACAAAATCACGAATCACAGGAAATTATTTAAAAAAATACAAGATTCTGTGATCTTTATATCGTTCTTTCTCGTGTTTAATATATTTTCTGCAGCCTTTTGAAACACCCTGTCTGTTTCTTAATCCCTTAATTCTCGCTCCCGTGGTATTCACGGGCTATGTGCTGCTGTGTGTTTTATTCAGATAGCTTGATTACCACCAGTTATATAAAACAGTATGGTTGGCTTTATTCTGTAATCATTTTACTTGGTATTAATTTAGGTGACTATTTCTTTTTCAAAAATATGGTGGCAATAAGCAATTTGAATTTTTACACCGCAATTTAAGGAGATTGAGAAGGGATTAAACTTTTTAAAATGTTTATCTTGAACGTTTTGAATTTGATGCCCTTTTAACCACTTAATTGAATACTTAAAAAAAAAAAAAAAAAAAAAAAAAAAAACTTTCAAACAATGTCTATTTTTTTTCCTGTCTTTTACAGAATTTTTTGTCTTTTATCACCGGTTTTTTAAAAAAGAAATTTTTGCCCAATTGAATCAGAAAAATAATCTGATTAAATTTAAAATTCACAATAAAATTTCACTGGTAAGAATAGCAAATCATGATTTGCAAAAACACGTTGCCCGTACGTCGTATGTGCAAAACAGGGAAGCAGTTAATACACATGATATATTATTTAACCATCTGTTGTGTATTGGAATATATATCAAGATTTTGTTGATTAAAAACTTTTAGTGTCTCTAACCGTTTTAGACGCGAAGTTAGAATAGTATTATAATACTCATACACAGGAATGCAAAAATCTAAGCGCCAGCAGGCAGTCTCTCGCCACTAAATTAATTTCGTTTTTTTTTTTTTTAATATTTTGTGTAAAACTTTTGCTAGAAAGCTATTAAATTTTCAGCAAAGAAAACTTTTAAATTTTGGTAGTGAGAGACTACCCGCTGGTGCCTAGATTTTTGCATCCCTGTACATATACCTTTTTTACACATACACCGAGCTGACAAAAGTCTTTTAAAACTTTAAAAATTCATATTAACCGGGAAAATAACCGAAATAAAAAACGGTTTTCACGATAAGAATCCATTTTTCTAAGATAGGAAAAAAGCAACTCACAAACAGCCGATTGATGATGCTGCAATGAACAACTTCTGTGGAAACGTGCAAATGTGATGGTTATAAGCGTTTAATGTACAATTAGTTCACCATTGTAATCCGTGTATGCATAGGTGCCAACTTTCAACTAATCTTCCTTAATACCTGGATTAGTTTGATCTAGGTTAATGCCATTTCAAACCAGAAAACATATTTCATGAATATTTATTTATTTAATCGAAGGATAGTTACTGGAACATACTTAATTTAATTTTTTTTAAACAATTCTGATTCGAAACTCGTTAAACCAGGGTCAAATTACAGCATGTATTACGGATAATCGATGTCAGATTGGCACCTATGTGTATGTGAACAAGGATGTTGAGTGTTAAGGATAAAGCTTTGGTGGGAAGTTGTTTTACATTAACTAGGAATTAGGGACCTTTGTTTTGCGTAAATTACGAATTTTGAGCAATGATAAGCCTGGAAAACGGCTTTAAAAGCGACAGTCCCGACAGTTTGAAATCTTGGTTGTACCAGTCATGTCCATCAAATCTGTCAAAACTGAAAGATGCAATCCGCCGAGATGTTTCATACGTACATCCAGATCGGCCGCACCGCGTCCCTTTATTTTGGTCACGTTTGCAATGTGTTATTACCAGTGGTCAGTGTTGGGCACGTTCGCAATATAAACGAACTAACTCAAACTCACGTTCAATTTATTTCTGAAAAGTGATTTAAGTTCACGTTCACATTCAAAAATTTTCAAACGAACTCGTTCAAATCAAACTCACTTGTAAAAGTGAACAAAGCTCACTAAAAAGTTCACTTTTTTTTAATGTTTGGTTATTGTCCAAATTTACAAAATTTTGTGAACTAATCATTTGATTATTCGATATGTAAGATAGAGATATGCACGGACGGAAATTTTCAGGCCCGATCCATAGAAAAAAAATGTCCGGCCCGAGCCCAGCCCGGCTCGTAGAGAAAATTTAGCGGCCCGACCCGGCCCGATATAATAGCTAAAATCAAGTCTCGACCCGGCCCGATATAATAGCTAAAAACAAGTCCCAACCCGGCCCGATATAATAGCTAAAAACAAGGCCCGAGCTTGGTCCGGCCCCGAAAAAAGTTGAAATTTCGCACCGAACCCGGCCCGACCCCGAGTACATTTCTACAGGACATTGATATTTACCCTTACGTAAGAGTTTTGGCCAAAAAAAAACTTACCTTAGCCTGTTTATAATCTCCATTTACGCGGAAGTGCCGTAGGCTGCGATGTTTATGCTTTTAATGAACCTTTTTTAGTTGTATGTAAATGTTTCAGCTATCATTAGTATTATTAATCCATCTTCCATGTTATGGAGACATAAAAATCTAAGAAATGATATATGGTAAAAGTAAAATCTTCTAAGATGAAACCGCATTGGATAGAAAAAACATATATCTATTTTCGGCGAAATTGTATACAGCCCAGGTCCGGTTCTGCGCGACCCGAGTCTGCAGAAGAAGTAAGACTAGGATACTACCCAGAGAAGTGATATCCAGACTTAACCCGTCCTAAAGCTCGTGTAGGCCTCTAAATGGCATTTGAAAGAGGGAAAATCCGTACTAAGGTCTGGAAAAATTTTAAATAAATTATGAAAAAATTGAACGTAAATTTCGTTCAAACTCGTCTATTTTTTGAGTTTCCGTTCAGTTCACGCTCGTTTATAAAATAGTGAGCTAAGTTTAGTTCAAAGTTCACAAATAGTGAGCGAAACTCGTGAGTTTTCGTTCAGTGAGCGCGTTCGTACCCAACACTGCCAATGGTCTAGTCATGTGGAACACATTAAGCTATAATTAACGATTTGGAGACATTCGGTTCGTAATTGAAAAACTTTACCATGACTTGAATATGTCAGCGCCACCTACTGGCTGTCTTTTGAGTTTTTTTTTTTTTTTTTTTTTTTTTTTTTTCTTGTTTAAACAAAATCCAGAATTTTGTAGATGCTAATCCTACCAACCGTTTACTTTGGTTATTTTTCCTCTTTTTATATATTTTTTAAGTTTTTATGGATTTTCCCCCCTTCCCCCGGTGTATAATGACGTTATAGGCCATAGAAAAAAAAAGAATCCTGAAATTTATATTTTTTGAGCTTAGTAATTTTAGAATTAAATATGTGACCTCAAATTACTAACCCAATTAAATAGCAATAAAATGTCGAAAAAAGCTAGATTCACAATATAAAACATTAATGATTTAGATAAATTAATATGTTTCTGAACTTCGTAAAATTTTAACATGAAGTGTACAAATTTAATAATCATGAAAATTACTCCCTCTTTTGGCTTATCATTCTTTAAAACAGTTTGCAAAGTCGTATAAAAACATCAGTCATTTTATAAGGAAGTAAACAAAATAGCATTTGCAAATAATGGCAAAATTATCACTGTACACTTAAAATTTGTAACTTATTCTTTTTTTTTTTTTTGTTAAGAATAAAGTAGAATAATTGCTTTAATAGTGAATCTGATATTGGAACATTAAATGAATGTCGCTTTGCAAGACTGGAGAATGTAACATGGTGAAACAAAAGCTTATGTACTGACGTAACCGTGAGAAAAAAATAACCACTTCCCTGATTAACACATACGTCATACAAGCAATGTGTTTTTGCCAATCATAATTTGCCCCTATTACGTACAGGCATCTACATTTCAATCATGATTTATTATTCTCATTAGTAAATTTTTATTGTAAATTTTGCATTATTTAATCTGAGCACTATTGTGAATCATGTAGGCAAAAATATCTCGTTTGAAAAACAGGCGAAAAAATAGTAAAAATTCCGTAAATTCGATAAAAAAATAGACATTTTTTTTTCAAAAGTATTGATTAGTTAATTGGTTAAGCACTACTTACTAACTCTACAAGAAATGATTGTAGAAGAAAGTTACTGGTACCAAACGATTTTCCAATCGTTACAAAGTCTATTTTTATATACTGTATATAAAATTTTCTTATAAGGTCATCTACATTTCAAAACGAATCCAAACCTTGTTTTTGCTTTTTCAATAACAATACCCAAGTTTGGAACTATAAAATATTTCTCCACCCATCAATTAGCCTAAAAACTAACTTTAATAAAATTCGCACAAAATGAAGTCTTAATGAGCTTCTTTCCAAATTATTTATTTTTGCACATCGTAGACGGCTCCTTAAACCATCATTTTCAGATTTTTTTTTTTTTAATCATAATTCGAAAACACTTGGGAGAAAAAAATTGAAATTAAGAATTCGCAGGAAGCAGGATATAATAAATATAAATATGTCAAAAAAGTTGTAAGTTGCAACTCATCTTTTTTCAAAAATTAATTTCATAATTCATAGATCATATTATAAAATTTTTGAAACTACAAATTTAATGTATTTATGTTTGGGTTTTTCAGAAGATATTAATGACTAGTTTCATGGGTTTTTGTAATGTAATACGTGTAGCTGCTAACAGTGTTTAAATCGGACATTTTTCTCTGGCAGGGATTTTTCTGGCTTCAGGTGTCGGGACATTATAGAATTCTGGGATGTGAGAAATTGTACTTTGTAACAATTAATAGCATACAATTTGAAATCTTCCAATGGAGGGGGGGGGACATTCCAATGCACCGGGGGACATGTCCCTCTCGGGTCTCATCCTAAATTCAACACTAACTGATAATTGCTATGCTTGTTGGCCACCATTGTTTGGAAATGTTTGTTTGGCCGTAAGAAATATCTCCCATAAAATAAATCACTTTTCCCGTTCTAAAATACTGGCAGCCAAAAATTTTACTATGAGTACAAGTGCTCATGGAAATAGCTTTATAAAAATAAGAAAATGAAATTTAGCTTTAGAACTCTTAAATTTTGAACGATTAAATTTCAAAAACTTATTATAAAAATGATTTGAAATTTCGTTGAAATTGAAATTTCGCATATTTTGAACCGAATATTTAAGATATATTTTGTCAAAATTGGATGTTCTCATTGCGAAAACAAAGTTTGATCTGGTTTTCATTTGTATATGACAGTTTAAGTAAATGTTATATGCATCATTTAAAGCAGATTTTATTTCCAATCGTTTGGTACCAGTAACCTTTTTTCTGCTATTAATTAATTGTACTTAGTTTTCTTTTCCTGGACTGTACAATCTAAATTAAATTTGAAAGAAAACATAAAAATAGTCCAGTTCAAAAGTAAGAAAGCAAAGCACTTTTAAAAATATCTTAGCTAGAGTTTAAAATTATGCAAATTTACAATAATAATACATAATTAAACATAGGAGAAAGTGCCCAAATATGAACTATTTTTTGTTTGGTGTAATATTTTTATTGTTTTAAAATGCTCTTTTTTGATTTAAAAAAAAAAAATTACCAGTTGTAAATATATTTCCTTCCTATAAGATTTTGGGATTCAAGTTTGTACAAAAAAATTATACAACTTGAGAAAAAAAATGTGAGGTACGTCATTTACAGATTTCAAAGAAAGGAATTCTTAACCCATTAACGCCCGAATTATTTTCTTTGCTAAAATTTAAATTTTGTATTTCCCACCACTTTTAAGAGCAAATTAACTTTTATCTAAATTTATCGAGGATTCTGTCTCGTGATATAAGGTATATATTTATCTTCTTCTTTGCTGGTGGGAAAACCGCTTTCTTGCTGTTTTTGTAACCGTCCTTAAAAAAGGACGCTGGGCGTTAATGGGTTAATATGGTGTACACTGGGTACTTAATATGTCAATCACACCAAAAATGTCAAAGAGAATCAAGGTTTCATGGTATTAAAATGAAACGACAAATCTTTCACATAAAATAAATTTATTAGACTAGAATTTTTAATCACAAATTTTTTTTTTTCATATATAAAATAAAACTGGTGCGAAGAATCTTGAGATAACTAGAATAATATAGATAATCAAAAATATCCAAATGCGTACTTTCGAAGAATTAAAAATAATCAGAAGAAAACAAATAATTGACATAAAAAGTGAAAAAAAAAAAAAAACGGAAAAAATATGTAAAAAAAAAGTTTAAAGCATGGGGTGGACAGAAATAAGTCAGTTTTCCCCTCCCCACTATCCTCATGATACCACCTAATACACTTGGTGCATCTAGTCAAGTTTTCTTCCATATAGTTATCACAGAATTTCGACGCACAAAGGAGACACTTAACGTTTTCTTTTGTTTCACTGAACGAGAGGCTTTTCGGGAACATTCCACGATTTTCTAGTGCTAGAATAGACTGGAATCCCCTTGAAAAAAATGGAACAGCATTTAATGCATCTCCATACTTATAAAGAGGGTACCCATGGGAAAGCGCTCGGTCACCAAGTTTTTCAATCAAAATTAGCCGCCAAAAGTTACATGAACTTGGCGATAGCTCTAATATATCACCAAATTCCCACAGACATCAATTGCAATCCAACAGACGTTATTGCTTGCTGAAAATCAACAAATTGAGATATTTTAATGCAGCAAAAACTAATATCAGTTTATGAATAGAGCTTAATAGAACTATTTACGTTATTTTTGAGCATAAACACCAACTAATTACAAAGTCCGTGACAATATGTAAAGATAAAGTAAATGGGTAATACGTGAAAAAAGAAGATCCAAATATGGCAGTATGCCCAAATTTGGGAATGCTTGGTAATGCCATATTGGGAACTTCACATGGATTGCTAATACTACTTACTCAAAAAAGAAAATGAATTTCAACCCAAACCAATAATTAACAAACATTAATATAAGTAAACTGAAATTACAAATACTTTCAAACATTTCAAAATCACTTACCTTCTTCGAAAAAGTTACTTTTGAAAATGTAACCTTAAAAATCTTTAACACTTGGAAACACAACTGGTGGTGTATGAATACTAAACTTGATAGAATGAATGCGAACGCATTGCACCCTGTTGAGTAAACTTGAAAATCTATTGTTTGAGAACTTTCACCCTAGAGTGCGACATTTCCTGTACAAGATATAAGACAGTGCCATATTAGGGGACAATACCACATTTGGGCACTTTAGCCTATATTATCCAAAAGCTACAAATAACAAATTAATTCTGTTAGAAACAAAAAATGGAACAGAGTTTTATCTGACCACAATTATAGAAACAAATTTAATTTTCTGGTTTTTTAACCCGGGAGAAGGCGCGCTTACCCGGGGTATAAATGGTTTTAACTTTGCCACCAACAAAATCAAATTATAAACGTCGATTTATTTAAACGGAGACAATCCTTACAAATTCTCTGATAAAATAACTTGAAAATTAGTGGTTACAATTGCAAAAACCATCGCAGTCCGGGTCTAAAAGGCCCGGCGCGCATTTTCTCGGGTTAACCCTTTCCGGCACGGACAAAATCTGTTACTAAAATGAGAAATTATCTACTGACACTGGAATTCACATTCGAATTTTTTGGATATTTTGAAATCCTTAATATAAGCTTTTATTGTAAGAGCAAAATTTTACTAAAATATTATTGGTGCCGTTTGCAAGTTTGGAATTAAAATTAAGTATCCCAGACCGGGCACAGTGTGCCGGAAAGGGTTAACAAAATTACAGCTTTGAAACGATTAAACTATACTTTTTCTTAATCAAAGCAAAGACTGATAAGGTAAAAATTCTATGATGAAACGAAACTTTACCATTGATTTCTCTATTCATTGGTTTTTGATACACAATTCCGCAAACGTTTAACCCATTCGTGTCCAGCATCTTTTGCGTAAATTTTATTTGGTTGGCACCACTATTTTTAGAAGATTTAAGTTTAGTTCATTAATCACGAAAATGCATCATTTAAATAAAATAATTATTGCTTTTCTTTTTTACCGGTGTCAAAAACAGTGCTGAATGCTTCTTTTGAAGCGTCCCTGAAAAGGGACGCTAGGCACTAATAGGTTAACTTGTCTTAAGAAATTCCAATAAAATTCAAAGCAGTCTTAATAAGAGTCATGCTTTAAAACTTTAAAAAAAAAACATGTTTTTTTAATGTTTTAATGCTCTTCAAAAACTTGCACAGTTCTTAATTGACAAAAATAAATATGAAAGTATTTAATTTAGGATAGGGCCAATTTGGTATTAATATGTATGCTTCAACACAGTCATTAATTTATTTTTAACCCTTTCTTGGACACTAGTTACACGGCCGTGACCACCTAATTTTAATTCCAAACTGACAAACGGCATCAAGAATATTTTAATAAAATTTTACCTTTATAATGAAAGTGCAGAAAAATATATTTCTATTTTCGAAGAAACTGGCTTGTATATTCTGGTGTCGGCTAATTATTTCATTATTTTATGAACAGAATTTTTCCGCTCCTCAAAGGGTTAAACAGCAATTTCGCTTTGCTGAAACCTTGATTGTACTGTAAAAACAACGCAAGCAACAACAAAAAATCATTTCAAGCCAGATAATTTCTTTTGAACTAATATGTATAGTAAAATGATCCTATCTACAATCTCCACTAATTGTTTATTTATTTTTTTCATTATTAACATATATATTTTATTTGTTTTACATACTTTCAAGTCCTTAATAAGGGTTTTTAAAAGGGAAGATGATACTCAACTGAGCTGAAAATCACTAGTCTAGTATTAGGAGAATGTATGATAAAATTGTATATTATCTTATGTTAAAAATTATTTCTTAAAGTTGGAATTTCAAACAAAATTTGGTGAAACTTTGCATAAGTACTCTGTTCTTATTCTCGCAGAAAATTCAAGCAATTTTCAATCAAGGTTGATAATCAAGGCCACGTGTGTATATTAATTACAAATAAATGAAATATCCTTGAAGAGGAACAAAATATTTCACTTTACTACTTTGCCCCGTTACTCAAAAAATTCGGATACAAGTTTTTAATTGTAATCTTCACATTATTACATTAGACAGACTTTTTTTTATTAAATAAAGCGAGTATTTTAGTCAGAAAAAAAGTGGTGTTATGCCCAGGCTTTTAGTATACTGTGTAAAAGAAACGGTTAAAAAGTTAAAATTTAAGCAAAAACAGAATCTTAATAATAAGTTTTTGATTTGGAAAAAAAAAAGTAAAAAAAAAATTTGGCGATCGTTATGAGAATTTGAAATTAAAAAAAATTAAGATTAAAATTTGCTTAGAATCTTTTCATTGTGGCGCGGTTGCTTTTCTAAAGCTCTTTTGATCATTGTTTTTAAACGACAATTAATTGGTGACTAAACAATTAACTTGTGAGAAAAAAAACATAAGAAAAAATCCTCTCTTATCTGCTTTGTTTTCTTTTATCGGTGCTGTGATAATGGTTTTGTTACAAATTAAACCAGTAATTTTTCACAATGTAATTTAGTGATTAAAGAGATAAGAACAGAGAACGGGGCGGCCTTTATAAAAGGTTCCTAGAAGTAAAATATTAACTCCCAATTGAAATCTAATAGATTTACTAATTAACGTTAAATTAACTCTAAAGAATCATCTGTTCCTTTTTACTACTTATTTAATTCGTAATCGTCTATTGTATTTTATTTTTAGGGAGAAAAAATAAGTATTTTCCTTTTGATAAATATTTAGAGAAATCAAGAATTTCTTGCATTAGCACACAGAAACTATCCAAGACTTTGATATATTACGTGCGATTCACATTGGTAATAAAAGGCTACTATGCACTTTATAGATATGGACCAACAATAACATTTTCATTTAAAAAGGGGGTATTTAGGTGTTGACAGTGAATGTTTATTTGAATATTTTGTTTGTTCGGTTCAAGTAGATCTATGATCGATATTTCATTAAACTTAAGGACTGTTCTATACACAGTTGCTTAGACACAACTATCAACTTTTGCGCATTTTTTGTACAATTAAAATTTAATAACATTTTTGCCTTATTTAATGGCATATTTTGAGTATTAAGTATAGCAAAAATTAAATTGAAATTCCAGTGGGACGAAAAAAGCGTAAAAGTAAGTAGCTATGATTAGATATCATAAAAATATGCTCTTTTTTGGAGGGAGGGGGTGGGGGGGAGGATAAACAGTTTTTTCCTGTTGTAATCTTGGTACTATCCTCATTTCCTGAGTATCGAGTTGCTAAAAATGGAATCCTTAATCAAAGTGTCCACTAAAATACAAGCATCACTCTAAAAACAGGCAGCATTGCAGATAGCCATGCGAATACCCCAATTTTTAGTCAGTGGCTTAATCAGGGTCAGTGTTTTCAGATGGGCTACTTTTTTAAATTCTGATTCTTAATTTGTACCACTTTTATGAAATATTAAAATACGCCTCATTTAATGACATATTAATTAAGGAGAAGACAAATGAAATTTTACGCTTCAAAAAAGTGGTACCAATAAGGAAATCAGTATTTTTAAAAAGTAGCCCACTGGCAACACTGACCAGAGTGGGTGCCCAAAACCAGTAATAATGTACATTTTTCTTCTTCTTGATTCATAGCAGAAAATTTTTCTGGTTAGATGAAGGCGAACAGAACTCAAAAAAATTACTGGTATTCAAAGCACTTGGGCCTGATTACGCCACTGCTTACTACAAAATTTTTTACCTTATTTATTAGCAAAAAATTTCAATTAAATAAGGCGAAAATTTTTGCATAAAAATAAAGTTATAGGTACCCGCTACCCCCCCCCCCCTCCAAAAAAAAAAAAAAAAAAAAAAAAAAAAAAAAAAAAAAAAAAAAAAAAAGAGAGAGAGAGAGAGAAAGAAAGAACTTCTGACTGACCTAATGGAGAAAAAAAAAACAGCCGAATCCGAGTTCAACCACCGCCTTCTGTATAGCCCAGAGTGCTGATACAAAAATGGCTACTTCCGGAGGTAGATTTTCTTCAGTGTGTATACGATCCCTTAAATATTCTTCCTAATTTTTTTCTATTTTTTTCCGCTTTTTTACTGAGATTAAATAAATCAAAGAAATTCTGTAAAATTCTGATATCTAAATTCAAGGAACTTATAAAGTTGTTTAACAGGAAGATAAAACTGTTAAACTGTGTTTATGTCTAATCATATTTTAATTATTAGTGGAGAAATCAGCACTTAACTTCAAAATCTACCTGCGTTTGTAGGCCAATCCGACAAGGATTTTAACTATATTCGAAAGTGTTAAAACGCTTAAAATACGTCCGCTAGGATGATCAGTATGAAGCACGTAATAGCATGTCAAAAATTTTATGTCTGATGAAACTGCAAGTCTATAAGCCGACAAAATAAAAAATTTGAAAAGTGCAAATTTTTAGCTCTAATTTAATAATACGTTTGTTCGCTATGAGAAAAAATACCCCCAAAAGACAATAATTAAGATTTGGTATGTTACCAATCAAGATATTGCATGGCAGACCAGTTTCATTGTAGGAAACCCATACTTAAAATGCACGTTGACATGTGTTGGCAGACAATTATTTTTAGCATTTTAACGTCGTCATCTATTACAACAAAATTAAAATTTTTCATCAGCTCGACCGGGTGACGAATTCTGCATTCACAGTCTGCTCTGTAATGATTTTCATTATTTTACTCTAATTACGGAAAACTGCCGCGAATGTAGTCTGACTACGGATGCCTCCACCAGAAAAATATTAAAGGAATATATATGGAATAAAAGGCATCAAGGACCAGGTTTATGAGGATTGGGGCATTTCATACATCGACTACAGGAGGGGCTTTAAACCCACCCATTATCTGAAATAATAAAATAAATTTCGAACATTATATCTGTACTTCTTTTTTACCCTTTTTATTTTTTTTATTTATATTTATATATATATTTTTTTTTAATAAAAGGCACACAAATATGGAATAGAGTCATCGACCTAAATTTAGAAATCATTGACCAGAAAATTGGCATTAATTCATTAGTATAATGAATCCATCGGTATAATTATAGCCTCATTACATACTAACGAGTATTATTTTGAAGCAATTATTTAGATAAAATGTAAACAAAAACATCATGAGCTCGTTGACCTGTAGTCAGAAGTCACTAAGCGGAGGTACGGATGATTCAATAAAAATAATATAATGTATCCACAACTTTCTCACTGATAATGTATTTTTCTGATTTTCTCGGGAATTTGAATAATTCCTTGTATAAAATAAAGATTAAAACACGATGGGCTTTTTAAGTGTAGTCAGAGGGCCATGCTGGAGCTGGTCGCGGTGAATTGTCAAGATTCATCTGCTTTAAATGATCTAACATGACATAAACTACCGATATCATAAAATATTATTATATTTAATAAATTTTCAGGAATTTTGTCGGAAAAACTTTTGCTAAAATGAAAACAAAAATTCGACAGTCTCGTTGACCCGTAGTTAGAGGTCACTGAGCGAATATTCATGAATCATCTGACAAGTGACGTCGACTAACACAACGTAACCTGCCGCAATGATGCTTCGTGCCATTCTCCTGTCTTCCTTCAAGTGATTCACTCCAGGAAGAAAAGCCCACTTAATTCTTTCGAAAAAAAATATTTCCTCTTGGGAGGGAGCCACTTTTGCATTTTTATTCGCCTTCATTACCTACTACTATTCATAGGGAAGAACTTCACAACCTTGATAGTCATTCTTCCCTTGGTAATGAAAATGGACGCGCTCCACATTTAGAACGTCATTTGTGGGATCTTCGCCAGAAATAAACTTCCACTTCTTCCAACCACTCCGCTCCCATATGATACCTGCCCATATAAGGCACCTGAGTACCGCAGGAGCTTTGGACCTAAGCCCAAAGCCACATCTGTGGACTAGAGGTCTTCACCTAACTCAAGAAATGAATGAAAAGGAACGGACACAAATATGATCATCTGTACAAAACTAAACGAATTAAATGCATTTGGAATCATAAATGCTGACAAGAGTAAGATCACTTTCAAACAATTTTCTTATAGCTGTTTACCTAGTACTGGAAGAATATCAACTGATCCCACAAGAAACGTGATCGGTGAAATCCAAAAAATAATTTTCTTTTGCAGTTCTTTGTCTAAGTAACAAAAGAAATTTGTAAAATACCAAGTAATAATCAATTTCGTAGAAATTCAATCGGGCGAAAGTCAACTGAATATGATTTACGGTAACGATCAACACAGTGAATCTATTGAAAGTTTATCAAGAGATTATCTTTACTATCTTTACTAAATGAAAACTCATTTGAACGCACTATTACATAACGAGAAGAAAACACGAAAAATATGTTTTGAAGAGATTGGAGTGTATTTTAAAAAATTATTATAATAATACGAAATATGAAAAATAGAAATAATACCTACTAAAGCCTATACCTATACCTAAAAGCTGAAGTAGAGCGGGAAAATTTGGTGGCAAATGTTTTTATTAATTTATTAATTTTCTTTTTTTTTCTTTTCTTTTTTTTTTTTTTCAATTTAGTGCAGATAGTTAAAATCAAATTCTAAATTCAAGAAGTTTCAGTACATTGCTTGAGTTTACTAGATATATACTTTTTATAAAACTTTATCTATATGTACAGGCTTTGAAAAATTAAAAACTAATTTTTTGACTATTTGTACACGAAAAGAAAGATAAAGCTTTGACATAGAATTTTTTTAAAGATTAATATTACTTTTTAAACTGAAAATTTCGTTTTAAACAAAAAAATATGCTGATTAAGCAGGTATTTTTTGTTTTTCTGAATTTTGATTAGTTCAACTGATACGAAAACGCAGAAAAAATACATATTCGAAATTTATAATTTTTTTAGGGTTAACATAAGTATCTTTTAAGCGGATTTCGTCCTTATAAAGCTCAAAATACGTAGATATGGTTTCATATACTTTCCTTTTCGGTGATCGGTACTTTCCTTTGAGCTATTTTCCCTTCCCAGCTTTCACTCTTTTGAAATCACCAAGAACTTTGAAATTTGGCATGATCAGCGAGAAACCGCCACTTTACGATGTTCATTATGGTTTTAATGATTAATATAAAAAAATCAAATTCAAAAGTCTTAAAAATGACTTTATGATGTATAATTACAGACATGGAGATACATAACTGCCAAATCTGCACACAGCGGTCTGTCCAAAACACAGCACATACAGAACAAACCTCTTTCCTTATTATTTCAGATAATGAGAACTGTAAACTCAAAAAAAAAAGATTCGCCAATTTCTGTTTTTAAAAAATGTTTTGCATTTTAGTTTATAAGATTTGCACAAGTTTGTATGAGGTTGAAATTTTCTCTCTCAATTATCCCCACTATGCATAAATAAGGATTATTTTTTTATACGGCATATTTTTATATTCAACTATTTTTATCTTCAAAACTATTTAAAATAGACTAAAATATATTACAAGAGAACTAGGAAGAGTTTTTGGAGGTGTTTGGAAAATATTATTATACAACCACATTTAACTGATATTATAACTTTTTAATAATTTTTGCGCTTTATTACACACGATTCTTTCAGGAAAGAAACCTTTATTGTAAATTTAAAAAAAAAATGAAATATATATTAAAAATAAAAGAATCGCAAACGATGCAAAGAGAATTAAACAAATTTATTATTGTTATTATTACTAAATGCTTAAACATAAATGATGTCATATAGTAAATGCATAGACATATACTAACATTACTACATGTAAATAATGGCAAAAGTATTTGTTAAAACAAAATAATACTTCATTAAAAGACTTAATGTATTAATAGTGCACCAAACACGAAAGGGTTAATAAACTGTGATGCTTTCTTGCAGTACTCTGATTTTGTTGGAAAGTGCTTTATAATCAATGTTTGATGATAATATTTCGTTTCTTTTAATATATAAGAGTGATATATCAAAACTTAAGAAGCATTTCTCTCAATTCCTTGGCTCAATCCTATATTTTAGTGTATTTAAAATATTAACATTTCTAATTTAATTTTGAAAAGATAATCATTATTAAACTCAACCTGAATAAATACATATTTTGCTTTATTAAATATGCATATTTCATGTAATAATAATGTAGAATTATTGAACACTTTGAAATTGAGAATAGGGTTTTTAATTCACTATTTGCATTTAGAAACACTTTTTAGTCATATTTTAGATCATTTCTGGCATAAAAGTACCGTAATTTCGGGTGTATAAGCCGCGGATAAAACAATTCTTTTCGGACCCAGAAATCTTATTTAGTGATTGAAGACAAATATTTACGGCGATCTAACTAGTTATATTTGTTTCTTAAAAAATTCTGGGTCGAAAAAGAATTGTTTGAGCTGCAGCTTATACACCCGAAATTACGGTAACTACTACATGTTAAAAAAAAAAAAAAAAAAAAAAAAAAAAAAAAAAAAAATAGTGTTTTATTTTGAAAGTAGGATTTTCAAGATCTTAAAAATCGGATCCCCGAATTATATCCAGGCATGAAAAAAAAAAATAGCGCTATATGTCTATCTCGGGGTTGTGTTTCAATGCATTAAAAAATTTACAAGTTGTGGGAGAAGAGAAAATATGAACAAAAAGAAATTTATTACTCAAGAATTTATTACATATAAGAAACTGTTACCCTTTTTACACAATCGAAAAGTGTATTCAATAGAACTAGATATGGTTTACGCAACAGGATGAACACACATTTTAACAATTTCCAACGAAGTTGAAAAGTGATTATGAATTCTGTTCTCTGTCTGTCCGTCTCTCCACGCTCTAACTCCCGTAATTATACTCGGATTTTCATGAAATTGGTAAATCTTAAATAGATATCCCCTAGACATGTTTGGTATTATGAAGTATGCTGGATTAATAGTTCATTTTCAGGGGCACCCAAAAGAATTCCATTACATTATGGTCTATGGGGAAAAATCGTTTGCATAATATTTAAATGATATTACGGTATAGCAAATGCATTGAAACTGATATAAAGCACTGAATTTCAATACGATTACGTTAGAACAAGATAGTCAGAGCATTTTTAATCTATTTACAGGGACACACACACTCACACACACACACAAACACCCCCAAATAGGAAAAAAAAACGGTTACAATACTGTCTTTGAGTAATAATTGCTGGAAAACGCGTTTTCAATTTCGGCATGCGCTTTTCAATTTAACTGTTTTTAAGATGCATTTGTAATTATATGAATGCGTAACACATATAGACGTTGTCTCATCCGTCAAAATTGTCTGTCTGTCTATTTATCCGCATATAACAGCACAAAACTACACAAGCAAATCGTTTGAAATTTTAAATATATATTTGTAACAGAATTTTGTGGAGTTTTTTCAAATGTTAGTAAAATTGGATATATAATTCAAATACAGGGGCAGTCAAAACTATTGCGTTATACTACGGCAGATGGGATAAAATAGTTTCAAGTGATTTTTAATACTACACATTAATCGAAAAATGATGAAACTGGTATGCATTTACAGGGTGTCCAGCAAATAACACCCTGATTTCAAAATTAAATTTCTCAAAAACAAAGATAGATAGTAATATGCGGTAAACGGTTTTTTCATTAGGTAAACTGTAAAAATCTTATACAAAAATTTCAAACAGTGAATATTTTAAAAAAATTGCGTTCTGATTGCATAGAATGCTTTGATTTGACATTTTTCTTGTTTTAGATTGCCTGCAGAGAAATAATTTTTCAGCTTACAGTGCAATATTTTAAAGATTTTTCGAAGTAAAATTTTAGAATTTCGAAATTTCAAAAATTTAATTTCCAAAAACTATGAAATATGGCACTTTAAGCCGAAAAACACATTCTCTAGCAGCAATCTAACGCAAGAAAAATGTCAAATCAAAGCATTCTTTGCAATCAGAACATAATCTTTTCAAAATATTTACCATTCGAAACTTTTGTATAAGATTTTTACAGCTTACCTGATAAACAAACCGTTTACTGCATAATTCTATTGATCTTTGTTTTTGAGAAATTTAATTTTGAAATCAGGGTGTTATTTGCTTGACACACTGTATAAAGGACAAATATGCGGCATACTTGTAAAATAGGCTGCACAGAAAATATTTATTATTCATTTACAGGGCCACACAAAGGAATCCCGTTACATAATGATATGAGGGGGGCGCATTAATTGCGGCATATTTTAATTACGTTAAACTATTTCACATATGATAAAATTGATATACGTTGCTTAGGATTACTACAAGTTACTTCCTGTATAATAGAAAATTGTTTTCCAATAATATCTTCAACAATATGGTAAATAAATTTTCCATATTGTTGATTAGATATAATATTTAAAATTATTAAACTGTGCAGTTATCTTACATTATTCTGAATGTGTTAGAAAGAGTTTCATAATCTATGGTTGACGCATGGTTTTTCTTTCTTGTTAAAAGCAAATATGAAGAAATACGTGATTTCCATCCAATCATAGAATAAATAAGGATGTTTGATTTTTACTCATAAAGTAATGAGTTTATACAAAAATATTTTATATCAATTATTAATTTTACATCAATCCCTAAATATTGCCACGACACTCCGACAAATATAAAAAATGCAGAGAAATGCTAAAAATTGAAAATTCTTATACGTTTCAAAATATATATATTTACTTTTTCTTAATCTAACCATAATATTATATTTTTTTGGTCACGAAAATCATTATGTTTAATAATTTTAATTTTTTATATGTACAATAAGTGCAAAAAATACATTTGTTTTCAAAGGGTACTAAATTAATCTCCTTAACCCCTTGAAGGGCGGTGATCGCAAATGAGACCACCTAATTTTAATCCCAAATTTCCACACTGGTACCAGAAATTTTCTAGGAAAATGTCACTTTTATTAAATACACGTTTATTACTTTACAAATAAAATTTCGTGTAAATACTGGTGTCATTCAATTATTTCAACATTTTACTAATACAAGCAGGGTTCTCGCTGTCGCTCGCCAATGTGCCAAATTGCGACTAAATTCTTCATTTGGCGAGTAAACAAGCGATTAAATTCGCCAAATTGCTAGTTCTCAATTTTTACTTTTTCTTTCTTTTCTTTTTCGTTTATATTTGTAGCGGATAGTTAAAATTAAATTAATAAAAATCTCTGTCGCAGTTATAAAAACTTAGGTTTTTTTCAGAACATATTTAAAAAAGGGGATGCATTAACCCGGGAGAACTCGCTAGCGAGAATTTCTCTCACGGTGCCCAATTGTTTTTCTTTTACTTTACATTAATTTAATATCAACTTTTTTGTTTGGTTTAGTACTTTTATTCACAAAAGAGGTAAAGTAATCGAAATCACATTTTGAAATTTTATTAAAATGAAAAATGTTTTAAATAAGAGTCTTAAAAAGGGTACAATGGAGAAAGAAAATCTCATGCAGCGAGTTCTCGCGGGTTAAAGGATTAAAGATAATTTTTTTAGTGCTACACGGCGAATCTATTTTGCTAATACTTTTTTCATTTGGCGAATGGTTTTTATTTTTAATTCGCCAAATTACTAACGTTGGTCAAATGTCAGCGAGAACACTGAATACAAGTACCTTGCCCCGGAAAGGTTTAACTCTTTGAGGGACAAATTACTTTTATTCTTAAAATGTTGAAATGATTAATCTACACCAGAATTTAAAAACAAATTTATTTCAAAATGAATAAAAGATTTTCTTCACCTACTTCATAAAATTAAAACTTTCATTTCAAAATTCTGGTGTCATTGTGCCATTTCGCAATTAAAATTAAGTGAGATATATTTAATCCCACTGCCCTTCAAGGGATTAAGCTAATAAATGTATAAACGAAAAGCCTACAAATTAGAAACATGGTGTTATACGGTACAAAGCTTAATTAGTGAGAGGCTGACAAATCGTGAGAGAAACTTCTCAACACTTATTTCCTGTCTTGATGAAAGATAGCATGTATAAATCTTGCTTAGTTTTATCCCTTCACTTCTCAGTATTTTAGTAGATAGTCACACTTTTTTCAGTTTCGTTTTTAGTTCTACTTTTTTTTTCGTTTAGAAACCTATTGTTGTGGAAGCGAAACACATCATTCTGTAAACTTGAAGCTGAGTTAAAATAACAGGTGTTTGTTGATCTTTATTTTTTCCCTCTTTGCCTCTGTTTTGAAAAAACTATTTACTGCCAAAGAAACAGACATCAAAATAAAGCGGTTTCTCTTATTATTTAGAAACTTGCTACACATTTCATTATAAAGTAGAAAAGATATATTAATTAAGTAAGAAAATGTAACTTTTTTAAAATTCTAAATTAACGTTTCCAAATTCTAATAATCAAAATCATAGAAGAAAAAACTAATAATATTAAGTTTCTGCACCATCATAGGTAGGTGTTTGTTGATCTTTGTTCACTTAAATCTTACCTCTCTTTGAAAAGGCTTTTTATTGTTAATAAAACAATCTCCAAAATAAAACATTTTCCCCGAATACTTATAGTAAATAATTTTAATTGATTATATTTATAGAATGCTGTATATTTCATATCAAATATATGTATTAAGTTCACTTGTTAAAAACTATTTTTCTTTACTAACTTTTAAATACTAATTTCTTATTTCATACTAATTTGAAAATCTTTAAAAATAAAAAACACTGAAATGAGCATTTTATCTCCGGAGAAATAGTCCACTGTAAACTATAAGGTATAATTTAAACATACACGGTATAATTTAAACATACACGATAACAAACGACAAGTAATGAGACATTTTTACCTTTCGAAAATTAAATATTAAGATGTACAAATGAAGCAAAAAGATGAGAGGCTGTAAAAATTTATCGATTTATTAGTGTCAATATAGAATACACAATAATGCACGTACTACTATATTTGGATACAACTCCTTATGTTTTTGCTTCATTTAGGAAGCAATAAATTTTGAGCTTATTCGGTCGATGATCACTTTCAGAATTTTCAAGCTATGTTTTTGAGACTTTCACAAAAGTCTTTTTTATACATTTAGCTAACACAATATGCAAATGAGATTTTGATAGCGTTGATACAAGCACAATGATATATTATTTAGTGAAATGCTCATTTTTTCTACAAATTTTATTATTTTTTAATTCTGATCCCAATATTAGTATGTAGAACGTTGTTTGTCTTATTTTTGGAAAAGAACATTATTTTATATTAAAAAGTTTGCAAATGATAAGCAAAAAACTTGTAGAATATTGGGACTGTTTTTATGAAAACTTCAAATTCTCTATAAGTATACCTGCTATCCGTGTAAAAACGAGCACAGTTTATTATAATAAGCCACTGAATCATAATCTACAATTTCAATGCTTCTGCTGCATTAGTTTTGACAGGGTTATCCAAAAGATATTCATCCTTTTTCAATTTGGTGACGGTCCCCTATGAAGTTTCGGGAAAAAAAATTCACAGAAATATTTGACCCATACTATTATGTTTACACACTTACAGTTTCAGAATACCCCTCATGTCTTTTCCTAGATACTTCACAAAATGTCTAAAATCGCAAGTGGCCGGTCACCTTCGGCCATATAGTATATATCAAGGTAAAACTGAACAGGCAGTTTGGAGTAATTCCAAACATTCATTCTTAAACTAAAAATATTTCAGAAGTCTTCTTAAAATAACAAAGCAACGCCTATTTTAGCCCATATACACCAAACGCACTAATTAGTAACAATTTGAGTAAAGTTCTATTTGCATATGTAGTTTTGTAAAGTTCATTGTATTAGTTCTTGAGCTATAACTGCTATGTAAATCGTAAAAAAACGCAGCATAATCTTATTGCGTGATATCAAAATGCAAGCAGTACCAACTTTTGACAAAGTCTAACTGAATCTGACGTTTGATAAAATTCCATGAAATAAGTGCTGGGATATAAGATTCAAATAGATATTTAAAAATGCAACATAGCATTGTTTCCTCTTGAAATATATACATCAAAAAATTCTCAGCTGTTATCTGTGGCAAGATCTAACTGAATATGAAGTTTGATAAAATTCTATAGCATAGATGTCGAGATACAGCTATCACGAAAATAGGGAATCACAACATAGCTCCGCCACTTATTAATTAATACACAATCTAGTCTAATGAACACTAATCTATGTCAAATTATAACTAAATATAAAATTTGATGAAATTACGTGCAATAATTCTTAAGATTGGAAGATTTTTTTAAACGACCACAATATTTGTGCAACATACAAATACACAAACAGACAATTCCTCAAAATAATTACATCATATTAAGGATACTCCAAAACGTGTAAATCTACCAAAACATATGCGTCGAAAATTTTCATGAATCCAATACTTTCTTCTTAGATATACAGAAGAAAACAGAACAATCAAAGTGGAAAAAAGTGAACGCGATTTAAAAAATAAGTAATGTATTTATAATCTGCATATGATAACTCTGGTAATTTTATTGATCTTCAAATCAAAACTTTTTTTACTATACACCGATATTGTGCATTTGTATTACATTTTTACATCACAAAAATGTCAAAACAATCTCATAATTAGGGTTTTCAAGATCAAAAGGCTAAGACCCTTGATCCTTTTGTCCCATTTTATTTTTAATCAGATCCAGTAAAAAATAATATTGAAATATGTGGAACCAAAATAGGGAACGAGGGACTGGAACCAAAATTTCATGGACCGCTATGCTACTGGGCTCATATTATGCTTATATTTTTTAACTAAATTTTTGTACATAATTACTATACCAGGTCACTTTCGAGTCAAAGATTCCATATAAAAATAAAATGCAACAACAAAAAAAAAATAATAATAATAAATTGAGCACTACAATTTTGCGATCGGGCAAGATCTCAAGGTTTTTAAAAGAAACTATAGGTGCAGATTCACGGTCGCCATACACCACGTGGCGACTAAATTTTTTGCTTTGGCGACTAATTTTCGATGCCTAAGCCGCCATCCTTTGACGAAATTTTCGCGAAACTATGGTGAAATTCAGATCTTTATACTGATTTTTTTACGAAATTTGCGTTCTTTTCCGCGATGCTTAAAAAAAACATACTTTTTTCACAATCCGTTGATTAAATTTGGTGGTTTTTTGCAATCCTTTGACGAAATTTGCACTTTTTTCTGCTGACAACTGTTAAAATTTATTTTTTCGGCGATTTTTTTTTTTTTTTTTTATTGAAACTCGATATTTTTCCCTGATAATTTTTTATGTCCGAATGGCTTAAATTTTCAGAAAATTCAGAACAGAATCACTCCTGTAGTCCATGATAAGATTCTTTTAAAGGTAATTTTTCTTGTGTTTTCTTGACAAACTAATGATTGAATTTTATTTTGATTTTTAGTTTCAAAATAATCAAATAATCACATTCTCGATTTTTTTTTTTTTTTTTTTTTTTTTAAATATGTATTGTAAATATGTTTGACAAAAATAAAGTAAGAAATACTGTTTCTAATGTTCCCCACTACCATGATAACTTAGCTTATTCTTACAGAGATAACCTCTATCTTTCCCAAATTTATCTTCTGACTGTACATAGCTTAAGATTTATATTATACTTAATTCATATCTAAATTAAAAGAAATATGTGTTTAAATGAAATACGTACATTTCATGTAATTAGTTTGTGTTTCTTTTATGCATGTGTAGATATTTTTCACTTTGAATTCCAAAATTTTATGCTTTCAAAGCAAAGCATTTTTTAAAATAAGTATTTATTTTTCAGCTTTATTTTTGCTTTCTTCTATCTGTACAAGAAGAAAGCATTGGATTCGTAAAAATTTTCGACTTCCAGTTTTCGACGGATTTACACGTCTTAGAGATCAGAGATACCAGAAAACATGTTTTTACAAAATGACTGTCTGTGAGTCTGTCTGTCTGTTCATCAGTCTGTATTGTATGTGACACAAATTTTGTGGGAGCTCTGTCTGAAGAAACAATGCACGGAATTTAATAAAAATTCATATTCTATTAGTCCCTAACATAAACTAATGCTGATTAGTTTTTGAGGAAAATTCGATCAACAAGTGGAGCTACTATGCAGCATTTTTCACAATTTCCACAATAGCTCTAACTCAAGAACAAATGCACGAATTTTCATCAAACTTCAGATTCACTTACTTCATGACATGAGTTTACTTTTTCTATATTTTGGTGTAAATATCTCAACAGGTGGCGCTGCTATATAGCATTTATCCGATTGCCGTAATAGCTCTAGCTCAAGAATTAATACAGGGATTTTGACCAAACTTCAGATTCAGTTAGTCCTTGACATGAACTGACAAAATAGGTCAACATATGGCGCTGCTATGCTGCATTTTTTTGCGATTTCCGCAATAATAATTTCCGCTCTATCTTTAGAAATAATGTACGAATTTCCATAAAACTTCAGATTCAATTGATTCCTAATATGACTTTGTGTTGTTTACATTTTGGTAAAAATCGCCCGACAAGTTGCATTGCTATGTTGCTTTTTCCCGATTCCTGCCGTAGTCGTATCTCAAGAACTAATGCACGGATTTTCATCAAATTTCAGATTAAGTTTGATGTTGACATAAGTTGTTTCAAATAAAATTTTCGTGTAAATCACCCAACAAGTAGTACTGCTATGTTGTATTTTGAGGATTTAGGTGATTTTAGAAATAATCATAACTCAAAAACTAATGCACGGAATTTCATATCATTAGAATTCCCATAATGGACATATATTGCCATTTAATTTTTGGAACTATGAGAACGAATTTTGAAACATTAACATAGATGAGATAGAAGAAAGTTTTGGCATTGCCACATCCGACTAGTTTTTAAATGCTACTATGTTGAAAAATATAAAGGAGCGCATGAAAAACTAAGGAAGGCATTGGACTACCAGAAGTGAATAAAAGTAAGGAAATAAAAAATTTAAGTGGAAACAAAAGAATAAAAGTTTCATAGAAGTACTTTTTATAATAAAGTCGAAGGAGAGACTTGGTCTTTAAAAATATCAAAATTCAGATGAAGAAGAGAAAGCTACTTTTGGGATATGATTGTAAAACTAGATTCCTTAGTGCTGCTTTATGCAAAGGTAAAGGAATCTTAAGGGAAGTTCTCCGTCTGTTAAAATAAAAACTTTTCTTGTGATATATAATACAATGGCAGAGTATATAATATTTAATTCGTCTCCTATGATTACGTGCCAGAACTTGTGACTATTTTTATATTCAACCGTAGATAATTCGCTTTTTTGAGGGGGGGATAAGTTTTCTTGAAAATATTTTAGTATAAATTTATAACAATGATTTATTTTTCAAAAAGGTGCACGAAAAGAATTTTAAAAATAGTCCACTAAGATGTAAATGTCTCAAAAAACGAGTCAAAAGGTAATATTCATCAACAATTTACATTTTCAAAACGTATTTTCTCAAAAATTACGTGACGAAACAAAATGTAAATATGTGTGAGTACAGACTTATTTTTGATTAGACAAAATAGACACACTTTTAAATATGAGAATTTAATGTCAGCTTTGAGGAGACCCTCTCAGTAATTTATTAGCATTTATTTTACTGACTGCTACAAAATAATAATAATAGTAAAATCCACCAGAAAGTGAAAAGCTAAGTTTAAAATAGTTTTAAAATAACATTATTAATTAATAAGCCAATATTTTTCAATCTGTAAGGCTGGGGAATAAAGCAACAGGTCTTTTCTAGGAAAAACAACTTTGGGTTAACCAAATAATAGTCCACTATTTTTAGATTTAGAAAGATAAACCTTCTCTTTCATCTCTTCTTTATGTTTTCCATGCGTTTTTGGCGGAAGCAAATTACGAAGAAAGTAAATCATCCACAGAATATACTACAGACTGTTGTTCTCGTTTCTCAGTTTTATTTAAATTGCTAATTTTATTATTAACTTTCAGTTCAGAAATTCGTCAGTTTCGTGATGTTTTTTATCAAGGGGTCTCAAAAGGAAAGTCTCCATACGGGCATATTCAGAAAATTCTGAAATAATTACAGAATGTTCTACTCATGTGGATATATATGTTTATAAAAACTTTCTGCTGAACCCCGACAGAACGTTCGTAAAAAATAATGAACATTTCGTTTATTGGGAAATTTATCACCGGTTAGCAACGAAATGAAATTTCAAAAAATACTTTTTTTTTTTTTTTTGTCAAATTCTTTTTAATGTAAAAATGTTTCATTTTGAATTATTTTTAAAAATATATATTTAAATAACTTTAACTTCATCGGTTTTATTTTATTTTATAACCATAGTTTGTTTTATAACCACGCGATTTGGCGAGCAACATTTTTTCTTGACAAAAACAACAGTTTACAACCTAGTTCACAACTTAGTTACAATATAGTTTTGTGTATGTTTTCTTGGGATTCAAGGATGCAGTTTTAAACTAAATTATAAATCATATTGTCTTTTAGATAGATTTTATTATACGTGTGTGCAATCTCTTCCGAAAAAAGTGCAAATTAAACCAAGGAAAGAATATCACTGTAAATGACATACCATCCCACATTTACCTTTTGTCCTCCCACATAAAAAAAAATCACCGGGGAGACTTATCACTCATCCCATACTGTGCATAAGTCAGTGTGGTGCCCATATGTACAAGAAAAAATTTTCTTAAGTTTGTTTGCTCGCTATCTACTTGTTGGATGTGTAGGTTTTTGTTCCATGGTTTGTATCTTATTTAGACACCCCATTCGGTATAAAATTTTCATTTCTCCATTAAAAGAAAATTAACCCTGTTGCATAGTGTGCCAGAAATTTCCTTTTATTTCAGAATTCTTTTCCAAAATTTTATTTTCAAAGAAGTTTATGCATGGTCTTGCAAATAAAATTTGGGTGTCACCTTTTAAAAGGTGACACGCGGAGCGGACTACCCAATCCGCCTCCCCCTTCCCACCCTTACGTTAGCTACGCCACTGTTGCCAATTTCAAAAACTGCATTTCTATTCGGAAAGAGAACACAATTCTGCTGAATGGTATCTCTCAGATCTCTGCAATAATTTGATTATAAAATTGTAATGTTTTTGATTTTGACGGATTATACAAATTCGACCATTGATATGAAAGTATGTGAAAACGTCAACAATAGAATTTGCAGATATTCATCGCCATCATTCAATTATAAGAGTGAGAGAATATCTCTTTTGTTCAAATTTTTTGGCGGTTTATATCTTCAATAATTTATTTTCATCCATGAAGAAATTAGCATCTTTCTTCACCGGTCATTTTCAATTATTCAAAGATTTCACCGTCGTTACATCTTTATGAAAGCTTTGAATACCACTAGAGGAATAATCATATTCTTAATTTACAGCTATAAAGATTCTTAGTCGGATAAGAATAGCGATTTGGCCCCCACGACCGATGTTTGAAATAACATGTGTGGTAATAAGACTTACCATTAATATATAATGTAAAGTGTTTTTAGTCCCTGACCTTGAATTGTCCTTGAGATAATCGTAAAAATATGTGCCGGTGGCACAATTTTTCAAATGCGTTTTTCTCAAAAACTTCAAAAGTTAAAAAAAATTAAATCAACGCCAAGTATTGAAGAATATATTGGTTCATATTGTATTTTTTTCAGTTTTTTACGCAATATTTAGCATGCAAAAATATTTTAAAAAAAAATTATAAATATAGTCATGTTATATTAAAACCAACCAAAAAATTACAGAATAATACACAGTGTATGTACTTTATTGAAAAAAAAATCGTCAAAAATCGAAGATACGCTTTTTGAGTTATAACAAAAATAATGCTAACAACATATTAGAATATTCCGATTTTTTCCAGTTTGTATTACAGAAATATGCTGCTATTAATTAATTGGTCGATTCGTGATATTTGCCCTCTGTCAGGAAGCGCATTCTTCTTGCATAAAGCTTAACGAACTAACAATTTTTCGTCAAATTTCAACACTACCATTATTGTCAAATAGAACAAGTCTATTCAGTTACACCTGCACAATCGACTAGACCATTGCCGGCAAAAGCTCCATATTTTGAATTTATTGCATCTCTTCTGGATTCTAAAAGTAAAAGAAATGAATAAATTTTAGGAACATTTCCAATGTAATTTTAAAATAGTGCATGCGCTAAATACAAGCGGGGCCCTATATCCTCTATTAGTGAGCCAAAAGTAAAATGCGTCTTATATTTCGTAAAACATGATATGTACTGAACAGTAACAAATTAAAAGCTATATTGTAGTATATTATTGTATTAATTATTTATGTGTATTGCGTTTTATGAAAGTTAGGGATATATTGTAACTTTTCCCACTGAATGTACGTTTTGATTAAAGTGATTTCGATTTGTGAGGTAATACTGAGGGTCAATAAACCACATTAATCGAGGGAAACAAATACGTATTTAATACAATATTTTTTAAAAGTTCCAAATATATGAGAAATCGAGTTGCAACACTCACTTTAGCAACTCCTTACTCTCTCCTCCCTCCCCCCCCCCCCCAAAAAAAAAAAAAAAAAATCTTGATTTTTCTATCCTTTTGGCACCGAATAAACATATCTTAAACTAAACTAGTTTTATATGCTATTTTTGCATTGTAAAATCTTATTTTACTTTCAAAAGTCGCCTTTCTACAAGTTATTTGGAAACAAAACTTGGTGTACCAAATTTTATTACCTGTATAAAGCGAGTATTAAAAATTACATCCTCATACTACTTTTTATATAAGTACTCCAGTACAGCAAAAATCATACTTTAAGACTCAATAGAATGCAACGAATTATTTTATAACTTAAGTATTTTGTAATTTCCATTATATAAACTGGTGATGATTATCAAAATATATATTAGGGTTGCAGCGTACCGTATCTACTTGTTGATGGTTTTGCAATATGTGTTTTAGGGAAGGTAAAGCAAATCTTTCACGATATCAAATCATAAATATTTGAAAAATCATTGTACCTGAAAATACATTTGAATATAAATTTATTTTAAAAGCATCCATTGTGATGAGAATAGTTGATCAAAATTTAGCAAGTCTCACATGTATGAGCCTGGTTTTTCGCTGTAAAAAGAAAGATGTAGTAATTTTAACACTTTTACAACGACATATACGTACGGGAAACCGATTGTTATTTTATTCAAACAAATTGTAGAAAAAGAATCTCTCATTTATTTAAGAATATTTTAAGAGAAATCTTTCATAAATAATTTTTTATTATTATTTGTGTTACGATTTAATGCAAAAATAGTCGCCAATGCTGGCGCGTAATCAAGGGGTTAATTTAATTTATCTCCATACTTCACTTAATTGATGAATATTTAAAGTATCTATTCTAAATGAGTTGAAAAGAATTCACAACTTGTCATATAAAAAACATCGTATAGAGAATTTAATTTTGAAGATAGATAGAACGTTAATTTGAATATTTTTAAAATACAGTAAGTGACAATGATAAATTTACTTGCTTTAAATTTCAGTTTTTAATTTCAGTTTCTAATTCTTAAAATAGACTAAAGGTACTATTCTAAATATTTCCAGCATATTCTAACAATGAAAACATTAAAGGATCGTAAAATAAAGAATCCAGTTTAACGGCAATGTTCACTATTCTAGCGTAGGACAATAAATTTGAAATGCTAAGACAATAGGTATGATTACCCAATTTCTTAAAAGTAATATAATACAAATTGTGATGTACTAAAAATAAAACTTTCAGTATTCAAGGATAAGTTGAACTTCACACACTGTTCTTTAACAGGGAATATCTGATAGATTTATAATTATAACCTATAAAGTAGCAAGTCAACTTTAAAATTCCTAGAATAAGTACAAGAAATCGGATAAAAACATGTTAAAATATCGTTAACTGGTATACTTTGTGACTCCAATTCCCATTTATGCAAATTAAGTACTTGCGTCAGTCAAAAAGAAATTCTCCTACTTATAAATCAAGTTTAAACTTTTAGGATAAAAGTTTTTAAACGAAAACGCATACAAATTAAACTAATTACTACAATTAATTGTTCTATTTACCTCCAAATTAAAATAAACGTGATACCATTTAGTTAACATAGAATGTTTACATCTTACCTTTTTAACAACCCTGAAGTGAAAAAAAATTTTCTAGAAAAAACGTTCTGCATAAAAAACTTAAACATAATTAAACTAATTACTGCAATTAATTGCTTTAATTATCTCTCTGCTAAAATTAACTTAATGGCATTTATTTCACATAGAATATTCAGTTCTTATATTTGTCTTTGTGAGTGCCGTTTTCTTAGGAGGAGAAAGCAGTAAATTATATTTTCACATAAAATTTATTCAAAAAAATTCGTCAAGTGTGAGTATTTCTCGCATACAAAGGGTTACATACAGTAAATATATGAATTAGGAACTTGGCATTTCATTATACAAATATATCATTAAAAGTTGTTAGCTAGGATTTAAAGCCAGTGACGCATACAGTACGCCGTCCGTGTCTTTATATATGTCCAACCACCCACTACTTTAAAGAGCTAATTTCTCGGCTAATTATTGCTATATTATCAACAATTCTTTTATACTTTTGAGACGATATGTACCCCCAGCGCTCCTCAACTCAATCCTCCAGCCCACAAATCGAAATTTGTGTGAAGCAGATAATAGAATTTTTTCAAAATCTAAGTAACGTACAATAATTGTAATAGCTTTCCTGCAATATTTATATTAATTTCTAGTACCTCTATTTTCTTTTTATATATATATATAATTTTAGTTTCAGAAGATTCTGAAATAGAGAGAGGGGAACACATTTTTGCAATACGTTTTCGACGATATCTTATAACACTTGAAATTAAAAAATATGTATTTTTGAATTTGGCTTTACAAAATCTTTCACACGATATTCCATATACTATGCAATGAAAAGATTTTTATTTTCAAATAACTTAGCCTTTCTACATTTTTCCTAAATGTATTTGTGATTGTTTAACAATCTAGAAATATGTGGGTCAATCGCCTTTGCCTTTCTTACTTCAGCCAATCTGGACGTCCATGTATAATTAGGAAATAATTCTGTGTTATTAGTGAATTATATTTTATTCCACATGAAAATTAGAAGTTTTGGTCAGAAGTAGAGAAGACCAGCTTGGGGAGAAAATTTCCAAGAAGAGCTTCATTCCAAACCAAAACTTACTTAAAAATTAGAAAATCAAAGTTTTTTTTTTGGGGGGGGGGGGGGGGAGGAGGTGAATAAAATCTTATTTCGATTTTGCTGCCCATATATCAGAAGAAATTGATCCAGTTTTATTCTCATATATATTTTTAAAACTAGTTAAAATCTCAATGATGCTAAATATGTCTATATTAAATATGCCCCCCCCCCCCAGGAAAAAAGAAACACGTGAGTAAGTGTGATCGCAGATCGCACAGAGAGTTTCGTTTAATATCTCTTTCAAAAAACTTTATCTTTATTCTTATTATGTATTATAAACTATATGTCAGATTTAAAGCGATTGATTCTTTAGTTTTCCCAAACTTAACAAAATTTAGAAACGGACGACCCTCTCCTCCCCCTGAATTTTTCATTTTTACAAATATTTAATGTTAAGAAATAATATTTATATTAGTGCTCAGTAAAAGAAAAAAAATCCTCATTCAAATTGCAATAAACACGCTTATCTGAAGAAAAAAGACAACATTGCCCTTCCCCCAACAAAAATTCAATTTATTTTAAATTTATAAAATTTGTATTACGTGTTATAAATTATGTCAAAGTGTAAATGCAACCATTTAGTTTTCCTAATTTTAATAAATTCCTGTTAATCGTCTGTGCGAAAAAGTGTCTTTTCTCTAAGCTTAAAAATTATTTTTTTTCATAAATTAGAAATTTGTGGTCTCGCTTTTTCTATTTGGATTTTATGAATCATCACATGAAATAACAACCGCATGTGGAAGTACCAAATTTATAAAATCAGTAATTAAAAAAATTGTACTGCGATCATTAAATTCTAGTAAAAAAAATTGTCTATTTTTCATTCCGTTTCACGTGGTTTGCCATGGCAAAAAATACAATTCTGGATATGATTTGAGGGGGATTTTTTTTAGACTTATAGCGGCTGAGCTGTTGTTTCGAGGGATCCAAAACTCGAGAAAAAACAAACAAGATTGAGAATCAAGTTAAAACAATTCTGGAATTAATTACCAAAATAAAAACAAATACACGTTTTTCACGTGATTTATTTAATCCAATAATTTCTGTTAGATACATAATAATTTTAAAATCGATTTAAATTTTGGCAACAATTAGACGAGCAAACAACAGCAAAAAAACAACTGACGATATTAAAATAAATATTTTAATTAAAACAATCGTCTTTGTCAAACTTTTATGATTTTTTGTGTAACAAGAGGTATTCAGCTGTAAGTACACAAAATTTCAATGCTCTGCCTTGTATAGTTTTTGTGTACGGACTCTGTGACAGAGAGACAGAGGACAGAGACGAATAGGGTTTCGTCAGATGAACGAAAGCCTAAAAATGGAGATGAGAAAACATGCTTATCTTCTTCTGCTCACGTGCGAAAAAAATGATGTAATTTTATTCAAACATATAGTTTTAAAATACTCAATAATATGTCACAATCTGATAATGTTGAAATGGCAGATAAAATTGATAATTATTTATTTTTATATTTAAAATGATGATTTAATGATTTAATGATAAAGTGTTAATAGTTCTATTTTAGCCAAACTTGGAATGTTATATCCACTTTTGTGCAGTTTTTGTTTATTTTTTTTATTCTCAAATAAGATGACTGATACATATTTTTATATATTTATTATACGTACAGGGTGATTCTAAATTGTTTCTACAAAAAAAAAAAAAAAAAAAAGAAGAAGAAGAAGAACGGCGATAGTACACATCAAAACAAACAATATTAAATAGGAAATTAAGTGTCCCAAACGTTTTCCGAAGGAAATAGGCGCCATTAAAGTTTAGGGTCCAAAATTTCAAATAATCATAAAAAAAACGGAAAAATTGGTCGATTGATTTGCGGTTTTCACTAAAAGTATTATTTATGTCAGTATTGTCTTGAAAATAATTTATAAAGATACATTTCAAAAAATGCCGATAGAGGGCGCTTGAGATTTTGGAGTAACGAACAACTATATTTTGCCGGTTTTTTTTTTTTTTTTTTTTTTTTTTTTTTCATCTTATTAAATGTTTTCGGAAGCTTAGACTTAAATTTTGATCTCAAAAGCTGAATAGTTGGGAATGGCTAAGTAGCACAATCTGAACTGTGTTCAGAGGGTTCAAATTTCAAATTATTATAAAAAACGGAAAAGTTGGTTGAATGATTTGCGGTTTTCACTAAAACTACTCTTTATGTCGGTATTTTCGTGGAAATAAATTATAAAGATAAATTTCAAAAAATGCCGATAAAGGGCGCTTTAGAGTTTGGAGTAACGAACAACTATTTTTTGCATCCTATTAAATGTTTTCGGAAGCTTAGACTTAAACTTAAATGTTGAGCTCAAAATCTGATTAGTAGGGAGTGGTTAAGTAGAGCAAATTGAACTGTGTTCAAGGGGGGGGGGGGGGGGGTTCAAATTTCAAATAATTATAGAAAACGGAGAAATTGGTCGATTCGTTTGCGGTTTAAAATAAAACTATTCTTTAAGTCAGTACCTTCTTGAAAATAAATTTTAAAGATAAAATTCAAAAAATTCCGTCAGAGGGCGCCTTAAACTTCAGAGTAACCAACAACTAATTTTAACCGTTATTTCTTGTATCTACCGTAATTTCGGGTGTATAAGCCGCAGACCAAACAATTCTGTTTGGACCCAGAAATCTTATTTAGTGATTGAATACAAATATTTACGTCGATCTAAGTAGTTACACTTATTTCTTAAAAAATTCTGGGTCGAAAAAGAATTGTTTGACCCGCGGCTTATACACCCGAAATTACGGTAATTACATTCTTGCAAAAGCTTATTAAATTTTTTTGGAAGTTTAGATTTAAAATTAAATTTTGAGCTCAAATTCTGAATCATTGGTAGGGGTTATGAAGCGCAAACTTAAGTGTATTCAGGAGTTGAAATTTAACCCACCCCCCTCTCGAACACAGTTCAATTTTGCGCTACTTAAACAAGCTCAGCGATTCAGAATTTGAGCTCAAAATTTAAGTATAAGCATTTGAAAACATTTAATGAGATTTTAAAAAAATAACGGTTAAAAATAGTTGTACGCTATTAAAAATATTAAAAAGTCTAAGGCGCACTCTATCGGCATTTTGCGAAACTTATCTATAAAATTTATTTTCAAGAAAATTAGAGAATTTTAAGAGACTTAAAGTGTAGTTTTAGCGAAAACCGCAAACGAATCAACCAATTTTTCCGTTTTTTATATTCATTTGAAATTTGAACCCTCAGAACAGTTTCTGAACTACAGTTCACTTTGTGCTACTTAACCACTTCCAAGTATTCAGATTTTGAGCTCAAAATTTAAGTTTAAGTTTAAGCTTACGAAAACATTTTATAAGATGCAAAGAATAGTTGTTCGTTACTCCAAAGTCTAAAGCGCCCTCTATCGGCATTTTTGAAATTTATCTTTATAATTTCTTTTACAAAAATACCGAAATAAAGAATAGTTTTAGTGAAAACCGCTAATTAATCGACCAATTTTTCCGTTTTTTATAATCATTTGAAATTTGAACCTTTTGAACACAGTTCAGTTTGTGCTACTTAACCTCTCCCAACTACTCAGATTTTGAGCTCAAAATTTAAGTCCAAGCTTACGAAAACATTTAATGAGATGCAAAAAAACGGCAAAATATAGTTGTTCGTTACTCTAAAAGTCTAAAGCGCCCTCAATCGGCATTTTTTGAAATGTACCTTTATAATTTATTTTCAAGCAAATACTGACATAATGAATAGTTTTAGTGAAAACCGTAAATCAATCGACCAATTTTTCCGTTTTTTATGTTCATTTGAAATTTTGGTCCCTAAACTTTAATGGCGGCTATCTCCTTTGGAAAACGTTTGGGACCCTTGGTTTCCTATTTAATATTGTTTGTCTTGATGTTTACTATTACCCCTTTTGTATTATAAAAACAATTTAGAATCACCCTGTATTTTTATATTCTTAATATATATTTTTTCAAGGTTTCTGTCTTCCAATCCTGCTCCAAATAGCACTCCTGTTTCCAATGTGCAGTACATGACTATTCTGATAAATGGATTCACAATATTGATTAAATTCGTTATTTCTAAATTGAATTATTTTTTTAACCTTTTTATATATTTATAACAATTTATTTTTTATAAGTATTTAAATAAATATTTTTAATTAATTAAATTTTAAATGGAATTAACACTTAATTTATAATTATGTATTGTTGTTTCTATACAAATTAATATACAGATAACATACAAATATAGCGTTTTGAGCTATTGAAGCAAAATAAATGCGAAGTTCCAAACCAATTTAGATAGAGATTTTGCATATAGCGATTATATTAATTTTTATGGATTGTTTTCTGAGGAAGTCAGAGAGGAAAAAGTAATTTTTTCATTTAATTTAATTGGAAAATGTTAAAAACTTAAAATCTGTATGTGCTTAAAAATTAAATTATTCATTCATAAATTATTCAATTCATTATTTCATTTGTTCTTCATTTTTTAAATAGATTGTTCATAATTATGGATAAATGCCTATTATTATTGGTCGCTATAATGCAATAAAATATAAAAGTTATATCATTATTTTTTTTGTTTTTATTTTAATCTTACACACGCACACATACACACTCACATACAGACTCATATATATATGTGTGTGTGCTTGTTAGAAATGCATTTCTAGATATGTATAATTAATTAATAATTATAGTGTGTTATACATATATATACGTATCTATATGCATTCTTTATTCGAAATTTATTTTTGTGAGAATTTCGTTTTTCTTTTCAAGCGAAACTAGGAAGATAATCGAAATTTACCCTCGGTCTTAAAAATTTGTTTCGGTCGAACACTTGTAAAAATGACAGTTTTCTTTTGGTTTTGGTTTTAGAATTGCTTTTTATTTTTTACTATTTTTTTCTAGATATAAATTTTAATCTGATCTTCTGTACGTATATTATTTTAAAGTAAAAAATATGGAATATCAAACTTCTCACGTGTTTAAAATTAAACTTATGCAAATTGATTTTATATGTATTTTTTATTAAATCCGGTATGTCAATGTTTATATTTCCACAATAACATTAGTTTATACCATTGTGTGACATTATAAAGCAGTGTAAAAAATAGATAAACGTAAATATTTTAGAAGCATTTAAAACCAATATACATTTTTTTAAAAATTACATTTATAGTTTCGGAATGTTTTAAGCATGACTTCAGAAACCCTTCAAATTGACGAATTCCATAAATCTAGTATAAATGTTATTGATTTCATAAAACTTTAATCTTTCAACATCCCACGCTTTCATCAAAGAATGCCATTTGTGCGCCCGCACCGATGCGCAAAAAAATTTTTGAAAACTACCGCCACCGAAACTTTCTGCATCCCAGGCATCTTTTCCGTCCTCCAAGCGAAACACCGTGGGGAATAACTGGGACACTTTCCGTCGGGATGCAAGAAAAGGTGCTACATCTCTAAAGATTCTGCTCTGCCTTAATCCTCTCCATCTTCTGAGAAATTCAACTCAGTGGGACACAATAAAGATGCTTCCCTGGAAATGGAATTTCATAGTGTTATTATCGGGACTTTTACTTTTAGGATTGCCGGACAGAGGTACGTTTTTATCAATAATAAAATAAAAATCGTTTATTACAAATTTCTAGATAGATTTCAGTCAAAACACTCAAGGTGCCCTTGAGATTTAATTCATGCAAATATTTTTAAATATTATAAATGCAAAATATATTTAATTGTTATTCAGATTGTTTACCTATTACTCCATTGGTCTATCAATTGCTTTCAGATAAAATATACTTTAGCATTATCAGAACTTATATCCTCTAATTTTCATTTCTTTGAAAAAGAGATTGCTAAGTGTGAACTTTTTAATTGCTTTTAAATTAAAATGATGCAGATCGAAAATAAACATTTCTCATTAAAACTGTGTGATAAATAAATTTTAATTGTGAATTAATAAACTTGCAAATATCTTCCATTCGGAAACAATTAAAATAAGGTCAACGAGTATTCAAGGATTATTCAATCCTTTTTTCAATATTATTCGATTGACATGTCAATTGCGCTTAAGATTAAATAAACTTAAGCATTCTAATCACTTATAGTCTCTAATTTCTTTCTAAAAAATAGGGAATTTCTTAGTGTGAACTGTTTAAATTACTTTTACATTAAAAATATGCAGATCCAAAATGAACATTTCTTATTAAGACTATGTAATATATAAATTACAATTATAACTTAATAAATTTTCAAATTATTCTCAATTAAAATAAGGTCAACAAATATTCATGAATTACTCAGTTTGTTGACCTACTGGTTTGTTGACATTATAGAATCAGTGATCTTTAAGAACACAGTGCTTTAATGAAATAACCTTCAAGATCAAGAAAGCTTATAATGCGCGCAACATATTTAATCCCCTTTAAATAAAATGTATCTGTATTAAAAAAAAAATATTTAAATTAATCTTCCTGTATTATGTGAACTGAAATGCAAATTAACGGTCGTCCAAATACTTATTTATGCTAATTTTAGAACCTTTGTCATTTTGTTAAAATATTTTATTTGAATTACAATCTACGATTTGTTATAATCAGTCAACTTTTTTGTCAAAAATATTTTAAATAACTTTGATAAGTCAATGATATAATTTCATTCACATTTATTTTAGATATGTCTTGAGAATAAAGAGTTCTTTGAAACAAAATGTTACAATTCTGTTTTAAAGTCACTGGATAACTCATGCCAAATTCAATAACAAAAAATGAATAAAATAAAATAAAATAAGAATAATTTTACCCTTGAAAGAACAGTTCAATTTTTTATTGCTGAAATTTAGAAAAAAGAAAAGAAAGCACTATAAAGTATTCAGTCTGTTTTATCTTTCTTATAGAAATTTGATAAACTATTTTATTCCATGCAAATCGCATGTAAAATTTATTATATTGCAAGTTAGTCGCGTTTTTAATCACTACTGAATCATGTTAAAAATCCATAACGATATACCGTTTTTAATGACAATTCTCAATACATAATACTGATTGTATTAGATGTTACTTATCATAATAACACCTGTTGAAGTGCGTGATTAAATCACAATAAAACAATTTTCAATTAAAATATAGCAAATGTAAAATATTTATGATACTGCAAGTTACTCACGTTTTAAAACCTGTTAAATTATGCAATTCATATAAAAAAATTCATATCAAAGTAATCCACAAAAACAAACTCTGATTGTACAATAATTGTGATAAATTATTTGTGTTTTTATCATCTACTGAAGATTATTATAAGTAAAGTAATTTCTAAACATCACAATGAAAATGTCAGATTTATGATATTGAGTTACCCATATTTTTAACATCTTCTAAAAGATATGATAAATCAAAAACTGTGAATGTATGTTAACTATGATAAGTTACTCGTGTTTTTAACACCTTCTTAAAAGTGTGATTAATTTAGAAAAAAGAAACTTTTGAAAACCACAGTATCTATTTAATATTAATAATATAACAAGAAACTCATTTTTTTCACCAGCTAAAATATGCGATAACTTCACAACGAAATTAATAATACTCAGAAGTAATATAACAACTGATATAATAAATCTCCGAATTAAATATTATATTCTTCTAAAGTTAATATATTTACTATTATACATTTAAAATCAAAATGTTTGTTTCGTCTACCATTAAATTACAAATGCAGTCATCTGTGTTATAAAGTTAGTAAGTGTGTAGGTGTGTGAACGATGGGTGTTTATCTATTTATATACATATACGTATACACGTTCATTTAACCCTTTCCGGCACAGGAAAATTCTCTTCGTAAAATGATAAAAAAAAATTTTGACAGCAGAAATTGCAAACGAGTTTCTTAGAAAGTTTTTTTATATTTACTTGTAAAACCATAATTTGATCATAATATTCTTGGTGCCGTTTTTAATCTGTGTCAAAAGTTTATGCACTCTTCCAACCTGTTTAAAAATAATTGAAGCAGAAAATGTGTGAAACAGATTTACAATAAATGCTCGACATTCAATCAAAATAGTTTGTTAAAACAAAAACTGCATTATTATTATTATTATTATTATTATTATTATTATTTTTAAACTGTTGTTAAAGTTTAAGCACTTTATGCAATTTTCTTAGAAATACAGGATTGGACGTGTTTAATGAGGTCGTATGATGTCTATTTCAGTTTTATAAAAGTATAAAATTGGGAAAATCATTTCCACTCATTCTAAAATGCCGAAGGATAGAAAATTCGCAAAAAGTGAGATGCATTGGGACGTTCGGAAAGTCGTGTCCAGTTGGGAAAATCAATCCGTACCGGAAAATTCTGCCCATTAATTACTAAACATTAGATATTGGAAACAATATCTGTTACATAAATGATAGAATTTTTCGGTACGAATTAAATTTCCCAAACGGACACGACTTTCCGAACGACCCAATAAGAAAGACTTTAACTGAAATCACAAAATAAAATTGTTTCTGAAATTGCAAAAAGTTTTAATTGATCAAAAGAAATTTGTTTCAACTGGAAACAAAGACGTGGGCGATCACGTATGACGTTTTTTGAAACGGATCGGAGAATACCGATCATGCTGTTTAGATAAAATATGTCCATACAGCAAATTAAAAATAACATCAGTTCGCGGATGTCCAGAGATACTGAACATAGACACATTAAAGAATGTAATTACATTGTACCAGAAAAGAAAATGACTCACAAACCGTATCTCAAAGTATACCTCTAGCAGGTAAGAATGAACTATAAAGAAAGCAATATCCTGCAGGGACAAGTGATTTACTGTTTTATACAGTGCTGAAAAAAAATGGAACTGATAGGTCGAACATGTATTGGCGTGATATGCAAAAGGAATCAAAGACTTTTTTTCAGCAGGCACCAAGGAGGTAAATCTGTTATGATTCGAGGGGGATTCAGCCTCAACATCCTGACCTCTATGGATTTTCTAAAAGGAATTGAAAATTCCTAAAAATATCAAGAGACGCTGAACGAACATTTTCTTCCATTCGGCAACATTTTGGATCTCCCTGATCTTAACTGAATGGATCTCCCAACAAGATAGTGCCTCAATCCATGTATCACATTATGCAAAACCATGATTTTCACAGAATTTTTTGAAAATTCTTGATTTACCATATTTAAATACAGGCACAAACCCGGTTGATAATATCTAAGGCATTTTAATCCGTCAGGTTTACAGTAATGGAAAATAGTATGACTCTCTTGAAAAACTCAGAGGCCTTTGAGAAAACAGGGTACTTTTTGCCGCCAGAAACCCTAAAAAAAAACTAATACTTCCGATGAGCGCTTTATTGATGATATTTGGACTAATCTGAAATCACGGGAAAATAATTTGTATGTAACAGTTCTGTAAAAACAATAAATACAGTTTTTTTTTTCCATTGTGTATGAACTTTTGAGGCAGTTTTGTTTTGATAGTATATTTTTTACAAATATACAATATATATATTTTTTTCTTATTTTTGGTACCATTTTTTTAAATAAAGTTGCAAAATCTTAAAAAGTTACTTATTTTAGTTTGTTATTATTCATTAAAAGTCAATATTTTTTGCTTGTGCTTAAACATATTTTCTTTGATAAATGCTTGAAAATATGCTAAAACTAATTTTTTTTTTTTTTTCTGATATATATATTCATTTTACTTTGGTGTGCAAACTTTCAGTTTCGGTATAAATTAAAATTCTGACATAATTGCTCTATCCTACACGTATTATTTAATACACAGTTTGAAATATATTAAGTAAAATTATATGATACACAAGTGTTTTTATTATCATCCATTTTCTCTCCTCTGTTTTAAAACTTTATATTGGAAATAATGTACTCATACGAATGTTATATGTGCATAGATACATAAATTTTGCATAACATAGTATATGTTATACATTATCATTATAATTATAATTATATATATATGTGTGTGTGTGTGTGTTTATTGCTAATAATTTTAAAAACTAATATACTCTTTAAAATCTGCGAACTGGTATTAATATAACAGCTAAAAACATTTTATTATTCGAAAAATTAGAGTATGATAATAGATTCCGAAATTGTGTCAGATTTAAATTATTAGGAAATTTGTAGACTCATTCTGGTGCACAAGTGATATTGGAAATAATGATGTTGTTCAATTGTTCAAATGCTCAAAACCTATTAACTTATAAAATAATAATGCCCTCTTAATGCTTTTTTATAAAATATATTGTTGCTTAAAACAAAAAAAATTGATGTCATATTTATATTCTATAAAGACATTTACCATCGTAATTTTTCAAACCAATAAAACAATTATTTTTTGGTGTCAAAAAACGCAAAAATTTCATGAGTATGAACTTTTCCATTATGTGCAGTTAGGCAGTTGCCAACCTCCCGATTTTTTAATACTAGTAAATTCTTACCAAGGTTTATTTAATTTAGGCTTTATTTAATTCCAGAAATTGTGCCATTATATGAAAAAAGTACTTGTGCAGAAAAATATTGGTATCACAATATCGGGAGACTAGCGACTGTGGAGTTACGATTACATGACTGGGTAGTTTTGGTTGGGTGCTTTCGGTCACGCGAAAAATTATTTATTTATTTTGGTTCACCTGTTAGAGCGACGATTTTTTTCCCTGAACAACAACTTACCCATTGATCCTTATAAAAATAAAAATAAAAAATAAATTTCGTAACTTTTACAAAAATATCTTTTTGATAGATGTGGTTATCAGTATGATGATGATGAATTTACATTTGAAACATTTTTTTCAGTGGGAACTATACATTTAAAGCTAATAGCTTAGAAATTAGCTGTGTTCGACAACGTTATGATTAGCCACTGTATAAATATGTAACTTTTTCCTAAAATTATTCTTACTAGTCATAATATTTTGTTATTTTTACAAAAATTGCGCATTTTTTAAAAAAAATTAGAGAATGTCAAACGGACTCTCTGGGTTACTGACAGGTATACAGACCATACGAAAAAACATTTTTGTAATTCAATTAACACTAATAGCATTTTTACATTTAATACATTTTTTATATGACCACTAACAACACATTAAATGTATTTTCATATGAAAAATATCATTTAAATATTTTTTTGAAATTTATAAAAGACATATTATCGTATTAGCCACATGCCGGGAGTTAATGTTCCAAGAAATCACCGAATATTTCATAACTTACAGGTAGCCTTTTGTTTCTGTGTATTTTAGAATTTAATTGCATACTTCGATTACATATCTTCTAAATTTGTTTTTTATTTATAATACATTTTAATTTGCCAAAAATTTTTTAATTCGTGATAGAAAATTCTTAAAAACATTTGCTAAATCAATTATTGCATTTATAATTTATCAAAGAAATTTTAATTTTCTGATGGAAAATTACCGAAATTTAATGCCAAATTATTTATGCTCTTTTGAGCGCAAACAGGTTAATCTCTTTTAATCAGACCGCACGCTATAGAAATAGCATTTTTTAAAATCATAGTTGAAAATTGTTTAAAAATGCAAATATTTAATAAATTAAGGTGCAGTTTTCAAAAAATTTACATTTGAAAGACATTTTTTATTTGGAATTTAACAGTGTAAAAAATTGAAATTGTGTGTTGTTTAGAAATTTAAGAAATTGCTGTAAAGGCGAAATTTATTAGTCAAATGTCACAGTTAATATGACGCATCCGTGTTACTCATGGATATGTTTTTTAATGTAGATTTCGTATCAGTATTCTCTATCACTATTTTTTTCATTTCTTAGAGCTTTTTACAGTATCGTTTTAAAGCTTAATGGTATGTGCCTGCCTTCGGGGAACTTTTTTTTCTTTTTTTGAAAAATAATTCAATTTCTTTTAAACACACCTTCTATTAGTTAAAACAAGGATTAAAATTATTAATTCAAATGAAATTTGAGCGGAATCTGAATTAATGTTTTAAATATAGGCAGTATTTAGTCAAATTTTGGCAAAAAATTGCTTTTATGCCAAATCTTCTGTAACGAAATCTATTCTAAACTAGCTGACCCGCCCGGTGTTGCCCGGGTCCGTAATAATAATGTTAAACGAACTTGAAATTTTTTAAAATGATTTTATCTTTAACTCAAAATATGTGTAAATACATTATATTAAATACGTGGCCCCTGACAGTGTCAAAAATCGGTTAAAAAAAGAAAAAAAAACTAATATTTAGCTGCAAAAATGCATAAAATGACTGCAATGGGAAACGCGGGAGGGAATATGTGTCCAACAATTGCGTGTTAATATTTATCCTTAACAATTACTGTTCAGTCACTTAACTAAATACTTTTTTTCACATAGATATCCCAAGTGAAATATTTTGAATTTCAAACTATTTATATCACTCTTAAAACCGACTATACCGTGAATGAAATCGATACTCGATAATTAGCTAAAAGATTAGTATATATTATTATAATTTTAGAGCCATTTTACAAAAATAAGTGTATATTTTTAATGAAACATGCGTAATATTTATTCTGTGAACAAAATCCTAACCGTAACCTAATTGTATCGTAATCATAACTTGTCTGTAACCTAGCTGTATCTTAACAGTAACCTAACTGTAACTTAAATATACCATAAATGTAACCTGGCTGTCACCTTATCATAACCTACCCATAATCTAACCATAACCTAACCGCAACTTAACCTTAACCTAATTGTAACTTAACCGTGATCTAACTGTAACCTAACCGGAAATTAAATGTAACCTAAGACTCACCGGAACGTAATTTCAACCTAACTGTTACTTAAACGTAACCAAGTTCTAATTTAACACTAATTAAAAACAAAATATCTTAACCTCACGCGCTACAAAGTACTTAGTTTCACTTTCCACCGTCACGGGGAGCATTATGTTTTGTAGAACATCCGAATTTTAGGTTCGGATTGGATTCATGTCCATGGAAATTATTTTGTCTTCTTCGGATCCGGTTACGGTTGTTTGGAATATTTTTGTTGAGTTTAAATTCGGCTCAATTCAAGTTTTGAGCTTTTTTTTTTTAATTCTTAATGGGATTTTTATGTTCGGATCAGGTAGAACTTCCGTGGAAATTATTTTACCTAGTTCGAATGAGGTTATACTTCACTGCAATATTTTTGTCAGAGTCAGATTAGGTTTGGCTCAAATTTCGGGATTTTTTTAACAAATTTTTTGGTTCGGATTTGGTTCATGTTTATGAAAATTATATTGTCTTGTTCGGATCTGGTTATAGTTCTTTGGAATATTTTCGTCGGATTCACATTATGTTCGATTCAGATTTCAGGTATTTTTTCAAATTGATTTTTAAGGTTCTGGACGGATTCATGTCCAGGGAAATTATTTGGCCTTGCTCGGATCCGGTTTTGGATCTTTGGAATCTTTTTGTCGGGTTCAGATTTCGTTCAATTCAGATTCTGGGTTTTTTAATGGAATTTTTAGGTTCAGGTTGGTGTTTCGCATCCACAGAAATTATTCTGTATTGTTTAAATAAGGCTATGCTTTTCTGGAATATTTTTGTCAGGTTCAGATTTAGTTCAGTTCAGATTTCGAAATTTTTTCAAAGAAATTTTTTAGGCTGAGATTGGGTTCATGTTCATGGAAATTTTTTGTCTTCTTCGGATCCGGGTATGGTTCTTTGGAATGTTTTTGTCAGGTTCATATTTGGTTCGATTTAAATTTCAGGTATATTTTTGAAATAGAATTTTTAGATTAAGATCGGGTTCACGTCCACGGAAATTATTTTCTCTTATTTGAATACGGTTATGGATCTTTCGAATATTTTGATCGGACTCACATGTAGTTTGCATAAGATTTCAGTTTTTTTTTTTTTTTTTTCTTCAAATGGAATTTTTTAGGTTCATGGAAATTATTTTGTCTTGCTCTTGTCGGTTTATAGCTCTTTGGAATATTTTTATCGATTTCGGATTTCGTTCTGGTCATTTTTCGGGTTTTTTCAAAGAAAATTTTTAGGTTCGGGTCGGGTTGCATATACACGAACATTATTGTTCCTTGTTCTCATTGGGTTATGCTTCATTTGAATATTTTTGTGGGATTCAGATTTGGTTCAGGTCAGATATCAAATCAATAGTTTTTTAAATTTTAGGTTCGGGTCGGGTTTATGCTCATGGAATTTTTGTCTTGCTTGGATCGGAACATGGTCTGTTTTTTTTTTTTTTTTTTTTTTGGGGGGGGGGGGGTTGGGATCGGGTTATTTGTTAATACGCCTAAACATTATGTTTTGCTATTATTCTTTTAGTGACTATTTTTGATACATAATTTACTTTGCTATTTGATACTTTATTATTGTGTATGAATCGTCTGCCGATTCGAACAATTGTACGTCAAGCATCCATTTCATTTTTGTTTAAAAAACAAATTAAAGTCATAATAAAGTTTTAAATTAAATAAAATGCATTCAAATTTAATCACTGATTTAAAAAAACTGCTAAAAAAGCCTCGTACATATATATATATATATATTTACAGTAACATAGCTAACCACACATACATTCTAATGTACGAAGTACCAACGATCTGGCGTACAACAGATGTGTTCAAAAATCCTAAGTTAAACTTTCTCTTTTTCCAGTCTATGAATTTTAACCCCTTGAAGGGCGCCGGTATATTATATATACCACTTACTTTTAATTCCCTTATGCCACATTGGCACCGGAATTTTAGTATTAAGATTTGCTTTGTACAATGTGCACGAAAAACAACTTTTACTTTCTATCACATGAATTTGTTTGTGAATCCCGGTGTCAATCAATCATTTAAGCATTTTAAGAACATAAGTGCTTTGCCCCTCAAGGGGTTAAAGGTGTTTGGAAAAAACAGTCACTTTTGAACTGTCAAAATCTCAAATTGGTTTCTTTAATTCTGTCTCAGCTTTCTTAATTACTTCTGCGAAAATTTTATACAACCAACCAACCGTAAACAAATGAAAGGGAAAAAATTGGGAAAAAGATGATTTTTTTTATGAGAGTGACCTTTCGATTTAATTAATTACTCAGTTAATAATTGGAATTTCGAAATTCTGAAGCTTAGGTACATCAGGAGAGATTTGGGGCTACAATCAAAAAAATTTTGAGCCTCGTACATGCTGTAGATTTTGCTGGCTATCGCACACACACACAGAGAGAGACAGAGCGTTTTGTTCTTTTATTAGTATCGATAGTTCACTTTTTTGCTCAGCAATATTTTAGTAAACCACTTACCTGTGTTATGAAGTAAAATATTTACAATATCTTTAAAATTTTCTAACATATTACAAAATTTGTAATCAATTCATGATTTTTCTTCTTTTAAAAAATGTGTATTTTTAAATAAAAGTAGCTCCTAAATTAATATATGCATACTTAAAACTGTACTTTGCATGATGACATACCAATAGGTGAGCAGAACCCTGTGACTAAATTTTATTTCAATATTTTAAAAACTTTTTAAGAAACAAGGGTTATTTTTTAAACGTAAATAATAAAAAATTTAGTTTAGTTTTCCGGAAGACACAAATTAGGATTTTAAAATAGCAAACAAAATCTTATTTATAAACGTTTATATTTTGGGATATAAGTTTGCTTCTATTTATTGCTTAATCAAAAGTATGGCATTTTTGGAACCCCAAATATCTGAACTGTCATTTAAAATATTTAAAATAAAAACGAAATTTCTCGCAAAAACGGCGATTTTGTAGTAGACACATACCTTAACTCTAGAATGACGGAGAGGGCCCATTTTCGCCCATACCAGATAAACATATTTCGGATTGGACCAGAAATTTCTCTATAAAAAAAGCTTAAAAGACTCAAGGGTGGGGGGGGGGGGGATATGTATTAATTAAATAAGTCTAAAACTATAAAATAAAAACTATAAAACTATAAAAACTATAATATTCTGGTGATAAATATTTTTATAAAACTTGTGTGAAATTTCCCATTTTTCTAGTGTTAAGCAACATAAAGTATTCATAGACAGAGCCTATACAATTTGAGAACCAGAACAAAGCCTGAATTTGGGAAGGAATGATTTACATTTATTTGCTGATTATACGTATAGAACACAGTATATTAGAGTGCAATCCTAGAATACTTACTTAAAGCTGCATATTTGTAATTTGCGAACATTTTTATGTCAATTAGATGATTATTTTTAGTATTAAAGATAATTTAAATATGTGTTAAATCAATCGAATTTCCAATTAAATGTTATAATTTGAAGAGTACATTTTAAAAAATACGCTAAGTCAATGTAGGTGGCCACAAAATTTTTTGACCCAGGAATCAGGCATAATCGAACCCTGTTCATAAAATTTAATTCATTTCTTTGAAACATTTACCATTTTATCACTTTTATTTCCTTAAATAATTGTATTGTTAAATTAACAAATATCTTTCTATTTTAAATTATTATTTGAATGTTGATTAAATTATTGGTAGATTTGGTACATCATTGATAGATTTGTTTACGAAATAAAAAATAATACCACTTCTAAACATTTTTTTATCGATAATTCTGGTATTCACTCATGAAATTAATAATTTTTTGCTCTTATTAAATTTTCTCTAATTTCTCCTCTTCACAAATGTGGAATTCACTTACTCTATTAGAATATCTCATGTTTTGGTTAATGTTTTATGCTCAAATTATCTTTAATTAAACTAAAAGACACGTTTTTTAAATTCTGTATTATTTAATCTGAGTATTTCTCTGATTCAATAAGGCAAAAATGTCTGTTTTGAAAAACCGATGAAAATAAATTTAAAATTCTGTGAAAAGATGAAAAAAGTAGACTTTTTTCTTTCTCTTTCAGAACTTTTTAAAACAAACACACACAGCCCAACGCGAATGAACCCAAAGCAAATAAAATTTACATTATAAAATGAGGTTTCACAAATTACCAGCGCGCATTCCTCACCCAGTATTACTAGCACACGTTTACGAAATACAGGAGAAATGTTTATTTGACCAGTGCATTTAGTGTAAACTGGTGGAAATATAAATTTTTATTTGTTAGTAAAGTAAGGTCAAAATATTTTATCGTAAACAACTTCGAAAACTGTTTAACATTTTAAATTTCATAAAACAAATCTGTATTTTGTAAATCAATTGTGGCGAACCCATTTCCGGCGGACAAACTGCCATAGCTTTTTCTGAACAGCAATTTATTTAATGACAGAAATTAAAGAGTTAAGGTTTAAAAAAGTCCTTCCGGCAGTACCGGGAGGAAGAGGTAGCTTTGATATACCTTATTTATTTATTTATTTATTTATTTTAAATTAAGTTAAATTATTCAAATACAGGAAGCTCAATTTAGTGGAACCTGATTATATAAGATTGAATACTAGTTTTTGTCAACACTGAATATTAATGGGAATTTTTAGAAATTAGTCATCCTTTATTCAAGCTGGTTTTATTATAAGCGATTTATAAGGTCGCCAAATTCCACGATATCATGAAGTGTATGCCATTTTAAAACAATACGATGGATAAAACAAACCATTGAGCTTGGTCGAAATCTTAATACATGTGCAAATGCACACTCACATTGAAATCGATTGGTATCTACGAGTGCTGTCGCGGGCAAATTGATCTTTTTTAAAATGCCAGAGAAATTCAAACTGCTATATCTCAGGCGTTTTTTAAGGTAAAGACAAAACAAAACAAAAAAAAAAAATACTGCTGAATCCAAATCAGTTGATTATATCCAAATCGGTTGATAAATATGTGTATTATCGCGTGACAAATTTCAAACCGTTTCAAAATGTCAACCACACTGGAAATTGAAAGTGTCTTGTCATTTTTTAAGATACAGATGAATCAAAATATGCTCCAAAATCTTTGTATCAAGATCAAACACACAAGAGAAAAATCTTTTTCAATTTCTTACTTTTTTTGTACCTAATTTTAAAATTTAAATTTTTTAAAAAGGTTTAACATTCTGCCATTTTGAAACAAAACAAGCATAAAATCAAGCTTTTTTATGGCTAATACGAAAATGAAACCACACATTACATTTGTAAAAACCTAAGGCATCCTAGGACCAGATGAATCCGTCTTGGATCTACAAATTTGCATAATTCTTTTTCATTATTTTTACTATGTTTTTATAATCTATGTTGAAAATTTAAGGGGATTAGTTTTATTGTTAGTGTATATACATATAATTTCACAGTTTTTGTTTTCTAATTTGTAATGCTTTTTAAGGCTATATATACAGGGCTCCCAAATGGTCCGCGAACTGAACATCAGTAAATTTTAACAGAAAATTTCATGATACGTTTGCGCTAGAATCAACTTCCAAACGCGGTTTCTTGGCAATTTGCAAGACAAATCTAAAAGGAAAATTTCTCTAAGAAAATTCTGATGTTGTTCGCGGACCATTTGGGAGCCCTGTATATATATATAAAATCATAAAAAAATAACATTTTTAAATATGTGTTCAAACGCTTTTATATTAATGTATAAACGCCTTACCGTAACTTTAAATTAAAATTTCTAGAAAGGAAAACTAATTCATTATTTATCATTGTGTCTTTAACTGATGTGTGTACTAAAATTCATTGAGAGCCTGATCTTGTGTAAAGAGCACGAGTTTTCTCACTTCAAAGAATTAATTTTTGAAATTAGCTTTCAAATCATCAAAATTTGTTTTACCATAAAACTAAACACTACATGTTCTGTTACATATGTAAATTATGTATAAAAAATTGTAAAATTTTACTGAATATCCCTTAAGAAATCAGATTTTATATTTAAACACTATGTTGATGACTCCAACATGGCTAAAAATGAACAGCACACTTTAAAAACAATAAATTTTGATGCCGTTTCAAGCGTTACAGCAGTTTTAAGTCCTATCTACTGAAGAAAAAAATACGGGAACAACTGTAATGCTTTAACATAGCTTTGCGTGGGAGTTGCTCTCACAGTAGGGTAGCCTAATAATGAGAGTCATTCTAGGTCACTAAACCTGCGAAAGATTTGCCAAGAAATTTAATGCTACAACTTTCGTCAGCAACATCCCCCAGCTCTTCAATAATTCGCTATCACTCCACTGTGCGGAAGAATATTAAAATTTTATTATAGAAATACTAGTTTCTAAAGAGGGAATGATCTTTTGTAAAGTGTTCATCCTTATCATAACAGAATTCTGGCACGAAATCAGATGTTGCAATGTAAACACATTGGCTGGCAGGTTAACTTCCGGACTCACTTAAACAAAGAGTTTTTCACTGTTCTTATACCCTTGGCTTCATTCTTCGCAATTCTTTCACTAATTTCCTACTGCTATATGTAAAATGTAAAATATACTGTGTATTTATCGAATACAATTTTTTCATGAAAGTATTACAAAATGTAAGTACAAAAATTAATTTCTCGGGCTCATTTAAACAAAGAGTATTTTGCTGTTTTTGTACCATTGATTTCATTATTGGCATTAACTAACTTCTTCTGTTATTATCGAAGATAAAATCCAAAATACATTCGCTTTTCTTTGACTTAACAGATATTCCATGATAGCACATCGGCTGACAATTTAATTTCCCGCACTCACTTAAAAAAATGTTTCTCACTGGTTTCATAACCTTGACTCCATAATTTGCTCTCGATGCTGTCATAAATTTACTTCTCCGATAAATCTTGAGAATAAAATATTTATATGCAATATGCCCACTAAAATCCCGTGCTAGCCTTTTAACTTCGGAACCGCTGCTACAATAATCATAAAAGTGGGTGTATAAGTATAGTCAAGTTGCCACCTGTTGAAAAACTCCGGAGTTGGTATCACTATCGCTAAAACAACAAGTTGGAAATTGCACGTGAACGTAGCAAATGAGGTGCGTTCGTACGATAACGAAGTTTTTAAAATATTAAAATCTTGCTGATATAGTAGAGCGTACTTCGGATACAGTATAGTAGTCGAAATCTTTTTTTGTGTTCCTGTAAATATACAGAAAGTAATTTTTATTACACCTCAGAAACGTATATCTTATTCATAAAATGTGAAATAGTTGAATATAATTAAAACACGCCCCAAACAATGTTTCCCCGTATAGCATTATGTAGTGGAATACTTTTATGTGGCCCTGTAATTTAATAATAAAAATTCTTTGCATCACAGATTGTACAGAATGCATATTTTAGTATATACTTCATAGATTCATGCCAATTGTATTATGTTCGAATGAGTGTAACATCATAAAAATGCATTTGAAACTTTTTTTCCCATTGACCGTAATGTAATGGAATACCTTTGATTGTCCCTGTAAATGATCTATGCATCCGATTTTCATAACATTTGAAATGACTCGACAAAATTACGCAATAATTATATGTTTTAAATTTCAAACGATTAAAATGCATTTGAAAATTTTTTCCCAATTGACCGTAATGTAACGGAATCCTTTTGATTGTCCCTGTAATTGATCTATGCATCCGATTTTCATAACATTAGAAATGACTCGACAAAATTACGCAATAATTATATGTTTTAAATTTCAAACGATTAAAATACATTTGAAACTTTTTTCCCCATTGACCGTAATGTAACGGAATCCTTTTGATTCTCCCTGTAATTGATCTATCCATCCGATTTTCATAAAATTTGAAATGACTCGATAAAATTATGTTATAATTATGTATTTTAAATTTCAAACGATTCAGTTGGGTAGTTTTTGCGTTGTTATATGCGGACGGACAGACAGACGGACTGAGCGACAACAATAGGTGCTACGTATTTACATAATTACGAACGCACCTAAAAAGCGACAGAGAAAAAAGTGATTTATAAAGTTGTACAGCATCATCGATTTAGTACGAAAAGACATATTGTGGAGCGAAGAATACAACGGCTAAAACTCGCATTTGTTTTCGCTATTTCCTATACTATGAGTCACGAAATGGAAAGAGAAATAATTATCTTTTGGACAAAACACAACACCGCAATGTGGCACAGTGGTCTCGCTTATGATTTCCAATCAAAAAGACTGCGGTTTAAACCACGAGTGTTGCATCCTTGTACTGATTGTCTTTATAAATAGAGTAGACAATATGTAGATTGTGTAAAATATAGGGTGTGGGAAAAGTTTCGGATTGGCATAAAACCCATTATTTCAAGAAAACGTAATTGTGGACACATTAACAAATATATTAAATTTAGATAATAAATAATGGAAAAGTAAATTAGATCTCAAAGTAACCGCTTTTTTTCTTTGATTAATGCCCTTAGACCTTTGGGATATCATTGACTGCGGCACGAAGTATCTCATCGAAAAGATTGTTCCATTTCTTAATCCATTTTGCTTTCAGACCATGCAAACTTTGATGTAAAGTCGCTAAGACCTTTGCTTTCAAAATTCCCATAACGGAAAAATCCATTGGATTGATATCGGGGGAGTTAGCAGGCCATTCATTCTCAGAAATGAACCCATTGTTCTCCCCTCTACGTAATTCAAATGTCTTGCGCACGTGACAAACTGGTGCAGAATCTTGCTGAAATATCGAATTTGGACTAGAAAAGTGTTTTTGAAAAAAAGATTAAGCGCTTTCTGGAAAACCTCGTCTTGGTAGTATTGTTGATTGATTTTAACACCAAGTTTTACCAAACCAAGGGAGCTTTAGTATCTTCTGAGATCCTTTCCCACACCATCAAGCACTTTAGATAATCGAACTTCAAAACAAATCTTCTGTGGGAATTTGCCGTGAAAATATTCTGTGACGAAATTCGATCATTTTGCTTGTTGAATTCCTGCATAAAAGAGAATGGAGCGTTATCCGACCAAAGAACCCCGCGATGCGAGCCACCAACGAGGCACATCAACAAAGTTTTTCATTTGTTCAATCATTTCTGCTTCATCCTGCTGGTCAGCTCGTGAGCTGTTTTAAATAAATCGGTTTTAGGGCCAGGTCTTTTTTAACAAGGTTCAGAAACATTTTTTTTATTAATTTTTAGATCTCGTCCCATTTTACGTATTGATCTTCGTGGGCTGCGTCTGATTGTTTCGCAGATGATTTTGATATTCTTTTTGAAACGAGCTAAACGTGGTTTTCTACTACTTGGTTTGTCAAAAAGGTCCTTTGTATTTTGTAATGATTAAGAATGTTTTAGATTGTTTATTGAGGAATTTTCAATCCCTTAGCGATGGCCATTGCAGCTTTCCCATCATAAGCCATAACAAGCGCTCGACTTGGTCTGCGATCCATTCTAGCTCGGTAAAAAAGGGGCTATTTTATTTTTTATTACAAATAGATGAAAGTAATTTCAAAACATAAGAAACAACACTTATATTCAAAAGATAAAATTACAACGCTAAAATTTTACACACAGAAACAAGCTAGCCAAAACCTTTTCCGCACCCTGTAATGTCCTATCAACTCAAGGCAACTTGCGTTTAGTATTCGAATGTTGCATCGATTTTCAAAAATAAGAATTTTAAACCTTTCAAAAAATTGCAACAGCAGGTTACATCGCGCCTTCTAAAGACGACCTTTTTTCTACGCTAAAAGTAACTAAATGCCTATATTTCGACATAATATTTTTAGATTATCTCTACAGACTGGATTTACATCACCTACATAAATTTCGAAATGTTTTTAAAAATAATAAAATTTGAGAATATTTTTATAAATTGCGTGCTATTTCGGAGCAGCTTTGCTTGGTTTCGTCTCTTGTTCCGCTACTAAATATGTATATATTTTCACTAAATTTTAAATAGGGCTTGGATACAGATGGAATTAGAATCTTGGAATTTGTGATTAAAATTTCATAGAGTTCGGCCGATAAGAAATTTTATTTGTTATGTTGAGAAACCCTATGCGAAAAGAAAGAGAAAAGCGTGAAGAAAACACATTTATTTTTTAACAATCAATGTTTTTTTACGAAATTTTTACGCGAGTTATATTTTACAGTATATTTATAACCTATAAAAATTTCAAAGATTTTAGACAACAAGAGCTATTTTTCTTTAACTGTGAAAAGATCTTAAGTCAAAAGCCAATACAATGTCTTTTATAGTCTTTTTTACCACTATATATCAATAATTTTTCGCGACTTTTTTATTTAAAAATATAAATTTGTATAAAATAGAGTTATGGATATAAAATCATACAGATTTGAAGTTTACTATTGCGGACTCAATTTATTTATCGCAGACCCGAGAAACACCAGGGCCATAAGCTAGTTATTTATAAACGTATTTCTTAAAGTTCGTTAAACAGAGATAGATACTTAATAAATATATCAGGGAAGTCATCGAAACCTACTCTTATTAAAACATAAGTTCAATGTAAATTTTTAGCTTCTTATCACTTTCTAATTTTGCAAGGAGACAGCCTGACTTAATTAATTAGTGAATAAGTAGATAAATAAATAAATATGCTTAGATATACAGAAAAGAAAAAACGCTGTCTGTTCTATTGCCAGCTTCTGTATTCTAGATGTCTCGAATTCTAAGTCGACTCTGTAAATAAACACCTGTTAACCTTCCAAGATCGTTCTCCATGACATGATAATAGTGAGCTAAAAAACCGGACAAACAATGGTCTAAAATTGCTATATCACAATTCTCAAACTAGAGTGATCGCTTAAGCAGAAGCGTGATGGCGCTAAGTTTTTAACATAAAAGTTACTCTAGCGCTAATGTTGGTTTTAAAGATCAATCTTAAAACTACAGTGAGATATCCTAAGATTTTCAGACGAGCAAAGTCAAGTGTCTGCATTTCTCTGGAACTCTTCCCATTCCCGTTTTAGTACAAGGAGATCATCTAATGTTCATCCAAATACTCCCAGTAAACAAATGTCTGCCATTGAAACCGTTACTTATACGTAATTAACGTCTCTGCCTTTCAAAATTTAAGCATTTTAGATTCAGTTAAACAATGAACATTTGAAATAATGAAACTCAGATGAATATTTCCCCCTAAATTTAGAGAAAATAATGATTATGCAATTAGCGCAAAAGAACCTACAGGCATGTGTCTAAAATTTACACGGACCAAGACTTCTTTGTGAAGTTATTTAAATCGAAATATCCAGAGCTTCGTTTTTGCATGGTTATACTCCGGTCACGATAAGTTGACCTATGACCTTAAAAATATTCACGATATTGAATGGAAAATAAGTAAATACACTGTTGAAAATTTGCAGCAAACTGTCCATTCATTGGAATGTTTTTACGGAAAATTAAAAAAAAAAAAAAAAAAAAAAAAATATTTTTTTTTGTTTATTTAAACAAAATTTCTATTGACCCATATTGGGGTCAATGGAAAAATTTTGTTTGAATAAACAAAAAAAAAAAATATTGTTGATTTTTTTTTATTTTTCCTTCTACAATTTTCATTCGAAATGCATAATAACGTAATAATAAAGTTATTAATCGGTCTCAATTTGAAAAGTTTTATTATCCAAAAATTATGCTAATCCTTTATAGCTATATAAGTCAATTAAACAAAATTACATGAGAGAGTTGTGGCTACTGCACACTAATTTAAATTTTGCAAAAACAACAAAATTTTGTTGGAATTACAAATTTAAAATACAAGACTTTAGTAATACTCAAATAAAATTGATGACATTTTGTTAAAATTTAATAAGAGTGTTAGCAATATATATCTATATATTTTGTCTCAGCAACAAAACCTTCTTTTTTTCTAGATGTAAGGTTATTATTCTTAAATAATGAAAATATTTAGTCAGCTGTGACGCGGCGCGGGTTCCACACACTCAACCCACCACCAGTACTAAGATAAGGTCAATATCTGTTGAGTAAAACACTAAAATTTTAAACTTCAATAGGTTCAACAATAGTGAACAACTATGTGTAAAAGTTTCATATAGCTTGCACTAGAAAAACGAAAATCAAAATTAATCTTATTTTCTAATATTTCAACATCATAAGCATTATTCTAAACAATGTCAACCTTCTGTTATTTGCTTATTGTGTTGTGTCTAAAGTAATACACAATCGAAAGAGCTTTTTACTTAATCGCTTAACCCTTTCAAGGGCGGTGGCTAGAGGGTATAGCCACCTAATTTTAATGCCAAAATTGACAAATGACACCAGTAATATTATAATAAAATGTTACTTTTCTAATGAAAGTTCAAAATACCGGAATTTTATTTTCTAAGAAATTCGTTTGAATATTCTGGTGTCAGTCTATTATTTCATCATTTTACGAACAGAATTCTTTTGCCCCTGAAAGGGTTAAGGGATCATTAAGGGGGCTGCTTCCGAATTTCTCTCACTAATGTAAAGTCTATGGACGTTTGATGCATGCGTGTATTTGAAATATCTCCCCGGGAAATTAACCCATTCGTGCCCAGCATCTTTTGCGTAAATTTTATTTGGTTGGCACCACTATTTTTAGAAGATTTAAGTTTAGTTCATTAATCACGAAAATGCATCATTTAAATAAGATAATTATTGCTTTTCTTTTTTACCGGTGTCAAAAACAGTGCTGAATGCACCTTTTGAAGCGTCCCTAAAAAGCGACGCTAGGCACTAATGGGTTAATGTTTTTAACTTCTATTTGTTGTGTACACTTTTTAAAAGATGCCTCTGTTTTTCTTAATTCTCAAAATATTTCTAAAGTATACACTTAATTTTATATGAAGTGTTAAAATCTTACCGTTTCTCAACTTTTAACACATAAAATATTAAATTCAGAAATGAAAACTATGAAAAAGAGAGACATCCTTTAAGAAGAGTACACAGAAAAAAAGAAGTCAAAAATATTAATTTCCCCAAGAGATAGTTTAAATATACGAATACATCAAGCGTACATAGACTTAACATTACGGAAGATAATTAAGCTGAGTGACCTTAAGTTCATGCCCAGGCGTCGCGTCGCAGCGATTTTCTTCAAAAAAGCCAAATCAAAATGTTCACTGCCACTATATCTCCTTACGAAAATTTTTGTTTTAGATTTAATTTCCAAATGTCGCGGAAAACAGCTTCATGTTGAGTTTTTTATTGCAAGCATTGCAATTGTGTACCATGAGAATAATTTGAAAAAAACATCATTTGCCAAAAAAAAGCTCACTCCGAGGACTGTAGTGATAGTTTAAGCATGTATTTTCAATATTTATTTAAGTTATTTCTCACTTGAAGAAACTTTCGTTAGATAAAAAAAAAATGTCAACAACTGACGTCGTTTCACACGCAAGATAATTCTTTTTTTAGTCTACTTTAAAGTCAAGTGTAGAGGCTTTATTCGTCTGACGCTTGTTTATAAAGGTAATTTGAATTCCCTATTTAAAGATTTTATCACAGGAGACAACTTGCTGGCAAAGCTTCAGTTTTCCTCTTCAGATAAGTTTCGAATAAATTATGAAAGAAAAATGTATCTGTGTATTAGTTTCTGATTGTACTTGGAAATTTCAGTAATTGTTGACTGCTCATAAAACGTACGTCGATTCGCGAAACATAAATCACTCCGATTTGCTTATTTTATTGCATCCAACACAATTATAATTTTTGATTGCACGTAGAATGTTTAATGCATTTTCGACTGGTCAAAATTCTATTGGAATACACTATGGAAAAATGACAAATGTTTCTTAATTTAGGAAAATGGAGAATAACAAAAACAAAAGTATGCAATTACTTCTTCCTAGTTACCACCTTTTCCAGAAAGCGTTCTTTTATCGTACGAATCTCATAAATAATGATATTTTAAAGACTTATTTACGAACATTATAGTTTATTTTGCTGTCACTGATTTTCGAATCCTTTCTGGGTAATTATAAAGGGTATTAACCTTTTGAAGGATGGTGGTTTATTTTTGGACCACTTAATTTTGATTCTTAAATGCCACATTGGCACTAGAATTTTTGAATGAAAATTTTCTTATTATTACGAACGTGAAAAAAAAGCTTTTACTATAGATATACCGTTACCACCTTTTCCGAAAAGCGTTCTTTATCGTACTAATCTCATAAATAATGATATTTTTTAGACTTGTTTACAAACATTGCAATTTCTTTTGCTGTCACTGATTTTCGAAACGTTTCTGGGTAGTTATAAAGTGCATTAAACTTTTAAAAAAGGGTGGGTTTTTTTTTTTTTTTTTTACCACTTAATTTTAATTTTTAAAGGCCACATTGGCACTAGAATTTTTGAATGAGGATTTTCTTATTATTACGGGGGGAAAAAAAGAAAAAAAAAGGCTTTAACTATTTCTAAAATGATTTGTTTGCAAATACTGGTGTCATTCATTCATCTCTCAGCATTTTATGAATAGTTTTACCCTAAAAGGGTTAATGTTTTTTCACATGTAAAATATAGGCTTTTCAGATGATCATGCATGTATATAGTTACGCAGCTGAAAATGCTTAGTTGAGAATTAATAGGATCCTAAATGCCGGTTTAAGAAAAACACGGAAGTATTTCCGAAAGTCAGTGGCAGCAAAAGAAATTTTAACGATATGCCAATCTAAAGGGGTAATCCGGTTTAAGAAAACCAATTAATGCACTGTAAAAACAACTCGAAAACATTTCCGAAAATCAGGGCAGCAAAAGAAACTCTGTTTTTGTAAATAATTCTTAACATCCCAAAAATTGATTGGTTTATGAGGTTTCAAAGGATAAAGAGCGCTTTTCGAAATCATGGGAATCTCGATTGAGATTATTGCATATTTTCGATCGTGACTATAATATATTTTCGTAGATTGAAATATATTTGTCATATTTTACAGTGTACATATACAATGAAACACTCTCTGATTTGTTTACCTTGTTTAGTTCCCATAAAATAATGCTGTTTAACTATACGTAGAATTTTTAATACAATTCTGACAGGTGTAGAGTTTACTGAACAATATCTAATCAAACATTACAGATTCGTTTATCTTGTTCAGTGCCAAAAAATAAAGATTTCACTGACTGAACTTAAAAATTGCAACGCCTTTTAACCAGATATGTTACGTGCCACACATTGTAAAAAAAGTCATAAAGTGGCCTGAGGTAACAACGCCAGAGTGGGGTAATAACGCCAAGTGTTAATATTACACGAAGTTATGAAGGAATCCGGGATATGGCACAAAGAGATTTGAGCAGAAAGGCTCTGAGTCATCTGAATCACAAAAAAAATCCTAAAATTTAATTTGTTCCATTCGCAGACTTTAACGTTAGAAGAAGCATATAAAGACTCAACTCCCAATCTAAAATTTGCGAGGTAAAGTTTTGTGATGTGAAAACTATACATTTATTAGGAAACACTTTGTTTATTATATAAATTTGTAGTGTATTTCCTGCCCTTTGAAAATATTGTGGGAGATTTTGGATCTGTTTGCGAGGTAGCTTGTAATTTAAAATATACTGTGCAAAAGGTATACCGGAAATTGTCGCCTGTTCCATTCACCAGTCTGTTTGTTCGTTTGTTGGTTTATAACAACCCGAAAATTGTCCAGCCGAATGGTTTGAAAATTAATGCATACAATCGTTGCCAAATTTTGTCGAGTTATTTAAAATTTTATGAAAATAGAACCAAAACTTAAAACTATATTAATAAAAGTTTTTTCATTCTATTAAATATTATCTTACGTAATTAATTCAATAATACACACGATAGGTAATGATTGTAGGTTGCCATGGTGATTATGTCCTATTTAAGATGGAGCCATATTATTTCTGTATTATTGAATTTAATATATATAATCGTAATAAATTTTATACTCGTACATTTTTCGCATAAGAGTGCAATAACTATCGCACCACGATCTGAATAGTTATAAAACAACTTATAGTACGAATAAACCTCATTTATCACATTTTATACACAAATTCTGTTTTTTTTTTTTTTTTTTTTTTTTTTTTACTATTTGGAAAATGATTGTTTCTCTCGGTCGAGAATCTGCGACATATCTGAATCCTTGCTATTATTCCTCATTTTTGGCATAAATAAAATGGAATAATAAATTTGGATAACTCTTTGGAATAATAAAAGAAACAGTATCATTGGAAACAAATCGTTTACACTTGTATATTTCAATGAACTTCCTTATAATGGCCATACGATAAAAAAATGTATACAAAACACAATTTGTTTTCATTAAATAGAATTTTTACCCTTCCCCCACATCTAAATATAATCTAAATAAAGCGTAAAGGGTTTGTTTTCAATGATATTATTTCTTTTATTATTCCTAAGTTATAGTTAGAGTTAATGAATAAATTCCTCGTCGAAAGCTTGAAGAGCAGTAGGCACATTGGAAAATGATTTTAAATCATTGTCTATTTTTAATTCGCTGTTTCAAGGTAGAGCACGTGTTTTTGTGTACGTCTCATTGTATTGACCGTGAAACGATTTGTGATTATGATTAGTGTTCTTATCTTGATTGGAACCGAAATATGTCATAAACGATTTGTTTTTAATATATTTTGTAACATTTTTCTTAAGTAATACAAAATGTTTATGATAAGCTGATGTTCCTTTTAAATCACCAAATTATAAGATTAAATGCCAATAATGGCTTATCATAAATGACACATACACTTGACATTAAACACATTACATGTGTTTGTTACGTCATCAAGTGACTTTTAATTCGACGTTTTATTTGTATTTTTATTAATATTTTACTAATTTATTTGCTTTTTCGTTATTTAAAATAAAAATTATGCCTATTTGTATAATTTATTAGTAGTTTGGGCGATTAATATGATTTGTTGAAATTGATCCATGTGATAACCAAGCAGTACCTGCAATACCGTAATAGAGCTTTACCATGTATTAGAAATATTTAAGTATATGTCTAAATTTTATTTTGGAATTTCAATGCATTTTCTAAATAGTTTACATATGTTTTATTTTCATATTTTATACTATGCATATCCATGATGGGTAAGTATTACGGTGGCCCCCAATCACTAGTTCTTCTCTTATGAGCAATAGTTTAAGTCTACTTATATATCTGTCAACGCTATTGCTTTTCTGAACCAAAAAAATTGTATAGAAATTTTTATCTTAGTTAATCGACATATTGCGGCGATTGAAAAAAGTAAAATTTACAATTAAATTTTTATGCTTAAAAAAAGTGTGAGTGTTGGTACATATTCTATTTATTATTATTATTATTATTATTATTATTATTATTATTATTATTATTATTATTATTATTATTATTAACCGAATTTTGAAACTCATGTATTTTTTTTTTAATTTTATCAATTTCAACATTATCATTAAAAAATAAATAAAGTCATAATCCGACTGTGTCCCACAAAATTGTTAGTATACAATCTTCTTCAGTAGACATTTGGGAAGCGAGAAATATTTGGATTACCTGCGACTAAGTGCAGTTTTGGCAGTTAGCGGTATTTGATTGAATGGCAATCCAAATAAAAGACCATACTTCTGCACCAATCTCAATATAAAAAATACTTCTTTTGTTCAAAATTAACTAAAATTGAGATTTCTTAGTTAAAAATGTATAAAATTAACAAAATACTTAACACTGGGTTGCCAGTTCGGCCTCTACATTCAAATTAAAAACTTCGAATTCACATAAAAAATTCAGAAAGAAAAATTTTTACTTTAGGTAATAACGAAACGTTTGTCACTGAGTAAAAAGTATAAGAAAAAAGTGGTATCCATTCCTCAAAACCCCCACCCTGGCTGCGTCACTGACTCATTTAAAATAAACTAAAACATCCATTTTATATTAACATTGTCAAAATTTAGTTTGCGTAATTTTTAATGATCCTAATTATTCTTTGTTGTTGTTGTTGTTGTTGTTGTTTGAAAAAAACTTTATAAATCATTCCCACATTTTTTTTAATTGCTATGCCTATGACTTCCTTGACTAAAATAATTAGCCTAGAAACTCGCGAGTTAAAGATTTTGAGAACATGCATTATTGTAATTTTCGAGAATCATAAGAGGCAAAATGTGAATAGGAAATTCAATATGAAATATAGAGTTAGAACATTGGCAACCGGGAGCTATAATTCTCGGGTTTATTTCGTCAAACATCATGGATTAACCCCTTGGGGACGAACGACACGTATACGAGGCGCAAAAAGGCTTAAGAATCCTTGTTTATGCGCACCAGTAAAATTTTACGGTAAAATTTGCCTTCTTTAATCCGAGTATTTTCTCGATTTAACCACCTAATCGTCGCGTACGTGAGACATTCACGGGCTGAAAGCTTTACAGCTTTTATGCGGAATTGTTTGATTCCCACCAGTTTTATAAAATAGTGTAATTGGTTTTATTCTGGTATCATTTTATTTGACATTAAATAAGATGATTTTTTTTTAAGTGGTGGGAATAATGAATTTAAATTTAATTGTTTTAGAAAAGGAATTTAGAAAAGGTGGGAATTTTTAAGCCTTAATTTAGTGCGACCATTAAAGGGTTAATAAGACACAAATTTCTGTTTTTAAAAACCGGTGACGAAACATTAAAAATTTCATAAAATGTTCCCGTCGCGAAGGGGGTTAAGGGTGTGATCTCTAATATCCAGAAAATAAATTTATCGCATATTGTCCATAATTTTTTTAATTATAAGAAATTTTATGCGATATAAGTTCACTGAAATATATTTACTGAGGCATAAACTTGAGAAACCTATCAAGGAAACCCACTCACGAAGTACTTTCAGAATAGGGCGGAGCTTATATTGTTTTAAAAAACAGATTCACAGATGCCAAGTCTCCGGCTTTAGTATTTTAGGGGCTAATTTAGTCACGCTAAAAGACCCGCTCGACTATGCTATTCAAATGGAAGAAATTTATAAAGATACCTCGGTTGCATTTCAGTATTTTATTTATTTAATTATTTATTTTTCATTGGATATGAGAGATTGATCTGTACAAAGACCATTTTTTACTTTTTCGATTTTGACTGCATATATTTTTTTTCATGAGAGAGCTTAGTGTGGCCAGAGGGCAACTTTTTTAAAATTCAAATTCTTAGACTGGCACCACTTTTTTGAAATTATAGCATACGCCTTATTTAATGACATATTAATTAAAACGAAAACAAGGAGGATTTTAACAATTTAAAATAAAAAGAATATTGCCCAGTTAAACTGATGGCATTGAGCTCACAGGCTACGCAATAAGCATACTAATTGTACATTACAGCCTTGTATTTTCGTTAATTCCGTTCGAAAAAAAAATTAAGAAGGGGAAACAGCTCTTACCTTTCTCCTTTTTTATACTTAATCATTGAACCTCCTAAACTATCAAGTACATGCTTTATCATATTAAAAAATCTATATCCAAAATTCAGAGCAACTCAGATAATTCTTAATAAAAACCCATTTAGCATTTATATAATTTAAGAGGAGTTATTTTCCTCTTTTATACTTAACCATTAAACTTCCAAAACTATTCAGAGATTTGAACGAAATCTGACAATTCTGATTGAAAAATCCATTTATACAAGTTAAGGGGAGGGGCATTAGAACCCCCGTTCCCCCTGTTTATACTTATTCAATGAACACCTAATAACAGCCACTGACTCGCCTCATCAGAATGATCCTATATCTAAATTTTCAACGAAAACTGTTAATTCTGCATGAAAATCCCGTTTACATCAATTAAGGGGGGGGGGCATGAGCCCCCCGTTCCCCCTGTTTATACTTATTCAATGAACACCTAATAACAGTCACGGAATCGCCTCATCAGAATGATCCTATATCTAAATTTTGAACGAAAACTGTTAATTCTGCATGAAAATCTCGTTTATGTCAATTAAGGGGAGGGGCATGAGCTCCCCGTTCCCCCTCTTATACATATCGAATGAACTCCAAAAACTAATCAGGAAAGCGCCTTATCAAGATATACCTATATACAAAATTTCAAGTGGATCCGATATTTTTATCATGAGTTATCGCGTTACGCACGAAAGTACATACAGAACGTACGGGCACATAAGCTCTCAAGCTATAATAGCCTGTGAGCTAAAAATGGTGGCAATAGAGAAATCTGAATTCTAAAAAAGTAGCTCGCTGGCAACACTGAGATGCTTTCATTTTCGGAATCAATTCCGAAAATGAAAGTATCCTCATTAACACGTTCGCTGCCGATAACTCCGCCCTTTGTGTTAACCCTTTCCGGCACGGGCAAAATCTGTTAGTAAAATGAGAAATTATCGACTGACACCGGCATTCACAAACAAATTTTTTAGAAAATTTGACATTCTTAATGTAAGTTTTTATTGTGAAAGCAAAATGTTAATAAAATATCATTGGTGCCGTTTGCAAGTTTGGATTTAAAATTAGGTATCCTAGACCGGGCACACTGTGCCGGAAAGGGTTAAATGAATGGGAACTTCACGCGCTAGCACGTGAGCGGCAGCGAATGTTTTAAAAATATCTGTAAACAAAATCAAAAAAGTAAAAAGCAGCCTTCTTACAGATAGATCTCAGCTATCCAAAAAAAATCATTTTAAAATGTTAAAATGCAACCGGAATAACGTTATAAATTTCTTCAATAGGAATAGTATTAGCGAACGGGTCTCTTCGCTTGTCTGAAGTAGTAGCCTTTTAATACAGAAAATATTCTTTTATTTAATTGGAACATTTGTTCGATTTAAAAGAACATAATTTTCTCTAATATAATAGTGGTGTGTACAAAGCTGGTGACATGGCAACACTGCAGATTTTAAGAAAAATTTCCAGATAATCTATCAACTAAACAACGGGTTTCTTCAATTTATATACTCCCTCTGTCCCAAATTAGTTACGACAATTAGGTTGAAAATTTTGTCCCAAATTAGTTGCTACATTTCAAGTAAGTGGAGTCATAAATAACTTCTGATGCAGTTTAGTAGATCGACACGAGTAAAATTATACTAGAATAAATATAAACTTGTATACTTTGTATCAGACATAATGTTAATTCGAATTTAAAGGAAAAGAAAAGAAATATTAATTTAGAAAATTCTCTGAAGAAAGAAACGAATAATATTGAGCGCAACACTGTACTGGAATGTTTGAAACGATATTTGAAAAATTTTAAACTAAGCTCTAATGCCATAAAGACTGCAGCTATTAAATTCAATGTGTATCATAATGTTTATCATCCTATCCCGTTTGCAGAAGCAGGCGAAGACGTTAAAAATAAAAGATGAGGAAATTTACAGTGTAAGTTTACAACAAATTGTAAATACGGACGAAAAAAAATGCCACTAAGCAAAATCACAGTCCCAATAAAGCGAAGACAATCACTGCGAAGATTATCATATGCTGTTATGATTCGTAAATAACTATTACACAGGATTCTCAAGGCAGAAAAATATTTGGAGCGTATTTCATCCATGATTAAGCAAAGTCTAATAGAAAAAAATAAGCTACCGTACTTGGGGTCGTCTTCTTGGTCGTTTTACATCTCTGGGATACCTGTGCTCACAGGAAATTTGTGCTCCACCTATTGTCTTGTTTTCTTGCAATCAGTCAAGCACATTTCCATTTTAGCTGTTTAATTCTTTCAATGATGTCAAAAACTTTTGCCTGATTTTTTTATCCAGTTTATCTTTTTTCTTTTTTTCTCTGTATTTATATATATATATATATATAAATACAACCAAAGTAATTCAGACAATACCATTCAATAAACCAATGAAACCAGTATTTTTACAATCATCTTATTGAAAACAGTTGAAGTTTGAAGTGAAACAGAAGATAGATTACCAAGATAATAAAAAATAAATAGATAAATGGACATTAGAAGTCTTTTTCATTAAACTACTCGTCAGGGGTGCATAATTTAATGAAAAAGCAAAAGCAACCAACCAGTTTCTGTTATGGAACGTGTAAAAGCTAAGTAATTCGTCCCACAATGCACCCGACTGGTTGGAAGTTATTTACTATTACAAATTTGTAAAAAGACATTCACTGAAGAAAACAAAAACAATATGACAAAATAACAATAATATAATATTTCCCAAAAAAGTATATATATACCGTAATTTCGGGTGTATAAGCCGCGGATCAAACAATTCTTTTTGGACCCAGAAATCTTATTTAGTGATTGAAGACAAATATTTACGTCGATCTAAGTAGTTACATTTGTTTCTTAAGAAATTCTGGGTCGAAAAAGAATTGTTTGATCCGCGGCTTATACACCCGAAATTACGGTACCAAAATATTCACCATACCTATATCCCAGCATGATGTGTAGTTCAAGTGAATCTCAAGTAGATATAAATTACATATGACTGTAACAGTTAAGGTTATAGTCACAATATAAGTCATATAGATAATAAAATTAAAATTGTAACAATAATTATAAAAATATATCAGGACTCCCTTTTGTAAACAAGTAATTTCTTTAAAATGAATTTGTGTTAGGTTTATGCAACAGTTGAAATAAAAACGCGCTTCATTATATATTGCTACGAAATTTATAAGTAATTTTTTCTTTAAATAAAAGTGGTGTTCAAAAAGTGGACCAAGTGGGAGTCCTGTAAATATATTAACTATGAAAAGGAATAATAATAAATATAATTTTTTTTTAATTTCTTTTGATGAAAAGAATATACTAAGTAAATGCTCCTTTTCTAAAACAATACATGGCTTGATTTAATAAGAATTAAATCATTTTAAACTTTATTAGAACTTAACTCTCAATTAAATTAATAAATCTTTAGCAGATTTAGAAATAGCAAGCTCACGCGTCTAAGAAACGAAGAGCTAAACAATTTCTCCTTAATAAAGATTTATTTCCATTCCAAGGGTGCTTTGAACTTCTATTTCCGTATTGTACTTGTGAATTAGAATGAACTTGGCACGATTTGACACCGAGTAAAACACTTGGATCGTTTCCAGATAATTTACTTATATATGTTTCTTCAGTTAACAAGATGTATTGATTTAAGCTTCTTTATATAGACTCGAAATAAAGTGCTATCTTTACTTTTAGACTTAAATTTAAATGAATACTTGGCACATTTTTTATACGGTCACGAATATACTCGTGCTTGTAAGATTAAGTGGCCATCAACTAAGGCATTTTACGATGATTTAACTCTGCCTTGAATTTCCTTCGACAAAATCTCGCATTTATGATGAAATAATATGCTTGCATGTTTTATTCGTATATTTTGCTTTAGCTGTAAAAAGGAGATGAATTTTAACTTGTACCTTTATCCTCAGGCCTCGAATGTAACATTAATTTAGAATAGATAAATTAGCCTTGCTTAACCCTTTGCAGCGCATGACAAATTAATTGCTTAAGGTTTGAAAATAATGACTGACACCGGAATTTGAAAACAACCTTATTTGTAAATAACAAAAAAGCTATATTTCACGAATTAGATAAACGGTAAATATTTTAAACAAAATTCCGGTGCCAATGTGGAGTTTGGGAATTAAAATTAAGTGGTTTCATAGATATACCACCGCGCCGCGAGGGGTTAATGACCAAAACTCTCCGATCTAAAAACTTATTTTTCGAACTTTGTGGTGGCGATCAACTTTCAGTCAAAATACTGATGACCCTACTGTAAAATATAGTCTCATACTCCCTATATCATAGCTGCAACTCATTCGCTATTTTGTACCACAAAAATTTAATAGTAAGTTTTATTGAATAAAGCAAAAATTTCTATTAAATTTCTGTGGTAAGAAATAGTAAGAATTGGCAGCTATGCCAATATTTTTTCTTAATAACTAAAGTACTTTTATGTTGTTACGGATGGCAGAAAATTCATCTAGATCACCGTTCTCGGAATATTAAGCCTGATCGAATACCCAAAAATTATGCAAATACAATCGCGGCTGCCGTGGGCGGATTTTTTTCATCGTGTGTACGGTTGCTTGATTTTCGGTGCCAATATATTTTTTTAAGTAATTCCCTCTTTATTTCGCTCAGATTTAACAAGAGAAAGCAATCTATCATAAAATACTGGTGTCTAAATTTAAGGGATCGTGCACACATTAAAAAAAAACCTCTTTCTGTACCCTCTATTTTTTGTGTCAGCGCTGAGGCCTAGAATTCAGGGTGCAGTGTCAAGACAATTAACGGGCTAAGCATAAATTATATGGCATTATCTTTTACGCTTTATAAAAGCCCAGATCTATTATACTATTGTTGGCTAACTATATTTGATGTGCTTAAGTTTTATAACATAAAAGTTTTTCGATTCTAATTTATGAAACATTTTAATTCTCATTAAAATATAGTTTAGATGCGATAAATATTTATCTGATACATTTTTTAACGAAACAGATATTTTTAAAGAAGCATGAAAACAACGGATAATTCCATGACATACTTCCCACAAAATTGTAGTTAAAAATATCATGTAAGTAATCTTACTGCTAAACTAATACTTTTATTTATATTTTGTTTCTAAAGCATGTGTACCTTTAACTAGCGCAAAAATGTAAACAATATTTTTGATATATATATATATATATATATATATATATATATATATATATATATATATATATATATATATATATATATTACAGCAACAGTATATTTCGAATTATATTGTTTTAAACAAGTGAGTAAGTATTATCGCAGATAGCACAGAGGATTTCTTTAAATCTTTCTTTCAAAACAACTTATACTTTAATTAATAAATCCAAAATGTTAATTTATAATTATTAAATTCTTACATAGATGGCAGCACCAATAAATTTAATTATGAAAGAAAATTGTTTATTTTAATCGAATTAAAAATATTCAAATCAAATTATTTAATTAAAATCCGAATTAAAAAATAGCAGAAATATAAATAAAATTTTTAATTTCTAAAAACAAAGAAAATTGTTTAAACGAAGTTTAAATTCCTGAATCATTAATAAACCGCAATAGTTTTTAAAATAAAAAGAAAATTAAATTCCAAAAAAAATTATGGATGTCAGATGAACGAAACCCTAATAATATAAACCCTTAAATTGGCAAAAGAAATACGAAATTTCCTTTAAAAAAATCCTTCTTAGGACGAAAATTTCACGTTTCAGCATCGGGGGATGAACTAATAATCTCTTGTTTACAATCGAAATGCTTTAACTTCAACTCATGATGTCTACACGCAATACATTCAAATTAAGGTTTTATTTAAAGAGCTTTGGTAATAAATGTGGAAGTGACAAAATAAAAAATTCTATTAACATTCTAAAAGACCTGCAAAATAGCAAAATGGTATTGTTGTTTTCCCTGTATCTTGCTTTAAATACCAAAAAAAATTAATCCTCCAACATTATTTTAAGCCATTAAAGGCGGGCCTCTTTTTAACTCATTTTAATTCTTTAACACCAACTTTTTTCTTGTGGTTATTTTGAATTATTTAATCGCTCAAAATCTTAGATTAGACAATGCGAAAATATGCAAACTAAAATACTGGTATTAAAATTTAAAATTTTTGTTAGCCTTACAGGGCAAGTTTTCTTGCCAACCGTCTTTAATGAGTTACAAAAAATAATCATAAAAATGAATGTAATTCTTGAGAGTATTGATGATTGTTCAATGTATTAAAAATACAGGGTATTCATAAAAAAACTTTGCCGATATATGGAGCTCTAGCGGACAGTCCACACAACCGATCGAGGTGAAACTTCAGATATAGCTATTCAGAGGTATGAGCTCGAGATTCTGTGAACGGCAACAAAATGGCGCTCACGGTTACGGTTATAGTTACAGAAACTCGAAAATTTCCAATGGCAACACCCATTTTTTTCATCGCAAAATGATCAGCGCATGCGAAAACCCTAAAGAGCGTTGGAACCGTATGTGTATCGCAAGAAACGGACATGTTATGCACGCACAAAAAACCGTTCTGGATATCCTCCCCCCCCCCCCCCCCCCCATAGAAAAAACTCGATTGGAGCGCAAGGAAGAAATTTGCATATGACGCAGAGTCAGTACACTAATCTCTGATTACAATACAGATCGAAGAAACTAAAACTTTTTATTTTGATTACACATTTTCCACATGGGTGCCGCTGGCAGAACAGTTCGCAGAACAGTTTTTTGTGCGTGCATAACATGTCCGTTTCTTGCGATACACGTATGGTTCAAACGCTCTTTAGCGTTTTCGCTTGCTCTGAGCATTTTGCGATGAAAAAAAATGGGTGTTGCCATTGGAAATTTTCGAGTTTTTGTAACTATAACCGTAACCGTGAGCGCCATTTTGTTGCCGTTCACAGAATCTCGAGTTCATACCTCTGAATAGCTATATCTGAAATTCCATTTCGATCGGTTGAGCGGACTGGCCGCTAGAGCTCCGTATATCAGCAAAGTTTTTTTATGACCACCCTGTACATAAAGCCAATAGAATTATAATATTTCTTATACTGAAGTAAAACCTGGAGCTAAGTGAGCGTATTAACACGGGGTTGTCAGTGAGAGGGTTAATCACCTATAATTGAAGATAACCAATGGTTCTCCATGACCTGTTAAATTGCTACTTGAGAAAAAAAAACCTAATGCTCACAAAAATTTTAGTTGATGAAAGGTGGCATATGACAATAAAACAAAAAGTAGTTCAAAATGTGTTTTCTGAAAATGACCATTGTGTCAGTAACTTTATGATATGAGCTCTTCATTTATTTTTAAATACTTCTGGCGTCCGAATGTTTCAAGATTTTTGTAGGTGATGTGAATTCGGTGTGCTAAGAATGTGTAAAAAGGTGGGTCGTAGTACCGATGTTTAGTTATTTTAAGCATAGGAAAAAGAGTGTCTCGAAGAGGCGCGAAGTGATCTGCAGTAATAAATTGTTTAAAAAGGTTAAATTCGTAATTTTTAAAAAAAAAGTTGGAAAAAAAAAGTAGGAATGATGTCTCTGCTTTAAGACGGTAATCTCGGTATTTTTAGTTTTAAAATATTTCTAAAACTGAGCCCGAGGTAGCCTCAGCAACAGAGGGGGCGGTGAGGGGAGGTATTGAAATCGAACGTTTTTATTATTTTTCAATGTTAAAACTCTCATTTTGTTATGCTATTGACGACTTTAAAAGGTAAAAGTTATTAAATTTAAAAATACATTTTTAGTTTGAACGTATTTCAAATTATTCGACCTACGAGCGTTTATAAATACATTTTAGTTTATCGTTTAGTTAGTCGTTTTGGTTTATAATTAATATTTCGACTAATTATCAAAATAAAAATCTGTGACTAAGCAGCATTAGGACCTGTCATTGACTATCCTCACCCAAGTTCTCAGACGCACGGTAGATTTTCCAAGCCATTGCCGACAGACAAACAAACACACAAAAAGAGCGAAACTTTCTTTTATTAGTACTACCATCCAGGGTAACTTTCAACCATGGGGTGTAACGTTGCACCACGTCCTAATTTTCAATATGTTAGACTTCAAAAAGTAAGTAAATTCCAATGCTGCACTCTGTTGGCAAGGTTCTAAACTAGGATTTCTACACTTTACTTTAGAAAATAAATTAGTAACATTATACGCAATTAGCTGCATCATGCAACTATTTTTGTGAAGTACTGTTTTCAAGTTAATTTTGAATGCTGTTTTAAAGTTGTTCTAATCCAATTAAATTTTTATAGTAAGTAACAATATACTCATTTATCAGACTATATCTAAATGCTGTAAATGTGTTAATGTTTTGTGATTATTTGTTTATTAACCCCTTAACTGGTTAATTCTTTTCCGTTCAATAAATTGAAAATAGTAGATTCACACCACTATTATTTAAATAAAATATTCGCAAAATTTAGTCTAAACATGTCCGCTTTTCAATAGTATGAAGATTTTCTTAAATAAATAAAAATAATAGTGATGTGAAAAAGCTTTAAATGATGCAATAATAGGGATGAGATTTCCGCTTTTTAAGGCACCAGTATAATCTTGGAGAAAATGTTGTTCAGTTAAATCACAAAAATGTTCCGATTACATAATGTAGCAATTTCTCTAAAATTTTACTGGTATGCAAAAAAGCGGAAATCTCATCCCTGCAATAAGGAAATTCGTTTTGCCCGAATGCCGCTCGGGCAAACCAGTTAAGGGATTAATAGTTAATAAAATGTAAAATAATTAGGCGCTACCATTTTACCCCATTTTCAGTATAACTTTCAGCCGGATCAAAGTTATACTGATGTTTATAGTTTACTCATAGGTACTGCTGTCAAAATTTCCCCATATTCACACGTATTTTTTATGCAAATGCCGAAAATGTGCTTTAAATACAATGTGTAAATATTTTGACAAATATGTGTGAATTCATTTAAAGGCGTTATTTAGGGGTAGATCTCCTCAAATTTGACATATCATACATTCGACATTTTTTATTCTTGTTTGAGTAATACTAGTACTAGTATGAATTACTTTAACTGTGGATATATTATTGAGTTAAAACATTGAAAATTGTTTTTCACTAGATTTTTATGTTTTATATGAACAATAAACAACTCTTTTTTTATTTCTAAATATTCATGGTTTTCTTCTTCCACTCTTCTTATGCATAATATTTGCTGTAATATCATTAATTATACAAATCTTGTGATGTTGGAAAATGTAAATTAGGAGATTTTAGATACCTGAAAACATTTTAGAGGATTCATAGTTTGTCCTAACTATAATACTTTTCTTTGAAATGAATTATTTTAAATGATATTTATCATATCGTGCAAAATTACCCCTACATGGCCGGGTAATTTTGAACCAGGTTAAAAATTCATGTTTTATTGCTTTCATTACTATTATTCCTTCATTTTTAAGAGTCATACAATAATTTAGGATAATTTCTTCTCTTTTATTCCCCTAGCTGACAATATTCTTAAAAATAAATTGCGGTAACTGAAAATAAGAAAAATGCTGTTATCCTGAATGACAGAAGAAAAATGCAGATCAAAGTTACCCTGAATGACTGCATAGATAATGGATTACTATAGATAATCGACGATAGATGGTGTGGTGCTGGCACTGTGGCTTCCTCAATTGATAAAACGAAAATATATATATATATATATATATATATATATATATATAATTTAAGATGTATTATCTTTGTTTCTCAACCGGAGTTTAACAAAAACTATTAATTAAATGGTTATTGCATTTATTTCTATTTATTAAGAGAAAAAAAAATCAGAATTTAAAAAAATAATTTAAATTGCGCGATCGCGATTTTTAAAATTTTTCATAATTTATTTTTATTAGTGATAATTTAATCCTGAAAGTAAAACTTGTTTTTTGAAATGAAAATTTTTTAGTGAAGGTTTTATAATGAGTATTTTTTAATTACCTGATTTTTTTAAAAGTTTTCATGCGTTACTTAATTACAAAAACTTATGTTATCGAGAGCATTACTTTTATGCTCAAATAGTAAGATACTTCCTTCTTATTGTTTGGTTCTTTCTCTTTTTTACGAAAAAGAGCAATTTTATTTCTTTTTTTAAAGTATACAGTGTGTTCCCTTAAGTAATGTCCTCCCTATTTACTTCAGAATAGCGACGACTATAGTTATAAACATGGTGTTTAGTTATAGTAAAGTGGTCAAAAGTCCTAGGAAAAATTTTGTTTACAGCTTCACTTAGCGGCAAACAGCGGAATCACTGTTTCTCGGAAAACCACACAGTTATCGGTGAGAAATTTCGTGCAAACCTGTAGGGTGTTATTGATTTAACATGAAATGCGTGTTACGCGTAAAAATAACTTAATTAGAAGTCTTGAATTGTAATTTTTGTATATGCAATCGCCACTAATTGCATGCATAAATGTCGAATTAAAAGGCACATGTAGATGCACATTTACTACCAAAAACTAACACTTTTAAGCATTGTACTGTTTATTTTTATTAAAAAATATCAGGATATATATATGCTGAATTTGTCCATTATCGGCAACAATGCATCATGTATTCTGCATGCTTTCCTATGATGAACACATTAACGACACCTATATTATTAACCCGTTAACGTCCGATTTATTTTCTTCGCTAAAATTTAAATTTTGTATTTCCCACCACTTTTAAAATCAAATTAACTTTTATCTAAATTTATCGAGGATTCTGTCTCGTGAAAGAAGGTATATATTTATCTTCCTTTTTACTGGTGGGAAAACCGCATTCTTGCTGTTTTTGTAACCGTCCTCAAACGAGGACGCTGAGCGTTAATGGGTTAAAATAAACAGTACAGTCGCTTTAAAGAAAGCATCTAATTTAGCTCTAAATAGGCGTACCAAAAAACGAATTTAACCATTCAATAGGGATTAGTTGGTTGGTTGTGTTTATGATGGCCAATATCAACACGCAGGATATAGACCCTAAGGGGAGTTGCCCTCCACGGGGGGAGGTCTTTTTAAGGGAACCTAATCCATATTTACGCAAGGATGTCTAGAGTTCGAAGAAAACCTACGGAGAACTCCAAACGATTAGCCACACGACCGAACTTGGTTTCAAACACAGTACTTTCCATCTACCAGTGTCGAGAGCAGAACCTCCCGGGCACTGGTGGGGGACAATACACTAGAGGTAAATGACTTTATTAAATGAACAGCCGTGGAGAAAAAGTGAACACCCCGTACTAATTTTGCAACTAATTATCGTATAATAAAGTTACTGGTACCAAACGATTGGAAATAAAGCCTAACTTTAGATGATGTATAAGAAGTTTGCTTACGGGGACATCTGCCCATCAAAACAGACCAAAATGTTGATTTTGTTTCAATAACAAGACCCAATTTTGACACCATAAATAAATTCTACATCCTTTAATTAGACTAAATGCATATTTGCATAAAGTTTGCATGATTAGTTTCTGAGAAATCAATTAATTTAAAATGAGCATATTTAAGGGGCTGTATCCAAATTGAATTTCGTTAGTCGAAGGTTATTGAAAAGCTACAGACTAACTATGTCACTTTTGCTATATATGGCCAAAGGTGACCGGCCACTTCGATTTTAGACATTTTGTTAATTATCTAGAAAAATACATGGTAAATTATTCTGAAACTCCAGGTGTGTAAACAGAACACTACAGGTCATATATTTCCGTGAAGATTTATACCCGAAATGCCATAGGACACCGCGAACAAATTAAAAATGAACGAAGATGTTTTGAATAACCCTAATAAAACTATTGTAGCAAAAGCATTCATAACTGCAGATTACGATTAAGTGGTTTACTATAATAAACTGTGTTCATTTTATGGGGATAGAATGCACACTCATAGAAAAATTAAGGTTTTTATAAAAACAGTCCCAAATTTTGAAAAGTATTTTGCTTATAATTTGCAGAATTCTTAATATAATTTTTTTTTTCAGAAAATACGGAAATCAACATTGTACTTAATACCCTCTAATCAGAGTTTTAAAAAATTATATGAAAAAAGAGCAGATTTATTAAATAATGTTTTTCTGCGCTTGCGTAAACTCAATCAAAATATAATTTGCATAATGTGTTAGCCAAATGTATAGAGCAACTTCTGTAAAAGTCTCAAAAACATAGCTTGAAATGTCTAAATATTATCATCGATAGAATGAGCTAAAAATCCGTTGTTCCCCAAAGGAAGCAAAAAGATGAGGGGCTGTATCCAAATATAGCAGAACGTGCAATATTGTGTAGGCTATATTACACTAATCAATGGATATATGGATATAGACCCTATTCTTTTTGCTTCATTTTTGTAATAATGGATTTTGAACTTATTCTATCGACGGTAATTTTCATAATTTTCAAACTGTCTTTTTGAGACTTTCACAAACGTTGCTGTATATATTTAGCTAACACATTATCTAAATTACATTTTGATTTCGTTAACGCATGCGCAGTAAAACATTATTTAGTAAACCTTCTCATTTTTCATACAATTATTTTTTTTTTTTTATTCTGATTACAGAGTATTATGTACAGTGTTACTTGTCATACTTTTTTAAAAGAACATTCTTTTATATTAAGAACTCTGCAAATTATAAGTAAAACACTTGACAAAATGTAGGACTGTTTTTATAAAAACCTTAATTTCTCTGCGAGTGTACATGCTATCCTCATAAAAATGAACACAGTTTATAACATTAAGCCACTTAATCATAATCTGCAATTTGAACTCTTTTGCTACATTAGTTTTGACAGGGTTATCCAAAAGTTCTTCTTTCTTTTTCAATTTGTTGACGGTCCCGTATGGGACTTTGGAAAAAAGACTTCCATGGAAATAAATGACTTATGTTATTCTGGTTACACACCTGGAGTTTCAGCATAATTGCACATGTGTTTTTCTAGATATTTAACAAAACGTCTAAAATCGTAAATGGGTGGTCATCTTTGGCCATGCAGTATATTAATGTATTATTTTTTGTAAATATTATCATTTCATTGACTTGACATAGTTCTTCTATTGTTAGATACCATAAAATCCGCTTTAATATTCATTTTATAATGCTTACAAGTGTTGAATTATCCTATTTAAAAATGTATAAGTTATCTGTAATTATAATAGTTTTCGAATATGAAAATGTGGTCGGAATTTTATAGGTATTTTTACAAAGTTTTTTCTCAGACTTTGAATTTATTTAACTCGCAGGGTTTTTTTTTTTTTTTTTTTTTTCAATATATTACATAAATGTAAAGAATTACTAACCAATGCAAAATTTAGGATAAAAAATAGTATAAAACAGCGTAAAGAATCAATTTAGAAAAATATGGGTATTTGCTTTTTTGCTTGAAAATAAATCCCAGGGCGATTAATAATGCCATTTTTTGAAAAAAAAGCTCTTTGAACAATGAGTGGGAAGGATTAATTCTTGTTAGTTCTTTTCAGATATGTTTGCATGGTTTATATTCAGATTTATTCGAAGAACTGAAATTAACCCTTAACTGCTTTGACAAAAATTGTGGCATAACTACTATGAGCGGTCTGTCAGACCGCTTGATCTAAAGATGAATAAAATGTTAAATTAACTCTCAGAATACTATTTTTGTATTAAACTTTATAGACAGGACTATTATAAATAAAATTCAGCTATTCAAAAGTCTACGAAACAAAAATTGACCATTAGCTATAGTTAAACTAAATATTACTTAATAAACTATAAAACTTGAAAACCTTAACGGTCTGTGAGACCTCTGACATCAGTTAAGGGTTAAAACAACTTTTAAAAGACATCAGAATAATCTTATTTTCGTTATTTCTATATGAAACTGGATTAATTTTGTATGATTAATTTTGTATGATTAAACTTATTCTGCTACTTCATTTGAAATTTTGCAATTAATTCAATAATGTCAGTGTACAAAAAGAACTTGCAATTCGTGGGAATATTTTATCTAAGATATGTATATTCACAAGGGTGTCGAGTGGTAAGGGAAAAACATAGTCAAAGAAGATATTAAATACTGTTAAAAACCAGTATTTTATTAAAAAGAAATTCGCTTTCTTTAATCTTTTTATATTATTGGAAATATTTTCTATAAGAAAATACTAGTAGCTATCTCTTTTTATGACAGTGCTTTTTCCTGACTACTCGCCACCTTGATTCAGAGAACAATTACTGTAATAAAGAGAACAATTTAACAAGATTTGAAAATATTACAGTAATAAGTATAAATTACCACAATGACTACATTGTGGATATTACAGTTGTTTAACTGACAAAAAATCTTTATGGCCAACTTTTCTAACTGTCAAATACTAGAATTTTATTAATCATTTTTCGTAAATATATCGGCATCTATATAAAAAGAGAAACTATTTCACGCGTTTTTTCATTTTATGGAAAGCACTGAAATGAATAATATCATTCTTACACTTTCGCTTTGTTCTCTAGAATTTCATGTTAATGTGATCACCCCCCCCCCACACACACACACACACATACACACAGTTTCTTTCAATAAAATTAAATATCAACCAAGCGCAAACATGTACGATTAAAAAAATTCAAGAAATTCAAAATTAAAATAATTCAAAGATTAAAAAAAAAAAAAAAAAAAAAAGTCCGCACAATGAAACTTAAAAATCTACAATTGCAACCAACATTTTAAAATATTGAAATTTCAAAAAAAAAAAAAAAAAAAAAAAAAAAAAAGATTACGCCAAATAAGAAAAAATGTTTCACATAATAAGAACTTTACCAAAAGAGTAGCAGAAAATTATGGGTAGATTAGTACACAAAAAAGAGGGCAAAATTCCACCCCTTCCAAATAAGACGCATGTTTTGCTTAAATTAAGAGCGGACCTGTTAATATGATGTACAGAAATCACTTTTATCAATAATTTCGTGTAATCTGCATTCGATTGATTCAATGAAAGTGTTAGAAACATCAGGATTACTTTTAATAATTTGCATAACACATGAATGTAGAAAGGAGTGCGTAAGAAGGCGATGTACTGAAATAAGTTTTACGCTTTGCTTACTTTGCAAGATAGACTTAAGTTTTAGATTGATCTTAAGCGAGACACCGTAATCCAGCCCAAATGCTTCAATAACATGAATATATTTTTTAATAAATCCACATAATTATTGGAAATTTTCCATGCCTTTTATTCAATATTATTTCGGTTTTTTTTTTTTTAAGCTATTGCATAGCTTTTATCGCGGGCTTTGAGCGCGGCGACCGAATCCAAAAAATCCGTAACGCGAAAAATCCTAACACATCCGTAACGAAAAAACCTAACACTCGGCTAACGTCGTTTCTGCTCGGCAGACTTCGGCATGGTATCCTTCGGTAGACACTGGCGCGGTATTTTTCAGATATTTAGAGGATATCAAATCTCAAACTTATGTTTCTTATTTCAGTTACCATAAATCTATAGTTTCAATGATAAAAATTCCTGATAGAATGTGTATAGAAAAAAATCGTCTTAAGCTAAAACATGGTAGGATAATGTAGTATTTGGTGATTGGACACCCGCCCAATGGTGAGGATCGAAAAATTTAAAATGTTTATAACTCGCGATCTAATTTTCGTAGTGCGGCCAAATTTTGTTTGGTAATTTATTATGAGACAGTGTTAATTTTTGATGACAGGTGACCTCCCACCTTGAGGGTCGAAATATTTAAAATGCTTATAACTCGCAATCTAATTTTCGTATCGCGGCCAAATTTTGTTCGGTAATTTATTATGAGAGATTGTTAATTTTTGGTGACAGGAGACCCCCCCCACGGTGAGTGTCGAAAAATTTAAAATGCTTATAACTCGCGATCAATTTTTGTAGCGCGGCCAAATTTTGTTTGGTAATTTATTATGAGACAGTGTTAATTTTTGGTGACAGGAGATCCCCCATGGTGAGGGTTGAAAAATTTAAAATGCTTATAACTCGCGATCTTATTTTCGTAGTGCGGCCAAATTTTGTTTGGTAATTTATTATGAGACAGTGTTACTTTTGGTGACAGGAGACCCCCCCATGGTGAGGGTCGAAAAATTTAAAATGCTTATAACTCGCGATCTAATTTTCGTAGCGCGGCCAAATTTTGTTTGGTAATTTATTATGAGACAGTGTTACTTTTGGTGACAGGAGATCCCCCACGGTGAGGGTCGAAAAATTTAAAATGCTTATAACTCGCGATCAATTTTCGCAGCGCGGCCAAATTTTGTTTAATGATTTATTATGAAACAGTGTTAAATTTTGGTGACAGGAGACCCCCCACGATAAGGGTCGAAAAAGATAAAATGCTCATAACTCGTGATCTAATTTTCGTAGCGCGGCCAAATTTTGTTTGGTAATTTATTATGAGACAGTGTTACTTTTGGTGACAGGAGACCCCCCACGGTGAGGGTCGAAAAATTTAAAATGCTTATAACTCGCGATCTAATTTTCGTATCGCGGCCAAATTTTGTTTGGTAATTTATTATGAGACAGTGTTAATTTTTGGTGACAGGAGATCCCCCATGGTGAGGATTGAAAAATTTAAAATGCTTATAACTCGCGGTCAATTTTCGTAGCGCGGCCAAATTTTGTTTGGTAATTTATTATGAGACAGTGTTACTTTTGGTGACAGGAGACCCCCCACGGTGAGGGTCGAAAAATTTAAAATGCTTATAACTCGTGATCTAATTTTCGTATCGCGGCCAAATTTTGTTTGGTAATTTTTTATGAGAGAGTGTTAATTTTTGGTGACAGGAGACCCCCCCCCACGATGAGGGTCGAAAAATTTAAAATGCTTATAACTCGCGATCAATTTTCGTAGCGCGGCCAAATTTTGTTTAATGATTTATTATGAAAAAGTGTTAAATTTTGGTAACAGGAGACCCCCCACGGTGAGGGTCGAAAAAGTTAAAATGCTTATAACTCATGATCTAACTTTCGTAGCGCGGCCATATTTTGTTCGGTAGTTTATTATTAGAGAGTGTTAATTTTTGGTGACAGGAGACCCCCCACGGTGAGGGTCGAAAAATTTAAAATGTTTATAACTCGCGATCAATTTTCGTAGCACTGCCAAATTTTGTTTGGTAATTTATTATGAGACAGTGTTAATTTTTGGTGACAGGAGATCCCCCATGGTGAGGGTTCAAAATTTTAAAATGTTTATAACTCGCGGTCTAATTTTCGTAGTGCGGCCAAAATTTGTTTGGTAATTTACTATGAGACAGTGTTACTTTTGGTTACAGGAGACCCCCCCCCCCCACGGTGAGGGTCGAAAAATTTAAAATGCTTATAACACGCGATCTTATTTTCGTAGGGCGGCCAAATTTTGTTTGGTAATTTATTATGAGACGGTGTTACTTTTGGTGACAGGAGACACCCCCCCCCCCCACGGTGAGGGTCGAAAATTTTAAAATGCTTATAACTCGCGATCTAATTTTCGTAGCGCGGCCAAATTTTGTTTGGTAATTTATAAGGAGACAATGTTAATTTTAGTGACAGGAGATCCCTCATGGTGAGGGTCGAAAAATTTAAAATGCTTATAACTCGTGATCTAATTTTCGTAGCGCGGCCAAATTTTGTTTGATAATTTATTATGAGATAGTGTTACTTTTGGTGACAGGAGACCCCCCTCCATGGTTAAGGTCTCAAAATTTAAAATGCTTATAACTCGCGATCTAATTTTCGTAGCGCGGCCAAATTTCGTTTGGTAATTTTTAATGAGACAATTTTAATTTTTGGTGACAGGAGACCCCCACAGTGAGGATCGGCAAATTTATAATGCTTATAACTCGCGATCTAATTTTCGTAGTGCGGCCAAATTTTGTTTGGTAATTTATTAAGGTATTGCATAGCTTTTATCGCGGGCTTTGAGCGCGGGGAAAGAATCTAGAAATTCCGTAACGAGAAAAAAAAACCTAACACTCCGGCTAACGTCGCTTGAGTTTGGCAGACTTCGGCACGGTATCCTTCGGTAAATTTCGGCAAACATTAAAACGGTATTTTTCAGATATTTTGAGAATATCAAGTCTCAAATTTATGTTTTTTATTTCAGCTACCGTAAACGTATAGTTTTAATGATAAAAATTCCTGATTAACCTACATGTATTGCAAGATAATAAAAATATTTTAAACGATATTAATTTCTCATTTATTCAATAAAAGAAAAAAAAATGTTTTGTTATCGGTCATCACGCTCAAAAAGTATAGCTTGAATTAATATCAAAGACAAAAAAAACTGCATAAATAAAAAGTAAATAAATAATTATGATTGCATAATTTGATAAAAAATGCTATGCAATAGCTTTACCGCGGCAGTCCCCGAGTGCCACACGTCTTTTTTTTTTTTTTTTTTTTTTTTTTTTTTTTTTTTAATTATGCTTTTATTCACATTCTATACGACCCTTTAAACCAGCATTTTGAAGTTTTAAAGTATAAATTGAAGACAAATTGGAAACAAAATTTGAAATTTTGGTTTTGCATAAAGTAAGACATAATTTGTATAAAACCGCCCGAAAAAGTATAGGTTGCGATTCATATTTTTTTCGAATAGCAATTTCATAACTCAGAATTCATATTATAAAACTTTTAAAATAAAAAAAATAAATATATTTATGTTTGGGTTTTTTAGTACTATAACCACACAAAAAAGTTATTCATTAGAATTATAATTTCAGGAGATGTTAATAAAAAATATGAAAAAGTAAATTAACATTTTAAGCTCTAAATTTCGAATACTTATAATTTCAAAACTTATAATTCGAATGAGATAAAATTTCGTTTCTATGCATAGTTTGAACCGAAGATTTAAAATATGTTGTCAAAAGTATGTGTTGCCATTGAAAAAACAAATTTTGGGCTAGTTTTAATTTACAGATGGCTTCCTATGCAAATTGTATATATATCACTCAAAAAAAAAGACTTAATTTCCTATCGATTGATATCAGTAATTTTCTTCTACTAGCATTTTTTTGCAGAGTTAGTAGAGATGCTTACTTTTTTTCCATGACTGTATGTTTAATAAAATGTTTAACGGTTTTCTTGATTATGAAGCTACATCAAACTTTAAAATTTTCGCAACAAACAAATAATTTTGACTTGATATTTTGTGTTTTTTGCAAATATTACTTTAGCATATCAAGCAAAAACTCATACTGTCAGATTCGTTCTTTCAGCTTAGGGATTACGGCTATGTAAAATTTTGAAGTCTTAACATTAAATTCAATGTTTTCGTTGCAAAACATGCTACAATGCAGGTAGTATTTCAAGCATAACTCAAACAGGGCTCCTAAATGGTCCGCGAACTGAACATCATTACTTTTTAACAGAAAATTTCATATGTTTCTACAGAATTTTCGCTAGAATTAACTTCCAAAGTTTGTTTATTGGCAATTTGCAAGAAAAATCTAAACGAAAAATTTCACTAAAAAAATTCTGATGTTCAGTTGGCGGACCATTTCGGAGCCCTGTTCAAAAACTATGTGACTGAATAAAATTAAACATATTTGAATCTTGTAAAAATCGATTATGATAAAAATTAATAGTTTACAATTCATGTTTTTCTAGAAAATTAATTTCGAATGGATATGTATTTTGAACTCAGTTTTCTAACAAAATATAAACTATGACGTTAAACTTTTTTTTTTTTTTTTCTAACAAGGATTGATTTCTAAAAACTTCAACTATGTGAGCCCAAAATTAAAGCTCGTTCTGCAAAGTATTTTTGCGTTATTCTCCAAAAATTGCCTACATTATAAGCTCCTATATTCTTAAAACTTCTTGGCATAAGTTAAAAATGAATTAAGCGTTATGAGTTCTAAATTTTAAATACGCATCATTATTCCTAATCTTTTTTGAACGAACGACTTTCTGTTTGGTACTCCAAGTATTTTTTTCTTTTCCGGAAAAATTCAAACGAATGAATATAATGAATATTTCAAAGTTCACCCTTTGAGCTCTGGTGGGTAAATTTCTTCAAAATTCCAAATGTCACATTGGCACCAGTATTTTGCAAAGAAAAAAACCGGTTAAGTATATACACGAAAAAATGCATTAAACTTTTTTCAAATAAATTTGGTCGAATTTTCTGGTGCCGTTGAGACATTTCGGAATTAAAATTATGTGGTAGAAAATTCTACCATCAGAGCTCAAAGGGTTAATACAAATTCAATAAAAGGCAAAGCATTTTTTTTAACAAATATTTTAAGAAGACATAATTCCATATTGAATGGCTATTTTCGTCTTTCCTTGCGTTTAATTTTTGATAAAATGGAGATTGGGGAGAAGTTTATTTATTTATTTATTTTTATTCCTGTTGCTGGTGATAGTTTCATAAGTAAATTAAGGGATCACTTCAGTTAAGCGAACACACTTGCAAACTAATGGTAAACCTTTAAGGACAATTCTTTAAAATCTCTGATTTGCATTTCAATATTTTAAATAAATATATTCAATATTTCAATATATACGTGATTCATTGGTCAGCTGAAGTAGGTCTCTACAAAGGCCGTCTGAGGAATCAAACATAAAAATATTATTTTAAAATATTAAAATAGAAATGTTATATTTTAGAAGAAGACTGGAATAGGTTTAATATTAAGTTCTGCGTGTTTTCGCGTGACTAAAATAGTTCTTTAATCGGATTCATTTTCAAATTATTGTGAAAACGCTATCATACTTCGTTGAAAAAAAACTTTGTTTAACGACACAATCAATGTGAAAATATGTTTTTTATTTCTATCATTTTATAAAATTTTCTGCATTGTCTTGTTTTTAAACCTTTATAAATTTGTTGAATCTGTTATGCAGCAACAGTTAACACCTACGACGCAAGTGATCTGAAAATATTTAGTTTCGTCAGTTTTACGACGAAATTATTTTATTTTAAACATGTTACTCTTTTTAAAACAACAATAGATTTTAATGTGATTTAGTTTTTTTTTTTTTTTTTTTTTTTTTTTTTGGGGGGGGGGGGGGTTATTTATCACATACTTAAACATCATGGGGTTAATAAAAGGCAGAAATCCTAAAGCCCAAGTGAAAACATTTGTTACAGTTACAATTATATAATAAAATATTGTTACAGTATTTTTACAATAGATTTTCAATTTACTCGTAAAACTAAAAATATGAAGCTCAATTCATAAAGACAAAATATTTGTTAGCTATGACATAACAGATCTTACAATGCATAGTAATTCAAAGCATCCTCAAAAGTCCCTGTAGCTCTTATAATTTTTCAACTCATTATAACCGTCAAAACTATAAGATAGGGATCTTCAACTTTTTGCTAAAAAATGTTTGCCACCACAAATATTGAAATATTATTGCCGCTTTATACAATGGTCAAAGTATCAGTTATTGAAAAAAGCAAATTTTTTTATTCAAAAATACCGATGGTTGGATAGTTAATTTAAGCATGGGAATTTACTTTTAGCGTTGGGTCAACGCAATACCAGCGGTTAATGGGTTAACCCTTTTCCCTCCATTGTCACCGCTGAGGCAACTCGCTTGTAACAATTGATTTTGGCACCAGTAATAAAGAAAAATAAAGTTTGTCTTATTTAATCAAAGCATTTTTTAAATTGTGCATTTATAGGAAACTTCTTTTAAAAAAGTGGTGCTGACCGAACAAAATTTGTATAAGAGACGCCAGAGTCCAAAGGGTTATTATAATGCTAAAACTATTACTTTAAGTCTTTTATAACATTTTATTGCTAAAATCTTGATTGCCAAATTGTAGAATTATATAAAAAGTGATCAAAATTGATAAAGTAATGTTGTAGGTACTATAGGGAGCTATGATAAAGGAATTTTAAATGTTATGGTATTTGACATTTTCCAGTCTATAAAAGTATTTAGTTCTAACAAGGAAGGTCACCATTGGGGGCATACTCAGAATTTTTTGAAAAAAACACGAATTAAACTACTCATGTAGGTTATAAAGGATCAGTGAAAATTAGCGGCGGAATTACATTATTAGATATGTAAAAAAATAAAATAGTTTGGAATAATTGGCGTGAAAAGCTGAAAGCGACGCGGGATTTGGCAAGCAGTGCATTTCCTCGCCAAAAGCAGACGATTTTAACGAATCTGAAAATTGATTTTAATTGACTTCACTGTTAAAAATCTGCAGCATTTACTGCAACGTCACTCCACTACTTTTGTAGAATATCTCTCTTCTGACCAATGAGAATGCTCCATAGCACGGCGAATTGACCGTGTCATACACTGTTAAAAATCTGCTGCATTTTGTTGCAACGCATTCCACCGCTTGTATATAATATCTCTATTTCAACCAATGAGAAAGCTCCATTTCACGGCCAAGTAACCGATTTCTATACAAGCAAGGGAGTGCGTTGCAACAAAATGCAGCAGATTTTAACAGTGTATTTTTCAGTTTGGAACAATTTTAATCAATTTAAATTGTGTTTTAAATGATAAAATATATTAATTTCATTTTGTTATAAGTACATATAAACGTATATGACAAAATTACACTTAAAGTAAAGTAAAAATGCAAAACTAAAATTACTTAAACTTATTTAAATAAATTGAATATAGAAAGTTTTTTCTTTAAAAAGTATTCGAAGCGAAAAAGCGTATTTTTCAAAATTTCGTTTTTTCACCAACCGGAGATAAACCGCCAAATAAACGAAATTTTTATTATTTTTTTACGGACATTATAAGGAGGTTCCGCCGAAATTTTTTTTATAAACATATATAACTATATGAGAAGAACATTCTGTAATTTTTTCAGATTTTTCTGAGTATGCCCGTATGGAGACCTTCCTTGTAAGTTAAAAATCTTAGCAGATCTTCCAATATGAGATGAACTATGTTATTTTAATTGGATCATATTAACTGGGATCCCCAAATCTTGAACGGATACAGATAGTTATTTTTAACATTTAAATAGCATTATTACGGTAATAACTTTTTAAAATTTTAGAAAGTTTTAATTATTTTTAATTATATTTTTTTATTTGTTACATCAAATCACTCGATGAACAGGTGTGGTTACTCTCTTTTTTTAGCTGAATTTTGTCTTTATTAAAGTGAAAGAAAAAGAATCACATTAATTATCTCATATAAACAACAACAAAAATAAATAAATAAATAAAGCTTCTTCTTGCTTGCTATTTGGTTACGGCTTGGTTTGAAAGTTGCTTTAAATTTTTAGCTTATACCTTTTTAATCCGTTTTGGTGCATAAATGACAGAAGGATTAAAAGGAAGTAATTAATAAAGCTATATTTTAATAAAACTAAAAAATATACATTTCTATTTTTTACATAATTAAGAATAAGCTCTAATTAAAATGTTTACTTTTCACGCAATTTCTTAATTTTAAAAAGGTTTCTTAATATAGTAGAAAAATTTGTTCTTTCAATATTTATCTAACAAGAAAATTTTCTTAAATAGAATAAATTAGATGTCATTTGCTGACCATATTTGCATAAATTTGATTAGTGGGTTATTTTGGGTCACTGCGGGTCACGCTAATTTTATACAGAAAATGGCCTAACGATTTTGACTACATTTTTTATTTTATCGTTTTCGGGCATAGAAATATTATTGGACTAGGTCTCACGTTCAAGAACATTCGAATAGTGGGTCATTTTGGGTCACGATGGATCAGAATTAAGCTAATTCTATCTAAAAAACGGTTCAAACTATTTTGACAAAATTTCATATTGCAGAGTTTCCGGGCACAAGAAGATCATTTTGCTACGTCACATATTTGAAATATTTTGACTAGTGGGTCATTTTTGAATCACAATGGGTCAAATCAATTTTATATAAAAAATGGCTCAAACGAATTTGAATAAATTTTATATTTACAGTTTTCGGTCACAAGAAAACCATTGGTCTAAGTCGCATGTGAAAGAAAATTCAATATGTGGGTCGTTTTCGGATCACTGCGAGCAGAGCTAATTTTTTAGAAAACGACTATAATGATTTAAATTAAATTTTGTATTCTATCGTTTTCATAATCAAAAAGACTATTGGGTTACGTCGCATGTTCAAAAAAATTCGATTAGTGGATCATTTTGGATCAGTATGGGTCCGAATCCAACTAATTATATATAAATAAGTTGGAAATTACACGTCAAATGCGGTGAATGAGATGTACTCGTACTATAACGAAGTTTTATGTATATTTAGATCTGGGTGCAATAGCTATTGTACTCTATTGCAAAAATGCATTGATTAAATTGCATTGCGATTTTATTTAAATCCAGTAATACAGAAGTAATGTGATTCATCTTATACAGGATGTAACCACCATGGCAAACTAGAATCATTACCTATCATGAGATATCGTTGAATTACATACGTATGATAGGATTTAATAGAAGGAAGAAAACTGTTTTTAATATCTTAAGCTTTAAATAGATTTTTATAAAATTTGAAACGACTCCACAAAATTTGTCAATCATTCTATATATTAAATTTCAAACATTTGGCTTGGTAGTTTTTGCTACTGTTATACGTGGACAGAGAGACGGATGGACCATATGACGACTACGGGGATATGTATTTATATAATTATGATATTTCCCTAAAGATCATAGTGTACTATATAACTTTTCAGTGTCTTTATAAACAATATATAAACGTTACATACTTTACATTTAATACTAAACAGCGCATAGTAAATCCCAGCAACACATATGATTATATATGATACAGCTTATACGTATATGATTACATATGATACACATTTGACATTATTAACATAAGTTCGATTTCTGCAATATAGACAGACAAACTGAATTCACGAACAGTTTTCAACTATGCTGGAAAATTTTTAAAATGCTTGATGGTTTAACCCATTAACGGGCAATGGTAATATACTTACTACTTAATTTTTATTAAAAACTGATTGATTCGCACCGGAATTTTTGGCGACATAATTTGTGTTTATATTAATATGACAGAAACTGACCCCCCCCCCCTTTTTTTTTAAATAAATTTGCTTATTGATTTTGGTGGCAATGAATCTTTTCAGTATTCAGCGAAAGAATTGATTTGCCCGATAAAGTGTTAAAATTTCACTTTCAGCAATTTATCACAACAGCCAGATGTATACTTGAGTATTTTTGTATAACCCTCTATTTTAAGTATTATCATTATATGCACGCCACTATTTAGTTAAAGTTTAATTAAGACTAAAACACACTGAAAGCTACTGAAATCACACTTTCACAGACAATCATGTATCTGATTCTTGTATAATTTTCTGTATAATTTTTTTATACTGTAGAAATAATTTTGGTTTACTAAATGTAGTTCAGCGTAAAAATGCATAAATCATTTACAAACTACTTTCAAGCAATTTTCGTTCATACTTACGTAACCCTTTCAGATTCTTTTGTGTTACCCTGTATAATATCTACAGCATTTATACGTACAACTAATATGCAAAAATTTAGTTAAACTTAAAAACTCATATCATAACTAAAAATGCACTTACAGCTCTCGAAATCATCTCTAATATGTATTTCTAGGATGTGTTTCGGGTGCTCTATAGAAGCCGAAATCTTTTGTGTGTCCTTGTAAATATTATGCACTTTCTATTATACATGAAGTAACTTGTAGTAAACCTCAAAAAACGTCCTGTATCTTTTCCTTATATGTGAACTAATTTATCATGATAGAAAATTGCCGGGGATCATGATTAATCATGATTAACACCCGAGGGCAATATCCCCCGTTCCCTTTCTTAATATTTATCTAATGAACATCCAATACTAATCACAAAGGCGTTTCATCAGAATGATCCTATATCTAAGATTTGAACGAAATCTGATAATTCTGTATGAAAAACTCATTTACATAAATTAAGGGAAGGGGCATTAGCCCCCGTTCCCCTTCTTATACTGATTGAATGCACTCTCAAAACTAATCAGGGAAGCGCCTTGTCATTATAAGCCTATATCCAAAATTTCAAGTAAATCGTATATTTTTTCATGAGTTATCGCGTTACGTACATACGTAAGCACGCACGTACATGCATACATACAAACATAACGGGCGGGTACATAAGCTCTCAGGCTTTGATTGCTTGTGAGCTAAAAACTGAAACCACGTTGGCTATTTCGTTTCCGCGAATAGTATGGTATAAGCAAAGGAACAAATGTCTGGAGAAGAAAAAATGCCGATGTGCCAGCTGCACACGAATGGAAGAATAATAAAAATAATATTGTCCAGTTAAACTGATGGCATGGAGCTCATAGGCTATGCGCACTAATTGTATATTACAGCCTTATATAATAATGCCCTTCGAAAAACAAAATTACGGAAAGAAATACCCCCTTTCCTTTTTTTATACTTAATCAATGAATCCCCAAAACTAATCAGAGGTACTTCTTATCATAGAATAAACCTGTATCCAAAATTCGAAGCAAGTCGAATAATTCTGCATGAAAAACCCATTTATGTAATTTAAGAAGCGTTTTTCCCCGTTCCCTTCTTTACGCTTAACCATTAAACCTCCACAATTGTTCAGAAATTCAACTTATCAAAAAAAAAAAAAAAAAAAAACCTACATCCAAAATTTAAAGCAAATCGGATACCTCTGCATAAAACTCTCAGCTTACTTAAAGAGGAGGAAATCGCCCGTATTCCCCTTTATACTTAACAAAAGAACAATGGGGAAAGCTTCTTACCACTATGAATCTGTAACCAAAATTTGAAACAAATTGGTTAATTCTGCATGAAAAACCATTTGCCTAAATTATGGGGGGTAGTTCCCCCTATCCCTCCTTTATATTTATCCAATGAATTCCAAAACAAATCAGGGAAGCGCCTTTTCAGAATGAACCTATAGCCAAAATTTAAGCAAATCGGTAAATTTTGGGTGAAAAAACCATCAACTTAAATTAGGAGGGGGGATTACCCCCAGTAACCCTCTTTAAACTTATCCAATGAACATCCAATACTAATCACGGTAGCACCTCATCAGAATGATTTTATATCTAAGATCTGAACGAAATCTGATAATTCTGCATGAAAAAACCATTTATATAAATTAAGACGAGGGGCAATAGCCCCCGTTCTCCTTCTTGTACTTATTGAATGAACTCTCTATACTCATCAGGGAAGCGCCTTATTGTGAGAAGCCTATATCCTTATTATGAGAAGCTTATATAAGTGTTATGTACGTACTTACGCATGTACGTACTTACAGAACGGGCGGGCATATAAACTCTCAGGCTTTGATAGCCTGCGAGCTAAAAATTGAAACCAGTTCACGTTAGCTATTTCCAGAAATATCCACTTGAAAATATTTTTAATGTCGGTGAAACTGCTTTTTTTAGTCAACTTTTACAGAGCCGGATTATAGCCATATAAGGTGAAAATTGTAAAGGCGGGAAAAAATATCTAAAGAATAACTTTCGGTTTTGTTTTGCTATCGTTATCACAGGAAAGCTAAAATCCTTTTTTCAATGTGAATTTGAAATACCCTGTATATACAAAAACATACAAATTTATGATTGTGAGTATATTTACTGTGCTGAGTTCATAGATCTCGCTCCTCACTTAAATAATGCGATATTTTTTCAGCTTTCATATTTTGTTGGAAATTATAGCTTGTGTATAATGAAGTGCAATTCTGTATCTTTAATAATTGATTCCCAGGAAGTTTGGATAAGTAATTCCTTTTTTTTTTTTGGTACATACGTGGAAAATCAAAGAGAACAAACTGTTTAAATACTGTATTATTTGGCTCAAAGGTGTGATATTTATTCCAATCACTCCATTAAAAGGAAAAATGTCTAACTGAAATATTTTAGGATATTAAAATTCAATCTCCCTTAATTTAAAAAAAAAAAAAAAAAAAAATCTAAAGAGTAACTTTTGGTTTTGTTTTGCTATCGCTATCGCAGAAAATCTAAAATCCTTAGTCATTGGCGAATCTGAAATACCTTGTATATATATATATATGTTTATGTATTGTGTGTATATTTATTGTTCTGAGTTCATAGCTCTCGCTCCTCGCTTAAGTAATCCGATAGTTTTGCGAAAATTTTTATCGGCTTTCATATTTATTGGAAATTATACTTTATGTATAATGAAGCGCAATTTTGTATCTTTAATCATTCATTCCAAGGAAGTTTGGATACGTAATTCCTTTTTTGGTACATACGTGGATAATCCAAGAGAACAAACTGTTGAAATACTGTATTATTTGGTTCAAAGGTGTGATATTTATTCCAATCACCCCATTAAAAAGAAAATGTCAAACTGAAATATTTTAGGATATTAAAATTTGATCTCCCTTACCTTTAAAAAAATACTCTAGTTTTTAAGAAAAATATACTTTTTTTTATTCAAACATTTGTTTTCATAGAAAAAAAAATTTAATTCGTTGCTAAAGTGCTCAAAATTAATAATTTACACCAGATTTTGAAAACAAATTTATTTCTAAATACGAAAAAGTAATATTTCACAGTATAGTAATATTTCCTAAATTTCTTTTACCAAAATTCTGATGCCAATATGACCTTCGAATATTGAAATTGCGTGGTTTCGTAAAAATACCAGAGTCCTTCAAGGATTAAGAAAGTGAAGCGTTTCGCACCATCAGCAAGTAATGACTTGAAAATATAGGTTTCTTTATAGCGTTATAGCGTAAAACAATGCATGTCATGATAAAATAAATTCAAAAACAGATTATAAGTGTTGATTAAGAATCAGTTATATCTAAAAAAAATTCCTGTCGGCTTGGCCTATAGGCGGAGGTAGATTTCGAAGAGTGCTCATTTCAACAACAAAAAATAAAGTATGATTAGAGATATACCCAGTTTAATAACTTCATTTGGCCGCTTTTGAAAAATTCTTAATTTCATTTTTCTGCAAGAACTGGTTTTATCAGAGTCATCTTAAGCGAAATTCAGCTCAAATGCCCATGTTGACAACATATTTTGAGATATATTCTGAATTTATTTAAAAATCAACCAAAACAGTACATCAGGGCTGTCCAACCTGGCGCCCGCGGGATACCAGAGAAATCTTACAGAAATGAAGGCCTTACTGAATCGGCGATATTCGGAGATTTAATGAGGCAAAAATTTCTGTAATTTTTCTGGTGTTCCGCGGGCGCCAGGTTGGACAGCCCTGTAGTACATTATATGTTCCTAAATAACAATAAAGAATACTGCCCAGTTAAACTGAAGGCATTGAGCTCACAGGCTACAAATACTAATTGCACATTAAAGCTTTATATTTTCAAGGGTTAATTCCGTTCGAAAAAAAAATTAAGAAGGGGAAACAGCTCTCCCCTTTTCTCTTTTTTTATACTTAATCATTGAACCTCCTATACTACCAAAGACATGCTTTATCATATAAAAAATCTATATCCAAAATTCAGAGCAAATTAGATAATTCTTAATAAAAACCCATTTAGCATTTATATAATTTAAAAAGAGTTATCCCCCTCTTTTATACTTAACCATTAAACTTCCAAAACTATTCAGAGATTTGAACGAAATCTGACAATTCTGCTTGAAAAACCCATTTATATAAATTAAGGGGGGGGACATTAGAACCCCTGTTCCCCTTATTTATACTTATTCAATGAACACCTAATAACAGTCACGGAATCGCCTCATCAGAATGATCCTAATCTAAATTTTGAACGAAAATTAATTCTGCATGAAAATCCCATTTATATCAACTAACGGGGGGGGGGGCATTAGAGCCCCTGTTCCCCTTATTTATACTTATTCAATGAACACCTAATAACAGTCACGGAATCGCCTCATCAGAATGATCCTAATCTAAATTTTGAACGAAAACTTAATTCTGCATGAAAATCCCATTTATATCAACTAACGGGGGGGGGGGGGCATTAGAACCCCTGTTCCCCCTATTTATACTTATTCAATGAACACCTAATAACAGTCACGGAATCGCCTCATCAGAATGATCCTAATCTAAATTTTGAACGAAAACTTAATTCTGCATTAAAATCCCATTTATATCAACTAACGGGGGTGGGGGGGCATTAGAACCCCTGTTCCCCCTATTTATACTTATTCAATGAACAACTAATAACAGTCACTGAATCGCCTCATCAGAATGATCCTAATCTAAATTTTGAACGAAAACTTAATTCTGCATGAAAATCCCATTTATATCAACTAACGGGGGGGGGGCATTAGAACCCCTGTTCCCCCTACTTATACTTATTCAATGAACACCTAATAACAGTCACGGAATCGCCTCATCAGAATGATCCTAATCTAAATTTTGAAAACTTAATTCTGCATGAAAATCCCATTTATATCAACTAACAGGGGGGGGGGGGGCATTAGAACCCCTGTTCCCCCTATTTATACTTAATCAATGAACACCTAATAACAGTCACGGAATCGCCTCATCAGAATGATCCTAATCTAAATTTTGAAAACTTAATTCTGCATGAAAATCCCATCTATATCAACTAACGGGGAGCATGAGCCCCCCGTTCCCCCTCTTATACATATCGAATGAACTCCAAAAACTAATCAGGGAAGCGCCCCTTGTCAGGATATACCTACATACAAAATTTCAAGTGGATCGGATATTTTTATCATGAGTTATCGCGTTACGTACATACGAACATACATACAGAACGGACGGGCACATAAGCTCTCAGGCTATGATAGCCTGTGAGCTAAAAAACTGTCAATTGAATGCGTTTGAGAGCAAAGTTCAATTTAAAAATGAGTCATAAAATAACCAATTAGTTATTTGAATACATCCTTAATTCTTTAATCATGATAGCTTCGGAATATTTTGTGCAAAATGCCCCCTTTGACAGCATTTTAAAATATATATTCTATTTTTATCAAACAACTGGCCAATGCGTCACATTATATAGTACATAAATAAGAGGATCAGTAAATTGGATGCGTTTGAGAGCGAAAATGGATTTAAAAACGAGTCAGAAAAAAGCAATTTGTTATTTGAATATTCCTCAAATTTTCAGTCACGATGACTTCAAGAAATTCTGTTCAATATACCCTTTTTGGCAACCTTTTTTGAAATATATTCTGTCTTTATCAAAAAATTGGCCAATGCGTCACATTATATAGTTCCTAAATAAGAGGATCTATAAATTGGATGCATGTGAGAGCAAAAATGGATTTAAAAACGAGTCAGAAAAAAACGCAATTTCTTAATTCAATACTTCCTTAAATTTTCAATCACGATGACTTCGGGAAATTCTGTTCAAAATACCCTTGTTGTCAACCTTTTTTGAAATATATTCTGTCTTTATCAAAAAACTTACCAATGCGTCACTTTATACAGTTTCTAAATAAGAGGCTCTACTATTTGGATACGTTTAAAATCAAAAATGAATTTATAAATGAGTCAGAATATAAGCAGTTTGGATTTGAAGTTTTTTCACCAACTCCTAATTTTGTTTAATTTATTTTTGCTATACGAATTGGTCCTATGAAAAACTTGTCAATATCAAAGGCGTAGATATTATTAAGAAGATGCAAAATAAATTTAATTAGATTTGATAGCTTAAAAATTGACGGAGTTATGGACCTTTTTTCTTTTTTCACCCCCTTTTTCTTTTCGTTTTTAATTTTTTTTCATCGGTAAAAGTTGGTCCTATCAAAAACTTGTAAATACAAAAGTTTTAGATAATTTTGAGAACATTTATAAAAAATTTAGTTGGACTTAATATCTTCAGAATTGACGAAGCTATGAATTTTTTTCTCCCAAAAACCCTGTTTTTTTTCTATATATATATATATATATAGTTTTGGGGTCTAGGGGTCAGGATCGGCGTAGATCTCCAAAAATTTTTCAGAAATTCCAACATTGGCACGATCGCAACTGGTAGTATTTCATACGAAATCTACCTAATAATAATGAGTATCGTAAAACAAGGAATGTCGTGGAAAAACAAATTTAAAAACAGATTATAATTATTGATGAAGAATGAATTATGCCTAGAAAAACTTTGAAAGAGTGATTGAGGTTTATGCATTTCTCTGATTATCTTGAATTACCACAATCAAAAAATACAAAAGCATTAAAATGTCATACTCTCACGATTGCCAGAAAAATACTAAAAATTACTTTGAATGCCACCATTTTTGTAGATAAAAAGTTGCCTTATAAAATTACAGAAATTTTACCTTTAAATCAGGCGAAAAATAAAATGTGCGAATAGTGGCATTCAAAAATAAATTTTAGTATTTATTCTGGCAACTCTGCATGTCCTATCCAGAGGAATAAAAGAAATATCTATCTGGCGTTAATTTTTATTTGGCAAAAAAGATTTAGATTCCAAAATAACAGTGTAGTTTAAAAAATTGTTTTCTCTTTCGTAAAATGTTAGGGGCTGTATAAATATAACTTTATCATTTTAGGAAGGAGGGGGGGATATGATATCGTAAGCTATCTCTAGAGAAGGGGAATTTGTCTTTTGTTATCGATATAATTTTTTATCCAATCAAATTGACTCTTTCTATTTTTAACATGGTTTTTGGTACAAAACAGCATGTTACCTTTTTTTAGCCTGTTATGAAAAATTTATGAAAATACAAAGTTATTAAAATCTCTAAATTATTATAAAATTATTTTAACACTAATATTGAGTGCCCCACCGTTTGACATTCCTGTGCTTCTTCACATGTGTATGCGTATTAGGGTGGTGCGAAAAAACAAAAGTTTTTATTTCCGAATCGCTATAGTGCGGAAAAGTTGCGATTGGTAAATAAAAGAAAAACTAAAAAAAAATTTTTGAAATCGGACATTATCTTCCGATTGCGCAAACCACCTAAAAATTCAAAAAAATTGAAAAATTCCGATTTTTTCAAAATTTTTTTTTAAATATTACATATACACATATTTTATCACTATAGTGATAAATATTTGCATATTGTACTGTTTGATAATAATAAAAAAATAAATTGCGTTTAGAGAATATCTTCCAATTGCGCACGCTCATTAAAAATCGGGAAAAATTCAATTTTCAGTGATTTTTGATATATTAAAAAAATCATTAAATAAGTTCTGTTTGCAGTCTCATGTTAAAATTTAAGTGTAAATTAATACTACTGAGCATGTTATGCCATTTTTGAAAAACCGAGATCTTACCATAACGAGATCGCTGCAAGGTTTAGTAGTTCTTCAAGGTTTAGAGTTTCGCGCGCATCTTGTTAGCCACGTTGCGAAAAATTGTTGAAGTTGCCTTATGTGTTCACATGATTCTGTCCCCAACCTCGTCCACTTGCACAGAGCGCCATTTCGTATCAGAGAGCCCGTGAACAAATTTCGTTTGTAAATTGGATGTATTGTGTTATTAAAAATACATTAACATGTGACAGGGACACGGATCTGGATACGTCGTTGACAAAGAAAATTACTAGACAATCTTTTCATTGTTCTATATTCGGTCATCCAAGAGATTTTCTGCCAGATATTCTTCCAACACACGAAGATGTTCTCCAATGCTACCTTGAAGAGAGGTCTCTATTAGCAAGTAAATTCAACATCATTAAAGTGAGTTTCTCATTTGTCAGCAATACAGTGGCACAAAAAATAAAATATATTTATTAGAAGGCGTCAATCCCAAAAGTGTTTGATTGTAGAATCATTTAGCTAATTAATGCCTTCTACGATAATATTCTAAACTAACGAAATCTTATATTCGAGACAAGGAATAGCCAAACCTTATAAAAAAGTTTGATAAATTTAAAAAACAAGAAACTCAACTGTGTGATATTTCAGCCTGCAAACGTGTAATGAATTTATATTGCTCCTGTAAAAAGTCACCAGATCTGAGGGAGCGTCTAATTGAGACTAATTGTACGTCTCAAAAACACAACAAAATTCCAGTCATTGAGCATAGATTAATCTACCTCCTGAGAAAGGACGGAACAGGAAAAATTGGTACTAAAATTTAAAAAAAAAAGAAAAAAAACTGAGTACAAGACTTGGAAGACGAAACTATATATTGAAAAGGCAACCTTCCAAATTTGTTGAAGCGAAAATAAAAGACCTTGAGCATTTAGATGAAATACAGGATAATTTTAATGCTAATGTAGGTATATGTAAAATATCATTGCAATGACGGATACAGCGTATCAGATTTAAGAAGAAGAAATTACCATAGCAAATGAAAGTGGAGTTACTATCTACATCTTTACATTGCGATCGCAATGGTGTATCTGACAGTGCAGGTGCTGCTAATCGTTGAGTGTACTAGAAGATATTCCTGTAATAACTAAAACAGATGCTTTTCAAGTTATTGACCTATACAAAATTAGAAGAAAACAAACAGAAAGAAAAAAAATACGGCAAAGTCAAGTGGAATAAGAAAAACCACATGACATACATTTTGATGAAAAAAGGACGATTATTTAGTTATCCTCCTTAGTCCTGGGACAAATATCACGATGGACAACATACACTGTTTAAAATTACTATAAACCATCTTCAAACATTTATCATCCTACATATCAATACATGTTATATGGACGCATTTATTGAAAAAGTCTAGCAGTATTTTTAACGATTTTAGAAGTATTTAAATTCTTTTAAAGGATTTTCTTTAGTTTCTCGTACAAGCGCTATATCCGTGAAGAATATTTGACAAAAAATCTCTTGGGGATGACAAAATATAGGACAGTGAAAAGATTGTCTAGTAATTTTCTTTGTCAACGACGTATGCAGATCCGCGTACCTGTCGCATGTTAATGTATTTTAAATAACACAATACATCTAATTAACAAACGAAATTCGTTCACGGGCTCACTGATACGAAATGGCGCACTGTGCAAGTGGACGAGGTTGGGGAGAGAAAAAGATGTGGACACATAGGGCGACTTCAACGCTGTTTCGCAATGTGACTAACAGGATTTGCGCGAATTACTAAACTTTTTCGCCCTGCAGCGATCTCGTCATGGTAAGATCTCGGTTGTTCAAAAATAGCATAACATGCACAATAGTATTAATTTACATTTAAATTTTAACATGAGACCGCAAATTGAACTTATTTAATTATTTTCTTAATGCATCAAAAATCACTGAAAATTGAATTTTTCCCGATTTTTAATGAGCTTGCGCGATCGGAAGATAATCTCTAAGCGCAATTTATTTTTTTTATTATTAAATAGTACAATATGTAAATATTTTTCACTATAGTGATAAAATATATGTATATGTAATATTTTTTAAAAAATTCTGAAAAAATCGAAATTTTTCAATTTTTTTGAATTTTTAGGTGGTTTGCGCGATCGGTATATAATGTCCGATTTAAAAAAAATTTTTTTAGTTTTTCTTGTATTTACCAATCGCAACTTTTCCACACTATAGCGATTCGGAAATAAAAACTTTTGTTTTTTCGCACCACCCTAATGCGTATATAATCACGGTTCGAGAAACGAAGTACAATGAGCAAAAAAAGTATTTCCACACCAGGTAAATTTGCTGTAACATGTGTATAAATAAATAAAAAGAAACTAAGAATTAAAAATACCAACACTTTTACAAACCAAATAAACATATTTAACATCTGACTTAATATTTATATTTAAAATATGAAAACATAAAAAAGTAACATTTGTACTGCCAAAAAAATATTTGCACACTAGCAATAAAAATAGAACTAGAGGAATTGTTTAGAAGTTAAAAACAATGCTAATATTTAGTATACATGTCCTTTGGTTCAATTACAGCTTGTAATCATCTGGACATTGATTCTATTAATTTGTGACATGCTCCCCTGCTGATTTGTAGCTATTCTTCCCTAAGAACTTGCTTAAGTTCTGATTTGCTAGAAATTTTCTTTTTCCTTATTTTCACATCAAAAATATGCCTTAAATTTTTAATCGGGTTGAGGTCTGGTGATTGTAATGGTGTTTCCAAATGATTTTTTACATTATAAAGCAACCATAACCTCGTAATATATGCAGTTTGTTTCAGATCGTTATCCTGTTGGAATAATATGAATTATGAACTCCTAATTTCAGAGCACTATTAGATAAATAATCTTGCGATACATTAATATATTGGTTAGCATTCATATTGCCTTTAATAAATGTCATTTCGCCAACTTTGTTAACCCCTTGAAGGGCGGTGGCATAAAATATATACCACTTGATTTTAATTGAAAAATGCCACATTGACACCACAATTTTGAAATGAAAATTTTAATTTTGTCAAGTACGCGAAGATAAGCATTTATATGTTTTGAAATAAAATTGTTTTTAAATTCTGGTGTCAGTCGATCATTTCAGCATTTAATGAATAGAAGTGCTTTGCCCCTCAAAGGGTTAAAAGGCATGCATACCCAAATCATTACATGACCACCGCCATGTTTTAGAGTTGGTTTTAAGTTTTTAATTTAAAGGGAAGTATTTGGCTTTCGCCTTACAGTTTTCTTACCATCTGAGCCAAAAATATTGAACTTGCTTTCATCGGAAAAAATACGTTTTCCAAAACTCTAGTGATTTCCTGATATAAGCTTTTGCAAATTCATGTCTTTTCACCCTATTTGTTTCACTAATAAATGATTTTTTTCGAGGGGCTGGCTCTTCCTCGAATGTTTGCATCATGAAGAATATTTGTAATTGATTGTGGTGTAACTATTGTTCCCGACGTTGAAAATACATCAACAGCCAATTCTCGAGCACTTAGAAAAGGGTTTTTTGAAGATTCTTTTATGATGGCTCTCCTTTCCCTGGTATTTAGCTTTCTTGGACGCCCAGTTCGCTGCTTATTTATTGTCGAACCAGATTCTTTTTTCTTCTTAATTACACAGCGAATACTAAAAAAGTTTAGATTGAATTTTTTACCTATTCCTCGGTGACTTAATCCAGAATTGTTAAAAAAATATAATCTTCTCACGGGTAGCAACAGACAGTTCACACGTTTTCGGCGCCATTAGAACAAAAACTCCCCAGAATCCCTGCTCCAGTTAATATATTACGTGACTTTAAAGTGCGGGGCTGATATGCTAAACATTTGCATAATTTTTACATTTAATGCCTTTTTTAACAGTTAACGCTTCGTGTGCAAACACTTTTTAGGCATGAGAAAATATTAATTTATTTTTTTAAATATGAAACACTACTGTTTAAGGGAAATGGGTAGTTATTTTTCTTTTCTTCTTATTTAAATAAATGAATAATTAAGAGAATAGTATCAAATTTGCTTTCTGTGGTTACTTTACAAAAAATCGTCTGCGTGCAAATACTTTTTTTTGCTCACTGTATCTTTTAAATGAAGCTTGTGTTTTACTGATAAATAAAAGGGAAAGAGAAGGAATATTTCCACTTGTTTTGTTGACAAGAATTTCTATCCCCTCCACCCATCCACCGTTCAGGGCAAGTGCAGCAGGACTTTATTAATGCTGAATGCATTATTAACAGAAAGCCATTATAAAATATTTTTAAATAGTAACTATTTATTTTATGTGTTATTTGATATAAAGTTTTTTCATATGCAAAGAGATATTTTATTGACTTCTCTTCATCTGAATCATAAATGTATGCGAAAAATAAATGTAACCATTTTTGTCGCTTCGAACAAAAGAAATAAATTCTAGAAATCAAAAAAAAATTTTAGAGTTTGATAAAGATATCATTACCAAGGAAGAGGGGGCAAAGAGGGTCGAGAGATGATAACGTATGATATCGGAAGGGGGTAGGGTGTCCAAAATTACCGAAAAGTTTATAACGTTATATTTGCACAGCCCCTTATATCAGCAATGATGCACTTCAATGATACGCTACAAAATCGCATTGGCCACTGACTGATAGCGTAATTTAATGGTTATTAACAGATATGTGCACTTATCTATACAACACTATAACAGGTTGTTTGATAAAACGATGTGAGTACTCGCCATGTTTGTCTGAGTTAACGCCACTTGATTTTTGCTTTTCGGGAGCACTCAAGAACGTCGTATATACTATAAGGGTATCCCACCAGCATAGCAGTGTCCTAAAATTGTAATAGTGTCCTAAAATTGTTGGCATATACAGTAATCCCTGTTACTTATGTAAAAGATGTCATCATGGACATACCGAGCATTACTTGATTAATGCACAGTGCGACTGGTTCGGGATCTTATTGAGAACGGATTAAAATATCAGGAGGACCCAAATAAGGCACTATATACATGATCACATAATAGCAAATTTACATTGGATAAATATTGCTTGATAAGATGACTGCATTTCAATAATTTTAGAGCAATTTTTGCAAGTTCAAAATAGTCAGATGTAGCAATATTAAAACTTTCTTTTATCTCATACATGTTAATACGTCCTAAAAAATGCAGAATAGCAGGTTTACTTTTTAAGTGATTTACACAAAGATCCAGTCTGCAACAACTTACGTCAACTTCTAACTGAATCTGAAGTTTAGTGAAAATCCGTACATTAATTTCTGAGACAGAGTTATCGCGAAAATCTTTAAAATATCTGTATAACAGTGCCACATGTTAGGTGATGTACAACAAGAACTCATAACAATCAATTTTTATCCGACACTAACTGAATATGAAATTTGATGCAAATCCATACATTAGTTCTTCAGATACAGTTATTACAAAATTGTGCAAAATGCAGCATAGCAACAATTTGCACTAAAATCTGAAAAACATTAATCTGCCTCAGGAACTAACTCAATTTGAAGTTTTATAAAAATCTGTGCATTATTTCTTGAGATAGATATATTGTGAAAATTGTGAATAATGCAGCAAAACAGAGCCACCTCTTGAACTAATCGGCTCTAATTTACATCATGGTCTACCTGAATCTAAAGCTTTGTAAAATTCCGTGCATTATTTCTTAAGATAGAGTGTCCACAAAATTTTTGTCATATAAAGATTTACAGAGTGACAGATAGACGTTATCTAAAAATTCTCAAATCGTGTTTAGGACCTTCTAAAACTTATTAATCCATCAAAACCCAGAAGTCGAATTTTTTCACGAATTCGGTACTTTCTTCTTGTAAAGATAGAAGAAAGTAAAAACATATGGACAAAGCATGGACTCCCAAAGACAGTTACTAACGAAGAAGAGATCTAAGAATTGAGGCAAACACACTGACTCCAAAATATAAACATAAACGTTTCAAAACTGACTAAAACCAGCTATTATTGCTTCAAACGGATTTCGCAAGCCGTCTTTAATACTCTAATTGTTAGACAATCGTTATTGTATAAAATAACTAGTTAAAGCGTAGAATCTGATAATTTTACACACTTTAATAGACTTGGTTAGTTATTTCATGAAATAATTAGGTATAAAGGCTTATACGCTTTGATGGTAACATATATGTATAATATAATTAGGGATGAGATTTCCGCTTTTTTGGCCACCAGTATAATTTTAGAGAAAATGTTGTTCTCTTAAATCGCAAAAATGTTCCGATTTCATAATATAGCATTTTCTCTGAAATTTTACTGGTGTGCAAAAAAGCGGAAATCTCATCCCTGTATAATATAATATAATGTATCTCGATAGGAGTGAGTTGTTAAACAAGCAACCAGAGAGACACACATGCATTTTATATAGAAAAATAATGCAGATTATAAATTTTATACAACTGTATTAATCCTTTTTACAATTAAAATACGTTTTAGAATCGAAAAAATGCCTAGAAAGTGATAAGATTAATTTTGCGAACTTCATAAAAACAAAAACATTTTAATCAGCTGATTTTGTTCTTTCAAAATTAGAGTCAATCATTCATGACATTAGCATCCTAAAGTTTTCACATCTTGTTACTCTATGAAGATTTAAGAAGTACATAAACCATGCTTTTTTAGGGATGCTTTGATTTACGAAACTCAATTAAAAATATCAAAAGTAGCTCGTTTTATTTGAAAAAATAAATTTGGTATAATGTATACTACACTGGTGGACAAAATTAAGAGATGGAAGGCATTTTCCCAAATATCTCGAGAAATACTGGATAAAAATCAATAAAAATTGTTATGGATATAATTTATAGTATGACAATAATATGTGCAAAGCAAAAATTAAAAGGCCATTCATTGGCAAGAGTTATTGCCAACAGTCCAATGTGGACTGAAATTCATGATGAAAGATGGCAATGAAAGTGAGGGTTGTATGGGGGGTGGTCGCCTCTAGTATGGTGTGTGGTCACTTCTGATAGATAGACAACATGCACAATGAATGTGCATGCTGTTAATAAGAGAGTTAAGGATTGCTTGTGGAAGACTCTCCCTCTCTTCCACCAGAGCAATTTTTAACTCCGGAATGGTTCTGGGTGGGGTTTGGCGTCTCGCAATAGCCCTTCCAAGAGCATCCCAAGCATGTTCAATGGGGTTAAGGTCAGGAGATTTGGCTAGCCAATCCATTCGATGAATATCCTCGCTTTTCAGATACTCCTCAACCAGGCGAGCCCTATGTGGTCGGGCATTGTCGTCCATAAAAATGAATTCAGGGCCAAGCACCCCTGAAAAGACGGGATTGTAGGATCTCCTGCCTGTACCTCTGGGCATTCACGGAACCAGTGTCAAACACATGGGGCGGTGTGCGGGTATCTTGCATTATCCCTGCCTAACCCATCAGTCCTCCACCAGCATAATGGTCCCTTTCCATGATGTTACTGGGATTGTATCGGGTCCCAGGTACCCTCCATATGAATATTCGCCGAGAATCAGGTTGAACACTGAATCTGGACTCATCTGTGAACAGAACATTTGCCCATTGGAGCTGTGTCCAGTGTTGGTGCTGTCTGCACCATTGTGCACGCTCTCTTTTGTGAAAGGGAGTGAATGGGATGCAAAAGGCGGGCTTCCTGGCATACAACCCTCTTTCACCGAGCCTCCTGGCAACAGTCTTCCTTGAAACTAATGTTCCTGTGGCAGCAGCTAGGTCCCCAGACAGTTGTGTTGCTGTAGACGTTCGTTGAGGAGTATCTGGAAAGCGAGAATACTCATCGAATGGATTGGCTAGCCAAATCTCCTGACCTTAACCCCATTGAGCATGCTTGGGATGCTCTTGGAAGGGCTATTGCGAGACGCCAACCCCCACCCAGAACCATTCCGGAGTTAAAAACTGCTCTGGTGAAAGAGTGGGAGAGTCTTCCACAAGCAATCCTTAATTCCCTTATTAACAGCATGCATACTCGTTGTGCATGCTGTCTATCTATCAGAGGTGACCACACACCATACTAGAGGCGACCACACCCCATACAAGCCTCATTTTCATTGCCATCTTTCATCATGAATTTCAGTCCACATTGGACTGTTGGCAATAATTCATGCCAATGAATGGCCCTTTAATTTTTGCTTTGCACATATTATTGTCATACTATAAGTTATATCCATACCAATTTTCATTGATTTTTATCCAGTATTTCTTGAGATATTTGGGAAAATGCCATCCATCTCTTAATTTTGTCCACCAGTGTATATATATATGTATGGTATACATTATACCAAATTTATTTTAATAGGTAATTAAAGGTATATATATATATATATATATATATATATATATATATATATATATATATATATATATATATATATATTACCTTTACTTCAAACAACGAATGCATATTGGGAAAATAGACGTAATTCCCTGTTGAATTATACTTACTGCATATCTGTGTTATAATTTGGTAATAAAATAATAAAATGTTTGCATTTTCGATTGAATGTGGACCAATGTAAGCTGTTTTACATGCGTTTTTCCAACAATCCCCCCCCCCTCACTTTAAGATATAGGCTGTTAGGGAGAGAGCCCTCCGTGGGGTTCTTTCTAAGGGAACCTAACCCGTATTTACGAAAGGAAATCCAAAAGATTCGAAGAAAACCACGGAAAACTCTGAACGATTAGACCGCCGGGCGCGATGGGGTTCGAACCCAGCACCTTCCACATACTAGTTTCGAGGGCAGAATCTCTCGGCCAGTGGTGGATTGCTCTACAAACGGTAAAAACTAATGCGTAAAGTTGTGGAAAAAATAAAACTTCTACTAACTCTGCAACAAATCAAAATTACAAGTACTAGACGATTGGAAATAAAGTCTACATTTAAATTATGTATACGAAATTTACTTAGGGGGACATCTACCTATTGAAACAAACCAAAACTTTGTTTGTTTGTTTTTTTCCAATAGCAAGACCTAATTTTGATACAATAAATAAATTTTACGCCCTTCAATTAACCTAAATATAAATTTGCATGAAAATCTTGCAATTAGTTTAGGAGAAATTAATTATTTTGAAATGGCATTATTTTAGAGATTGTATCCAAATTGAAGTTCAGTACTCGAAGATTGTTGAAAAGCTACAGTTTGACTAAGTCACTTCTATTAATGTATTATTTCTTGCTAATATGACCATTTCACTCACTTAATAAAATTCGCCTATTGTAATATACCGTATAATCCTTTTCAATATTCATTTTATGATCCTTACAAATGTTGAATTATCCGATTTAATTGTGTATAAGTTATCTTTAACTATAATAGTTTTCAAATATGTGAATAGAATTGGAATTTTATAAGGGCTTTTATAAAGATTTTCCTAAGATTTTCAATTTATTTAACTCGCAAGTGTTTTTTTTTTTAGTTTAGTTTAATTTATTGGAAATAAACGGTCAAGTGCGAGTATTACTCACACTCAGATGGTTCCGTACAATATATGTAATAATTATTATTTGTATTAATATAAAAAAATCGTTGCTAAAAGGATAATAAAACTTTGTAAAAAAAACTATGCAACGTAAGGTTCAGTATAGCTGAATATACTACAAAAGTATACATGTAAATGAGACTACCATAAAACTTCAAAAGCATATAAAGCGTAAATTATATCAAACATTACTATTATGTGCAACTCTGTTTTTTAATCTTATCTCAAAATGTTTATGATGAACTGAATTCAGAACTAATAATAAAATTAGTGCATATTTAAACTTCATTTGGCATTTCAGAAAACTAAATTCAGCGTAGTAATAATCTTTTCCTTTTACAGTGTCGCTAAAATAAAACCCTTCTTCATGATTTAAACTTGGCATTGTGCTCAGCGTGCTTCGAAAGATTGTCGCAAAGTGTTATAGGAATCTCAAAGGGGGTCCCATAGTATTTATGTCATTATTTCTAATTAAATTAGTCAGTTTAAAACAGTCTGACGTTTATCGCTTTTGTAGTAATGCTTGGCATTGCATTAAACAAATATATCATTAAAAGTAGTTTGGGCTGTGCATATATAACACTATCATTTTGGGGGGAATGGGTGTCTGGCACATGATATCGAAATATATTTCTAGTGGGAGGGGGATTGTCTTTTGATATCGTTATCATTTTTGATTCAACCAAAATTTCCTTTTTACTTTTATAACTTGTCGTTTATATCAAAATACTGTGTTAAATGTTTTTAGTCTGTTATCTATTTTTAAGGAAATACAAAGTTATTGTTAAATCAGTAAATCATTAAATATTTAATCCTAAAACATGTAATTCCCCAACGTTTGGCATTGATATACTGTCATATGCGTTTGCATATATTATCTGCAGTTCGATAAACACCAAATGTGAAGGATATTTGAAATGATACTTGTTTTGTTTATTAATAAATATGTCAAAAAGGAAGTTGTTCTCCTGCCCCCCCCCCCCCCTCAAATCAGAGAAAAATTCAAGAAGACATCATTACTGTTGAATACATTGAGTAACAAAAAGCAATTATTACACAGTGTAAAGTAATAGCTATTTCTTTTAGGCGTTATTTGATATAAATTCATATACAAAGTGACATTTTATCCATTTCTCTTGATATGAGTTAGTAAGATTAGATGTAGTTTAAAAAGATATTAAGATTATATTTAACAAGGAGAGGGCCAACCTTGATAATTACAGATATTGATTATTTTTATATATGTTGTAGGTAGAGGCTCCGTAGTCTCAAGTTCAAGATATTTTCTACGACGCCCTTTAGTTCTCGAGAAACAGGGAGTTCTAGTACAAAACTTTTTATGCTGGCGTAGCTCATTAGGTCGTGCGTTAGTTCTTTTATCCGCGGGTCCCGAGTTTTATCCCGGAGGGAGCTACTTTATATATTATGTATATATATATATATATATATATGTATGTATGTATGTATGTATATATATATATATATATATATGTATGTATGTATGTATGTATGTATATATATATATATAACCATTAGATAATACTACAAATCAACATCAATATGTGGAATAACTCGTTAATGACAAATTATATCAAACAGAGGAATTGTCAAAAATTGGAATAATATTGGAAATGTGGTATTTAGCTCGTTATCAAAGGCAATGATAAATAGACACATTAATTGCGATTCAATATGACAGTAATATAATACAACATTAATAAATCAGAGTGATGAAAAACAAGTAGCAATCAAATGGAAATTCTTAAAGAATGGTATCAAATGACTACAAAGTAGAAATCCAAATGATACACTATGAAAATGCGCAAAGCAACATTGGACATTGTGTATAAAAATTAAATAATTTGCTAATGTTAAACATATAGCTATTCGATTATATATTAACTTAATAATATATAAGATACCCATAAATAGAATTGGATTTTCAGAATGAATTTTACAAATCATAGTGAAATAGAAATATAAAATATACATTCATAATTACTTGCGCTTTTGCATCATAGCAATTTGAAAGCTTATATAGAACCATTAGATAATACGACAAATCAACACCAATATGTGGAATAACTCGTTAATGACAAATTATATCAAACAGAGGAATTGTCAAAAACAGGAATAATATTGGAAATGTGGTATTTAGCTCGTTATCAAGGGCAATGCTAAATAGACACATTAATTGCGATTCAATATGACAGTAATATAATACAACATTAATAAATCAGAGTGATGAAAAACAAGTAGCAATCAAATGGAAATTCTTAAAGAATGGTATCAAATGACTACAAAGTAGAAATCCAAATGATACACTATGAAAATGCGCAAAGCAACATTGGACATTGTGTATAAAAATTAAATAATTTGCTAATGTTAAACATATAGCTATTCGATTATATATTAACTTAATAATATATAAGATACCCATAAATAGAATTGGATTTTCAGAATGAATTTTACAAATCATAGTGAAATAGAAATATAAAATATACATTCATAATTACTTGCGCTTTTGCATCATAGCAATTTGAATGCTTATATAGAACCATTAGATAATACGACAAATCAACACCAATATGTGGAATAACTCGTTAATGACAAATTATATCAAACAGAGGAATTGTCAAAAACAGGAATAATATTGGAAATGTGGTATTTAGCTCGTTATCAAGGGCAATGCTAAATAGACACATTAATTGCGATTCAATATGACAGTAATATAATACAACATTAATAAATCAGAGTGATGAAAAACAAATAGCAATCAAATGGAAATTCTTAAAGAAGGGTATCAAATGACTACAAAGTAGAAATCCAAATGATACACTATGAAAATGCGCAAAGCAACATTGGACATTGTGTATAAAAATTAAATAATTTGCTAATGTTAAACATATAGCTATTCGATTATATATTAACTTAATAATATATAAGATACCCATAAATAGAATTGGATTTTCAGAATGAATTTTACAAATCATAGTGAAATAGAAATAAAAAATATACATTCATAATTACTTGCGCTTTTGCATCATAGCAATTTGAATGCTTATATAGAACCATTAGATAATACGACAAATCGACACCAATATGTGGAATAACTCGTTAATGACAAATTATATCAAACAGAGGAATTGTCAAAAACTGGAATAATATTGGAAATGTGGTATTTAGCTCGTTATCAAGGGCAATGCTAAATAGACACATTAATTGCGATTCAATATGACAGTAATATAATACAACATTAATAAATCAGAGTGATGAAAAACAAATAGCAATCAAATGGAAATTCTTAAAGAAGGGTATCAAATGACTACAAAGTAGAAATCCAAATGATACACTATGAAAATGCGCAAAGCAACATCGGACATTGTGTATAAAAATTAAATAATTTGCTAATGTTAAACATATAGCTATTCGATTATATATTAACTTAATAATATATAAGATACCCATAAATAGAATTGGATTTTCAGAATGAATTTTACAAATCATAGTGAAATAGAAATATAAAATATACATTCATAATTACTTGCGCTTTTGCATCATAGCAATTTGAATGCTTATATAGAACCATTAGATAATACGACAAATCAACACCAATATGTGGAATAACTCGTTAATGACAAATTATATCAAACAGAGGAATTGTCAAAAACTGGAATAATATTGGAAATGTGGTATTTAGCTCGTTATCAAGGGCAATGCTAAATAGACACATTAATTGCGATTCAATATGACAGTAATATAATACAACATTAATAAATCAGAGTGATGAAAAACAAATAGCAATCAAATGGAAATTCTTAAAGAAGGGTATCAAATGACTACAAAGTAGAAATCCAAATGATACACTATGAAAATGCGCAAAGCAACATTGGACATTGTGTATAAAAATTAAATAATTTGCTAATGTTAAACATATAGCTATTCGATTATATATTAACTTAATAATACATAAGATACCTATAAATAGAATTGGATTTTCAGAATGAATTTTACAAATCATAGTGAAATAGAAATATAAAATATACATTCATAATTACTTGCGCTTTTGCATCATAGCAATTTGAATGCTTATATAGAACCATTAGATAATACGACAAATCAACACCAATATGTGGAATAACTCGTTAATGACAAATTATATCAAACAGAGGAATTGTCAAAAACTGGAATAATATTGGAAATGTGGTATTTAGCTCGTTATCAAGGGCAATGCTAAATAGACACATTAATAGCGATTCAATATGACAGTAATATAATACAACATTAATAAATCAGAGTGATGAAAAACAAATAGCAATCAAATGGAAATTCTTAAAGAAGGGTATCAAATGACTACAAAGTAGAAATCCAAATGATACACTATGAAAATGCACAAAGCAGCATTGGACATTGTGTATAAAAATTAAATAATTTGCTAATGTTAAACATATAGCTATTCGATTATATATTAATTTAATAATATATAAGATACCCATAAATAGAATTGGATTTTCAGAATGCATTTTACAAATCATAGTGAAATATATATATATTTGTAATTGAAAATTAATAGACATATTGCCAATTAAAAAGTGTGAATCAATTGTAATTTTAATGTATTTATTTTTAATTGTACATAAATTGCTGCATAATACATCATAAAACTTTTATTATGTTTTTAATAACTTTTAAAATATATTTCATATATTCTTTAAACTTTTAATTTTTTAAAAATTATTTGTAAAATGTAAGTCATATATTCTTTTTCGATGTAATGATATCTAACATTTGTATCAATTCGTGAATTTAAAGTAACACAATTTATACGTTGCATCAATAACTGAAGTAGAATCGATGATAATACTGACTTATTTTCAAATTAAGAAGCATAATTATATTAAAAATTAGCATAAGAATTAAATTATAACCTCTTTTTCGTATATTAAAGATTGTTAATTTTGTAATGCTTATATGCTTCGCTTTGAATTATTTTGAGTTCACCTTTATCTTCTTTATGGATTTATTTTTATTTTTGCCACAACTAGAGGGAGCTAGAAAATATTTTGGAATTTTTGCTGATCATAATAGATCCATTTTTTTTTTTTTAATTTCTTTAAATGCTGAGAAAAGTTTAAAAAATCAAAAAGACTCTGTAAAAATTTAAATATTTAAATTGTAATTAATGTACATTTTTTAATTTTTAAATTGAGATTATTAAATTATTGGGTTGGGGAAAAAGTAATTTCGCTTTTTTCCAATTGATGGTTTTAAAGTAGCATATCTTGAGTAATACTTACTCAATTAAGCCGTATTATACAGCGTTTGAAAGGTAACACTCTCTAAAAAGTTTTACATATAATAATAGTGTCATCTGTTTAATCAGTCAAAAGTTATTGCATTTTAGAAATTGAGATTTTTGAAGAGAAGATCATTTTCGTCACATTTTGCTTTTTACTTCTGAAAAGGAAAAAATGCAGCGCAGACTCATCGGAAATTGTCTGGTGTTTATGGTGATCAGTGCTTAAATAAACATCAGTGTCAGAATTGGTTTGCTTGTTTTCGTTCCGGAAATTTCGATTTTAAAGATGAACCTCGGCCGGGCCAGTCGTTGAAAATGTCGATGAAATAAAAAAACGAAATCGAGGTAGACCAACACATTTCTTTCCCCGACATTGCTACGGAACTAAACATCGGTCATAAAACAGTTTTGAACCATTTAAATAACATTGGATACCAAAAGAAACTCGATTCTTGGGATCCCCATGAACTTACAGCGAAAATTTTAATGGACAGTTTCCATTTGTGAATCACTACTGAAACGGAACGAAATCGAGCCATTTTTTAAACGAATAATTATGGGTGATGAAAAGTGGATTACGTGCGACAACAATGTGAGAAAAAAAATCATGGTCGAAGCCCAGAGAAGCTTCACAAACGGTGGCAAAGCCCGGATTGACACCAAGGAAGGTGATGCTGAGTGTTTGATGGGATTGGAGAAGAATTGTCCATCATGAACTGCTCGAACCTGGCCGAACCATGAATTCAACTATCTACTGTGAGCAACTAATGCGACTGAAGCAGGCGATTAAAAGAACCAGACCAGAATTGATTAATAGGAAAGGTGTTGTCTTCCATCACGACAACACTAAACGACACACATCTTTAGTCACTCGTAAAAAAATGAGAGAGCTTGGCTGCGAGGTTTTGATGCGCCCACCGTATAGTACGGAGCTGGCTCCAACCGATTATCATTTGTTTCGCTCTCTGCCGAACTCTCTTAATGGTGTTAAGATGGCTTCAAAAGATACTGTGAAAATCAACTTGCTCGGTTTTTCTCCCAGAAATCACAGAAGTGCTACAGTTATGGAAGTATGGTTTTACCAGAAAAATGGCAAAAGGTCATCGATCAAAACGGCACAAATATTATTGATTAGTTTTTTTTTAATTTATATAAATAAATTCACTTTGAAAAATACGAAAAAAAGCGAAATTACTTTTTTCCCCAACCTAGTATAATTACAAATATATTTATAAAACAATTAAGGAGAAAAACAATATAGCAAATTTCAATCATCCAGTATTTTCATCTTATTCATTTCCTTTATTAAGGCAATGTATAAAGAATGTTTCTTTAAAATCACGAACTGACATAATTATTCAATATCATTATATCGGTAAATAATAAATGAAAAAAATTCTAAAAATAACTTTAAAAAAATTAACCGTTTTATATAACAACTTAGTTACAAATTTAAAAAAAGTGTGTTACAATTATCATTGATACACAATTTTTAATGGACAATGTGATTATTAAATTTCAATTACAAGTACATTTATAAAACAAAAACGAACAACCGTAGCGCGCTCCGGAATCGAGCCCGAAGTCCGCGGATCAATGAACTGTCGTTCTACCGAATGAGCTACGCCAACGGAAGAAACGCATTACAAAGTAAATACTTAAATCGTGTCATAATATTAGAACCCCCCCCCCTCGTTTATCCAGAATCAAAGAGCGTTGTATAAAATCCGTTGAGCCTGAGACTAAGGGGCCTCTACCCTACAGCATATATAAAAATAATTAAAATCTGTGATTATCAAGGTTGGGCCTCTCCTTGTAAGATTTGATGAAGATAATTTAATTAGATAATGTTTGCAGAAAACTAAACATATAACAATATCTGTATATCACTCCAAAAAAAAAAAAAAAAAAAAAATAAATATAAAAATGTAAATTTCATTTTCAAACATTGATAATGATATCACTACGGGGAAGGGAAGGGGGAGTTCAAGGTTTGATAACGTATAATATCGTAATGAAAAATTACCAAACAATTGATAGCGTTAAATATGCACAGCCCCTAATCTAGGCTTTAACCCTTTAACGATCATAGCATTTTCATTGCTAAAAAACTATTATCAACAATGCTTTTATACTTCTGCGACAATATATACCTCCAGCGCTCCTCAACATCTTTGCTGGATGCCCGCAAATCAAAATTTGTATTTAACGGGAAAAAAGCCCTTTTCTGGAAAACTGCATGACTTAGGGTTTTCGCTGTAGTTTTCCTTGAAGGTTTAAATTAATGTCTATTACCTCTATTTTTTTCGTAATTTTAGTTTCAGTAAATCCGAAAATAGAAGGGAGGGGGAACATATTTTTGCATTAGATTTTTGACAATATTTCTGAAAATATAATGTCTAAAATTAAAAGAAATGTATTTTGAGCTCAGCTTAAGTAAAGCTTTCACAAGTTTCCAAAAACAACATACAAAGAAAATCTTTTTTTTTTCTTCAAGTAGTTTAATTAGAGCCCTACCACCCACTTAGATATATTTGTAAATGTTTAATAATATGTAAATTTGTATGTCAACAGTCTTTATTACTTCTCCCAGTTTGAACTAGGTTTCACAGTTTACGAAAAAAATGGCTCTGAAAAGGCAAACAGATAGTTACAGGAGTGATCTCGTAATCGTTCTAATTTTACTTTTTAAGTACAGAATCCAAAAAATTAAAAAATATCAGCCAATACAAAATTTAGAATTAAAAAGGATAAAGCAGTAAAAAGAATCAACGTAGAAAAAAAGTCTTTTTTAGCGCGAAAATAAATTTCAAGGTGATTAATAATGAAAAAAAAAAAATCCAGAGTGAGCGGAGGTGGATGATTCTTGCTAGATCTTTTCAGATACGTTCACATGATTTATATTCAGATTTATTTTTAAAAATTTAAATTAAATCTACTTTAAAAAGACATCATAATAACTTTTCATTCATTATTGTCATTTGACATAGGGTTAATAATTCTGGGACTAAACTCATTCTGCTGTTTCATTTGAAATTTTGCAATTAACTCATTAACGGCGGCTGGCAAAGAAATTTGTATTCGAGGTTTCCTTTTAGAAAATTTATTGAATACTAATTCCGATTGTCAAGAAAATTTGAATATCATAAAATCATAAAAATAACTTGTAAAATGTTTCTAAAATAGCATTGTTTTCGAATAGATTCTGAACAATGCAGATACAGAAGAAAAGGGTTTTATTGTGTAAAGCTCTTTATTAATGGTTCAAAAACTATACATCGGTACTTATTTTGTAAAGATTAAATTTTTTCATTCATATACAAAAGTTACTAAAAGGCTAAATTAGTTGTTTTGAATAAAAATAAAATACTTTCGTGAAAATATTTTATACAACAGATATTCAGTGTACTACAGGGAAAATTTTAAGAATTTTTCGCATAATTAATTAGTGTAAATATCTCAATGACTAATAATTGCTTAAATAATGTAAAATATTTTTGATCAAAATTCTGTAGATATCAAATACTAAAAGAAAAAAAACATTTCACCTGTTCTTTCATTTTGTGGGAAGCATTGAAATTACAATTTCATGTTTACACTACCAATTAGGCTTTTCTCTCTGAAATTTAATACTAATGTAATCATCATAGCTCCTTTCATTCATATACATTTAGTAGCAAATTGCTGCAATATGCAACAATTGCAGCAACTTGCTACAAAAAATTTAAAATACTGAAATTTATCTAAATATAACAATATGATTGCGCCAAATAAGAAAAATAGTTCCAAAAAATATGAAAGGGCAAAAAAATAATGTCCACCCTCTCCCAATGAGTCACATGTTTTGTTTAAATTTAAAGGAGAGAATCTGTTAAAATGATAGGTAGAAACCATTTTTATCAAGAATTTTTTGTTCAGTTTAACGCAAAATCGCGAGGTACCGAAACAACTTTTACTTTTTGTTTACATCGTTAAGAGAGACTTACGTTCTAAGTTGATCTTAAATGAAGCACCAAGATCCCATCCGAAATGCTTCAACAACACAAGGGAAAATACGTATATTTTTTCAAATTATGTTTTTCTGCACATCATAGACGTCCCCTTAAACTAATGTTTTGAAGTTTTTTAAGTAAAATTTGAAACTACTTGAAGAAAAATGTAAAATTATAGATTTGCATAAAGCAGGACATAATAAATATAAATCCATCCGAAAAAAATTCATAATTTTTTCGAATAGTAGTTACATAATTCATAGTTTATATAATACTTTTTATAAATAAAAAATTCAATGTATTTATATTTGGGTTTTTTAGTACTACAATAACACAAAAAAATTTCATATTAGAATTTTAATTTCAGGGGATAATTATGAAAGTATGAAAATGTGTAAAGTAAGGCAGACAGGCGCAGCTGTGATCTTATTATGGTTTCTTTTTTAAAGTTCCGCACTTAAAAAGTAAAATCTAAATCATTATAAGATCACTCCTATGTCTGTCTGTCTGCCATGGCCATTTTACTCCTTAACTATGGAACGTGGAAAGTTCAAACTCGGGAAAGTAATAAAGACTATTCACCCACATATTTATAAGTTATTAAACTTTCACAAATATGTTTAGGGAAAATGTAGAGAGGCTTATTAAAATACTTGAAAAAAAACCTTTTCTTTGTATATCGTGTGGGGTATCAAGTAAATGTTTCCGTAATGCTGAACTTATAAGTAGATTTCTTTTAATTTTAGGTATCATATTTTCAGAGATATCGTTAAAATATAGTGCAAAATATGTTTCCCCCACTAATTCCGAAACTATAAGAATTATGAAAAAATTAGAGGTAATAGACGTTATTTTTTAACTTTGCTGGAAAACTATAACGATTACTCTACACTGTTAAAAATTTTGCTCTAGTTTGAACCAAATTCTGGTGCTCAATAGCTGCTACTGTGAGATGTTGAAATCTTGAACCAATATTTGGAGCTAATATTGAAGCAAAGCTCCAATAGTTGAAACGAGGTTGAAATAGGAAGCTCCAAATGTTGGTACGAGATTTCACCATCTTATGGTGGCAGCTATTGAGCACCAGAATTTGGTTCAAACTAGAGCAAAATTTTTAACAGTGTAGACCGCATACTTTTTGAGTAAAGCACATTTTTTGTTACACACAAATTTAAATTTGCGAACATTCCGCAAAGTTGTTCAGAAGCGTTGGGGCTTCCCATCAAGCATTCTAAATAATGATTTTCGAAAAAAAAATCTTATGTAATTAACCGAAATATTAAATCTGAAAAATAAGGACGTTATGGATATATACATAATGACGAGGAGTAGCGTATTCTCTGTACAATCGGTTTTTAAAGCCTAGATAACAACTTTTAAAGATAAATCTGTATAATGCAATACCTAATAATAGTATAAAAGCGATAAACGTCAAACTGTTGAAAACAGACTAATTTAATTAGAATTCATTACATAAATACTATGGGATTCGCGACTAGTTTGCATTGAGTGGGATTTCTCAACACGCCTTCCGTGTCTTTAAATGATAATTAAGAACCTATCTGGAAAAACGTGACACGGACCAAGGCAGCTTCGCATCATTACGACCTCTTTTCGAAGCCCGCTTAGCACAATGCCAAGTTTAAACTCTGAAATAGTGTTTTGTGTTAACTACACTGTAAAAAGAATCTACTATCACTACGCTGAATTTACATTGCATGTTTTTTTTTTTGTTTTTTTTTTTTTTGCAAAGTCTTATTATTTTTTTATCAACGGTATTTCTTTTATAATACAGTTAACTTCTTCGGGTTTTTAGGTATGTGCCAGATAAATTACATGGTGCAGTGTAGGGTTAAGCAGTCCTTAATACTTACATGTTAATTAGAATTTCGAAGTCTACGTTTGAATAACTCTAAGTTGGTATTTCACCAATTTCTCAGATACTGCATTTATATATTATCATTTTCTAAGAAAATTAAGTAAAGTGTACAAATTTAGTTTAAATAGTTATTGTGAGAATGTTTTATTTTATCATACATTTACAATGAATAAAAGCTATTTCAGAGAAACTTCTCTTTCAAAGAATAAACTAATTGATTATGTTATAAAATAATGCCCAATCATTCACATTTCTTGATATCTGGATTACTTCCAAAACACAATCACCCACATAACTGGAGTTTTACTATCGTGTGATAAATAATTTTTATCAAATTCCTTTTATATTACTTATTTATATAATTAATTTTTTAGGACTGTTTACATCATTAATTGTTGTAATCTTTTTCAGTGAATACCGAAGAGCCTACAGAAGATATCCCGCCTGCATCCGTAAAAGAATGTAAAATTCACATTGAGAAAGCTTTAGAACAATATTGGGATCATACAGGATCTGAAAAGCCAGGAAATCCTTCGGAACAAAATCAAAATTCCCCTGATACCAATATTGAAGACGATGACAAAAACGATGATAACCTACAACAAAATGAAAGTAGAACTTTGAATGAAGATGTTGATGAGGACGAAAACGATGAAGACGACGAAGACGAAGAAGACGAAACTAATATGCGAGAAAATCACAATGTTGAAAATGAAATCTATGATGAAGACGATTATGAAGATGACGAAAGCAACATTAACGTCGACGAACAGGAATCAAAAGCATCCGATTTTTCTAAAGAAACAACAGAGGATTATTTGGATTACAGTGATGAAGCTATTCATCCTGAAGAAGCAGATGATAGTGTTGATGAGGAAGTTGAAGATAATGAGGATGAGGAGGAAGATGTGGAAGATAGTGATGGTGAAGAAGAAACGGATGACATGAGTGACAATTACTTAAAATCCTCTGCTGATACTGAAAAAATCTATGAAGAAGAAAACATCGAACCTACTCTTAGCAGCACTATGCGAGAAGATCATGAAGCCGAATATGAGGATACCGATACGTATGAAAATACTGAAGATGACAAGGACACAAAACACGAAGAATTAAAAGAGAGTCAGGAAGAAGTTGAAGAAGATGAAGAGGATAAAGAAACTATTACTATTTACTATGAAGAAACTACTACTAACTATGAAGAAACACTGGAATCGAAAGCAGATGAAGAAAATACTGATGAGGCAGTTCCTGAAGACAAAATTACTTTTGAAACATCGACTGCTGAAAGTGATAAAAAAATCGATGATGTTGAAAGTAAAGAAGAGACGGAAAGTGAGAAGGTAATAAAAAAGTTAAGCTTACAATAATTTTGTATTTTCATATACCTAGAAAATATTTTAATTTTAAAATATTATCAGCAATTGAATAATTGAAAAATCGTAAAATCGCCGTATCTCTATAAACTCTTTTATATTTTATTTGGGCATTAAATTAATGAAATTTGACAGCAAAATTCTATAAATGAGGATTTTTCCACCTGGCTACCACAGAATATCAGTATTTTCGCTAGAATATTTCGTTTTATTAATCGCTAAAATCCAGCACTTAAATTAGGCAAAAACTATAAGAAGGAAGGGATATTCCACACTGTTAAAACTAAAGGTTGCATATGGCCCTTCTAGGGGTGAAACGCTTGTCCCGTCAGCAACACCCCTAAGGGAGCCAGAATTGCACCAATAGAGGTGCCCTAAGACACCCCATGGCATCACATGGCACCCCAAGGCACCCTCATGGCACCCTATGCGGTGCCATGGGGTGCCCTAGGGAACCTCTAGTGGTGCAATTCTGGCTCCCTTAGGGGTGTCGCTGAAGGGACAAGCGTTTCACCCCTAGTAGTGCCATATGCAACCTTTAGTTTTAACAGTGCAAGATCGCCATGTTGTACAGCTCCGTAGCAGAAACGCGACGGCATTGCAACATCGTCGCAGAAAAGAACGGACCATTGCAGGAAACTTTCATTCTCGAGCTGCAAAAATTATTATTTTTTAGAAGAGAATAATTTTTATGTTAACAATAATTTTTCTCTTCTGCTATTTTTGATATTTTGGTGTTTTTTGCGATTAGCTGCGATTTTTTAACATTGGTAAAAAAGAATCTGATTTAAATCTTCTAGCCTAATAAAATGTTTTTTTTTTTTTTCTCTTTTCAATCAGTGAAGTTTATTCAAAATTTCTGCAGGAATTTTAAAAATTGTCACGATTTTTTTTATCATTTTTAGAGTTTTTGGCGTTTTGTGTAATTATCTGACGTGCTCGGGCAAAACCGGATAATTTAGCTATTTTATTATAAATTATTCTAAAATATGCCAAATAATTCTTTTAAAGCTCATACATTAAAAAAGAATTTTCGGCCTTTTTACATGTATTTATCAGAACATTACATACAAAAAAAGATATAATTCATGGTTTATGTTATATTCTTCATGTTACTCTTATGTTAAATTCTTCAGTGTTTTTTATCTAATTTTGTTGCATCTAAATTTACCGTTCGTTTCTGAAGAAAAAATTTGTTATAAATGAGGCTTGTCACAGAAAACTTGAAAAAATTCTGCCACAGGGTTGTACAGTATTACTCAAAATGATAAAGTGAAGGTTTCAGTGCTAATACGGAAAACAAATTTGAATTAAATAAAACAGTTTAAAAGGAATCTATCTTAAACTATCCACATTTACAGGGGTGTTTCTTTATAAAAACTGTCGCATTGTTTTAACACTTTTGAACAAAATTCAAATTAATGCTTTTATTTTATTTTGTTTTCTTGTAAAAATAGTCATTAAATATTACTTTTTAACAGTTGCCAACATAGCTGAACAGTACTTATGAATTCGGTCTGTCTAACTCTCGTAAACAAACTCGAGTTGTATGTAACATTTACATGTTGTTGAGGTTGCTGTAGAATGTTTAGAATTTAAAATTAACTGAGTAGAATTTACAGTTCGTTCACAGAGATACAAGTAAAAAGCCCTCTACACTATGTTCTTTGGGGTAAAATCATTTGCATTACGTTTTATTGATGTTACGATACTTCAAACATAAGATTGATATGCATCACTGAGAAACATGTTTTTTTCAGGAGTCGGGTAGAGATAGTAATTTTATAAAATGCTTTTTTATAGAGTTATTTTTTTAATTACTTATTTAGTTAATCTCATTTTGGTGTATGAAAAATGAATAGTACTCTTTTAATGTTGGAAGGTATGTGACTTTCCGTTTTTTTTAGCATTAGAAATTTTTTACATAATATAAATACTTAATAGCAGTATGTGTAACCCTTTATGAAAATTGTGTTTTAAAAATACCAATTTAAAACTTTAGATGATTTTCAATCATGCTTAGAAAATACATGATAATGAAATCTGTCTTTAAACTATATGTAGGCACAAGATCTTAAAAAAATAATTTAGAGACTAGTAAAAATTCCCGACTACATCTTAGAATGAGTCTCATATACGTTTATATCATCTACCTATCATACCTTTTAGGGTGGGCCAAAAAAAACTTTTTCGATTTTCGATGATTGGTAGTGTGGAAAAGTTGCCACTAGAGGCATTAAGTTTACATAAGAAATTTGAGATTTTTTAGAAAAAAATTTTTTTTTGCCGCAAATAGCTTGAAATTTTGCTCAATTGCTGATTTCTGAACTTTTTTAGCAAAAATTTTTAAAATGTTAAATAAAATTTATTTTAGCTGTATTTACTTGAATTGTCATGTTTAGTATATGAAATGTTTAAATAAGCTCTGATTATGTATTATTACTAGAACGTCTGAAAATTTTACAAAAATTTCATAATAATATTTATTCAAAATTATTTAATTGATTTATTTAAAGTAAATCTGCGTGTTTCAAATTTAACTTATTTTAAGAAAAAATTTCTGGCTCGAATTGAAATTTAATAACATGGTTGGAGACCGAATCGACTCCTTCCGGGCGTTCTAATGTTATTTTATAGTTAAGTATATTTTTAATTAGGCGATTTTTATAGCTTTTTCGCGTATAAGTGAGAAAACATTGTAAGTAATGTTTGGTTCGTTCGTCGGTTTCTTTTTCTTTATTATTATTATTATTATTATTATTATTATTATTATTATTATTATTATTATTATTATTATGTTTCTCGCTGCTCCTTCTGTTTTTCGATACGTTTAAAGTCACGTATTTAGTGACAGAACACAGCATGTGTTGACAGCAATTCTGAAAGAGAGCAAATGTGGAACAGATACCAATGAAGACGCAATTAGTCATGAAGGTGATCAGGGAGGAAATAAGAGATGGGAGAAACTGCAAGACGGTATGTTAATTATTTTTCTGCTCTAAAATACAGATATTGACAAACGATTCAAATAGTTGAAACTTCGCAGCAGGTAGTTCGTTTTAATCAGAATTTGAACCAAGGTCTTCAACAAAAGCAGACACTCAGCAGTACTTCAAGATGCAGGAAATCTGACAACAAGAAATAAGAATCCAATAATCGATAAAGACAAGGTCAGGAGACAGAATAAGAAATTTGGTAGGAAAATAAAGGATGAGGAATGTCTTGGAGGATGAAAAATTACAATCATATCCTTTTATGGTAGAAAAGATAAAACGATCTTCATAAAAACGGATGCAAGTGGTACCGTCGAGAGAAAGGTAAAGCATATGTCACTAATGCTTGCGAAAATGCAAGTATCGCTTTGTATGAGCTGATTCTTGTTTCATAGACATTAAAAATCAAAATTATGTAACGATTTTGATATTTCTCCGCAGTGATCAGGAAGAGGTGTTAAGTGACTCTGTAACGAGGTGGTACACACGTTGGGTGTCATTTGTGACGTGCCTGGGAGTATGTTCGTTGAATGAAGACATAATCTAAGTATAAGATAAAATCAAACAGTTTATTTAAACCTCTGGAACATGGGAAAGTGGAGTGATAGTTCAAGATTTCAGTCACTAAGCACAATACTAAGAGATTAAATCATAAGCTATACTCACGACCTCGGCTTAAGCTCGGTTCGGGGCACTTCACACCAGCTTCACGTTCAGATTGCGGCTGAAAGCTAGCTTAACTCTATAATAAGACAGCTCGTGGCTGCAAACACTCTTTATTACTCAAAATACTCAACGTATTGAATTGATTCTTACCCACTGACACTCTTCTTGGGTAATTCAGCTCACCACAAACTAACTCGGCTCACACTGCTGGCTAGCTCACTTTAGAATACAATCTATCTCACTGGAGGGTATCTCTTCACAACGCCAGTCTAACTCGCTTTGCGGACTACTGCCGCCTCACCACACACTAGCTGGTTTGCGCCTTCTCATCACACACCACAGCACTCCAACTCACAGCTTTTATGCATTGCAGACTGAAGACGGCGCTATAAATTTGCATATTACTCCTAACCGCAACTAACTGTAGATTCGAGTGCGATACACACGCTCTGGAAAGTTAAAGTTCAATAAAGGATAGATGTCGCTTCCGCGCAACACATGTTAGAACATTGACGTCACGATCTCACTAAAATGCTAGAGTGTCTTTATCACAAAGGATACTCCCTCACAACTCAAATATTTCGAACCACGTTCACAGAACATTGTAGTGGCGTAACCATATTGGGTGCCCCAAACCAGTAATATTGTAAGGTTTTCTTTTTCTCGATTCGCAGCAGAAAATTTTCTAGTTAGATAAGGCGAACAGAACTTTAAAAAAATTAGCGGTATTCAGAGCACCCACCCTGCTTACGCCACAGCACTGTGATACTTATTTCGCCTTTTTGTTGACGGTGCCGCTGGTTCTTTTTTCCCTATGGAGATCGTTTTATGTTTTCTACTATCAAAAATATTGCAATTTTTCTGCCTCTGAGCTCTTCCTCTTCCTGTATCTTCATTCTAAGTTTATTTTTCTGTCTTCTGACCTTGTTTTTATCGATGACGAATCTTATACCTTATTCTCACAATTCCTGCATCTAGAATCACAGAAGAAGCTTTTAATGCAATTTACCTATATTATATACCAGCTTTGAAGGCAGCGAACGCTGTGTGAGAAAGGAATATGCGGTTGAGAGTGTCACCTTTTGAAGATCCTGGCTCAAAATCTGAACTGCCGGCTTCAAAGTTTTCACTATTTGAATGTTCTGACAATATCTGTATTTTGGAGCAAAAAAATAATTAACATTCCATCTCGCAATTTCTCTTATCTTCTATTTCATCCCCCTTCCTCATGATGACTTATTGCGTTTTCGTTAGTTTCAGCTCCACATTCTCATTTCTTTCCAGAATTGTTGTGAAGACATGCTGCGGTCCGTTATCCAAATATGAGACTCTGAAAGCATCGAAAAAAGAAAGAGAAAGGAACATGATAAATACAAAAGAAAGAACCGACGAAAGAACAAAACAATACTTGCAGTTTTTGCACACTTATTCGTAAAAAGGCTATAGAAATCGCTTATTCAAAATAGACATAACTATTAAATAATACATAAACAGAACTTTTTTAAACATTTCGTACACTAAACATGACATTTGAAGTAAATTCAACAAAAATAAATTAAATTTGAATTTTTACTATAAAAGTTCAAAAATTAGCATTTGAGCAAAACATCGAGCAATTTATGGCAAATGAAGGAATTGTCAAAAAAAAAATCTTAAAATTCTTGCATGAACTTAGTGCCATCAGTGACAACTTTTCAATCCTATCTATCATCGAAAATCACAAAAGAGGTTTCTATGGCCAACCCTAATACCTATTATACATACAAATAAGTTTTAAAGTATTTTAACGCATTTACATACACGTATCCATTGCAAATACATGTAAACTTTTTGTACACCTAATAGATTTAATCTTCCATGCCTGCATTCGGTATACTCTGTAAAATATATACACTCTCAAATAATTAAAAATATGTACATTTTAGGGAAGACATACTAAAAATTATAGAGTATGAAAAATGTTTTAGTGCATCAAAAATATCATTTATCTAGCAAGTTGTTATTAATAATTATTATATTGATTATATACCGTGCTTCACCTGGTCCCTTTTTTAATACCAGAGTATCAGAAGAATATTTTTCCTGCTTGTTTTTTTTTTCAACATTTGTAAAAATAAATAAATAAATAAAATAAAAAAATACGTTCTGGGTAGATGTTTGCTAAATTTGTAAGAAAATTTTAAAAGGAAGATTTTCTTTTGGAAAAATTCATATTCAAAAAATTCTCTGACGGCTTGGTCTACATGCGCAGGTAGATTTCGAAGTTAACTATTAATTACACCAACAAAATCTAAAACAAGATTAGAGATAAGCCCTGTTTTAAAAAAAATTCTGACCGCTTTTAATGAGTTTTTAATTTCTTTTTTCTCCAAGAATTATTTTTATCAGAGTCATATTAATGTGATTTCTTTTCTTCTACAACCCTCCCCCCCTTTTTTTATCAAAAACTTGTCACAATAAAAGTTGTAAATAATATTTAAAGATTTATAATATGTTTAAGTGAATTCGATATCCTGTGAACTGAAGAAGTTATGATTTTTTTTTTCATTTTCTTCAAACCTTCCCCTTTCCTATCCGTTTTTACTTCTTTTTATGTAAAAGTTTGTACTATCAAAAACTTGTCTGTGTAAAAGGTATGCATAAGAATATTTATAATAAATTTATGCGGATTCGATATTTCGTGAATTGGAGGCGTTATGGGTTTTTTCTTCTTCAATCCTGCTTATCGTTTTTCTTTATTTGCTATAATATGATACACCTTATGAAAAACTTGTCAGTATAAAGGCTGTAGATTAAGCATATGTTATTAAGAAGATTTATGACAAATTTAATCAGATTTGACACCTTGTGGATTGATGAAGTTATGATTTTTTTTTCTTCTTAAAACCCTATTTTTACACTCCTTGTACTCATTTTTAAGAATGCCAAAAATTTGTTATACGTAACTTTGGGGCTTTTTTGCTATAAGTAATAATAACTTTAAACTGATATTATATGTATCATAACTAAAAAATTGTGGTTTTTATTCTATTTTCACAAAAACCTTTCCTATTTCCACCCCCTTGGTCCGATTTTGCCCATTAACGAACTTGACCGAGATTTTCTGTTCCCTGATCAGTTTGGAAGAGATTCGCGTAAAACTGTGAAAGTTATCGTATCTGTAAAAAAGTTGTATAGATAGGTAGATAGATAGATAAAGTTTTAAACTGGAGGTGGTTTTGGATTTTAAAAGTCATGATTGGCGTAGATCTGCAGAAAGTTTTCAGAAATTCAACCTAGGAAAGAATGTAAGAGATAGTATTTCTTACGAAATCTACTTAAAACAGACCACAAGAAAACCCTGTTATATATTAACAATGCTTTTTATTTTTCTATTCATTCTTTTTCCTATTACATGTAAAAAAAAAAAAAAAAAAAAAAAAAAAAAAAAAAAAAAAAAAAATTAATGAGCACTTGAAACCACATAACTGAAGACAAGTAACGTCAGTAACATATCTGATCATGTAATTAATATATTGTCCCTATTTAAATATCTAAATTAAAAAAATAATATTTTTTGATGTATTAAAACTTTATCTGCACTCTACATTTCTAGCATCTTTCGCCTAACCCCGTTTGTATTTAATATTGGCACAGAATATTATAAAAGTAAATGTGCACAATATCCCTAAAAATCTAAGCCGGGCTTATACACAGACGTGCCAATTTTTGAAAGAAAATATTCAATATCCTACTCTAATAAGTATCAACCTTTGGTAAATATGCTGAAGTAGCGATGGGAGAATTTTAAGGTGCCATAAGGGATTACTTTCAATTTTAAACACCTTATTAATAAAATTATGTTTCAGAAATTTGGTTTTTACAAAGTAGATGTTTTTTAAATGTCATTTTTTGCACAGCAAGTGAGGAGAACAATGACACACAGGACATACAGATACTGTCGTCGCTAAAGCCCATACATTAGTCAAGCAATCAAACTCGTAAACTAATGTTAAACATACATGTTCATGCTATTGTTTTCATATTTCTAGCTTGCATTTTAGGCTTCGGTGTGACCTCTTTTTTTAGAGACTAAATTAAAACTTTTGCCACCATTATTTCCTCGCGAAAATTTTCCTTATAGATTTATATTGGAAATGTCGCAAAAACCGACCCCATAGTATAATTTTTTTATTGCAATTTTCGTAGCAATGTGCCATAAAAATAACTTTAAAAAATTAGTGGTGGCCAAAAATGTGAGTCTCCATCTTTTTGATATTTTTAAATGATTTTGGTTGTTGTTTTTTTATGATAGCTGAAGTTGACCTCTAACGTTGTTAGTTTTAGATTTTTAGATTTGTGTTGCAGATTTTTTCTAAAGTTTTTTCCCCTTTCGGAATCCATTTCAAAAGAGAAAGCAGTCTCATAAAAAAAATTACAGCCAAAATCGAAACACCACAAATTAACAGCAATAGTGACGGACCTCGGGTATTCTGTATGGAAAGAAAAAAGGTTAAAATAAAATGCAAGCGAAATTATCGTGCCAGTTTCTTCGGGTGACCAATTGCGGCTCTTGAGCCTACACTAGTTACATGGAGAAACAAGAAATTAAGACGCAACACTAGTCACTGAAAAAGACCTGGATGATAATGTTAAATCTATGGAGGCGTTCTTTTCACATATCTCGCTCAAATCTTAATATTTTATATGTTTTTGTTTTTTGTTGTTTTTTTTTGCATAGTATAGCTGATAATGATTTACAACCGTGCTAGTTTTTACTTTTTCGATTTTGTTTATATATTTTTTATATTATGATAGTTTCAATTTCAGAATCGGTTCTAACCGATTTCGAAAGTTAGTTATCAAAAATAAAAAAAAAATCTGAAACCAAAATTGAAAAAGTAAAAACGAGTCCGATTTTAGATCGTCCTCAGCTGTCCTATGCAAAACAAAATCATGTAAAAATATTAAAATTTTAGCGAGATATTTGAAAAGAACGCCCTCATAGACTTAACATTATCATTCGGTTCTTTTTCAGTGACTAGTGTGGGGCCTTAAGTCCCAACCAGCTCTAAAAGTGAAAATGCACATAAAAGAACTATACTAAAACATCGAAAAAATACAAATTCACACTACAGGCCTCACTCTCAGTCTATTCTTTGAACGCCACTTTTTTGCAAAGAAAAATGTTTTTTTATAATTTTCGTAGCAAATTACCTGGAAGAGTGTTTTTCTCGCAATTGTTGCAGAAACCTTTCACGTTTTTTTTATAATAAAAAAAAATACTTTTTTTTTTCAAAAAAGGGGTCAGTGGGAGCTTTAATAATATAAAGTACCAGCATCAGGTATCCAAAAGAAAAGAAAAAATTAATATTAAATACAAACAAAAAATCTGTAATCATTTCTTCCATAGGTTTAACATTAACGTTCGAAATTCTTCCTATAACTAGTGTTTTTCTCTTAGAGCCCACGTTCTTTTCAAATGTCTTTATTGCATTTCTTTATAATTAAATAGTTTTTAAAAAACCAGATACCTTAGGTTAATCTTTAACCTAGTCCATTTTTACTTTTTCGATGTTTGTTGCAGATATTTTTTTAACAATGTTACTTTCTGTTTTCTAACCGGTTTCGAAAGCGAAAGTACATTCATAAAAATTTCGAAACCAAAATCGAAAATAAAAAGGTGCATTTATAGATTAACGTTAACTATCGTACGCAAAACTTTAAAAGGTAAATTTAAAAAGAACGCCCTACAGAATTAATTGCAAATTATATCATATGACTAGCATATTCGCTTAAGAGTCTACACTAGTAGACGTATATAAAAGTATAAAAAGACTAACCCTCACCAAATATTATTATGAATTAATTATAATATTAATGTAAATAAATGTTTATAAAATTATAAAATTTTCATTTTTAATAAATATTTAAATTTATACAGGCGTGTTTTACATTATAGATCAAAGTGCCTCATGCATATATCAATGTGCAGTATTTATGGAGCAGTTTGATAGGCATTTTATTTTTTTTTTTTTATAAAAGTTCATTCTACTTTTCTTTCTTGTATTAAATCAAACTAAATGTATTCTAAATAAGCTACTTAGAAGACATTGAACATATCGTATATGTTTTTTAATTGGTATTGTCAATCCCCATCCTTAGTTTTCTTTTATATAAAAAATCGTATCACGATGTCTTTACCCCACACATACACAATAGCGTTTCATTCGAACCCGTTTAAACCAATAAACTCAATATAGACGCTACATCGAATGGATAATGACATGCCATTAGTATAGTCTGAATGCATGAAAAACTTGATAACTACAATGTTAAAAAAAAAAAAAATCAGTTGATTGTAAAGAAAAAACTGTCAATTAAGGTACCAATAAAACGCTGCATACATTTTCTTGTAAAATTAAGACCTTACAGTTTTTCCTCTGAAAATAAACAGTATTTTATATGCGTTCTGGCTGAAAATATTTTTTGTAAAACCAACAGATTACAGTGCCAGAAAAAAAAAAAAAAAAAAAAAAATTTGATACTAAAGTTTCGAAAAATGTGAAATTTGTGACAAATGTTTCGTACTGATACATTCATTAGTATTTTTTTTTTCTACAGTTGTTATAGTTGTTATTAGCAGTGCGTCACGTTTTAAAAAATTATCACACCTGGCTGAAGTCTTTCTTGGTATTTTTCAATCGATTTTTTGTTTTGGTGTACTGTCATGTGATAATTCGACCTTGCTTTTTTTAGGACATAGCCAGCTTGCCCTGATGCTTGTAAATCTAAGTCTTTACGACTTACAGGAACATTTTACTTTAATAAAATCAAAGCATGAAGTTCAACATTTCTAAGCTTTCTATGTCGTTTATATGCACCAGAAGAGTTTCTTTTTACAGAGAAAATAATTTTAAAAAATCATTCTCATCAAACCGTTACCAAAACTAAAACAAATAAAAAGAGAACTCTAAATTATGTTATGCTGCAAAGGCCACCACTCCACCTAACCAGCATGTGATAGAAAGTCTCACCCACCTCTTCTATTTAAAACTGGAAAAAACAAAATTAAACATTTGAACATTGAGATTATGACTTGAGTGTCTAATTTTTTACAATGATGATTTTTTTTTTTTTTTTTTTTTTTTTAAACCAATAACTTGAATTACCTCAAATCGTCATCACAAGGAATATAAACAACATAAGTTGAGTTTTTAATTATAAATTAGAAGAGCCGTATTAAGATGAAACAGAACATTAGCAAAAAAACTTTTTTGCTATGGATCATTTTCCATATCCCATATAAAATTTTGCCTTTATACTTTCAGAAAATTAATTTTTTATGCCCTTTAACAAATGGAAGCAGTGTTGCCAGTTTGGCTTCCTTTTTTATTCAGAAAATCCCAATTCGTGCTAGATATTAGAAATAATATTTTTTGCTTTATTTAATGACAGAAATTTTTTCATTACATAAAGTACAGATTCTTTTTCCAAAATTTCCAATTTCAATGTAAAATTTCGAAATAAAAATAGAGGCCAAACTGGCAAATCGGAATTGAAGACAAAAGCATCATAACACATAGCTACAAATTTTCACACTTTTCTGTCACTACTAAAACATTAAAAAATATATTGCCTTATTTAATAATCGGTATTTGCGATTAAATAATGCAACATTTACTATTAAATTTTAGAAGTAAGAAATAAGCGTAAAAGCGGCAGCTATGAAAATACAAATCCATCATAAGCATCTCAGGTTTCGTACTTTACGTTTAAACTGGGGAAGAAACTGGTGGTTTTGCAGACCATCCGTTTTTTAAAGGTCATTTAATAATTACCGTAATTTCGGGTGTATAAGCCGCGGATCAAACAACTCTTTTTGGACCCAGAAATCTTATTTTGTGATTGAAGACAAATATTTACGGCGATCTAACTAGTTATATTTGTTTCTTAAAAAATTCTGGGTCGAAAAAGAATTGTTTGATCTGCGGCTTATACACCCGAAAATACGGTAATACTAAACGGAACTAGATGTAACACTAATGATAACTTACTTTGAAAGTTTAAAACTCAAACTGGGTATAAAACAACATACTAGCACTGTATAATAAAACAAAGACTTTTTCTCACAGATCCCGACATGCTTTTTATAAAACCGAAAACAAACTGCGATTATTTCGGATTGATTAAATTTTGCTTCTTACTGCATGGTCTTAATCGTCCAACACTTTTTATTTAAGATTTATATTTGACGTGAAGAAAAAAAATGTTGAAAATTATGATTCAATGTAAATAAAGCAATAAATATGAAACTTGCGATGCAACTATTTTGATAATATACTTTAATTTTAACACACTAACATTCTCTTACACATCTCTATTATATCGGAATAAATTGGAATTATAAATTCCAATAAAACTGCATTGATTTTGGTTTCCTTTGATATATTTGTTCTCTTGTCTTCTCATAAGGTTACAGGAGACGCCGATAGTGGTACAGCTGGAATGGTATCGGAACTTTTTGAAGAAAAACCCTCCATTGAGCAACCCGAAACCCAGACGGTTCAAGAAGAAACCGTCAACGTAACCCAAGACTCTCGTGAAAAGACTGAGGAATTAAAAGATGGTGAAGGTGTTGATCAAATTTCCGAACCAGGTGAATTTCGCTTGGTAGATAATAATTTGATAAAAATAGGCAATGTTGATTAATGAGCAAATATACAGGGTGTTTCAGTTAAACGTTTCAGAACTCCGAAGAGGGGTAGAGTGCATCCTGACGACTCGAAATGTCGAAATCATATAGCATTGCGGGACAGAAATGCTTTCCCGATGCGCTATATGGCGTTGTGCAAAAGATCCGAGCTTTCATGCAGGGAATCGTCATTTCGCACAAGGGCGCGAAGCAAAGAAAGTAGAATGGTACCTCTCTAAGATCTTTGCGCGAAGTTAGTAGGATGACTGATTATACGAATGCATAGTGTTAGCCGATATGCATTTAGCATACGGGGCTGCAGATTGTAGTGGGCCAGCCGCACAGCGCTGAACGATATCCGACAAGGCGTATTCTCAGTCGTAACTTGCCCAGTTATGCCTGGAGTATTCGAGAATGTTCGGATATCCATGCGCCGGAGATGTGAGGTGTGCAGTGCATTATAATCGGTGGCAGAAATTTTGAACACTTACTTTGACCTATGTACCTTTTTCTCTTTTACATGCATTAATAAAACGATTTTTCACTTACGGTGTCTTTTGTTTATGGTGCTTCTGTGTACATCGCCGCTTCAGGAAAACATTTCCGACCCTACATTGCTATATGATTTCGAGTCGTCAGGATGAACCCTAACTCTCTTAGGAGTTCTGAAACGTTTAACTGAAACACCCTGTATAGAGAGGAGACTGGGAATGTGTAACCAGTTCACATAAATATAGCTTTTTCTCCTAACTGGATAATTTTCTATACACAAAAACTACTTAATATAGTAAACAGAACTTTTTTTTACACGTGGTATTTTTTTTTAAATCACCCTGGTTGTACTTCTTACAGCTTTTACAAATTTTATAAATTCAAAAATTTATTCACATGTACCCACCAGTGGGGTAGTTGTGAACATACGTGAGGCACACCTGAACATAATGAAAAAAATGCTTTGACATGCTTTTTATTTTGTTATTTATTTGTCGCCATAATAATTAGTTATTATAAGGAATTTAATTCATGATAAAGATGAAAATCTATAAATTTCTTTAGCTTATGGGCGATATGTTTAAGGAGAAGATTATAAAATGAAAATAAGTAAAAGGGGGGGGGGGGATTAGATGATTGATTGAATATTTTTGCAATAAAATAAAAAATGAAAAAAATTTGAAAAAAATAAAATAAAATAAAGCTTTTAAATTTTGCTTAGGGGTTTTTGTTTCAGATCGATTTTAGGGAGGGGTCATTGAGATAATATTTATCAGAAATCTGAAATAATCTGTAAATCAGAATACGAATACGTGTGTGTGTGTAAAACTAAATACACAATATACAGGGTGATTCCAATTTTTTTTACAATAAAAGAGGGGTGATAGTACACATCAAGACAAACAATATTAAATCGGAGACCAGGGGTCCCATACGTTTTCCAAAGGAGATAGCCGCCATTAAAGTTTAATGGTCCAAAATTTCAAATAAACATAAGAAACGGAAAAATCGGTTGATTGATTTGCGGTTTTAACTAAAATTATTCTTTATGTCGGCATTTTCTTGAAATTAAATTATAAAGATAAATTTTAAAAAATGCCGATAGAGGGCGCTTTAGACTTTGGTGCAACGAACAACTATTTTTTGCCGGTATTTTTTACATTTCATTAAATGCTTTCGTTTCATAAGCTTAGACTCAAATTTAAATTTTGAGCTCTAAATCTGAAGAGTGGGTAGTGCTTAAGTAGCACAAACTCAGCTGTGTTCAGAGGGTTCAAATTTCAAATGATTATAAAAAAACGAAAAAATTGGTCCATTGATTTGCGGATTTCACTAAAACTATTCTTTATGTAGGCATTTTCGTGAAAATAAATTATAAAGATAAATTTCAAAAAATACCGATAGAGGGCGCTTTAGACTTTGGAGTAACGAACAACTCTTTTTTGGCGCTATTTTTTGCATCTTATTAAATGCTTTCGTAAGCTTAGACTTAAATTTTGAGCTCAAAATCTAAATAGTTGGGAGTGGTTAAGCAGACAAACTGAACTGTGTTCAGAGGGTTCAAATTTCAAATGATTATAATCGTTGGGATTGTTTGCGAAAAATTGAATTGTGTTCGAGGAGGGGGAGAGTTAAATTTAAACGCCTGATAGCACTTCAGTTTGCGCTTCTTAACCCCTCCCAACGATTCAGAATTTGAGCCCAAAATTTAAGTCTATGCATTTGAAAGCATTTAATGAGATTAAAAAAATAACGGTTAAAAATAGTTGTACGCTACTCCAAAGCCTAAGACGCCCTCAATCGGCATTTTCTGAAATTTATCTTTAAAATTTATTTTCAAGAAAATGCTGATTTAAAAATTGGTTTTAGCGAAAACCGCAAACGAATCGACCAATTTTTGTGTTTTTTATAATCATTTGAAATTTGAACCCTCTGAACACAGTTCAGTTTGTCTACTTAACCACTCCAAATTATTCAGATTTTGAGCTCAAAATTTAAGTTTAAGTCTAAGCTTACAAAAGCATTTAATAAGATGCAAAAAATAACGCCAAAAAAGAGTTGTTCGTTACTCCAAAGTCTAAAGCGCCCTCTATCGGCATTTTTTGAAATTTATCTTTATAATTTATTTTCACGAAAATACCTACATAAAGAATAGTTTTAGTGAAAACCGCAAATCAATCGACCAATTTTTCCGGTTTTTATAATCATTTGAAATTTGAACCCTCTGAACACAGCTCAGTTGGTGCTACTTAAGCACTCCCCACTATTCAGATTTTGAGCTCAAAATTTAAGTTTGAGTCTAAGCTTACGAAAACATTTAATGAGATGTAAAAAATACCGGCAAAAAAATAGTTGTTCGTTGCTCCAAAGTCTAAAGCGCCCTCTATCAGCATTTTTAAAAATTTATCTTTATAATTTAATTTCAAGAAAATTCTGACATAAAGAATAATTTTAGTGAAAACCACAAATCAATCGAACCGATTTTCCGTTTTTTATGTTTATTTGAAATTTTGGTCCCTAAACTTTAATGGCGGCTATCTCCTTTGGAAAACGTTTGGGACCCCTGGTCTCCTATTTAATATTGTTTGTTTTGATGTGTACTATCACCCCTCTTTTATTGTAAATAAAATTTGGAATCACCCTGTATATAACACTTAATAAGCTTTTCAAATGCAAGATCAAAAGTTTGCCACATTTATCAACAGTCGATCCAGATATCACGTAGCTGTGCAAAACAATGCATCCAAAATGTTTCGCATTAAATGTTTATCCTTTATTGTACGTCACGCGAATAATGCAAAATATATTGTAATCAAAGTGTTTTGATTTATTGAATTTTGGATAATTTTGATAAAGTTCTATCCAAAGTTTCTTTCTATGTTTTGATAGTATCATGTGTATTGGTGGCAGATTAAAATAAATTGCGTATTATGATTGAAATTTCACAATTTTCAAATTTTAATTAAATCGGGAGAGGTGAAAAAATTTAGGCGCCAGCGGGCAGTCTCTCACCACTAAAATTTAAAAATTTTCTTCACTTAAAATTTAATAGCATTCTTAGAAGAATCTTACACGAAATAATAGATGAAAAATAGCGAAATAAATTTAGTGGTTAGAGACTGTTTGAAGGCACCTAGATTTTTGCATCCCTGAAAATCGGTTTATTATTTCCAGCGATTGCAACGAAATCGTAACTTAGGATTTTTTTTTTTTAGAACGCTTTTCGCTCCTTCCCTTCGCTTCAGAACTTTAAATTTCAAATATAATTTCGACTGTTCTTGGAGGACATTTATATTTTATACGTAACTACCATGCCATATTTAGAGTTTCTAGCCTGTTTTATACACAGAATTTGCAATTTTGAATTTTTTTTTTAATCCTGCAATCCTCTGATGATTGTGCAATGACATAAAATGTAGCTTACGTTTGAACAGGTTCAATCACCATACCAATTTGCAGCCATGACTTTTTAAAATCAGTTTGGTATTTCATAAAACTGCATAAAAATCATAATTTAGAACATTTTTGGAATGTTTTCGTTTACTTCATCCTTTTAAATTTGGAAGTTTCTTTCAACGTTTCTTTGAAAGCATTTGCATCTTTTAAGTAATTATCATGCCGAATTTCAAAATGTTAGACACATCAGTTGTACAAAAACCGCAATTTTGAACATTTTTTGCTTTTGCAATGCCCAGGTATTAGTGACAACACCATACAATATAGCATTTATTGGAGTTTGGGCTGTCACCATCAATTTGTTACCATTACTTTTGAAATCGGTGTGACATTTCCTGAGATTAAGTAGAAATCGCAATTTAGAACGTTTTTAGAACACTTTTCGCACATTTTCATCCATTTTAAATTTAGAACTTTTTCGAAACTGTTCTTTACTGACGTTCCGATTACCAGTACAATCTCCGTAACATCGTCTGATTTTTACATTGTAGGAGAGCATTTACATCTTAAAAGTAATTACCATGCCAAATTTCAAGTTGCTAGTCCCTATATTTTCACAAAAAGCACAATTTAGAACGTTTTTTGCTATTGTAACCTCTAGTCAGTAGTGACACCGACATGAAATAGAGAATATGCTGAAGCAAGAGCTGTCACCCTTAATTTATAATCTTTTATTTGAAATTGGTTTGGTAGTTCATGGGAATGCGTAGTAATTGCAATTTAGTGCATTTGTAGAATGTTTTCGACCAATTTTAAACCCTTTTATTTCGATTTTTTTAGAAAATAGTCTTAGAAATCATTTATATCTTATGGGTATCTACTATGCCTAATCTCTTTTTGCTCCTGAATCCTCTTTTGGGCAGTAATACCGACATAAGATGTAGCCTATGTTGGAGCAAGGAACTATCACCATTATTTTCACATCATTATTTTTAAAATCTGTTCGTTATTGCCTGAGATTGCTTTAAAATTGCAATGATTTTAGATCACTTTTCCCACATTTTCACCCCTTTTAAATTTCGTATTTTTTAGGAAAACAGAATCATTTAAATCTTAAAAGATCCTTAAAGATCAGTTATATCTTAAACGTAATTAACATGCCAATTGTTATGTTTATAGGCCTTTCACTAACACAAAAGTCTCATTTTTAGAGCGCTTTTTCCGTCTGCACTTCCTTTGGGGTAGTGACATCAGCATAAGATATAGCCTATATTGGAGCAAGGACTATGACCATCATTTTGATACCATTATTTTTTAAATCGGTTCGTCACTGCCTGAGATTGCTTAAAAGTCGCAATTTAGAACATTCTTAGAACATTTTTCGCGCTTTTTCACCCCTTTTAAATTCCGTATTTTGTAGCAAATTTTCTTAGAGATCATTTATATCGTATAAGTAATTAACATGCCTAATTTTATGTTTCTAGGACCTTAAGTAATACAAGAATTGCATTTTTAGAAAGTTTTTGCTCCTGCATCTTCTTTGGGTTAATGGCATCGACATAAGATAAAGCCTGTCTTTGAACAGGGGCAAATACCATCATTTTTAGTTCGGTAGCAGAAGCGGCTAGTCAGGGAGTGCTGCATCAGACTTTTCTCACCACTAAAATTTAACAAAATCTTTTAGATTATTTATCTGCTAAATTTTGCTGATTAACAAAAACTGAAAATTTTCTACTATTTTAGTGGTGTGAAAAAATGATGCAGCACTCCCTGACGAGCCGCTACTGTTCGGTAGTTCCAAAGATCACCCCTAGAAATGAACGAACTTTACCTCTTTATAATGTAGGTATAGATAGATTGTGGGAACAATGTACAATTGTTTTGACTGTTTTCCTCCCTTGTTCTCCATCGCAGAGGACCTAAATACTATTTAACTAGGAAATGTAGAATGTGGGAGGTTTAAATGCTAGGTTTAAATAATGTAAAATTTAGAATAAAAATTTACTGGTGAGAATAACAAATCATTATTGGAATATGGATGCCGTACGCGATACGGGGAAAATCAAGGAAGCGGTTAATTTCTTGAAGACTTGTATACATCTTTAAAGGGTGCATACAGCAATTGTTTCTGACAACGCTAATAAAGATTAAAACATTTGCCTTATTTAATAACATCATTTCCGTGATTAAAAGGTAACCGTAAATGTTTAAAAATGTGGTAGTAATCAAATGAAATTCGTGTACGTGCTGATCCCGAAGGGACTAAAAGAGCTTTGCAAATCTAAAATGCTGTAAACCACTGTATACTAAGCATATAATTAGAATATCTAACAAAGTCAATCTATTGTATTCTTAAAAATTATTTAAATGTATATAGCAGAGAATCTACATATCCAAAGTCGGCACAAGAATTTGTCCGAGAAGGGGAGGAAAGGAGTTATTTCCTTATAGATGGGGAGGTGGCACATTAATTATACTCGTACATGTCAAAACAAAAAATTTTTATGTGCAAAACAAGTATCATAATCTACTTATTTAATAAAAAATACTGCGCATATATTTGGCAATATTCTGTTTTATTTTTTAAAGACAATAAACGTAATCCGAACCAAAAATGTTGTTTAATGAAAAAAAAAAACTAAGCATCACATATTTTTAAATAAATTTTTTAGCAAAAAACATTTTTGACTTTGAAAAAAAATTGTAAGGTTGACAACTATGAAACGGTCACTATACACGTTTAAAGAACACTGAAGTAGCTGCTTCAAAATTAATAAGGTAGCTAAAGGTGCTTACCGATTCTCCAGACTTAATTATCGTACAATTAAAGTACTTGCCTTAATGCCATGACATTTCTAATAAAGCAAAATATTATGTTTAATGCAGTATAATGACTCATACAAATAATTTTTTGGTATGCGTACAAAGCATTTGCATGAGTAATGTGATTTAAAATGTAAGTTTGGTTAAAATTTTAAAAAATAATTTTGAGAATATTTTTTTTTATTTGTCAATTCTAGAAGAAGATAAAGACGACGACACGATCGAAAATATTTACGAAGAAGAAGACGAAGACGAGTCATCTTCAACTGTGACATTTCGGAACCGCGATCACATCGATATCATCTTGGGATTGGACGAAATAGGAACTGAAGTCGAAAAAGAAGAGGAAAAGCTAGCTCAGTCAATTTTCAGGGAAATCAAAAAGATTGAACTTACCAACATCAAACCTATAGAAATGCTCTATAAATATGCTGACAGCACGTCGAGGGTTCTTGGAGGTGAGGTACAGTGATTTCTTTAATATAATTTTTCAAAAGTGATTTTTTTTTTCACTTTTAAATAATAATATGATTTTAGTTTTAGGATATTAGGTGTGACACATTTGAAATTAGCTTGTGAGTGAAATAAAATCCTTTATTGCTGAAAGAAAGTAACAACTTTCTTGATGAATCAGTTTATGTTTGTATGTATTCCAAACCATTATTAACCCAAAAATTCATTGAAAATTTTTGAATTAACGGGGGAAAAAATCTTTATCCAGTTTATCATACTCAAAAGCAGGGGTGCACAACCTCTGGCCCGCGGGCCAAAATGATACCCCTATTGTTATGCAGAATAATTTTCCTTATAGTAATGACAGAAACTTTGAGATTAAAGAAAACAAACTCCGCTTTTCAAATATTCTGGTGGCAAACGATTTTCTGGTAAAAAAGTTGTGCATCACTGCTCAAAAGTTTTAAGATCATATATTTATTATTTTTTCTATTTGTGTTAATAAAGGGAGTGGTAAAGAAAGTTTTACTAAAGGTTTTTTCAAGTCCAATTCTTTTACTACTTTTTCTTATGCATATATATATATATATATATATATATATATATATATATATATATATATATATATATATATATATATATATATATATATATTTAATTATTTATTTTTAATATCCGTTAACAAAGAAATTACATTTATTTTATAAATAATTCAATATATAATTGATTAAAGTTTATATATTTCAAATTCAATGAGTTCAAACTTTGCTTACCTGATTACTTTCTTTGGAGTTTCGTCAATTTCTTAGATGCCCTGTAACTTTGTCCGTGTCTTTCTTTTTTCTCATATTGTTTCGGCGAATGAAAAATCAAGTCGCACGCATTTTTTTTTTTTTTATCAAAAAAACTATTTTATTTTCTGATGCTGTTTTTTAATATTTTACATGTTTTCATGCATGTGTATTTTTTTCCCTATTCCATCTGTTATCCTTCGGTCATGCAAATATTATCTGATATAAAAAACAAATTTCTGAATATTTCATAGCTTTTCATTTGATTTAACCTTCGTTTTGTTTTATCAAAAAAAATATATTTATATTAATCTAATATCTAGGGTGTTCCTTCTTATATTTCATTAACATCTAATTCTTAAACCTTTAGTTTTTAGAGATATAGTTCTGTTGGCAAAATGATCTCAAATATTGCTTTTCATCATACAAAAATCCATTCGCAGCAAAACAGTTTTGTTTAAAGTTAAGAAATTTAATTTTTATACGGTCCCTGAATCCTATACGTTATATTTAGAAAACTTTCTGAATTCTCTGACAAGTAAAACAGTAAAAATTCAATTTTCGTACGATTAATGCATACCATGTTATGATTCTTTGCATTTTAGGAGTATCTAGCATTCTGGCACTAATTTCTGTCAGATTTAGAATCAGTTGTAGGCAAACGACAAGAATAGATCTGATCCTTTAAATATTCTGATATTAAAGTAATTGCGAACGGAATTTTATTATTACTATTATTCATACATTTATTTGTTGTTTTTATTTTAACTCTAAAATCGCCGGCTATTTTATTCAAGTTTTATAACAATTGTTTGACACCAGAATTTTTATTTTAAACTATTTAACCTATTTAATTAGCCTATCTTTGTGTTGCACATATTTAACAAATCTTATCAAGAAATTTCTGGTTCGAATTGGCTATTTTCAATTTGGCAAGGGTCAAAATGACCCCTATTGGCGGTTCTAGTGTTAAAAAATTCAGAAATTTATTAAGATTCAATTCAATTTTTTAATTACAGTTACGATTATAGAAATAACCAATGACTGTATCGATTATTGTTTTCTTCAATGGCGATTGTTCTCGATTGTAAAGTTATCGAGCAATCGGCCATCACTAATCTCGATATTTCTTTAAGAAACACAGTTTTAATTAACAACTTATACAAAACTTTTCTACGAAAAAAATATCTCGATCAAAGAAAAGTAAACAAAAAAATTCTTACTATACGTTTTTACAGTCTTCTTTTCAAAGTATTATTATGTGGCTATTTATTATGTTTTGTTATTATGTTTTACATTAAGATGTATTCTACACAAACTAATGAATAAAAATGCATGAACAATAACTTGAGATAACTTGTGCACCATGAAAAATCAGAACTTTAAGGGGACTATACACTCACTTGAAAACACCCGTTCGCTAATGTTAAACCTATGAACAGGTTGTTTCGAATTTCTCATTTAAAGTTGAATAGTTTTAAATGATTTTTTGCATAAGATAACTGAAGACGATTTCTAATATGGCTATTTTATTTATTTTTTTTCGGTTGCATTTTTTTTTAATTAAAATACTTTAACTTTCAGAACCAGTTTCAAAAGTGAAAGTACCTTTATTAAAAAAAGCCTGCAACCGAAATTGAAAAAGTTCGAAATGCCCCATTAGAAAATAACCTTAACTATCTTCTGCAAAAAAAAAAAAATAAATAAATAAATAAAAATAAATAAATGAATAAATAAATAAAATTTAAACGAGAAATTTGAAAACTACCTGCCCATAGTTTTAACATTAGCGAACGGATATTTTCAAGTGAACGAAGAGTCCCTTTAAGTGTTTCGCGGGGTGATTCTATTGCATGGATCTTGAATCCCTTGAAAATTAGGATATCTAGCAACACTAATCATAATACACGTTAGCAGATTGATAGAAGATCATTATATGGGCCATTTTCAAATTTCGCTTACATATGCTGTTCAAGGGTAAAAAGAAGATAATTTAAACATAAGTTAATATTTAAAATTTGATTTGAGCTATGCATTATCTAATTATTGAATATTTCTAACATGAAAAATTAAAAAAAATCAATAAAAATTTTAGCGATATAAATCTTCAAAATTGTGATTCTAAGCAAAAATGCTTGTCCCATGCCAAGTTTTATGAAATTGTTATTTTTTTAATCTAATTTAACTTTTTTAAATAAAAAGGTTTAATTATTATGAACTCTTAGTGTTCAATATTAATGAAAAAAAATTACCACAAAAGATATTTTCTTTAAGAAATTAATGGAAGTTTTTTGTCCCTCACTTTGTGTCAAGTCCGTTACCTTGTGATTATTTTAGTCAAAATAGGTTTCTAATTCTGCCTAAAGTTAGCAGCAAATATTCAGTGATATAGTTAAATTATTCACGCAATTACTACTTGCCATTTTTTGCTCTTCAATTCTGAAGCAATGTAATAGTGGCAAGAATCTGCTTTCTTCAATGTTGCTTTTTTTTTTCATTGTCAAGTCTGTTACCATATATTTTAATATTAAAATAATAATTTTTGTACTTTTTTATGTAAATATTGTTTACTAAATAGTTTTAGAAGGTATGTGTATTATTGTCTAGGTTAGAAATTAAACAAGCTAGTTCATTTCTAATAGTTTCATTTGAAATGTCAAGTCCGATACTTGTCAAGTCTGTTACCATGTGACTGATAACGGAATTGACTCAAGGCAACAGACGTGACATTGTTTGTGGACTATGGTTTAAAAGGGGGGGGGGTTGCATCAAGAACGGTTTTAACAACTGTAGAAATACAACAGGTGCAATTATGGGTAAAGATTGAAATAAAACTATGAAAAATAGAAACAAATTTAAAACACATATAATAGACAAAATAACTTAATGAGTTAAATTCATATTTATTTTGTATGCAAATTATTAAAAATGTTTTATTTCTTATAGGAAAATTTTGCAAAAACTATTATCAATGATTTATTGGTGAAATATCAGACATAAAAAATATTGGTGTAAAAAGAAAGCTGAATGTTGCTTGTGCAAATATCAGTCCTTATTTATATAAATAACTCTAATTCTACTTTAGTATTTAGATGAAATTTCTTGATAAATTATTTGTTTGATATGCAAGTCAAATATATTAATTGATTTGAATATAAAATAAAAATGATTTCTCTATATGATATTTGACAGATAATTACCATTTAAATAAAGTTTTTGTATAAAGTTGAAGATATTAAAAACTGTACCATAATAGACTAGACATGTGATAATATAGTTTCAAATCCGTTACCAAATGTCAACTATGTTACCGCACGATTTTTAAGCTATTGCATAGCTTTTATCGCGGGCTTTGAGCGCGGCGACCGAATATAGAAATTCCGTAACGAGAAAAATGTAGAAATTCCGTAACGAAAAAAAACCTAAAACTCGGCTAACGTCGTTTCAGTTCGGGAAACTTCGGCATGGTATCCTTCGGTAGACTTCAGCAGACACTGACGCAGTATTTTTCAGATATTTAGAGGATATCAAGTCTCAAACTTATATTTCTTATTTCAGCTACTATAAATCTATAGTTTCAATAATAAAAATTCCTGATAGAATGTGTATAGAAAAGAATCGTCTTAAGATAAAACAAGGTAGGATAATGTAGCTTTTGGTGATTGGAGACCCGCCCAATGGTGAGGATCGAAAAATTTAAAATGCTTATAACTCGCGATCTAATTTTCGTAGAGAGGCCAAATTTTGTTTGGTAATTTATTATGAGACAGTGTTAATTTTTGGTGACAGGAGACCCCCCCCCCCCATCTAAAGCGTCGAAAAAGTTAAAATGCTTATAACTCGCGATCTAATTTTCGTAGGGGGGGGGGGGGGGCAAATTTTGTTTGATGATTTATTATGAGACAATGTTCATTTTTGGTGACAGGAGACCCCCCCACGGTGAGGGTCGAAAAATTTAAAATGCTTATAACTCGCGATCTACTTTTCGTATCGCGGCCAAATTTTGTTTGGTAAATTATTATGAGAGAGTGTCAATTTTTGGTGACAGGAGACCCCCCACGGTGAGGGTCGAAAAATTTAAAATGCTTATAACTCGCGATCAATTTTCGTAGCGCGGCCAAATTTTGTTTGGTAATTTATTATGAGACAGTGTTACTTTTGGTGACAGGAGATCCCCCATGGGGAGGGTCGAAAAATTTTAAATGCTTATAACTCGCGATCTAATTTTCGTAGCGCGGCCAAATTTTGTTTAGTAATTTTTATGAGACAGTGTTACTTTTGGTGACAGGAGATCCCCCATGGTGAGGGTCGAAAAATTTGAAATGCTTATAACTCGCGATCTAATTTTCGTAGCGCGGCCAAATTTTGTTTGGTAATTTATTATGAGACAGTGTTAATTTTTGGTGACAGGAGACCTCCCCCTCCCCCACGGTGAGGTTCAAAAATTTTAAAATGCTTATAACTCGCGATCTAATTTTCGTAGCGTGGCCAAATTTTGTTTGGTAATTTATTAAGGTATTGCATAGCTTTTATCGCGGGCTTTGAGCGCGGCGAAAGGATCTAGAAATTCCGTAACGAGAAGAAACCTAACACTCCGGCTAACGTCGCTTCAGTTTGGCAGACTTCGGCACGGTAACCTTCGGTAGACATCGGCAGACATTGAAGCGGTATTTTTCAGACATTTTGAGAATATCAAGTCTCAAACTTATGTTTTTTATTTTAGCTACCATAAACGTATAGTTTCAATGATAAAAATTCCTGATTAACCTACATGTATTGTAAGATAATAAAAATATTTTAAACGATATTAACTTCTCATTTATTCAATAAAAGAAAAAAATTGTTATCGGTCATCACGCTCAAAAAGTGTAACTTGAATTAAATAAATAATTATAATTAAAATAAATAATTATAATTGCATAAGTTGATAAAAAATGCTATGCAATAGCTTTACCGCGGCAGTCCCCGAGTGCCACACGTATTTTGTTTAATGATATTTTAATATGATTTTTTCACTATTCTACTTTTATTCTTCATTCAACTAAGAAACAAATATGCGATTTCCTTAAAATTTTATAATTTACATGAATATATCCTGTAATTATTAGAAAAAGTTCTTGTATAATTTTCAATGTGATCAAAATCTTGTAGGTTAAAACTGTATCTCATTTCAATTTAAGTATTATTGATAAATATCAGGTTTTGAAATTTACGGATATAAGTCACTTCAAAGTAAGTTGATTTTAGAAAATTTAATAAATTTAAAGCTGAGTATTTTCAGTAATTTTGTATGGTAACAGACTTGACAATTTGCCTTACAAGCCAACATTAAAATAGCACTTATATATTAAATTAAATTGCAAAGTGTACAACTAATTACTTTTTCATGTACCTTAAACATTTATCATAAGAAATGTCTCCATTTTCAAAAGAAAGTATTAAGTTTGAAAAATAAAAATAAAATTCTGAAATGTAAGCGAATGATGAAAATGGCCCATATACTATATTAGTCATCAGCGTCGGGAGCAATTTTAAGCTTTTCATCAAAAATAAAGCTTGAAAATGATTGCAATGCCTGGAAAAGGCAAACTTATTGATTTATTCTTTTGATGGGATAATGGTAGAATTTTGAATGGCGAGTCCTCTTACAAATACCAAGCAGCAAAATTTCGTGAGATTTATGGAATGCGACAAAATAATGGCTCCAAAATGTTGCAGTCTTCTTTCATGTTAAAATGCAGCGAATTCCAAATAAAAATTTAAAAAAAAATTCTAAAGCGAATTCAACCAGTATTATGGAATGAAAATTCATTTTTGTGGATTTATAGAATAATATGTATACATTGCCTTAGATGCCTCTTTTCATCGTGGCAAAAAGAAGAATACAAGAATTTATTTCCCAAAATGGTAAAGCAAAATTAAAAAATATATGATTATATGTTTTGCTAATTAGAGTCTTGAATAAAATAATTTTAATCAAAATATCCTAAACAAAATAGTTCAAATGTAGTGAAAATGTTTTACCGACATACATTGTTAAAAATATCGTGATAGGTTATCTCTGTTTTCTGACCAATGATAATGCTCCATAGTAGTTTTTAGATTTTTATCATTGACTAGAAAATTGATAACCTTTTTAAAAACAGTGGTAATTTTTCACGATATTTTTACCAGTGTAGTTGTGTTCATTTGTGTGGTTACCAATTTTTCTGCTCCTTACTGTACACAAGGTGATCCCAACAAACTTTAAGGTTTGGTAGTGGACATGATACATTTATTGTATATGAATGCGTGGGCTAAATTATGCGTTGGGGCACAAACACGGGACAGGGACATGAAAGGAATGTTTATTAATAGCGCCATTGACATGTGCTATCGTCCCAACAAGTGTTCAAAATTGCATCAGTCAACAGTAGTGCATTCCCGGCAGCGTTGATGGAGAGACTGACATACCGATTTTTTTAATTTACACTTTTAAAAGTTTTATGCAATCTTCTGCAAAACATTTATCAATGAGAAAAACGTACGTTCTGTAAAATAAACTTAATTGTGATAAAGGAAAAAGGTTGATTTATGCTTCTTTTTTTGTATAATTTAAAATATTAGTTCATCAATCATAAAAGGATCATTCACAAACTAAAGATGGCATTTTTTAGATCTTTTAGATATGTTAAAAAGTCTGAAAACGACTATCACAAATGTACCAAGCAAAGCATTAGACAGGCAAGTATCTATTTTGTTGCAAGTATCTATTGCTTTCTGTTGTTAGGAGAGGTTTTATTTCTTTCGCCTAAGATTCACGTGATTTTTACACTTTTTCTTCGGTTACAAAGAATAAAGATATCATATTTATTGACATTTCGGTTATACTGTTTGACCTCAAAAATCCAGCATAAAAGTTTTTTCTCCCCCCCCCCCTCCCTCCTTTTTTTTCATTTCCAATGTGCGAAAGAAAGAAAAGCAGCAACTGTATACGAACTAAAAACAACGAACAATTTAACGATTAGTGAGACCGCTGATGCTGTGCTAAATGGAACCACCCCATTCTTTCAGAAATGTGGAATGTTAAAAAAAATCTAGCTTATTCTCGGTACCAACGGTGCCATATTTTCGAGATTATACTGCTTATTTAAATTTTTGTTTGTAAAAAAATTAATAAAAAGCTTTTACAACGAGGAAGACCTGAAGGTGCGCACCGTTAACTTATAATCGGGTGGCCGTTTTTCTACGGTCAAAAACTTCCGAAAAAATTTTCGTTACCAAATTATCACACGGCACTGAATACTTCGGAACTTACGCAACTTTTTTTATTTATTTATTTATTTTCATTTATTTATTTTTATTTTTTTGTAGTTATTTAAACAAAATAAGTCATTTTTTTACATTCTTGTTACCTAACGAGCTTTAAAAAATAATTAATCAATAAAAATTATATTTTTTAATCGTATATGCTCCAGCAAAAACGATTAATTTTCTTTTTCAAAAAAGTTATGGGAATTGTTCAAATAGTTTCAGGTTCCACAAACACAAATTTAAAGTTTTACCATAGTGTAACGAGTGGCGTTAAATTCTTAAAACCAAAAATGATTGCAAAGATCGGGAATATCACGTAACCGCTTTTGGGTAACAAATTACACACGTAAGAGATACAAAAACTGCAGAAAAATAAAAACTGAAAATTTTGACAAGTAGAACTTTCCTTTAATGCCAATCACTCAATATGCATCATTTTCCGTATTTTTTTTCCAATAATATTTCATAGATTAAAAGTATTAAATTTAAATTAATTTGCGCCCTTCCCCGTATTCACAACTTTCAATTAAGAGTAACTCATTAACTTTTAAAGATACAGGTATTATTATTATTTTTAATGTCGTCGTTGTCTGGGAAGAGGAAATGCTAAATTTTTAAAATGTTGATGGAAGGACGATATTACTAAGATAACCAATTTTCGGGCTTTATTCAGACCTCTTTTGCAGTCTTCATTGTTTATTTATTTACTAACTAGGGAACTGCAAGAAGTGTAAGTCACCGATTTTGACGAAAATGGTATCGTTGGAAAGATCTCATCGAGAGCAGCAAAAAACTCAATAGAACTACTCGTCGCAAATGAGCCGTTTTCGAGATATTCGACAATTTACGTCACGTAACTAGTGCATACTTAATGGGAGATCGCAAAAAAATTTTGTCTCAATTTTAACGAAAGTGGTATCAATGAAAAGATACCATCGTGAGGATTAAAAAACTCAATGGAATCACCCGTCGGAAATTAGACGTTTTAAAGATATCCGACAATTTGTGTCACATTGTCTACGTCACAGTATAGAAGTAATATTTTTTTTTCTTTTTTACAGTTAAATGAAACAAAACCCTTGTTCCATATTTGAGCTTGACACTGTGACAAACGCGCTTCAAAAGGAAGTCGCAATTTTGTAACGCCGCCTTGGTCCGGCCATGTTTTTCAGATTAGTTTTTAAATAACTTTTAAACACATGGGAGGCATATTGAGAGATACACTGAGTGCAAAATTATCGAGAATCCCATGATATTTATGTGATCAATTAATTCTAACTAAATTAGTCTGCTTTTTACAAATTGACGTTAATTGTTTCTATACTGCTACTGGGCATTGCATTACACAAATATATCATTCAAAGTTGTTACCCAGGATTTAAAAACCAACAGTACATAGAGTACGCCGGCCCTACCAATATGTATTCCAAACTGTTTGTGTCTTTAAGGGTTGATATCTCGGCTAATTACCGACATTTTTTTCGAAAATCATTATCAAAAAATTATTTTATACTTTTACTACGAAAGGCACTTCCAACACTTCTCAATACCTGTACTGAATGCCCGCAAATCGAAACTTGTGTGTAATGGAATGTATCATTTTAAAATGTGCTTTTCTCAAAAACTATGTTGTAATCACTATAGTTTTCCTACAAACTTTAAATTGATGTCTGCAACCGCTAAGTTTTTCATAATTTTAGTTTTAGTAGATTTTGAAATAGATTGGGTGAGGTGGTAATATTTTTGCATTACATTTTTGACGATATCTCTGAAAATATGTTACCTAAATTAAAATAAGTGTATTTTTAAGTTCAGTGTTACGAAAGCTTTCACACGATGCCCCATACGATACATAAAAATAAATAAATAAATAAATAAAGTAACTTGATTAACCCCTCTACATTTTTCTTAAACATATTTGTAAATACTTAATATTCTCTAAATATGTAGGTAAATACATATTATTCTAAATATGTAGGTGTGCTCAGTGTATCTCTCAATATCTCTCTTTAACACTAATTTGAACTTTCCATGTTTCATAGTTTATGGTAAAAGGGTTGTGGTTGTGACAGGCAGAACATAGAAGTGATTTTATAAGGGTTTCGCTTTTACTTTTTAAGTACGGAACCCTGTCTCTGCCATACCTTGAAAACTGAAAGCAATTTTCCTGTTTTAACGCTCATTAACGCTTTTCAACATTACAGAAGTGTTTTAAAAGATAATATAGAATTAAGATTTTAAAGTCATTTATACTTAGAAAATCACTTACTATAATTTCTGGTCTGTACTTCGTGGATAAATAATAATAATAATATAATACTCAAAATAGAAATTTTACTTTATATATAAAATCAAATAATTATCACCAAAGATACTTTACTTTTTACTTGGGAAATTTTCTGGTACCAACATGTTTAATTGATGTGACTATTTTAAATAAAAAATTACGGTGATTGATATAATTAAAAAAGTCGGACAGAATATATCTATGCAGCAGGAATATTAAAGTACAAATTATACTGTACAAAGCTCTGCAATTTTATAATAAATTACAATACTTTTCATCCTTATAACATTTAATATTGTTACTTAAATAATGCTCTAAATTGTCTGGGCTTTAATATTTTTAGTAGCCGTTGAAGTAACATTAAATAAATAAAAATTAAGCAAATGTGTAAAAATATTTATGTTCCTTTTCATTTATTTATTTTGGGAAATGCAAAAAAGAAATCACAATTATACGTTCACCATTTTTTAAAACTAGGCCTGGGCGTTAACTGAAGAAAGGCTGTTGTCGTTGGTGTATTTTATTTACTATTATTATTATTATTATTATTATTTTCGTTTGCATGATTTCCTAAAAATTACGCTTAGTTTAAATTAATTAGTTCAAACGCTTAAATTAATAATTTTCATTTGAATTATTTAATTTCAGAAAAGTAAAATTGAAAAAACTTTTAGAAGTTATTGGTATTGAAATTTAAGGGAACGTTCAGACGCTGAAAAAAAAAAAAGCTGCATAAGCCGACGTTTTAATGTCAGTCTACAAGCCTAGATTAAGGGGGCGACGATTATGTTACTAAGGACGATTCAAGATTAGACAAAAAAGAAAAAAAATTACACACGAAAACCAATAAAAGTAAAATATAGTGTATAAAAACACTATATTATTTTCAGGAAAACAAAGTCTAGTGTAAATATTGCGACGTCCTGTTTGAAGCCAACTGAATTCGCACCTCATAGGAATTCCAAGTACTAACTTGATGCCGCTTGACATCATTTCTCATGGTGTAAGTGGATGATTTTCAATGCTTATTTCGATTAAGAGTTTATTTTCTCTTGGCAAATAGATATTCTTATGTTTTCTGATCCTTTCAATGATTTGGTGGATGCTATCTGTTTCTGGGTGACAATGACCGCTTACAATGATTTTCAGGACAGTGATAACCGATTTACTATAGACTTTACTGTATTAAATAAAACAGTAAATTCATTTTTTTGAGATTTTGTCTGCTGCTTGTATTCACTTAGAGTACAACTTTCTCAACTTTACCTAGTTAGGATTACCATAAACGGCTGTCTTTTATAACTTTGTCTACAAATATATTCAAACGATAATCTTTCTCTTACAATTTTAGTAGAAATCTGTATATGCAGGGTGGCGAGTGCTCAGGGGAAAACACAATCAGAAAACGAAGAAACTACTAGTATTTTCTTATAAAAAAAAATACTTCCAATAATATAAAGAAATCAAAGACGAATTTCTCTTTAACAAAATACTGGTATTTAACCTCTTTTTTTTTTTTTTTTTTTTTTTTTTTTTTTTTTACTGTTTTCCCTGACCACTCGCGACCTCTGTGTTGCCAATTAGCTACTTTTTTTAATTTAGTTTTCTGGACTAGCACCACTTTGTGAAATTATAGAATTCATCTTATTTAATGACATATTAATTAAGGCAAAAACAACAGTGACTTTAACATTTAAAAAAAATGGTGCCAATCAAGAAATTTGAATTTTAAAAAAGTAGCCCGCTGGCAACATTGTGCCACCCTGGTACTGCTAGAAATGGAACTATGTGTACTAACTAAAAGAAATTTGCTGGGACATATTTTTTTCCTTATTTTTACACTGTTATTACAAACTAGATTTGAAATGCTTCGTGTTCAGTCTAAGTTTTAATTTTCGATATGTTTGTGTCCGTGTATATGTACTTTATACATTTTTATGAGATAGAAAATACATAATAATCAAATTTATCAAATTATAATTTCTCTTTTCTTTAATTTTGTGTCATTACCCAGTTTTATACTTAATTTATGAAAGAAATATATAGTTTTAATATGTACATTTTGAGGTGAGATGAATAAAACTGTGTTTCATTTCATAATACTATTTCAATGAAAAATAATCAATTAATACTTTTTAAGATGCTGAAATCTTCAACAAACCAATGCTTCTTTTCCTTGGTCCATGGAGTGCTGGCAAAACTACCATAATTAATTACCTACTGGGCATTGAACGAACTCCTGCAGCTCTCAAGACAGGTAATTTTTCATTTATAGCATATTTGTGACAGTTAAATATTAATTAAAATGTTCTCAACCTTCATTTTTTATTATAATTTTCATTCTTAATCATTTTATAAATACCTTATGATTCACCGCTCGGAAAAAATACCACAGAATATATTCCACCTCGTGCTACGATTTTGAAAAGCTAACTCTGTGAATCTTCAAATACCTTCAAAAACAACTTTCTTAAAACTAAACATCAATTTAAGTTTATCTCAAACTCGCAAGCTAAAAAATCTTACTACTATTATAAACGCAATCTTCTGCGCTGCAGATTCTTCGATCTACGAACATGTTCTAAATTAAAAATTAGGAAGTTAGTAAGTATGAGAAGAAAACATTGATTTCTACATGAGTCACAGACTAACAGCAACTTTTACTGCGGAAATCAACATCTAAAAATAAATCTAACCTTAAAATTTCAACAACATAATTCACACCAGACCTTGAATACCCTTCTTCTATGATAAACTGAAATATAAAAAATAGCGAGAGGGCAATATAAAACATTTGCTTTCCTTAAAATAAGCCTTGTTAACATATAAAGGAAATTCTTTCAGGATAAAAATACAGACGCAGACTAGAATACGGAAGACTTCTTGTAAAAAATCATTCATTTTCAAATTCGCACCCTTTCTTAGTCAATATGAAACTTTCCAAAACTATATCGGAAATACCAAAGAAATACAAAAAGTGAGATCTTGCCCAACAAACATGACCAGATAGCCAAGAAATGGGCCAATGCGTGTGCACCAAAAATTACAATGCTGTTCCAATACCCGTTAGCCGGCACAGTTAAAAAAGTGCCCGTCTTTAATTTATTGGCCCTTACTGTGGACTTTAACTGGGCAGATGTCGCTATGCCAATTCCATTAATAATTGCACTATAAAACCGTGTTGACCCATTATATGCATTTATCATTACTTTAAAGAGCTGATCCAATGAAAGAAATTTTATTTTCATCGCAATTTCACCAATGCTTCAAACGACAAATAGTGGTCCAATAAGGAATGGCCATACATGACTGAATCTACATAACACAGGGCTGCCGCAGCCGACTATTTTTATATTCTGTCCCCACCAGTATTTTTCTAATATATTTTTTAAGTATATTACTCTTGAAATTTTAAGAACTCCTCTTTTAAAAAAATTGCGCTAGTAAGAATTAAAATATAGTCGCCAGCGGAACTCCTGATAACAGACCCAATAAAGACGATTTAAATCCGTCCCTAGTATTTTTCAGCTCGCAGAGTTACTGCGTTGATACAATTTATCACAGAGTAGTAACAGAGTCTCAACTCGGCTTGAAAAGAGCGCCCTCAGTGGATCACTTAAAAACTAAACCATCGCGTTGGCGATTTTTATCCTCGTGATTTCTGTTTAACTGTAACCTTATTCTGCTTGGCGCTTCTTGCTGAATGCTGATTTGATTATCTTTGCACATGTGCTTATGCTATTTGATCTTAGATTTCCGCGCTTATATTGATTCGTAATTATTACTGTTATTATTCTTGAATTTTCAAGTTTAAATTATTAGATAGTTATGTTACGAAGAGACACATGCATTGTTTGCAAGACGAATACGTCAAAGTTATTTCATAATTCTTTCATAAATTTCAAAATAAGAAGCAGCAAGCCGTCGCTGTATTTTTTTTCCCTTATCATTTGTCGCCAAGGAAGCGATGTTTCGCCGAATTAGCAACCTCTCTTATGTTATGATCGTAGTTTCAGAGTGGTCCGCTCGTGTCGCTAGTGTCTATGCGTAATCCCATGTTAAACAAGTTGCCATTATAGTGTATGAAAGTTGATTCTCTGTTCCGTACTCTGTGCAATTTATCATCAGCAAATGTTTGAAATCGAGTCATTATAGTTTATCTTCTAAAGAGTTGCTTGACTCATTTTTATAAAGCTTGTTTTGGCTTCCCGAGACTAAAGGCTGAATTTTCTTTTAACTTTTTCTGACAAGAGTTGATGTTTCTTGAATGTTAAATTATTGCTTAGCTTGTACGTAGACTTCGTAAATATTTAAAAATAAGAGATATTGCACTAACAATACAAAATACAAGTATGACATAAAGAATGTTGAATTAATTCTACTGCATGCAGCAATTTTTAATAATTTGACAAGTAAAATTATTTAAGAAAGTTTTAAAATCTCAACTGCTAGCTGAACGAAAATGGCTTAATGACAATCCAGTTTTACGAGAATTTTAAAATGCTTGGCAGTAACGGACCAATAAAGATTTTCCACCTTTATTTCGTAGCTCTAAAATACTTGGAAGATCCAATATCGGACCAGTACTCCTGAATCCATGTGATGCTGTATTTCCAACAGCATTAAGAGAATACTATTCAGTAGATGTGCCATCACTGGACATAAATTTCCAATATTGGCTCCAAAAATGCCGACAGTTCTATGTTTGGTGGGTGGGTAGGTGTTAATGTTAATAAGATTGTAGAAACGACTCGCTTGGCAAACACAATCTTTATTAGCTTACACGGTGCCTACATTATGGCCACCTGTCCTTATACCGAAAACAAAAATTTTAAATTTAAATCTGAGCTTCTTGTTCGCTTAGCATTAAAAGAACTGTACAGAGTTTGTACGTGTCAGGGGATTCAGGAAATTTTAAGTGTTTTAGAATCAGAAATATTTTAAAGCATTGATTGTTATATCTGAAGACAGATTTTTTCTCTTTTAAATATGCCAACTTTGCAAAAATTCTGATATAGAGTGCTTGAAAGTTCTTGAAACATACAAAGACTGTAATACAATAAAATAAGATTTTACAAATGCATTTAAACAATACGTGAGGGTGAGATTTTCGTGTTTTTGCACACCAGTATTTTAATAGAGAAAATAATTATTTCATTTAGTCAGAACATTTTTACGAGTTAACAGAATAATATTTTTCCTAATAAAATACTGGTGTGCAAAAATGCGGAAATCTCATGCTTAAATACATTTTCAACGTATATATTTTCTAGTTTTCAAATACATTTTAGTATCTTTATACTACACTGGGGGATGCAAGCGCTGCGCCACAAATGGCTCTTTCTAATACTAGTATTTAATAGCACTTTTTGTCATATAAAATATTTTTTTTATATGACAAAAAATACTATTTAAGTTTACTTTATTTTGTCATATAAAGTAAACTATCCCCATAAGAAAATATTAATAAGTTGAAAGCTGTAGAATTTCCAATTCTGCTTAAAAAATTTAACATATATGAAACATATAAAGAAGAAAAAAAAAAAGCTCCAACTTGGAGTTGAACCCGCCACGTCCGGGTCTGGAATCTCGCACGTTACAGCGGAGCCACGAAGCTGTTGACAAACTTCTTTACTAATAAGTATTTAAAATATACGCTGAACTTTGACCCCCAATTTCTCAAAAACTAAGGCCCATTTGAAAGAACCCTTTCAGCCGAATAATTAATGGTATGACCCCTACAATATACTTTGAATTCAGCAAAATCTGTGAGCACCATGTTTGGTGGTCCCCTTGTCAGTGTGCTATTGTCTACATTCTGGACAAATAACGAATTGCCATAATCATTGGGAGGGTTTAGCCGAATTTGCATACCCTTACCTTACCTTAAGACTGCAGAGAGCAACTGTTTCATTAGCTTCCTGAATTTTATTTCGTAGATATAATCACAATTAGATGCCAGAACGTTGTAAAAAAATACTAACACCTCCCTATTATTCTTACATAAAAGTTCATTAACCCCAAGGGCGTAGCTACTGGGGGGGGGGGGGGGCAGGGGAGGCATCTACTTTTTACTATTCAGCCTCAAAATTTATGATGATTTTAAACCTATTTTTACTTTTTTCTACCTTTACAAAAAGAAAGTATTGGATTCATGTAAATTTTGAATTCCAGTTTTCGACGGATTCACATGTTTTAGGTCTCAGAGATACCGAAAAACATGTTTTTTTACAAAATGTCTGTCTGTGAGTACTACTCCTGTGCGTCTGTATATGATATAAATTTTGAGAGCGCTCTATCTCAAGGACTAATCCACGGAATTTAATTAAAAATTATATTTACTTAGTCCTTGATATAAATTGGTACTGATTAGTTTTTGGTGTGAATCGCTTAACAGGTGGCCCTACTGTACAGGCTTTTGTGCTATTTCCGCAATAGTTGCATCTCCAGAATTATACGCCTAGTGTCGCCCGTAATTAGAGGCACCTTTTGCGCATCGTGCAATAGCAATTTTAACAAGAAAAATATGAAGTTGACAGGGCCAAAACAATGAAATAATGGAAATCGACATGATAAAAAATGAGGTTTAAATCAACTGACGCATTTAAACAGTAATTAAAGAAGGTGAGAATGGCAAAACTTAAACAAAATCTGAAATCGAAACGATACAATACGGAGTTAATCACCTATAAACTTTTAAAAAGCATTTAAACATCAGAAGTCCATGTTTGTTTAAAACTAAATGCACTTATCTTCATCAAATGTTTTTATTTCAGTATTTCTCATTTTTAAACTGACATAAGTTAATAACCTTCGGTTACGGTAACAGTCCAGCGAGTTCAATAGTTTTTTAACATCCATTTTCATTTCATCAAAAGAAAAAAATTCAACACGACAAATAATATTTTGAGTTATAACAATTTTAATTTACTCTAAATTTTTTGAAAAAAAAATATTTTACTAAGAAGTCTTATGATATTATAATGCTTACAAATTATATGGTTAACCATTGCAAAACATTCAGAATTCTTATTCTAAAAATAAATAAATAAAATAAATGTTTCCTGGACGCATTACAGAAAAATTGTTTCTTCAATTACACGCATTTCAATTTGTGTCTGATCCCTTGAAACCTCACGATTTATTAAAATTGTCATAAATATCTGAGTTTTGAAAATATCGAGATGACTTTCTTTTTTTTTTTTTTTTTTTTTTTTTTTTTTTTTTGTTCGATTCAGGAATGGATAAGGAAAATTTTTCAAATTGGAAGTTTTATCTTTTGGGGACCGTATAAAAATTGAATTTTCGTATTTTTTAAAATACCCCCCCCCCCCCATGGAGTTGTAACTTACCTTATAAAAAAAAGGTCTAGAAGCAATATTTAAAGAGATAGCCTATTGTTTCGATATTTATGACTCACCCTGTAGAGCTCCTTTGTGCTCTATCATAAGGCAATGACAATGAAAGGCAATAAATGATTATACGGCAAACACAATGAATAATGATAATGAATAAATGATAAGCCTACGAGTAAACCACTAGTAGTATTAAATTTTGGCTTGTTCACTACTTGACTTTCAGGAGACATGGATCATTAGATTCCCATATTACTATTCTATAAAATAAAAGTTTATTTCTTGTGCTCGATACATTAGGATTTTGTGCTGTCGGCTCTTGATTATTAGTACTTACGTTCAAGTCATAGTGATACGATTAATGGCTTGTTATTTTCAATCTCAAAATAAAAATACAAAGAGTGAATTTCTAGGGCAAATTTTATATTCAAATTAATGAGAATTAAACTTTTTTTATAGAATGTAAGTGTTTTTGAGTTTTTACTACCTTTTTTAACCACAGAATCTACATTTTAATTGGACTCAATGCAAATTCTAGAGGATTAATATAAAAAAATTTCAAAGCGAGTATTGCTTTGATTATTTCTGTGTAAATTTTCTAGTTTAAATAAGTTATTTGGTGAATTCTATGAATTGAGTAGTTTGCTCGGTTGTATTAAATTAAAATTTAAGATTGCTTCATGCAAGTGGTAATAATTAAAAATATTTTCGACATAGTAAATAATTTAATTTTTTTAACACGTTATTTCATTTTAGGAACGGGTATCACAGACGTAGACTTTACACTTGTTACGTATGGTGACCAAAGGCAAGTTGTCAGCGGAACCGAATTAGCTGCTGACTGGAGATATGCTGGTCTACAGAAGTTCGGACAAGGCTTTCTGGACCACTTCAGAAGTATATCATCACCATGCACTCTTTTAAAAAAGGTTGTTTCAATATTTGACAATACAATATTTTATTAAAAATTAATTTCCTTACTTATACATTTTTTAAAGTTTAAAAATAATTTTAATATTCTGGAACTGCTTTTTTCTGGATCTTAATCACAGATGAACCTGTGGAAAGTTAACCCTTTGAGCTATGGTTGGTAAATTTCTTCTAAATTCCTAATGTCACATTACCACCAGTATTTTGCAGACAAAAAATCTGGTTTACGATATACACGAAAAAAATGCATTAAAAATTAATATTTCAGAATTAAAATTAAGTAGTATAAAATTCGACTATCAGAGCTCAAAGGGTTAAAACATCAAATAAGATCATTACTTATTCATTCGGTGGAATTTTTAAAAATACCTATTTTTCACTTTTGCACTCAAAATATACTTAGCCAACCTTTAATGTATTCTTGCAAAGTATTGTAATAATCAGAATATAATTAAGTATTCATTAGTCCGCATGCTGATGATTTTTTTTTAAACCACGATCACCACTTGCAGACTTCGAAAAAATGTTCTTTTGCTTTAATATACTGCCACCACCAATATTAATACGAGATATTGGGCACGTTGTGAGAATTATCGGAAAGAATGCTAAACGTATTCAATTAAACTTAACAATTTATATACAAATTTTTTACACGTAACAAAACATTGTTTACATTTAACCCTTTGAGCTCTGGTAGGTAAATTTCATCAAAATTCCAAATGTCACATTGGCACCAGTGTTTTTCAAAGAAAAAAAACGGTTAACGATATACTCGAAAAAAAAAAATGCATTAAATCTTTTTCAAATAAATTTGGTCGAATTTTCTGGTGTCGTTGTGAGATTTCAGAATTAAAATTATGTGGTAGAAAATTCCACCACCAGAGCTCAAAGAGTTAAGGGCTGGGATACAGATGATCTGACCCGATACCAAGTTACATATAGCAAGTACTTTCTGCGCATCGGGTCCACTTATTAAAATAACTATATCCCGCTCTTACACTAGGGTATCTAAATAGATTTATCGTAAAATCCCCCTTTGATCTCCTCATTATGTCTTCTGTATACCCCAGAGTCTACCTCCTTTCCGCACTTTAATACACTGTCCATCCGAAAACGCTACTCAGGAAAGAATCGACCACGTATCTTAGGGTTTACGCCAGAAATGACTCATTTTTCTCTCAATCCTCCTGAGAGAAAAACAAATGGCCTCGGGGCTTCTTTCCTGCCCCATCGACTCTTGTCTTATTTTAAACTGTTATCTTCCCGTGATTTTCATTTTCTCGCAAGATAGCCCGTGAAATTATGCTTTCGCCTTATCTGGGGGTAATCATTTTAACCCTTTGCGGGGCAGGGCAAATTCATTGCTGAAATTGAAGTATTGAAATTAATGACTGACACCGAAATTTGAAAACAACTTTATTCTTAAATAAGAAAACGCTCTATTCCACTCATTCAATAAACCGTAATTTTCTTTAACAAAATTCCGGTGCGAATGTGGCGTTTGGGAATTAAAATTAAGTGGTATATCTATGAAACCACCGCCCCGCAAGGGGTTAAATAGACTGAGAATACTGGAATCTATTCATATAATGAAATATGTTCATACAATAGTAATTAACATAGCTCGGATTCACTTCCAGATAATAAAAAATTATATATTAAAACCCCAAGTACACAGAAAATAATAGGAATACAATATCTAAGTAAAAGGATAATATCAGATAACAGTAATCCTAAATAGTTACCTGCATTAGAGACAGAAACCTGACAACGGGCCATCCTTTTTTTAGCATTCATATTTAGTCAAATGTTGCCTTGCATCTAGAAGAGATGATTGCAAGAATCTTTTTTTTTTTTTTTTTTTTTTTTTTTTTTTTTTTTTTTTTTAACCGAAACTTATCGAGTTACGATATTTTAAACTTTATGTATCTTGAGCCTTCAAAAAATGTGTTTACGTTTTTCGTTCCGGCATTACTATTATATTTCTGTGTATACTTATCATGTATATTAAATGAACAAGCGTTTTTCTCGATTACGGATGATATTGCAAACTACTGGGCCGATTTCAACAAAACTTGCCTCTTATATTAAATCTAGCGCCAGAAAAAGGCCTAGCTAGGTTTGGAATTCAAGAAATTTTGTCTTTACGGGAAAATCAAACACTGCGTTGAAAGATCTTCTTGCTATAAATCGAAAGCGTTTCACGATTTCCATAGACATGTTTTCTATACTAATTCGAGCACGAGGAAGTTGTCTAGATAGGTTCTGAATTCAAGAAAGTTTGTTTTGGCTGATTAAAACAAACTCGGTTCTGAAAGTGATGATACATCTCGAAAACGGCTCTAACGATTTTCAAAAAACTTAGCTTCTAAACTGATTCGAGTACAAGAAATCGATCTGTCTAGGTCACTAATTCCGGAAAATTCGTTTTGTATAATTAAAATGGCACTTAATTACTTATCCGGGCCATGTCTGATATAACATCACCAAGTATGACTCCAATAATAACTAATTACATTAACCCTTATTTTTGACAAGCATATGTAACATTAATTGTTTATTATAATTAATTAATTTTTGTTCATAGATTATTTATTAATTATAATTCATAGTTTATTTTTATCATAATTTGTACTTTTATTATTTATTTATTAGAGTATATTTTTATAGATATTTTACCTTTTTTATTTCAATTTTATATTATTTATCATTTTTAATAATGTTATATATTTTATAACATTAAATTACTACTCTGAACGGGATTGACATCGATAAACAAGATTGGCAATTGTCAACTATTTTTGGCGATCTATCCCTTGGGGACCGGAGACTTTCAGTACCTTAAAAACAAACTAATGTCTAATAATAATGTTAGAAACAGAAAATATTTCTGTCAATTTTTATGAAATAAGCCTTATTCGAATACAAAAAAACCATCTATCAGAGACTCAACTTCGGATTTTTTTTTCTTTTATCTTTTATGAGTTTAACTATTATTATTATTATTATTACTATTATTATTATTTAATCTTAAGAGGCCACTCGACTCGTTTAGAAAGACCCGAATGAAAACATTAAGTCTATGGGGGCGTTATTTTAAAATATCTTGCTCAAATTTTAATTTTAATTTTTTTTTTTTTTTTTTTTTTTTTTTGGGCATAGAATAGCTGAGGACGATCTACAACCGACGTAGTTTATACTTTTTCGATTTTGGTTATATTTTTTTTTTAATTATGATAGTTTCAATTTCAAAACCGGTTTCGAAACTTAAAATAATTTTTCTAAAAAAATCCGAAACCAAAATCAAAAAAGCAAAACACGATCGGCTCGCCGATTGGCACAAGTTTGATATGAAATGCTTTTGGTGTGTAATTCATTATCAAAAACTGGATGTAATAGACGAAAATGAATACGAGATTTGAAATCAAGCCCAAAAATTGGTTTGGAAACAAATTAGCTTAAGCTTCTATCAGATTCACAGACTTTTCGAGCAACAAACTTTTCAGCCATTTTTAACCCCAACTTTTTCCCGTTCAAAGAAAGAAAAAGGTTACAATTGTCTTGGAAAAATGTCGGAGGAAAAGGGGGAAAACCAGTACTACTATTACCAGCCATTAATATTTATCGCCTATTCGTATCAATCGCTTATCTCTGATTCGTTGAAATGCTCGATGTTGGACGAAAATCTGGGCTAGCGGGGACTTATTTAGAAATGCGGAAAAACGTTGGTCGATATAGCTGTTTGCTATCACACTGAGTGTTGAGATGATATTTCGCGAAAAGTTGGAGGAAATCAAGTGTTGGCTCAAAAGTTGCTCGAAATGTTGTTGAATCTGTTAGCAGCTTTACTAGCTTGGAAGAAATATTTTGAAGTCAAGAAATGTTATTTAAAAAATATGAAAAATATGCAAACTAGGCACAATATTTCACTGTCACATGTCAGTATCATCCCGAACACAATAGTTTTTTGAAAAATGAAGTGGTCAGTTCTTATAAAATAAAATATTAAAGCCAGACTGATGTTGCTTATTAGCTTACTCTCTTAAAACGAAAAAGCTGAAATAACTCAGGTTGAGCTGAAATCCACTCTTTTCCCATGTTGAAAGGAACCTTCTCAAGAAGAGCTGAAACAACTCAAGTGAATGAGTTGTTTTTAATCAACTCATGATTGAGTGATCTCTATTTTACTCATACTTGAGTGAAATCAAATCAATAAAGGTTAAATCCAGTAGTACTTGAGTGCTTTGTAATAAAGTCATACTTGAGTGAAATGAAGTCATTTAAGACTGAATCTCGTAGCACTTGAGCGATTTGTAACCAAATCATACTTGAGTGAAATGAAGTCTTTAGGATTAAATCGAGTAGCACTTGAGTTAGCTGCAGCCAACTCGTATTTGAGTGAAGTGAAATAATTTAAGGCAAATCCAGTAGCACTTGAGCGATTTGTTATCAATTCAAGTTGGAGTGAAATGTTGTCATTTTTGATTTAATCCAGTAGCACTTAGGCGATTTGTAACCAATTCATACATGAATAAAATCAACTCATTTAAGAGTTAATCCAAAACTCCTTGAATTTGTAGAATTGAATAAATTCACTCTTAAGAAAGGCAAAATCGCTTAAAATTACAAAAATCTTCAAGCGATTTCTAAATCGTTTAAATAAAATCACATCATTTAAAACTAAATTCAGTAATCCTCGATTAATTTTTATCAATGAAATTCAATATAACATGGAATTATTGCCACATTTTCAAGTGTTGCAATTAAATTCTCATTTCAGATTTAAATTTCTGTTTATTGACAATACAAGGGTATATATATATATATATATATATAGAGAGAGAGAGAGAGAGAGAGATTGGAAAACTGTAACATGGATTCTCCAATATTTCTTCCAAGTCTTTAATTAACAAGACTTAAAACATTCTAATTTACATGACTGAAAGTTCTCTAATGAATCATAAAAACATTTTTTTTTCTTTCTAATTCAATGAAACTGTTTCCTATGTCAATTTAGGGGAAAAGGCAATTGAATCGTTATACAAAATTAAATAGAGCTTACATGAATTTTTTATTATTCTGTCAAATCAGAAATTTTTAACATCAGAATTTTCTTTTGTTAAATTTAAAAGTACATATATTCATTAAATTAAAAATACTGGTGATCTCAAAATTGCAAATTTGAAAACACTTATTCATGCAAACTGCCTAAATTTGCATAACTGTACAACAGCACCCGAACAACTTTAAACAGAATATCAGCTTCTGATGCTGTGGTGCTAATGGGATTTTTCCTTTCTTTTCTTGGGCAATTTCAAGTTTACATATTTTCCAATGATACTTATAGCTTCAGATATGCTTATATACAATTTTAATTTTTTCATTAGCTTCTGATTTAATTGTAAATAACAATTATTTTTTTATTAAAAATTTACGATTTCAATCCAATAAACCAATCTTAGGCATCTTACTAAAAAAATATTGAAAAAATAAACTTGATATCAGCCCAACGACTCAACTTCAGCATCACAATGGCAGAAGCTGATTGTTCCCCTTAAGAGTTTAGATAATCCTATGCAGAAGTTATTTTCAAATATCTTGTTTGGATTTTAAAATGTTTACCTTTTTTTTGGGGGGGGGGGGGGGGGCATAGAATATTTGAGGATGATCTGTAAGTGGGTTAGTTTTTACTTTTGCAATTTTGGTTAATTATTTTTTTTTAAATATTAATAGGAGTTTCAGACCCAGTTTTGAAAAAGAAAGTATTAAAAAACATAAAACCTAAATTTAAAAAAGTATCCCTTCCACACATGGCCAGTGCAGGGTTTAAATAATTGAAATTGAAAATATTTTAAATGGATAAACATCAACCCATGATACCTTGTTGTAATTATTCCTCGATTTAAATCTCAATCAAAATCATATTTCTTAAACTGACTAAATTTTAAAAAAATATTTTAATTGTTTAGTTTGAAATCTGAAATGGCTTTGAAATCTTAGATAAAATAATTGTTACCCATAGCATTTATATAAGCACATTGCAATTGGGAAATGTGGAGGAATGTCATTAAAAAACTTGTAAAATTTTGATTATGGACAATTATTTTATTGTATGAAGTTAAATGCAGAAATAACTGAGAAATGGATTTATTGACCATGTGCAATTATTCTTTATATCATTTAAAACATTTGTTAAAACTTGAATTTATATTCAAGAATAACTTACTTCTTCTTAATAAAGAATTTTTGATTTAATTTTTGATTTTATTCAATGTTTCTTAAATCAACTAACTTTTAAATAAATATAAAAGTATAAGACTGCAGCAGTTTATGTCAAAAGTAGAGCCAAATGTACAATTTAGAATGTTGCAAGAAAGAAAAAAAACTAATTTTATTTAACAACAAAAACATTTTATTTAGCAAGGACAAAATTAACCTAACATTAATTGATAACAATTCTTTCCAACATCAGATAAACAAGTTTCAATAACATCTTTAACAGGACCTTTATAAATATAACAGTCCATTTGCATTAAACATTAAATACATAAAGAGCATATTGTAATCTGTCCACTGGTTTGTCCAACTTTGAAAATCTTAGGCAAAATAGACACTTTCTTGAAAATCCTTGAGATTAAATAAGATTGTTGAATTTGACTCCTCACTCACAGTAGAATTTTACTCCTCCATGAAATCACCATCTTCCTGTGTTAAAAGAAAATATTGAAATTAAGTTAAATAGCAATAAATATAATGTTAAGGAATGATTATGAACATATTAAAATATTTTGCAGCTTTCAGATTAAATATTTTATAAAATTTCCCATCCATAGTCTAAACATAAAATGAACCATACACTAAAAATTTTAGCTTTATAAATATTACACTACTGAAAATTCAGCCAATCATGAATAAAATGGAAATAGAATAAATAAATCCTGTGCGATTACACTTATCTGCTTGTTTAAATCATGGTGTTACATCTGATACAATAAATAACCATTTTAAAACCAAATTTAAAATGAAAGTTCTTAAAGCAACATTATAAAATATTGTTGAAAATTCACCTTTGTTGCTACTTTCAAAATGTATCAGCGCTGGCAAATACCCAACCAATACAGGTTTTTGTGGATTTTTAGTTGTTTTTCTATATATTTGCATATTTATATAATACAAGATAGAACCTACAACAATTAGACCAGGGTTGGCACGGTTTAAACCAATTGGTTTTAACTATGGTTTAAACAACTGTTTACTCCTTTTGGTTTAAACAACGGTTTAGTTTAAACCAACTGGTATTTTTCTAAAAAAAAAAAAAAAAAAAAAAAAAAAAATCAGAAGAAATCTAATGACATTTTCTCTTTTTCTTAATAATTTATGTATGTCAGATTATTGAATATAAATAACTTCTATTTTTAACACATTATATCAGCAATAAGCATTGGATGTAGCAGGTTTAGATCATTTTTTGGGTATAGGATTAAAATCAGTCTGCATTGGTGAATATATTTATTTCTCTTTAGAAAAAGCTTCAAACATGTGAATTGATCTAATATAAAATAGATTAAAAATATTCAATATTTAATAGAAAATATCTTAATATTTTGAAAACTGCAGATTATTTAACGCAATAACATAACACAATCCATAAAATTTCAAGCTGTAAAAGAAATCCCCAATCTTAATTGGGGAGGTTATCTTAAGCATTAAAATCAAAATATGAAGTCGAATAAGAGAGTTTTCAAAGATTGGATGCTACTTATAGCATTTTAATAAGTGATTCCCCCCCCCCCCCCTGTTAGTTATCTGCTGAATCTATGACCAAAAATGTTGACTTCAAATTGTCATTCAAGAAACAAAATCTCAAGAAGTATTTGAAATTTATTATTTGGATAGCTATGGAGAAGAATATTTTATTTATCAGACTACTTTCAAATGTTTATTATTAGTAATTAAAAGATTAGTTATAAAGATCCACGCTGCGTGTGGATGAAGATTTATTTGACAACGGTCACTTCCCGACTCACATTTCTGTCACTATTAATCCCACCCGTCTCCTCCTTGTCGTCCCCTTTATAATTGGCCGTTGATCTGCTGTGATATAACAACAAGCTGCACTCATTGATGGAGATAAACTTTAACTCTTTCCTCACTCTAGTCCAAAACTCGAAGGCTAAGTTTAGCACTGCTAGATCTAACCCCACAATGAACCTTCCAGTTTAGTGAACTAAAAGGTGCAGTAATCTCCACAATCGGAAGAATTTTTTTAAAATTTGGTTGCATAAGATCGGGGCATTGCGAGTCTCTCCCCTAAAATTCATCTGTGCTGGGTTCTGGGACACCGGGGGATCCCCTTAAATGAACAAGCTGATGATCTCACTAAGAGGGTTACTGACTCCAGTGGTGACCACCCCCCCACCCCCCCAAAAAAATCTTCATACTTTAACATTGACCCCCCCCCCCCTAAACAGAATATCAATTGTAAAATATATTTTACTTATAACCTACTGCACCATCAAAAGATAGTGAGTTAAGCATAATGAAATGAGTTCTTATTGCCCTTATCTAGAATTTAAAGAAAAAAAAATACAGAAACATTTCTGGAAATTCAATGTTGAAAAAATTTAAAAGTGAAATTTAAGAATCAAGATTTACAAAGATAGCGAGTTGAGTATAGCAGAATGAGTTCTTATTGCCCTTATCTAGAATTTAAAGAAAGAAAATACAGGGACTTTTCTGGAAATTAAATGTTAAAAAAAAAAAATTAAAAGTGATATTAAAAATCAAGATATTTTTTTTAACAGTAAAAACAAGAAATATTAAGAATTTAAAATCCCCCCCCCCAAACTAAGTTATAGGACGCATCTTGCGTCATCAAACCCCTCTCTGGGCACCCCTGACTGAGTCCGACATCCTGATTGATTAGACCTCTCCGGAAGACTTGATCCAGCCTATAAGCAGAAGATCAAATTGATGGTTGGTCAGTTTTTCGTTCCTTTGTTCATTTTAGTCGTAAGTTCTGTACATCTGATGGATTTTGTTCAGCTACTCTTTGCTTTCAGTAGAGTATCGGCAGGATGTAGTTGGTTGTGAGTTCTAGTCATGGCGACCTTTTGTGGATAAATTGAAACTACAGCCTGGTTGCTAGAGATCTCACCCCCCCCCCCCCTTTAAACCTTCAAAGAAGCTTGTTTTTGGCATTGCTAATAAAACAAAATTTATTCTCGTGAATAAAATCGAGGCATATTATTACATCTTGAAAATATTCCTTGCTGCATGTGCTATATATATACAAACGTAAAAACTCTTGATATATCCTTAATAACTGAATTGGAAGTTTTGATTGGGTAAGCAAAATTAAGTCCTTCCTACTCCCCTCTGAAACTATATTTTTTATCGGATTATAGGCCATAGATCACTTCCTCGAAACTGAATTATCTCTGTATTGTCCTCGACCACCGAGGCATATTTGTAAGTGGCCCTTTTCTTGAAAAGATTGTGCACCCCTAGTTTAAACCAACTGTTTTTTTCCTTCAAAAATTGTTCTTTTTTAATAAAAACATAATGACATTCTCTCTTTTTATATTTAATTTAAATGTTTCAAATTATTGGATATAAATAATTTCTATTTTTAACACTATTCCTGCGTTTGTATTGATAGGTTTAAAATTGTGCTGATGAACATAGCTATTGTTCTAAAGAAAAAGCTTAAACATGTGAATTTATCAAACTTAAAATAGATTAAAAACATTTGATAATATTTAGTATAAAATATTTTTTTAAAAGCAAATTATTTAAGTAATCTGTCATAATATGCATGGTGATTTTGAATATAGAGACACATAACTCATTGATCTTTAAGATTTTAGTCAAGCTGTAAAAGAAATTCTTCTTGATTAGGGAAATTACCCGGGTGTCATCCTCTAAAGGGTGACACCAAATCTTTATTTGCAAATAAAAAATACAATTTTATAAAATTTTGGAGACTAATTAGGAAATAAAATGAGATTTTTAGCTCATGATGCAATACAGCTAGTTTTCTTTTCTTTGCTAAAGTGAAGTTTTATACAGAATGGTGTGTCTAAATAAGATATGCACCAGGGAACAAAAACCAACCTATTCAACGAGTGGGCAACAAAAGCAAACTTTAAAAGAAAGAATTTTCTTCTACGTATAGACACGGCATTGACTTGTGCAGACTATGGGTCGAGTGATGATTCACTTCAGCGGTTTCTTTTATGCAGAAGGACAAAAGGTAAATAAGGAATGGTAAGGTTATTTTTTATAAGAATGTAGAATTGAGATTGAAAAAATATGACAGATTGGAAAGGAGGAGGAGGAGGGGGGTGGGGGCTTGACACCTTTTACATCTGTCCCGGGATGTCACCCATCCTAGCTACACCACTGCACACCCACTTCATCTCTGACAAGTAAATAAATTTTCCTGCCTGAGAAAACCGTACCAAACACAAACCATAAAATATTACTTAAAAAAATAATTATAAGAAAATATTGCATTAATCCTTACTATCTGTTAAATAAATGATCGGAAATAAAATACACTATTTTATAGTTTTAGTTTACATACTACATACTTTTTTATAAAATAGTAATTTTCCATTCTATTATGCCAAAAATTTTGTATAACTGCAAAGGGAGTTTGGTTTATTTTACATTCTAGTAGGAGTGTGTGTGTGAAGAGGGGGGGGGGGCAGTTAAAAGTATTTTATAGAATTTTATGTAGCGGGATACTGATGACTGTTTCTGACCAGTAAACTCTCATGCGTACTGGTCTTTGGGACCAGTAACTTTTCTAAAAATAAATTCTACGACTGGGCTATGCATAAAAAATGTTAAGGGAAAGGGATGATATTACAAGGTATTTTCTAAAGAGAAAGAGGATTTGCTTTTTGCTATCGTTGCATAATATTTAGGAAATAATACTTGCATTTACCAGTATAGAAAGACAAACTTTTGTCCACTGTTTTCGTTTTATTTATAAATTCTCATTTAGATTTAAAGCTACCTGGGAAGCAGGCACAAGAAAACTATTATTTCTGCATGCATTATGTAACAACGTATAAATATTAAGCAGATTATTATAATACAGACCATGCATGCAATAATTTTGCCCAATAACAGTATGAAACATTGCCAAACAAAACAGTAACACAAGTTCAACATTAAGAATGAAAAAAAAAAAAATCTTAGAAATGTGTATAATGTAATCCGGAGCACGTTTTTACTAAGACACTGCAAACAAGACGTAAATGCAATGTTTTGATAAATTTCTATGAATAAAGATATAATAATTACAAAACTTTAATACAAGGCAATTAAATAACGAGATATTTACATTGCATTAACAATTTTTACTCTGATTAAATATACTAATTTATTTTATTAAAGCACGAAAGTTTTGTAGCAGCACTGTAACACCAATTATTAATATAGAAATGCATTAAACACATCCTCAATATTACCGTGTGACACGACATTTTAATTTCAAGGTATGATACTGTTATGAATTTTAGTCTGTTAAAAAGAGAAGGGAAAGTTATTAAAAGAAAGCATAATTAAAATAAAATACTTATATAAAACTTACTTACTTCGTAAAAAAGGCATTTTCAGCAAATTGTTTAGCGAACGCCGGAAGTCTCCATCTTATCTTGCAAGGTCAAGTGACGAGTCAGCGGCGAAAATCAGCGCGGGAAAAGAGCTGTTTCATTATTGAGTTGAGTTGTTTAGTTTTAAAGCTGTATGAGTGGATTAGAAAGAGAAAAAATCAAACCAAGATGACTGAATCGGTTAAAAATCAACTCATTCTCGATCCAATAAATTAGAACTCTTTTTTGAGCAGCCAAATCCACTCTTTCGTTTTAAGAGAGTAAATTTCCAAATGATTGTACAAAAATTTCAAATTTACACAAATTAAAACATGCAAATCTCACAAACTAGATGAGCGGGATCTAAAATTATATTCAGAATCAATGCAAAAAACTGAATAAGAAAAATTATTTCTTCAGTTCAATAGAAGAGCAAAAGTTTAAATTTGTTGTCCAGTGTTTTGGATGACCACAAAATTGGGATAAAATTTCCGTAAAACTGACATTTTATACCTGTTTTGGCCTTATATTGATTGTAACCAATAATTTGTACTTTAAGACCAAGAAAAGATTAAAAGCAAAAAATACATTTATATAAATTTATATTTATATATTACTGTATGTGTTCTAAGATATCGAAAAAATTGGAAAGCGGCCCCAGGAAGAAAACTAGGTCCAGTTTCTCTTTTTCGCTTGATAAGACTGATTTCTGATACCTTTTTTTATCCTACAAATGTTTACATCATCGTACTAAAGTGTTGCCGTTTAATTTCAGGTGAATTCTAAGATTCAGAAAATAAATAACTAAAAATTATGCATTTATCTTTATATTTTAGGTCACTCTTGTGGATACTCCAGGAATCTTGGAGAACAGAAAAAATCAAGAGAGGGGATATCCTTTCAATGATGCCTTTCAATGGTTTATAGATCGTGCAGATGCCATTTACGTCGTCCTCGATCCTACCAAAGTGGACATTGGTAGTGAACTTGGCTCAGTTTTAGACCAAGTGAAAGGCCGAGATGTTCGATTCATTCTTAATAAAGCAGACACAATCCGAAGAAGTGACCTCATGCGAGTGGTTGGACAATTATTCTGGAACCTGTCCCCCTTAATGAGCAGCACTGAAGCTCCTATTATCTATGCTGTTTCACTCTCCACAAAGCCATACCATCCATCCGCTCCAGCTCGCTTTTTGGCCGACCAAGAGAATAACTTTCTCTTCGACATGAAAGAGACACTAGACAAAAGGATCGAAAACAGAATTCTATATGCTAGGAGACATGCCGTTCGAGTCAGAAACCATGCTAAAATGGTAGATTGTTACCTAGCAACTTACTATCATCATAAATCTATATTTAGTAATAAAAAGAACGTCGCAAAACAGATTACAGAAAACCCACGGGAATACAACATCTTTGATGGCCTGAGCAGCATGACCAATGTAAGTCGTTATGACTTACCTGATCCAAACACCTACAAAGATTTTTTCAAGCTCCACCCATTATACGATTTTAAGCCCTTAGCATCAACCTGCAGCTATTTTCGAGGATGCCCTATGGATAAGTTGGATGCAGCTATTGCCCAAGAAATTCCTGAACTTTTCTCCAAATACAAAAAAGCCAAGAGCAACGTTGAAGCAGCCAAACAAGAAGGGAGGTGAATCAATAAACAGTTTTAAAATAATGAAAGACTTACACGTATTTTAAAGAACCTTTCGAAGAAGATGGGTTCGGATTGAGGTTCAGTGGATTACAGATTCTAAAAGATACTTAAACTTAGCGTGGAAAAGACGAAACATTAAACAGAATGCTATTGGGGGAAAAAGGGTCCCACATGTTCTTTTAGAATATAATATTTTATTCGATCGTATCTAATTCTCTGATGAAAGGAGGACTGGAGTTTTAAATTAGATTTAAAAAAATACACAAAGAAAATTATTGGATGAAATCAGCAAACTTTTTGCATCAAAATTTAACGTTTAGAACTCAAGAAAGATGCCAAACGTTGTTATTCTTTTCATGTTTGATGTACAAGTATAATGTGTACAAAGACTTTTAAATGTGATAAGAACTTATTCTACAACGCTTAATAAATGTTACACTATTTCTTGCATGTACACATCAGATACAACTGTGATTCATAAAGACCAAATCCTTTTGTGTACTTCATATGTTGAAAAATCATGATCAGAGAAAAGTCATGATTGTTTTCATTTGCTTATTGTATGCTCAGAACTGAAAAGAAAAACATAAATAGCATCATTCAATAATTTAGATTCTTCTTTCAGTTTCCTTAGCCTTTGTTTAGATTCGATATGAGATCATAATCTCATTTAAAATAAAGCAGAAAAAGTGAAACTTCATTTTTTGTTTCATTTATATTTAGTTCTGGGATACTATTTTTATTTGTTTAAACAAGTATTTTGAAGTTATGCATATCATTCCATAATGCCGCATATAGTTTTCATTCCTATTAACCAATTTTAGAAACAGCCTTATAGTTATATTAATCAATTTTATTTCATTTGCAGTATCTTAATATGTAAAAAACTGTTCACTAAATCAGATATCTGAAATAGAAATGTAATTAAATCAGTCAAAAAAATAAATAACATTTTAAAATGTTGAAGTATATTTATTTTTTCCTAAATATAAAAGAACATTTCAATGATTTGAATGAAATCTGATATTACTGCAGAAAAACCAGAATTTAAGTTAAATCTAAAATGAAATCAACATTAACTTTAACAATATTTTATGAAAAATAAGTAATAAATGTAAAATGAATTTAAAGTAAAAAACTCAATAAAATTAATTAATCATACAAAATCTATTGAGAGTAAAACAGATTAATCAAATTATTGTCCATCTGCAGCCTTTATTTTTTGTCACCTCTCATGCAATTCAACAATTCCATTTCGAAAAAATAATTCGCCTTTTTTTTTTTTTTTTTTTTTTTTTTTTTTTTTTTGAGGCGATCTACGTTTGGAACAACCAATTTCTGATTTCTGCAAAAGTGGTAAACTGATGACATGTTAAATCTTGCTGCATCCATCGGTACAACCAATAATCAGAGAGAGCAATATCCGGAGAATACAGCGGGAGCAGTAAAACATCCCATATAAGAATCACCCAGAATCAAGAGACCTGTGATTAAATGGTAAACAGATTTTTATTTTTTTTTTTTTTTTTCAGCGAGATGACCATTAGAAAAAAATTAAATCCAAACTATTTATGCTGTGGGACCATTGGTTTTAATTTAGTGGAGGGTCAAAGGTCAGTGCCCCGCTTGAAAAATTGAAATTTTAAGTTTTGAATAGCATTTTTCATAGTATTATGCATTGAAGTTATCCCCTAAAAACAAATTATATGGCTGTATTACATAAGGTTCGTCCTTTGCTATTCAAGAAAAAAAATGGGATATGTGTAATGCAATAAGCTAAGGGACTGCAAAAGTTGAATTTTTTTTTAGATATTTCACTAAAGTTCTGACGCATGAAGCACTTTGCATTAAAATCATCCCATCATTTTAAACTGCTGTATACTTTCCTATGGTGAAATGAAACATAAAAAGTGAGGCTCTTCCATCGGCAGACTTTAATGCATTCCAAAATTTTATGCCAAATTTCCAGAGAAACGTATTTTTTCCTATCTTAAGTAAGGTATACCAGACATGCATAAAAGTCAGAAGACTGTAAAATAAGAATGGAGATGTAAAATAACTATTCACCTCTCAAAATCACCAAACATAATAATGAGCACTAAAGCGGTTTCCATAGGGCAATAGCAATCTCATTTAGAAAATATGCTCCCCACGGCCATAGCATTCATTCACTGTCAAGAATAAAAACACTTCACAATTATTTTTGGAATGCATATACTTTATTATTCTAACATCAATTGTATTATTTATTGTATAATAATGAATATTTTTAAAATGTTTTTGCTGTAGGTAGTGAAGTGAAGAGAAGAGAAATGTGAATTGATCTTTAATGTAGTGAAAAGAAGTGCATATATTTTTTTATTCTAACAACAATTGTATAATTTATCTATAACAATAAATATTTTTAATATGTTTTTGTTAGAGGCTGTGAGGTGAACGGAAGAGAAAATAAAGGGATTTTAATAAGTGAGTTTAATAAAGTGAAAAGATGTATCTAAACCAGATAACCATAAGCAGGGTGCGTAGTCTGGAAGCACCTTGTAAGGACCTTTTACCAGAATTTTTATAATGTAATATTTGTGTTCTTTATCGAAAAAGAAATCCTTTTTCAGATCTAACAACCAGTACTTTAAAGAATTTCTGATACTAAAAGAATTAAAATCCTCTGAGTTTCTTGATGACTACGCACCCTGATAAGCTACTTTAGTTTCGTTGTATACTGTCTGTTTGAAAATAAAACTGTCCATAAAAGTTATTTTAAAGATGGATGAATATTTTTATGCAAGTTATCAAATAACTGTGCTTGTGGGCCATATGCTGCTACAAGATGAAGTGGATTATTTCCAGTTTTTAACCGACTTCCAAAAAGGAGAGAAGGTTATCAATTCAACGCGTATGTATTTTTTTTTTATGTATGTTCACCGATTACTCCGAAACTATCCAACCAATTAACTTGATTTTGGTGTTAAACGAGAGAGCTTGCTCTCGAATTGGTGCCACTTCCGTTTCATAGAAATTGGTTCAGTACTTTTTTAGTAATTAGGCAAAAACTAATAAAATTAGTGATTTCTCGCAAATCAGTAGTAATATGGATGTCGAATAAACTTACCGATGCCGGGATGGCCGAGCGGTCTAAGGCGCTTGATTTAAGATCTGGTTTTCGAAAGGACGCGTGGGTTCGAACCCCACTCCTGACGTACGTGTATACAATAATCTTTTCCGTATTATAATTTTTAAATATATATTTAACAAGTTAAATACTAATTATGCTATTAGGAATATTATGTATTTAACCGTTACCACAGAGTATCAGAGATTTTTTATTAACTACTCAATACTTTATCAGTGAAAGAGTACTCAAAAAGAGAATATAGACTTGCGAAATGTAAAATGACATTGAATAAGTTCTCTAAAGCGAATGAAATCCGGACAGCCGAGCGGTCTAAGGCACCAGATTTAATCTCTGGTTTTGAAAGAGAGTGTCGGTTCGAACCTCACTCCTGACATATGTGTATGATACAAAAAAAAAAAAAAAAAAAAATTCCGTATTATATATATTTTTAAGTGACTTCAAAAAAGGAGAGGATGTTATCAATTCGGCGCGAATGTATTTTTTTTCTATGTATGTTCACCGATTACTCCCGAAACTATCCAACCGATTAATTTGTTTTTTGTGTTAAATGAAAGAGGCTACTCTTACATTGGTACTTCTTCCATTTCATTGAAATTGGTTCAGTACTTTTTTAGTAATTAAGTAAAAACTAATAAAATTAGTGATTTCTCGCAAACTAAAAGTAACATGGACGATGACGAAGCTCGCCGAATGGAGTGCAGTCAGGTGGCTGAGCGGTGTAAGACAGCAGATTTGATTTCTGGTTCTTGAAAGAGATCGTGGGTTCGAACCCCACTCCTGGCATACGTGTATGGTTTACAGTGATTTTTCCAGTATTATAATTTTTATTAACTGACTTTAAAAAATTGTTAACTTTTAACTAAAAAGAGTAAAATAAACTTTTCTACCAAAAATTGAACCGACTTCAAAAGCTACTGCAAAGTGAAAAATAATTTTTTTACAGAATAGTATTAAGAAATTAAATTAAGAGCGTAGTATTTATCATGCGTATTATTATATTTATGTAGATTAATTTGATTTTTTGAAGTCGGTGCCAGCCAAGCCAAGTTCAAAATTAAAATTAATTATCCAATGCAAATCGTAAAAAAACTCGTAGATACCTGGATGCGTGTCTATTGGAAAATTACATGTAACTTGGCTTGGCTGGCACCGACTTCAAAAAATCAAATTAATCTACATAAATATAATAATACGCATGATAAATACTACGCTCTTAATTTAATTTCTTAATACTATTCTGTATAAAAATTATTTTTCACTTTGCAGTAGCTTTTGAAGTCGGTTCAATTTTTGGTAGAAAAGTTTATTGACATATAAGGCCCAACGATTTGGAATGGTACTGGAAAAAAAAATAAAAACAAGCATACGTCCAGAAAATGTTTCTGAAAAAGATCTCATAGAAAATAGACGTGGAACTACCCTAGAGCTTGAGGGTATGATTTGTATAAAGCACAGATACAAATTTGGAAAATTTTGGACACCACCTCGTTATTGCTAACATCCTTATTATAAAATCAAGGATAAGAAAAGACATGGGGATTTGAGACCTTGTACCTTTTCTGAAATATAAAGCACTGTGCTCAGAATTTGGTTAGATTACCTTTATAGGAGTATTATGCAGGATTCACAGAACGGAATGTACTGAAACAGACTATGGAATGGCCTAACAGAATGTGCTGAATCATATCACAAGCTCTAGGGTAGTTCCACTTCAATTTTCAATGAGATCTTTTTCAGAAATATTTTTCTGGAGGTATGTTTGTTTTTATTTTTTTCCAGTACCATTCCAAATCGTTGGGCCTAATCAGTTCAGAAAATGGAAACAATCCACTTCATCTTGTAGCAGCATATGGCCCACAAGCACAGTTATTTGATAACTTGCATAAGGAATATTCATCCATTGTAGAGATTTATAAATGAATTAATTGTGATTTTATTTATCTTGATCAGAAGAGAGGTTTTACCTGTGGAACATTCGTCGTTGACGGCATTCACAAGTATCCTTTTCGTTACTTCAGTGGCAGTCTTCGATTTTATGAAGTATTGATTTCTCGAAATAACTATTTTATATTTTTGCTTGATGATATTATACCTTTTACTTAAGGATATTCACACACAAAAAAAAAAATAATTGGCTGGGATTTTAAGAGAGATTTAATAACATAACAATAGAATTGATATTTTTTTAAACATCCTTCTAGAATCAAAGCATTGTTCTAAACAAGTCACCCAGTCAAATCTGCTGAATAAAGAATACAATCTAAAAAGATGAATTACAGATGAGTACATGCAAAATATATATATGAAAAAAAAACATTAGGAATTTTAAAATTACAGATGAATTAGAAAATAGTAAGAAATAATAATGAATTAAAGTTAAATAGTCTCGTTTTGTCAGGATCAAATGTTTAGTGCTGCCATCTAGTATCTTCTTTCAGAAATAACTAGTGTCATTTTCTGAAGACTTAACATCCTCCGCCCCCGGCAGTAGAGGGGACACTTTTGTAATGGGACGTTTGATGTCACCGTGGGCTGTTTTAATCAAAACAACACGAACACGATTGTCTTGTCCTGAGAAAGTTTGTAAAATACGGCCCATTTTCCATCTCATGTGTAGGGATCGGCCATGAATTATCACCATGTCTCTTTCTCGCAGATTAACACTTGGAGTAGTCCATTTAGGACGCTGTTGGAGATGTTGAAGATACTCTCGTGATCATCTATACCAAAACTGATTCTTAGCCTTTCAATAAGGCGCCAACGAGCATTTAATGATAGAACTCGTGAATTAGAAGCTTCGGGAATATCAAGGAGCGGTGCTCCGATTAGAAAATGACCCGGCGTTAATGCGCGCGGATCTGATGGATCTGATGACATCGGCGTAGAGGTCTTGAATTTATGCAACTTTCAATTTCACATAGCAAAGTGGATAATTCTTCAAAATTTAAAATACTTGATTTACATGCCTTTAACAGATGATTTTTTGTAAGCTTTACTGCTGCCTCCCATAGCCCACCAAAGTGAGGCGCATATGGAGGAATGAAATGCCAATTGATTTTTTGGCTCGAAAAAAATCTTGAATTTCACTCTCCCTCAAATATTGGAATAGCTGCTTCAGTTGATTAGCTAGACCTACGAAATTTTTTCCGTTGTCGGAATAAATATCAGACGGTAGGCCTCTACGTGCAATAAATCTCTTTAAGGCTGCTAGCAAGGCTTGCACAGACAAGTCTGATACCACTTCCAGATGCACTGCCTTAGTGCACATGCAGACGAATACAGCTATGTAAGATTTTATTTTGATCTTACTTCTAGGCAAATTTGGCTTAGTTAAGCAGGGACCGGCAAAATCTAAACCAGCCTTGGAAAATGGACGAATTGGGGTGATTCTGTCAACGGGAAGATCTCCCATCATTTGTTGACAAGCTTGTGTTTTTAGGCGTTTGCAAAGCACACACTTGTTGAGTTCTTGTCGTACAGTAGAACGACCATTAACAAACCAATACTGTTGACGTATAATGGAAAGTACTAGCTGTGTACCTGCGTTACATGCTTTATTAATAGCTTTGTAACAAAGTGATTCTTTGGGAGTAGCATTGGATATTTTCTAGCAAAGGTTAATGACTGATGTTGTGACAAACGACCACCAACTCGAATGATATCACTTGAATCTAAAAATACATTTAGTGATAACAGTTTAGTATTGCTCGGTAAGGGCTTTCTTTCTTTTAACAATTTAAGCTCTGTGTTGAATTCAGAACTTTGCATTAATTTTACAATACATTGAATTGAATTAGAGATTTCTTCTGAACTTAGATTTCCAAATTTTTTCGATGTACTATGTCTAGTATTATGAATAAATCTAAGCTAATAGGCTGTGACTCTTGACAGCTTAGAGAATTCCGAAAACTTAAGAAGAAAGTCTGGAGGTGCACTTACTTGTGTTACATTACTGACAAAGTCAATTACTTGATTTAACTCAGATATCGGAGCAGTGAACTTAGGTATTGGGATTTGCTCAATTGACAGCAGCCATGGAGGCCCATGCCACCAAAGAGAATGATTAAGAAGCTTTCGTGGTGGGATTCCCCTAGAAGCTACATCTGCAGGATTTAAAGTACCTGGAATATGATTCCACTCATGGGAAGGCATTAATGCTTGTATATGAAATACTCGATTTAGTACGAACTGATTTCCCTTTAAAGGTGGTGCCTTTAGCCAACTGAGAACAATCTGCGAATCAGACCACAAATAAATATTGTCAAAGTTTACTGGTAATGTGTCGATAATGACAGAACATAACTTTGCTAGTAAAAGAGCTGAACAAAGTTCAATCCTTGGCAATGTTTGAGATTTTATAGGATTGACCTTAGTTTTTGCAGCAATCAAATTGACAAATACCTTTTCAGGTGTAACAACACGTAAATAAGTAACAGCAGCATAAGTTTTATTCGAACCATCACAAAAGCCGTGCAGTTGAATTTGAACAACTGCTTGATTAAATAAAATCCTGTATCTAGAAATTTCTATCAATTTCAATAAATGGATTTCAGATGAAAATTCATTCCAAACCTGCTGTATGGATGTGGGATTTCTTCATCCCAAGAAATCTTATCCATCCAAAGATCTTGCATCAAATTTTTAACTTTATTGTTGTAGGAGCTAGGAAACCCAGAGGGTCAAATATTGTAGCCACTACAGTATCTACACTATCAGTAGTCTAAATTAAATCTCCAAAGAATGCGTTGATAATCAATGTGCTTTTGATTAACGAGGATTTGCCTAAACATTTTTTCGATATCAGCACTAAAGGCAATTGGATTCATTCTGAACTTTAATAATAAAGGAAATATTTCCGACTGCAATTTTGGACCTATCTCTAGATAATCATTTAAAGAGCGGCCTGATGAACCAACTGCAGATGCGTCAAACACTATTCTAAGTCGTGTAGTTGAACTGTCTTCTTTTAATAGCCCGTGATGTGGAAGATAAAAATGATCCGGATTTGAAATTTCTGAATTTGGTACAAGTTCCATGTGCCCCAAGTCGATATATTCCTGCATGAATGCTAAATATTGCTCTCTAAGCAAAGAGTTTTGGTGGAGATTTTTCTCCAAAAAGTAAAACCTCTTTAGAGCTTGAGATTTTGAATCACCGAAGATTGGTTTACCTTTAAACGGCAAGTTATCTTCCTAATTCTGCGCGTGAAACGGTTTTAGAATAATTATCTTCAACAAGAGAAATTGGATCAGAACTGGGATCTGATTCAATTTCCCAGAATTTTTGCAGCTGAGAAGTAATTTGTGTAGTAACATGACAACTAACAGATGAATTTTGGTTTGATTTATTGGAATAAATAATTCCCGATTGTATTCAACCCAGTTTAGAATTAATAGCACTCGGTTATCCTTTAGGTCCTAGAATAGATTCTCCTATTATGATATTTGCGAACAAATCTGCACCTATAAGGAGATCAATAGGACTGGACACATAGAAATTTAGATCCGCAAGATTCAAGCCTTCAATATGTGGCCAAAACTTAGTCGTAATCAAAAAATGTGGTAAGTTTGTTGTTATCTGGTTAACAACTAACGCGTCTAATTGAAAGATTTCATCATTAAAATGGGAAGAGAATGTCAAAGAAACTTCCTGAAGAGCTGTTTCTGCAACTAAATTATTTATTCCTGAGATTTTATGATTTGTAGGCCTTGATGGAAGACCTAATTTTTTACAACAAGCTTTAGAAAGTGGGCTCTTTTGAGAACCACTGTCGATCATCGCCCTGCAAGGAATGAATTTGCCTGATTTGGATTTTACACGTATAATGGCAGTAGCCAACAATGTTAGAGAATTTTCACTAAACGATTGATTAGTAAAACAATTAGATTCATTTAAATTACCTACAACATTTGGGGTTGTTACATGATCTTGTTGCACTGAGAAAAAAATTTAGTTCCGGCATATAGAATCTAAATTGTAGCTCTAGAAAAAATAGTTCCATGTCATCCTTATAAATTCTAGTTTTATTTGTTAGCAAGTTCTAGAGTCTCCTACTAGAATTCAAGAGCGTTTTTCTGTTTTTTCGTTGTCAAATTTATTTACAAATTCCTCCAAATTGAGGAGATCGCAAGAGGTTTGATTTAGTAGCGATAATTCTAGTTTATGAAACCATTCCCGAAAACAAGCTATAATTTCTTGTAACTGAAATGATTTAATATCGTCTCTTTACTTAGAAAACAAGAGACTAGAAATGCCAGGTCATTTTGTTTATTCAGCATAGTTGTTTAACCTATTCGCATAGTTCAGCGATATGTAATTCTAGTTTAGGTATTCAGAAAGTGAGTAACTATTCATTCTAGGTGAAGGCGGTATATTTTTTTTCTCAGTGTGTCTAACAATTTGCTGTTGTGCAGGGGCAGATTGATCACGATGAAGGAGTGTATGATGCTTTGAATTGCAATGTTTACATGTGGCATTTATCAAACAATTAGCAACAAAATGCAAATGTTAGAACGTAAACAGTTCGTACATAACCTTTTTGATTTTACTAAATGCCAGCGTTGCTCAATAGATAAATTCTGCATTGCTGGACATCTATGAAGTTGGTGGGGTTCATTACATTGTGAACAAATATTTATTTGTGATTTATTCACATTATCCGTTACAACAGTATTCGATACCGATCTTTTTGGAAAATGTTGAGATTTAGTATCAAATTTATGATTAGATTTAGATTCAGTTTTAATAAATTCAACATTACAATTCTGCAGGCTACGTGTTTGTTTTTCAAGAAAACTAATTATCATTTCATAAGTTGGAAAACAATCATTATTTAATGATAACTCTCACTGTTTTCGTAAATTATCATCAAATTTCGTTTGAACTAAATAAATTAAAATCAAATCAACAAATTCATTAAATTGAAATTTTAAAGATTTCAAATTCCGAATAACTTCATTACAAGTGTCCAATAGCTCTAGAATTGATTTTTCCGTAGGTGATTTTAATGATTTAGCATTAATGAATTTTGACAGTAATGAATATGCCAAATTCTTACGATTATCATAGCGATTAACAAGAGTTTCCCACGCTTCCTTATAATTATCGCCGGAAACTGAAATACCCGAAATTAATTTAGCAGGATAATTCTTTACACTCGCTATTAGATAAGAAAATTTTAACTGATCTGATAAATTTTCATTATTATGAATTGCAGTCAGAAATGTGTCCTTAAAGGTAATCCAATTACTAATATCTCCATAAAATATCGGTAATTCAAATTTTGGCAATCTTAAAGTGTTATCCTTGACAGACATTAATGAATTATTATTAGTTTCATTCTTATTTTCTTGTATTTTTACACCTTCATTTACAAAGAATTCTTCTACTTTAACTAAATCGTCAACTACTATATCCTTTGATTTGGTAAACGAATTATATAACACATTAATGGCTTCTTCGGCAATGCCAAAATAAGATTTTTTTAAATCAGCTTCTAAGCTAATTAATTCTGATTTGAGCTTTTCAATTGATTACACATTTTTATTTTCTATTACTTCAACAACTTAAATATTTTACCGATTAATTTCTTCAATAGTGAAATTAAATTTCGATTCACTGGCGATTTCCGCCTTCGTCTTCATAATGACGTAATTAACATTTATCTTTAAACTTTAGATGTATTACACTAGACGCTTGGTCTCGGACGGACTAGAAACTTTTATTGTGTAGAGATTTATAAATGAATTAATTGTGATTTTATTTATCTTATTCAGAAGAGAGGTTTTACCTGTGGAACATTCGTCGTTGACAGCATTAACAAGTATCCTTTTCGTTGCTTCAGTGGCAGTCTTCGATTTTATGAAGTATTGATTTCTTGAAATAACTATTTTATATTTTTGCTTGATGATATTATACCTTTTACTGAAGCATATTCACACACAAAAAAATAATTGGTTGGGATTTTAAGAGAGATTTAATAACATAACAATAGAATTGAGATTTTTTAAACATCCTTCTAGAATCAAAACATTGTTCTAAACAAGTCACGCAATCAAATCTGCTGAATAAAGAATACAATCTAAAAAGATGAATTACAGATCAGTACATGCAAAATATATATATGAAAAAACATATTAGGAATTTTAAAATTACAGAGGAATTAGAAAATAGTAAGAAATAATAATGAATTAAAGTCAAAATAGTCTCGTTTTATCAGGATCAAATGTTTAGTGCTGTGCCATCTAGTATCTTCTTTCAGAAATAATAACTAGTGTCATTTTCTGAAGACTTAACATCCATGTTAAAAATAGGCCCCACCAGTGGCCGAGAGGTAAGGACCTCTCAACTGGTAGACGGCAGGTGCTGGGTTCGAACCCAATCGCGGCTGTCGGCCTAACCGTTAGGAGTTTTCGTGGTTTTCTTCGAACTATGCGTAAATACGGGTTAGGTTCCCTTAGAAAGACCCCCACGAAGGGCACTCCCCCCTGGTCCTATATCCCTAGTGTAGATAATCGGACGTCAAAAATAAAAACCAAAAAAAACCATGTTAAAAATAACTTTTATAGACAGTTTTACTTTCGAACAGACAGCATACAACAAAACTGAAGTAGCTTATGATTATCTGGTTTAGATACTTCTTTTCACTTTATTATACATAAATTCCCTTTTCTCTTCTCTTCTCTTCACTTCACTGCCTAAAGCAAAAACATTTTTAAAATATTTATTATTATTCAATAAATAACACAATTGATGTTAGAATAATAAAATATATGCATTCCAAAAATAATTGTGAAGTGTTCTTATTCTTGGCAGTGAATGAATGCTATGGCTGTGGAGAGCATATTTTCTAAATGTGATTCCCATTACCCTGTGAAAACTGTTTTAGTTACCATGATTATGTTTGGTGATTTTGAGAGGAATAGTTATTTTACATCTCCATTCTTATTTTACAGGCTTCTGACTTTTATGCATGTCTGGTATACCTTACTTAAAATAGGAAAAAACACGTTTTTCTGGAAAATTTGCATAAAATTTTGGAATGCATTAAAATCTGCCGATGGAAGAGCCTCACTTTTTATGTTTCATTTCACCATAGAAAAATATACAGCAGTTGAAAATGATGGGATGATTTTAATGCAAAGTGCTCCATGCGTCAGAACTTTTGTGAAATATCTAAAAAAAAATTCAACTTTTGCAGCCCCTTAGCTCACTGCATTACACATATCCCTTTTTTTTTTAACCGACTTCAAAGAGGAGGTTATGATTTCGACCTGTATGTATTTGTTGTTCACGCATAACTTTTGCAAATATGAACCGATTTTGATAATTCTTTTTTTGTTTGAAAGCGTATGAGGCCCATGTGGTCCCATTTGAATTTCATAAAAATCTGATAATTAGAACTTTTTTAAAAATAAAAACTTTAAATTTCAAATTCATTTTGAAGCAATCAACCAATTAGAAGTGTTCATTTTGCATGCTTTTATGTTACAGTTACATAGACACACGATCTTTTCACTGTTAAAAGTTTGAAGTTTTTGCTGCATCGTCACTCCACCACTTTTATGGAATATCTCTATTTTGACCAATGAGAATTCACCATAATACAATGAAGTAATCATTTTCTATAAAAGCAATGGATTGACGATAAAGTAAAAGTTTCAAATTTTTAACAGTGTTCAAAGTGCAAAATCCTAACTGGACGAGGGCCAGGATTCACGTAAATTTTGCTCTGTTTGCGAAACGAGATTTATTAACAAGAAAATTTATTTAAAACATTGAAAATTTTGATAAAATTCAGGCTTCTGATTCGTTATTCTGGTTTCGCTAATAGCACAAATTCTACCTGAATTCCGGACAAATTCTCTTATGCAAGAAACCGGAAATATAGCATCTAGGGGATATAGTGTGAAAATCAGCTCTCTCAGGGCGTGTTCAGAGCAACTTACAAAAGTAACCAATGTTACCGACCGATTGTAGGGCAGTACGAAAGCAAATTGTGGCATCAATGAAAACTATTCTGTTGAATTGTAACTGACGTCACACTTCGCTCTGATTTTCATTTCGTACTTGTCTACAATCGGTAAGTGGTCGGTAAGTAACCGGTAAGTTGTGCTGAACATGCCCCCTGTAACACTTAAAAAAGCGCTAAAATGTTCTATTCTTTAAATGTGCAACAATGTTAATGAAATTTAAAGATAGAAGCGACATCTACAGGACATTTTCTAAAAATGCAAGAATTATTGCTAGTCTAGATAATATATCACGAAAATGCCGCAGATGTCGCTGTGATCGACACTTTGGAATTCAGTAGCATTGTTGCACATTTAAAGGATACAAATGTTTAGCACTGCTTGCATTGTAAAAAATTGAACCCTTTTGCTGCATCGTCACTCCATCGCTTTTATAGGAAACGATTACTTCGCTCTATTATGGAGCATTCTCATTGGTCAAAACAAAGAAATTCTATAAAAGCGATGGAGTAACGATGCAACAAAAGGGTCAAATTTTTTACAGTGTCGATAGCAGATTTTCATTCCATGTATTCCAGACTCTCTATTTCGAACAATGAAAAGTTCTTAAAAATGAAGGCTTATAATTGGTCAATCTTGTTTTGCTTAATAGCGAATAATCCTCGTGGATCCTAACCAATGTTGCAGAGATGCTAGTTTTTTCCAAAGTACGAAATCCTAGCTGGAACAATTCTCGTTTCCCATCAAAGTGAAAGATCCACATCGATCCAGACATAAGAATTCGATATCGAAAAGCTGAAAATTCATCCTTAAAGAGCCTTACACGTTAAAGCAAGAGTGTCGGTGTATCAGGTTGCTTATTATGCCGGATTCACAAAGTGATTAAAGTACATTGCTATGCGCTAGATTTACATTTAGACAAATATAAATGACGAAAAATTTTTTTAAGCTTACCATTAAAGTTAAGCTAGTTAACTTCTTTCACCCAAAAAATAAACTCGTTCAGGCGACTACCGCCAAGTTCTGGAATAAAAATTCTTAAATTTTCTGTACTTTGGATAACCATGTTTATCAAAGAACATTCTTAACTTCAAATATTGCTACTTTCATATAGACTCATGTTGAATCATGGTGTGATTTTGATAATATCTTCCTTTTCAGTTTTTATGACTGAAAAGGGTATTTTAATACACACGAACATTTACAATTACTTTGCTATGCATTGAATCATAGAAGCAACTTGACGCGCTCTGATTGTGTACGCGTACTTTAAACAGTAAAAAATCTGACCCTTTTGCTGCATCGTCACTACCCCGCTTTTATAGAATATCTCATTTTTGATCCATGAGAATGCTGCATAATAGGCTAAAATAATCGTTTTCTATATTAGCGTTGGAGGGACGATGCAGCAAAAGGGTGAAATTTTTAACAGTGTACCCTGTTTAAAATATCTTGAAAAATTACCTCTGTTTTTAAAGACTATCTATTTTCTGACCAATGAAAACGCTCCATAGACGTTTTTAGATCGCTCTCATTAGTCAGGAAATAGATAGCTTTAAAAACAAAGGTAATTTTTCACAATAACTTTAACGTGTTACTGATGGATTGTCAGCTTTTTAATGCCCATTTACGAAGTCTGTAGATTTCAATTTGGACCTTAAGGCGCTACACTAGTCTCAGAAAAAGACCCGGATAATAATGTGAAGTCTATGGGAGCGTTCTTTTCAAATATCTCACTCAAATTTTAATATATTTACATGAATTGTTTTGCATAGGATAGCCGAGGATGATCTACAACCGGCCTAGTTCTTACTTCTTCAATTTTGCTTATGTATGTTTTATATAATGATAGTTTCAATTTCAGAACCGTTTAAACCGGTTTTGAAATTTAAAGTAATTTTTTTAAAAAAATTCTGAAACCAAAATTGAAAAAGTAAAAACTAGGCCGGTTGTGGAATATCCTCAGCTATTCTATGAAAAAAAAATCACGTAAAAATTTTAAAATTTGAGCGAGATATTTGAAAAGAACGCTTCCATAGACTTCACATTATTATCCGGGTCTTTTTCTGTGCCTAGTGTGTGGCCTTAAAGTTTGCTGGATGCAATAAATTTCCGTAATGTTAAAGCTTAAATGGACAAGTTCTCGCATCCACTAAAGCCGAAACAGACATCGATACCAATCGACATCCTTAAGTTGTTGAAAAGATGAAAATCCTTTAGTATATATTTTGCTCCGGAGGAAAAAATTATCTCTACGTATCAATGCAAAATAAAGTGCATAGATATGTGTAACAAAATTATCTTTAGAGTCAGATTTGATTACCGGTTTAGACACCAGAATGATTTCAGATTTTGTTCATGTAGGATTCCTCGATGTGAATATGACGACACATGGAGCACAGTATACACTGTTAAAAATTTGCTGCATTTTGCTGCAGCGCCCTCCACCACCTGTATGTAATATCTCTATTCCAACCAATGAGAAAGCGCCATTTCACGGCCAAGTAACCGTTTTCTATACAAGCAGGGGAGTGCTTTGCAGCAAAATGCAGCAGATTTTTAACAGTGTACGATTGATTGAAAAGATTCTGGACAAAAATGAGTCATCAAGGGGGTCCTTGTGGCCGAGTGGTTAAGACACCACGCTGCTAATCTCTTGAGAGCGTAGGAGATTGTGGGTTCGAATTCCACTGGCTCCGTTGCACAAATTCTTCATGTGTAGCTCCCGGTTGTCCTTTTCTTGTGTCGTAATATTTCCTTGTATGTCCACGAATTTGTAAAATAACATGGATTATGTATTTATGTCTGTGTAGAAATAAAGGATCATTCGGCGCACGATCGAATTCTGCCAGGAAATCATCAGCAAATTTTATAATAGAAAATGCCTAGCATTGCAATACATTGTTAAAAATTTAACTTTTGCTGCATCGTCACTCCATCCCTTTTATGGAATATCTCATACATACACTGCAAAGAATTTTACCCTTTTGCTGCATCGTCACTCCCTCGCTTTTATAAAATATTTGTCTTTTGACCCATGAGAATTCTCCATGATAGGCCAAAATAATCGTTTACCATAAAAGCGGTGGAGTAAGTTTCAAATTTTTAACAGTTTAGTTGGGACAAAAGCGTCCGTGAAGAAAACATTTGGGCATCGAATGCTGTCACTCTCTTATAGATGCAGCCATGTATAGGTTATGAGTTTCGGATTCCTCTTCGAATCATCACCGCTCATTTCCGATGCTTTTACTGCATTTATAGGGATTAGATTGTTGTTGTTTATCTATTGAATCATAGAGCGATTTTTGTTAAAATCTTTCTTTTTGCTTTTTCTGGCTGAAGGAGGGAGTACTTTTGACTACACTAGAAAAGCATTTTACTATTCATTGATACATGGAGTCATTTTGCTGTTTACTCATATATGGAAGCGCTTTGCCGCGTGCTTATGTGCAAGGACACTTTACTTGAGGCATTGTCACCTTTCGATAACCACTTCCGATGTCCGTACGATTCGATGTTGACTTTACGATTTCATGAATGCTGTAGCTTTCCGTCGTGTCAAATACGCTACGCATTCAGAAAACCTAAAGATTCACAACGATACTAACCGATGTTGTAAGTGTCATTTGAAAAGTTGACAATGAAACAATGATTAGTAAAGCGAATACATCAGAATTCAGCAAAGTGCGATGCAAAGAGCCATCATATGTCAGTACACATAATTATGTGTTACGGTATAAATAACTAAAAAGTAGGAAATAAATTTAACTTTTTCAAAAAAATGTATAACCGACTCCAAAAAGAAGCGCTAAAAAGAATTAAATAATTCTATAAAATTCTCTAATGACAAATCGTTATCCAATAACCACACATTGACTATCATGTACCGGTATAAATCGGTTAAATTTAATATATAGAATTTAATATCCACCAAACATAGATTTTCCAGAGAATATTTTTTACAAGAGATTAATTTACATATTTTTGATTTAATTTTTGAATATATACATATAAAAAGTAAGGAATTACTTTTTGAAGTTGGTGCCAAACTATCTTAAGTATAGTAAGAATTGTGGATATATTATGTCTAGTACCATAAATAAAATGGGGAAATCATTATCGATTATGATTGTTTGGCACCAACTTCAAAAAGTAATTCCTTACTTTTTATATGTATATATTCAAAAATTAAATCAAAAATATGTAAATTAATCTCTTGTAAAAAATATTCTATGGAAAATCTATGTTTGGTGGATATTAAATTCTATATATTAAATTTAACCGATTTATACCGGTACATGATAGTCAATGTGTGGTTATTGGATAACGATTTGTCATTAGAGAATTTTATAGAATTATTTAATTCTTTTTAGCGCTTCTTTTTGGAGTCGGTTATACATTTTTTTGAAAAAGTTAAATTTATCTTGAATAGCAAAGGACGAACCTTACATAATACAACTATATAATTTGTTTTTAGGGGATAACTTCAATGCATAATGCTATGAAAAATGCTATTCAAAACTTAAAATTTCAATTTTTCAAGCGGGGCACTGAGTGAAATTTCGAAAAAAAAAATCGACTTTTGCAGCCCTTTAGCTCACTGCATTACACATATCAACCATATAATATGTTTTGCGGGATAAATTTAATGCATACTATGAGAAAAACTATGTAAAATATAAAATTTCAATTTTCCAAAAGGGGACTAATCTTTGTCTCCCCCCCCACCACCACCACCACCTCCACCAAATTAAAACCAGTAGTCCCACAGCATTAATATTTTTGATTTCTTTCTTTCTAATGGTCATCTCACCGAGGAAAAAAATCACAAAAATACGCTTACCATTTAATCACAGCCTGGGTGTTTTTTATATGGAATGACTCGTAAGTGTTTCCAAACATTTTTACGAGTTTTGAAATCCTAGATCTCTCGGCTTCAGTCATAAGTACATCCAATGTCCTTGCTTTTGAATCATTCCAACGGATTTTGTACGGAAACAGCTTGTTGACTCACTACCAACAATTCTGCGAGAACTTCTTGCGCTTGACTCGGATCTTCACCATCTAATGCCTTTAAATCTTTGTCTTCGAATTTTTTTAGCTATCCAGAGCTATGCTTGTCTTCAACGCTGAAATCACCATTTTTGAAACTTCGAAATAATTTATCAGTTGGAGCAATGTCACCATTCGAACTCGCCCATTTCGTCCACAAGCATTCAATGTGCCTCAGCTGCACTTTTCTTCCAATTAAAGCAGAAAGCTAAAAACTCTTAAGTTAACACAAAAGTTGACATATTCAACACAGTAATAAAGTGGGTAAGTGTGATCGCAGATCGCACATAGGCTTTCGTTTAATATCTCCTTCAAAACATTTTAACATTAAATTAACAAACGAAAAGTGATTTTTCGGCGCTATTTCGGATTTATTCGCCTGTCGCGCGAACCAGAACAGAATACTGAATTCTTTCCCTAAATACTGCCTTGATCCCATAGATTTTTTTATTTCTCTATCAGAATATACAGATTTAGTGAAAGTACGCAAGTAAATAAAGTTATGTATAAAAGTAAATGTTACAAAGCTTAACATAAGTATAAGGGAGACCAAACCGGTCAACAGAGGCGGCTAGTAATTTAAATGAATAGGAATTTAATAATAATAAAAAAAATTCACTTCGCATGTCAAAATAGAGGATAAATATGATGAAATATGATGAAATAAAAACAAAAACATTTTTCCCGTGATTTATTTAATCCATTAATTTGCATTACATACATAATAATTTTATTTAAAATTGTGCGCAACAATTAGAAGAAATGAAATTTAAATTTTGAAATTTACGCTATTGCAAATTTTTAAACTTATAAATATCGCACATTTTCAATCTTTACACCATCGTATAGGGGAAAAATGTGCTTTTAAATACAATGTGTTTAAAAGCTGTATCTCGATTTATTTTTGAGACATTAATTCTTTTGTAGCTTTTAATACCAATTTTGTAATTGTACAACAGAAGTACTCCATTTCTTTTTAAAGCGTAAAAAAGAAATAATTTTTATATCTATTTAAACTTGTGTGCAACAATTAGAAGAAAAAACTTCAAAAAATGGACTGGTGATATTAAAAAAATATATATATATTAATTAAAATAATAGTCTTTTCCAAAAATTTTTGATTCTTTGTGTGACAAGACATATTCAGCTATAAGTACACAAAATTTGAACGCTCTGACTTATATAGTTTTTGTGAGCGGACTCTGTGACTGACAGACACACAATGGACAGAGACGAATAGGGTTTCGTCAGATGAACGAAACCCTAAAAACAAGGTTTTTGTATTAAACTCAAAGTGATATAAACTAAATATGATTGACACATCCCTAACCTCACGAAATGAACTGTCACTGTAAAACATTCAGAACAGCTGACGCCATCTTCAGGGCTCCCACTTGGTTCGCTTTTTGAACACCCCTTTTATTTAAAGAAAAAAAATTATAAATTTCGTAGAAACATATCAGAAAGAGCATTTTCTTGAGATTATTGCAGAAAGCTACCGATATTTTTTTGCAAACAAATTACTGGTTTCCAGAAAACGGACCAGTGGGAACCCTGCATCTTTTTAACACGGACCAAACTAATTTATAAACCCAACAATTAGTATGCATTTAAAATAAATGTATATGCATTCTTTTTATAATTATTAACGCAATTTCTGGTGTGTAAGCTGCCAGTTAAGCAAACATGTTTAGAAGCAGAAATTTTATTTAATAAAATGTAACTTTATCCTGCGTCACTTAATTGAATTCCTTTATTAAGTAAAATTCACAGTACAAAATATGTTTGATTGTTCCATGCCTTATAAGCTGTAAATTACGATAGTGAAAAAACAATTGCATGTATAGTATGGGAGGAAAGGACACCAAAGCAACAATTTAGTCCAAAATTGCATATGAAAATTTTACTGGTGCCAACTAATTCTCAATACAAAATGCCATACACGTATTAGGGTTTAAAGGCCAACTGCATATTAAAAAAAATATTAGCTTTTATTTTTCAAATGGCAATAACTTGTGACACACATTAGAGTTCCTTGGAACAAGGCAACCCAGAAAAAGGCATAGTTTATATACTTTTTTAAATCTTCATAAAGTTTTATTTTTTAAAAAATTGCTAGGGTTTTATTAAGTATGTATTTATTATGAATCCATAAATTTCTGAAAATAAATTTCAGATCTTACAAGGAATCAGAAACATTCAATTAATTACAAAGAAAATTATTTAGAAAATTAAAATGTATATTAAATTCACTTTAAATGAAGAGAAAAAACAATAAAATTTTAAGGTGAGCAAGAATTTCTTTTCTGTGGATGCCAGCAATAACAGGAGACGGTCCCTTAGACAAAATTATCTTGAACACTAATGCTTGAAATGAACTGTAAACTTAATCACCCGCATTAGGTTGTCCCAAAGGTTTCTTTTTTCCTTTTCCCCCAAAAAATAAACCATGGAAATTTTGATAAAGGCAATATTTTATTGAAGTACGGTTCTGCCAACCTTTAAAAAAAATCCTTAAAATCCTTATGCATCCTTTAAAAAAATCTATTTTCTACTTTACTATTACCTTGTCCTTAAACTTTAATAATAATTCCCTTTTAGATCTAAATCTTTCATATACCGAGTGTCCACTCTCAAGGGTGGCCAATGGCTACTTTTTATTAAAAAATTACGAAAATTAAATTTTTATACGGTCCCTTGGTGCTATAAGTGATATTTAGTAAATTTTTACCACTACTCGGACAAGTAATACAAAAAAAGTCCTATTCCTCTGCGATTAAAACAAACTGAGTTATTAGCTGTTTAAAGTTGAAGCATATTTTTTGCTGCAAATTAGGGGTCAGTCACAAATTTACTGGAAGTAAAAAGAAACGCAAGATAGAAAATTTAACATTAAACATTGAGAGTAAAATATTTTTTTTTTCAATATTATTTTCAAATGTAAGTTGATGATTACATATTAAAGCAAAATTTGTACTAAAAATATAAGTAAAAAAATAACAGAAAGTTTGTTAATTTAAATTATGAAAAGCAACAGTTACAATTGTTACAAAATGACATATATTTAAAATTCTATTAAATTACTTAACCTAACAGAATTTGGTGTAGTCCTATAAAATAAATAAATGATACGCACCGAAAATTTTATTAATGCTACAATGTCATTGGATATAAATAAATGTGTAAATTTAACTTCGATCGGATATTTGGAAACGAGTTAAAATTGGAAAAGAAATTTTGAACAAGGGAAATTTACATACGAACGTTTTAAGCAAAAAATAAGCTTATCAAAATAACACACCTTTTTAAAATAAAATCGCGATTTCCCAAAATTTTATTTTCTCGATAAAGAGAATTTTAAAACTCACGTCTTCAACTATTTTAACCAATCTAGAAGTTAATTAATAAAAATTAACATTACCGTAAAACTTATACGGTAGTAGCACCTTCAGTTAAATTGCTTTAAAAATATTTCTTTATCTTGTTTAAAATATTTTTGTAATTGGAACTAAACGTCTGTGACAAGTGGTTTAGGTATTAGCTACTGGACAGCGTTGGAAATGGATGCTCTTTATAATATGTTAAGCACTTAGTATACGTTCCCTGAAAACTAAGTCCAACTCATTCCGTTTTCAGCAACAGAAAAGTGGTTTAAGTCATGAAATTTAAAGTTTCATAACTCGGTCAATTTTAATGTTAGATGAATGGGACCTTTTTTGTATTGCTTGATTGGGTGATGGAAAATTTTTACTAAATATCACTAATAGGACCGGGGGACCGTATAAAAAGTTAATTTTCGTAATTTTTTAATAATTTTTTTTTTTACCTTAATCGTTTGAAAAACAATTCTTTACCTTTTTTAAAGCATTTTTGAAATTGGAACAAATGTCTATGACTAATGATTTAGAAATTAGCCATTGGCCACCGTTGAGAGTGGACACCCTGTATATCTGTTTTTCATTCTTCGATACTTCATATTTCTTCAGGTTTTCGGAACTGGTATTCTTTTAAATCAAATCTATAACCAATATATAAGAGGCATTTCATGAATCATAATTGTGCATGCAGTGCCGATAAGCCCCAAGTTAAACTTGTAAATATTATTCGTATATTATCGAATCCTTTATAAATTATGGATTTTCCATCACAGACATTACATTTTTAAGTTGCTTTATTTGAAGATAGAATGCTGCACATTGTGCTATCTATCACCGTATCTTCAGATTTGTGTTTTACGTCATACGTATGAATATTGAATTCTACAATAGTTATAGTGCAGGCACTGTAAAGAATTAATTTCTGACACTTACAAATTCTTCTGTTATCGATCCGTTAAAATGACCATGTTCAAATTTATGGGTGTAAAGTAAGAAGTAGATGACGGGTGGGGATTTAGCCATAATAGAATTTTGATTTTCTTTAGTATAGCCCTTTTTTTATAGTCTGTCTCAAAAGTTTAAGCACTCTGCAAATCTGGTTCAAAATAATTGAAAAAGAAAATATTTTATGCTAATTTACAATAAATACTCGACATTTAATTCAAAATAAAATAAGCCATTTTTGTGGTTAAAATAAAAAATACATTTATTTTTATTTTTATTTTTTCTTGAAGAAATGCTGTCTCGTAAGTTTGAGCACTTTATACAGCTCATATTCAAAATATTAGAATAATTGAGAAAAAGAAATAAGAAAAAATTATTTGTCATTTATTTATTTTTTATGCTAAGTAAATGCAATTAAATTTCTTATAAATTAAATCTGGAATGTTTAGATAAGATTTTAACATTTATAAAATATAAAATACAGCACAATAAATTAGGTATACAGATTCCTTAAACACACCAGAATATTAGAATAAAATTTAGATTGGTTCAAAATATTAGAATATTTTATTTTACGCAACAATATTACCTTATGAATATGAAGTAAATGGGAGTTAATATTTTGTAGCATCCCCTTTAGCTTTCATAACAGTGTACAATCGATCTTGCATACTATATACAAGGTGTTTACAAACATTTCTATCAATATTAGCCCAAATAGACTTTATACGTGCCATTAACTCAGTTTTACTTGAAGAAGGATTTTCTTGAAGTTTTTTCTTCAGTATAAACCATAAGTTTTCGATGGGATTAAGATCTGGTGAATTTGATGGCCAAGGAAGTACCTTAATGTTGCGTTGGCGGAACCAATTCTTAGTTGACACCGAGGTATGCGGGGACGCTAAATCTTGTTGAAAGATGAAATCATCTTCAAATAAATCTTCTGATGATGGAATCATGTAATATTCTAAAATTTCTTGATATATCAGAGAGTTAACCTTTTCGTAGACGATGCATAACTTTCCAGGTCCTTCTGCACTCATACAACCCCAAACCATGACACTAGCAGCAAATTTTACGGAACGTTTAAGGCATTCTTTATCAAATGCTTCTTGCTTCATTCTCCAAACTCGAATACCTTGATTACCATATGAAACACAAAACATACTTTCATCACTAAATAATATATTTTTCCAATCTTCATTGCTCCATAAACGTCTTGATTTACACCAATTCAATCTTATACGATTTTGTCTTGCAGTCATGAGAGGTTTTGTTTTCGGTACACGAGATTCAAATTTAAATTTATGGAGACGTCTTAATGTTGTCGATGTAGAAACTTCAACTCCTTCTTCTTTCCATTTTCGGTGCAAGAATCGCACACTTTTAAAACGGTTTTTCTTAACTATACGCTTCAGTTTCCTGTCATCTCTAGCAGATGTTTTTGGTTTTCGGCCACCATTTCGGCGATTATTTTGAAATTTTCCAATTTTTGAATATTGTGTTAGTATTTTACTAACGCTCGATTGCGAACAATGTAAATAATTTGCTATAAAACATTGATTTTTACCGTGCCGATACAAATCAACCATACGACGTTTAGTAGATTCAGGAATATCACTCACACGGCCCATTTTAAGACGAAAAAGAAACAAACTGCAAAAAAGAATACTGATTTTAAATAAAATAATCTGAATTTAATCAATGATGCCACCAGTTAAGAATTGGTAATAATTAAAGGAGAATTAATGTGAAATATTCTAATATTTTGAACCACTTGAATAAATATTCTAATATTTTGACTTTTCAAAATAATTTTTTTTTGCAATTAATCTTTTCAAAAATGATATTAAATTTAAGATAACAAGTAAGTTTAATCAACAATAAGTTCTTAATAAAAATATCGTTTGCATATTTTCATTAAAAGACATTAAATTACCAAACGAGATTTTCAATTTCTAAAAAAAAGGTGATTATTCTAATATTTTGAATATGAGCTGTAGAAATCTTTTTAGAAACACAGGATTGGCCGTGTGTATTGACGTTGTAGAACATCATATTGCACTTTTATAAAAGTATAAAATGTAGAGACATTATTTCCTCTCGTTTTAAAAAGGCCAAAGGGTAAAGAATTTACAAAATGTGAAGATTTTGAGTTTTTAAATTGAAATCTCAAAATAAAACTGTTTCTGAAATTGCAAAAGTTTTAAATCGATCAAAGCGAGGTATATATCAAGTACTCTCTAGCAATGATAATTTTAAGCGGAAACCAAGATGTGGACGACCACGTTCAGACTGATCGGAGAATATGGAGATTAGTATCTAGACAAAATATGTCCATACAGCAAATTAAAAATAATCTCAGTGCATAGGTGTCCAAAGACACTGTACATAGACGTATTAAAGAGTGTGATCACATCGTACTAAAGAAAATGGCTCGCAAATCGTCTCAAATTACATCACATACAGAAAAGAATGAACTGGGCTAAAAAAAAAAACTCATGCCCTACGGGCACAAATGGCTTACTGTTTTATTCAGCGATGAGAAAAAGTGGAATTAATTGGCTCTGGTGGTTGGAACGCGTATTGGCATGATTTACAAAAGAAACCAAGAACATTTTTCAGCAGGCAGCAAATCTGTTACGGTTTGGGGAGGGGGGGGGGGGGATTTGGATTCAATGGCCAGACCTCTCCGACTTTTCTAAAAGGACGACAAGATTCACAAAATTATCAAGAGAAGCTAAACCAACATTTGCTTCAATTCGGTGACATTTTGGAAGGTACTGAATGGACTTTTCAACAAGACAATGCCTCAATCCACGTATCACATTCTACAAAATTTTGGATTTCACAGAAAAATGTTAAAGTTCTTGACTGGCAAGCTTTAAGTCCAGACTTCAACCCTATTGAGAATGTCTGGGGTATTTGAAACCGCCTGGTTTATGGCAATAGAAAACAATATGATTGAAGAACTCCAAGAGGTCATTGAGAAAGCATGCTACTCTTTGCCACCAGAGACCCTACAAAAACTATGGAAAATTTCGATGGATGTACATTTAATTGAACTAATCCGAAATCACGGAAAAATAATTTGTAAGTAAAAGTTCTGTAAAAATTATAAATCTAGTTGTTTTTGACATTGTGCATAAACATTTGAGACAGTTTTTTTTTTTTTTTATCATTATATTTTATACAATTATGCAATTTATTTTTTTCTACTTTTGCTATCATTTATTTAAATAATGTTGCGAATCTGCAAATAAAAAAAGTTGCTCATTCTTCTAACATTTTAACTTTTTATAATTCTTTGAAAATCGACATTTTATGCTTGTGCTTAAACTTTTGAGACAGACCTTATATAACGAGTATTCGGCTTCTTAAACGATTTTTTTACTTTTTTCTATTTTTACAAGAAAGTATTGGATTTGTGAAAATTTTTGAAAGCTGGTTTTTGATGGAGTTGCACGTTTTAGGGGGCAGATTCCAAAAAACATGTTAATGTCTGTGAGTCGAGACTCTGTCTGTATGTGACAATTTTGTTTGCGCTCTGTCTCAAGAATTAATGCAAGGAATTTATTAAAAATTTATATGCAAGTAGTCCCTGAAATAGATTGATGCTGATTAGTTTTTGGTATAAATAGCTCAACACGTGGTTCTGCTATGCTGCACTTTTTGTGATTTGCGTAACAACTCAATCTCACTAATGATTAAAATCCATCTTATTTCAAATTTGTTACATATTACACTTATGTCATAATTTTATTCTGATAGCTGATTAAATAACAAATAAAATGATAGATAAAACTTCATTTTAGATTCAATATTTAAAAAGTTAAAAATCATTTAGTAAAAAGTGGGTCAACGATCCTTAGTTTCCCCTATACTAACATTATTACATATAAATAGAAGCAAAAATATTTTTTAAAACAAAATAATACTTCATTAAAAGACATGTACTATTAATAGTACACCAGACTCTAAAGGGTTAAATATCAATAATAACTACAGAATCGCCTTTCTAAAAAGTTTGGTTTTTAAGCCAAGTTTTGATGTGGCCAAAGTTGTTGTGGAGTTAGATTGCTATCACTTCACTATTCCCCCCCCCCCCCAATACATTAGATGTTATTTGAAATGTTTAAAAGCTAAATTACTGCAAGTCGATGTTTGGAGCCTTTTTTTTCCCACTAGATTTTCAAAACCTTACACTGTGCAACATTTGACACACCCAATCTACGGATTTAATAGTTTAATTTATATCATACATTTAATTAATATTTACAGGGGTTTTTATTTGGGGGAGGGATACAGAATTGTTTTGTGAGAGATTAATAATAAAACATCTAAGACTGAAAACAACAGATTTTTAAAAATTTGTGTTTCTTAAAAAATTGCCTCGATTTGAATAGGGAAGACTTGACACTTGAGCCCCTCCTTTTCATATGCTGTTGATTTGAGGATGTGAGTTTCAAAACTTGCCTAAAATTTAAAAAAATAGTGTTTTCTCTATCAATCTATTCTATAAGTAAACCTGCACCAAAGAAATACTACAATCTGCAAAAAATTAACTTTCTCTAGTATTTCTATCATTGTAAAATCTTGGTTTTACAATGAAAATCAATGGACACAGTCAGAGGTTTTTCACGAATTTTCAAAATTTAATTTTCTGAATAAAGCAAATTTTGAAACTCACGTCTTCAATTATTCTCTGCTTCCTTATCATTTGGTTGATTGACAGATTTATAAAATATGAGAGGCAGGGTTTAAAAATAAAGCCTCGATACTATTAAAAAGGTTGGTAACTACATAAAATTAATTAAAATTAACTAATTTAAAAAATGTTTTCATTATATTCATGTAAGTGTAATTTAAAATTTAAATATTTAGCTTTTCAGTTAAATCAAAAGATTTTATGTTACATAGATAAAAGGACAGTTAAAACAGGAAAAATATAAAACTATCATATGAAACTGAATCCTATTAGTTAGAGGTATTTGTAAGAAATTAAATATCTATAATGTTACTTGGTATACATGGAAAGGAATGAGATCTTGTAAAATTTCATCTAAATCAAAAAGAGAATGCTTAAAATGAGTCCCTTAGTTTGATAAAACTGTGGGGCAGGTGTGTGTGTGTCAGAAGGGGGGGGGGGGGGAGCTGAGGAAGAAGATGGAAATCTGGACCACTTTGGGCCCCATAACATCAAAATCATTAATTTATCTGTTAATATAATTAATTTGTGGAATAAAAAAATATTAACTTAAAAATGCAAATTAAAAAATTTAATAAAAAATGTTTTTTCTTTCACCTAAGGGAAATTTATAAATTTGATTACTTAGTTTTTCACTAAAATAAAAAGATTTTATGTTTTGTGAATATTACTGAAGTTTCAATTTTAATAATGTTCAGATGGAAGGTGGGGGGAGGGAGAAAAGCAGAAATCTCTAAAAGAGCTGGGACGAATTTAGATGATTAGATTACTTATTATTACTCAGTGACAAAGTATTTTTAAAGCAAGGTTTAAACATTTTTAAAATGTGTATTCTGGAGTAGAGACAGAGAGGGGGGGAGGAGGGCTATAACTTAACAGATTTAATATTACCAAAACACAATGATTTTTTTTTTTTTTTTTTTTTTTTGTAAATTTTAAATTACTAATCAAAGTATTAATACAATTTAAGTTATGAAAATAATAGGAAAAAGAACTTTCTTGTATAACAAATTATTCTTAAAAAAAATGCTTATTTATATATGTTTTTAATAAATGTACAATTTTCAAATGGCAGGCAAACTTCTTACATGGTTTTTTTTTTTTTTTTTTTTTTTTTTTAATCAGTAACAGTGTTTATAAAGGAAGAAACACTTATGTATGTAAAGATGAAAGTTTTTGGATTCCCCCCTTTTTTGAAAAAAAATAAAAATAAATAAATAATAAGTTTATATTAAAATTATTCTCTACGACTTTTGTAAAATGGACAATAGCCTACGATTTACACAAGTTTTCTTTCTCAAATAATTAATATAAAAATTTGTTATGGCTGTACATTTATTAATTGCATAGATATAAAAAATTAGAGGCTATTAAATTATTCAAAGATTATCATAATATATATGCAAGTCTCAAGAAAACTTTAAATTTCTAAAATTTTAGTCCATTCCGTATTACTTCACAGTACAATAAATCATGATATTTAATTTTTCAAATGGCTTTTCTTTTGGATTTTAGTTATTAAGATCTCTTATTTTATAAGCCTTCAGAAGCAATAGAAACATCAAGTACCTTTAAAAATGCATGCATGTTCTGAAGAAAACTAAATAATTAAATTTCTACAAATTTCTTAGAAGTTCAAATTTTTCATAAAAAAAAAAGAAAAGAAAAGAATGCTTTTCCTTTTGAAAAACATTGCAGAAACAACAATAGCAGTTCTTACATTAACAGTAGTGCCAGCTGTTGGTAAAATTACATTGTAAAATTTAAACGCTACTTTCTTCTCCATATCTTTTCCTCCATGATTTGTGTTTTCCTTTTTTATGTAAAGTTTATTTTGCATTTAATTGTTTTGATCTGAGTCTTACATGCTAGAAATTAAGTTAAATTACATGTCTGAAATCTAATTTAAATCAAACAAAATATTTAAAATTCAACATGATGAAGTACAGCACACCCTCTCCTAATAAAAAGAATGAACAATGGCTATAATTATATATAAACAAAAAATGTCTTCTTTAATAAGCATTTTTTTATAATCATGAATTACTTATATTAATTTAACTTTCTCACCATCGTGAACTGATATATATGTTCACTTTCACTGTAATAAATGTATTATTTAAATTAATATAATTCTACAGATATAATCCAGTTTAAAAAATTTAAGTTATGATTAATACTACCAAAACTTATATATATATATATATATATGTATATACATATTATGACGTTTGAAAAAAATATCATTTTTAAGCATTTTAAATATATTACAGACAAAACATTATAATTTTGCTTTTTTACTTGGCAGTCAGCGGGCTAGGTCTCTTTCGAAAGTGTTGAAGAGAGGGAAAGTAATGTGCATTGGTACATTGGGCAGCTTTTTCTGGGCTGGTAATATATACCTAGATGGTGTTTTTAGTGAACCACGCTCACATTATGCATGCACATATGGCTGTGAGAGCTTAGTCTAATGGTCAGTTTGTCACAAGGGATTATTGTTGTACCATAAGACGTCATCTACATATTAAAAATCGCACCAACATTGATTATTCTAATGATTACACTTATTTTTTTACACTATATTTGAGATACTTTTTAGAAGAGAGGCTCAAAAACTGTTCATATTCTATATATTCTGGTACATAGCACACACCTAAATTTTTATACTATATTTTTCTAACTTTAGTTATATTCTTCATATTATATGCACTCCCTTCTTTGAAAAAAAATCTTTCATGAAATATGTAGCATGAAAAAAAAAATAAAGATTAGTAAAAAATACAATAACTAGAGTGAATGTAAATTAATATAAAGGAAATGCAAAGAGAGGACATATGATATTACTAAGGCCACTTGTCTATTAAAAGCATCAACTAAAATATTCAGTATTTAGAAAATTTGTAGAAGATATTATTTTATCTAGTTTTTAAAAAAATTTAATTAATAAACTTATAAATGGCAAATGTCAATGATGTGTGCTTCTAAAGTATTAAAACATGGTTTAAATTTTTCTGCCCTGTTGGTGATACAGTGGGAATAAAAGTAGCAAAAGCATTCAAAATAAAGAAGAAATTACATTTCTTCATTATTACAAAATATGCACACTTCAAGACATATCCTAGCAAAATATACTTTACATAAAAAACTGAAAAGCAAACAGGTTATTGTGGTGACACATAAGCTAATATTTCCCCCCATATATCCTTTTCTGAATAATTCAAGTGTTGTTGTTAAGCGGGTGGTGTATAATGAAATTCAATGATACTCTAATACTGTCAAAATAAACAACAACAGACAATTTTCCAAAATGAATATTTTAATTTAAAAATAGAAAAGAAAATGAAAATTATGAATAGCAAATCTAGCATTTGCATTGTATAAAAAGAGAAATACAATAACATTTTATTTACAAAATATCAAGATTTACACTACATCAGATGTGAAAACATTCACACCACTCAGATTTCTACAGTTTTCATTAGTAATTTATAGTACCATTTATTGTACATATGTATGTACGTATGTATATATACATGGGTATACTTTTGCATACATATATAAACACATATATATACATAAATACATACATTATGTGTGTATATATATATATGTGTCTTGGGTATACATATATACAGATATTTGTTTGTATGTATGTATACACACCAGCAGTAAAAAAATGTCAAAGCGACAAACATGTTGATTGCATTATTTGTAGTAAAGCAACTTATTTTGAATACTTAGTAGATTTACATCACATACAGCACACAGAAAATTGTCTATTGACTGGAAAATGAGGAGGAGTACAATAATGCTCTAGATAAAAATAGTTAGTTAAAATTACTTTATATTACCAGTATAACAAACCCCCATAACAAAAGACCAAATTTATGCACTTATTTTTGTTTTTAAGAAAAATTTTAGCATTAAAGCTGTATAATTGCCAAAAAATAGAATAAAAAAGTGATATATATATATAGGGCTAGCAGTGAAAATGATTTTGAAAAGACAAAATCCACTCACAATTAAAATATTGCATTTAAATTATTCCCACAGCTAACACAAAAAATATTTTCCAGAAACTCACAACAATGATTTAGTTGATAATCAATACACTTATCTATGTGAAAATGGTCTATTTAAGCTAAGTGTTCTTGAAAATCAGATGTCTCTATTTTTGATTTTTATTATTCTTTATATACATTGCTATACACTACAAAAGTGCAATTTCTTAAATAAAGATTTTTATACTGCATGTGCTGCCTTAATTCATCCACCAAAATCTTGCAAAATAGAACTGCCTGCTTCACACAATCAATGCTTTTAAAATGCTCATCAAACCCAGAGTTATCACTGTTTTACCGGGTTTATACTATTTTAAAAAATTAAAAATATTTTTTTTTTGTATAAAAAATTTACTGTTTCCTTAGATCATTTCACAAATGTTAGATATCGCAGTATGTATTCAAGCAAAGGCAAATAAACTGCAAGTTACAAAAGTTTAACGCAGCAGATGTATACAGCATGCTACAAAATAGGTTATGTAGTAGCATATTTTATGATGAGGAAATGGATATATAGATAGGAAACTGCATAAATTTTTATATGCAAACAATGGATAGTAGACCTATGATTTGTTTTAATTCCTGATACATCAAGATGGACCGGATGGCATTGTAATCTTAAAATCTGTCCATAGTATTTTAAATTTAATAATAATATAACTTAGATGGAATTAATTCCAATTATTTCTGTTCTAAATAATTGTAACAATATATTTCTTTCAATACTGATAAAACATATCTTCTTAACCATTCATGCTTACTGGAATGTCACTCTTAGCTCATAAAACTTTAAATGGTTAAAATGAGCGCATACAGTCTCCTAGTACTAAAATATAGGAAAATTTTGATGGTAAATGACTCAGGTGTCAAATTTGAGGTTTTTGCATTTTGTAATTATCAAGATGCAAAATTTTCATTTTTACATGTAACTGAGTCTTGTATCTTCTAGGAATAGAATTAATTAGATACCAAACGAAATGTTAAGACCATAATAACCAAATAAATAGTTAAATAAACTTAATAAAAATCTTGTTAAAATTATTCATTTTTATTTTTTACAATTTTAAATAAGCTAAAAAAAGCAAAAAAAAAAAAAAAAAAAAAAAAATGTAATGTTAATCTTAATTTTTCAATAAACTGTCAGTAAAATTCAAACAAAATATTTAAACAGGATTCTACCTCATTGAAACTTATGGCACTGAATAAATAAACAGAGACAACAGATTAAAAGCACAAAATAAAATCATAAAGTAAACATTTCAGGCTTTTAACAAATTGCTCATGAGTAGAAATATTGATTGAGACCAACATATAACTGCTTTGCAAGTTCAAGAATGTAATGAGAGCAGAGGAATAGTCAGTCAACTTGGGCTCTAGGGAAAAAAATTCTAGGTGTCTTGCAATGTATGTATTCATATAAAAGCTGAAATTGTAAATGTTTTCATAATATTTATTAAAACTGTTGTATGAGGCCAATATTTATGCTTTTAGAATATGGTAATGAAAAAGCGGATACATTTAGTGCAGAGAATGTTTATCAAAATTCAAACAGTTACATGAATAACTGCATTTACAGTGCACCAAATGCTGTTAGATTCTATTTAGTGGGTTTTTCTTAACTAGAAGTGCTAAATAATAAAAGAGTTATGTCAAATAGACTTCAGAGCAATGATTTTTTATGTCTTTTGACAAGGTTTGACACAAAAACAGTGTAACAATAGAACAAAATCTACATTTTGTAACAAAGCACCATCTAAGGCAATAATTTACAATAATTTCCCTGCAATTCTAAAAATATCAGTGATGATGTTCTGGAGGATCTACCAAGAAGTTCAGTGACTCCCAAAAACATTGATGTTATGAAAAAAAAAAAAAAAAAAATGCTGCTGATCATCTTTTGACATGTGATGAAATAGAAGCATTTTTAAACAATTCAAGAATAGTGCATTTAACTTTACATGATTACTTAATATAAAAAATGTGTGTGTCTGATAGATTCTCCACAGTTTATCTCAAGCAAAATGGATAAGTGTGAAATGAGGCTAGGAAAATCTTTAAAAATTCAACTCTGGTGCCACATAATAAATGCACATCATGATGTGTAACAAAACCTAGATTTATTCCTATTAATCTTAAATAAAACAAAAATTAATCGTTTGGGTGTTTCCAGATAATCCTAGATTGACAAAAGTTGTTTGTATAAGAAGTTCTTCAAAAAAATTAATTGCTCTGATTTTTGCTAAATCTGACTATATTGCAACCATTCCTTTGAATGATCATAAAATTGGCAAAGCTCATGTTATATGACAAATTTTTGCTAAAAGTAATTGCAGTCTAAGGGGGAAAAAAAGTAGCACCATTCTGCATCATGACAACAAAAACTAACACACTGCTTTGCTAACTACAAATTGTTTTAAGTGTGAAAAAATCAAATGCATGACTCATTACCTGTATTCAGTGGACTTAGCACCTAATGATTACTTTTTATTTCCATTTATAAAAAATAAAATGCATGCTTCTGCTACGCTTCTATCAAAGTGGTGTAAATGTTTTGATGATTGATTTACTTGAATGGAAAAATGTATCAGTGTTGTAGAAAAGTATTTTGAGAAGCAATAAAATATATATTCTTGGTAGGAAATTATTTCTTGTATGACTCTGTAAAAATTAAAGTACTACCCTCATATAGTAATTTAAATTTTATAGGTTTCTAACAATTTGTTTTAACTAATTTGTTTTAACTAATTTATTTCAATTAATATTTTTAATTGACTTCTTTTAAAATAATGTTAGTATTTTTTACACAAAATGCTATTTAAATGATAGCATTCACATGCAGCTATGTTCTTTATGAACAATAGAAGTGAATTAGATTAATTTTCCACATCATGAATCTTGAAATGGACTGTTTAAAATCCGAATAAATTTATGAATTTAAAATTCTGAGTAATGTATTATTTCATTATTGTTCAAAAGAAATTAGATTTAAACTTTAATTATGTTTGCAAAAAAATATTTTTCCCATAAAATATATAAAATGGATTTGTAAACCACCTTTTTAAAAATATTTGCTTTATAATTGTTACAGTTGTATTTAATTGAACAATCTTAAAATCTAGTATGTGCTCTGTTTCTTTTGAATCTATACAAAGTTAATCACTAGATTTAAAATATATTTATGTACTCAGTCAAATATAGCATGAGTTACCAGTATGGATAATATATATATATATACTGCAAACAATACCAAAATTGTCTATTAAGGGAGAGATGTTTTGTTGAAATTTATATATCTTTTATGGCATTAAGTTTAAAAATAGTATTTTGTTATCTCATTTTATGCTTTTAAACTGTTGTCTATATGCTTATTATATGTCAAGCTTTAATTTTTACTAATTTCAAACATTTATATTATAACGAAATCATAATGTCTTCAATATAAAGTCCATCTATTTTTCTACTGAGCCTATAAGACTGCATATTTAATCAAGACAAAGGCTATAGCTCGGCATAATCAACAAGCAAGGCTTACAGACCCAGTCAAAAAACACTGCTATTGAAATAATATACATTTCAAGAATGAGGCGTTGGATGCCCAGTAAATATATTAATGAATTCTTTAAAAATTACTGTTTTATATTTATATAAATTTTGCCAAACATGTCATTTGAAATTTAATAAATTTTATATGAATATATGTGTTGATTTCAACTGCAAACGTTTCCCTACTATTTTGGTAAACTTTAAACATTGAATCAATCAACTGCATTTACTTAAACAAAACTACATATGAAAATATAATTAAAAAATAAAATTATATGATGATGAAAGGAAACATAACAAGAAAACACCAAATAAAAAGTTATTCTGAAAAAAATATCAAAAATTATTACAGTAGAACCCTGATAATCCGGATCGGTTTTTTCATTTTTTCTTTTTCAACTTTGAGAAGCAATTGGCGAAAAGTTTTTCTTTTATTATTCAGAATACGACGATGCAACAAGTTAATGTTAAAGAAATTAGCCAATCGCTTTTCAAACTTGAAAAAAAAGCGAAAAACCCGATCCGGATTATCGGGGTTCTACTGTACTCATATTTCCATAATTTTATGCGATAATAAAGATTATATTATACAGAAGAAAATTCTTTAAAATCATAACAAATATAAATAACACACTTTCAAACTCATAACTATAATTAATATTTAAAAAAAACATTAAAATGGAATCAAAGAAAAAATGTAGGAACAATGATAATGAGGAAAATTATTAAAGACATGCTTCAACAATACTTGTATTACTGTATTACTTGATAAATGGACTTAGCAATTTTGTGGACCAAAATATTATACATAACTTATTAATAGTGCAAAACAGATATCTAAAGCTGAATGGAAAAAAATCAGCATGATAATCTGCAACATCACTATTAAAAAAAAAAAAAAAAAAAAAAAAAGTAAAAAACTAAAACATGTGCACTAAAGGTATGATTTTTGGTACACATTATATTTGATGGTATGCATTAACATTCTTTGCAGATTATGAAATACCAAGTCAACCTATAATGAATTGAACTAGGCGATTGCTCCTTCTCTAGTATAAATATTGAAACATGATTTTCGCCATCAGATGTAGAGATGGTGCATTTTAACAGTTATTTTCCTACATTTTAAGTAGTTTTAAAATGACTATAAATATCTGAAAATTTTGCTCCAGCAAAAACTTTAGAGTTTATCACATTATTTTAAATATTTAAAATACAGGTGAATAATTTTTAAAAGTGCACTTTGCCAACATCAGGCATCTATTTTCTGATAGTAAAAAATACTTCAATATTTATCTTAGGTAAAGAATAATCACCTAATTAAATTTTCCACTAGACTAACATTGGATTTTACAATCAGCCAGGACAAATTCTGTTTCAGAGAAGCATGGCCCCAAATGAAACACCCTGATGTAAAAAATAAAACAAATAGGAAAGTACTAAGTAAAACAGCATAACCATTTTTGTATAACTCTTTCAAAGGAAAAAAACTGAGAAAGTTGCAGCACAAAGCAAAAGTTCTCACATACTTTATTGAAAAAGAACTCAAACAAGCTTTGTATAACAAAAATTTTAAATTAAAAAAAAATCCCAAAAGATCTAAAATGTAAAAAAGGAAACTGTTTCAAAACAGATCATACATTTATTTATATTTTTATGTACAATTTCTCAATAACTGATATTGCTCACTCTTTCTCTTTCTTAAATAAATTTAAATAAGTATACATAGCTTTTTAATTAACAAATCAATAGATTCTGATAGATTTAAACTAGCAGAGAACCACTTCAATTTAACAAAGAACATGAAGTGAATAACAATTAAAACAACAATTCTACATATCAAGAAAAAAATCATGCCTGACTAATATACATTCTCAACACTGACAAAATGACATTCGTAATGACAGCAAAAAGCACTATCACTCAATAATAACATTTCATAAATAATTAACAATATAAACAATGTAATAAGCACAATAAAAAATGCCCAATAAAAAATACTGGCAGCCAATAATCAAAAACCAAATCAAAAGAAAATTTCCCATGGCAAAATATCTTTGGTCCCTGTCATTGCACAGTAACTGTGGTTACTCCCTCTAGGCAACTTAATAAAATATAATGCCAATGATGAGTACAAATCATAAGTAAAATGTCTGACATATAAACATGCTTTTTAAAAAAAATACTGAATAACAAATAATAAATCTGAAAAAAAAAATGTTATAAACAATGAAAAAGACTAGCATAAAAAATGATATGGGAATAACAGATCAAATAAAATTTTGTTATATTTCTCCTTCAATTCAACCTCATAAAACACAATAAAGCAAATCTAAATACAGAACATGCACGTAATGCAAAAAATGTTCTATTTTCATATTAGTCTTAGCTGCTCACACTAAAAAGCAAATAGCAATGGAAAAGTTCAATCATTTTTAAAGGATGAAAAAACGTTATTTTTGTATAATTTTGAAGGACTTAATATAAATATATGTTTATATACCAAAAAATTTTTAAAAGATATACATTACGGTAAAAAAGCATAATATGAATTAAACATAGTAGTAATTTTTGCAAACCTCAAATAAAAACAAAAAAAAAATATTGTAAAATGCATTTTATTTCTTGTAGATGCAATGTGTTATGCATCTTTACTAAAAACACATTGAGATTGCAAATGTATGGTTTAAAATCTTTATGAAGCTAAAATCCATGTTAAAAATACAACAAACTCTTGTAAACAGGAAGTATTCTCAGAAATAGAGAATGATTTATTAGAGCAAACTCAAAATATATAACTTCTCAATTAAATTATTTTTATAAATTCAGAAATTTTAATAAAATATTTAAGTAAAAGTGCATTGATTGGGCTTCTCTTAATGATCTTATCTTTAAAAATTTATATATAAACATAAAACCCTTCATTAAAAGACATCTAAAAAAAAAAAAAAAAAAAACTTGCATTGAAACAGATATAACTCTTTACACTTACAAATTAAAACTTTCATCTGCCTCAGTGGTGAACAGAAATGTCAACAATAACATAATTTTTCACAAGCAGCATATGATATGCAATTCAGCTTAGAAAGACAATACTGTAAACTACAAAGAAAACAACGTTTTGTGATATTATAGATACTTATTCTTTTTAAATCTTGTTTCATATTTCCTTTTCATTATAGTTTTAAAAAACGAGTTTTTTAGAACAAAGTAAAGATTAAATATGAAATTATATTATTTTTCATTTTTACTTTTTTAATAAATACGCAATTTTACATTAGATGTAAATAAATCACTTAACTGATATTTAAGTTTTTGTGAATCAATATAAATACCATTTTATCAATAAAAAATTACATATTCCATGCAGCTTCAGATGTGCAGGTGCATACAAGATTTATAATTTCTCTGGCAGTGTGCATTTCTGAATAGCATTGCCTCCAAACAGTATTGGCACAAACTTCATAACTATCACAATTGCGCTGTGAAAAATATTTACAGTAATAGCATGAAATGGTGAGATGTTTTTGAAATGATCATATTTTTATGTCCTGTATTGCAACAACAAAATGCAGTTCCCATATATTCTTTTACATAGTTTCCTTGTGTTGCAGAAAAGAACTTGTTTCAAATTCTGTTTCTCATTAATTGCTCATGGTCGATGAAATCTATAAAACACAATAAATAAATAATAATTATTATTATTATTAATTTAATATAGTAAATTAAAAATTATACTCATCAGTTAAAATGTTCGTAAAGTACAATTCAAAATTAAATTTGTTCTTAGTAAAGTTTTAAAAATGCACATATTAGAGTTTAAAAGACTTGTTTTAAAATAGTATTTAAAAACTTTAGATAAAAAGGGCAATTGGGCACGAAATTTTCAAAAAAGGCACACTACACTTGTAACTTCTTCACAAAAAAAAAGAAAGAAAAAAAAAGAAACTGGTTAGTTTAGAGTCCCCTAGTAGTTTTCAATATTTTTTATAATCAACTGAATTTCATAAATCCCCCCTCCCCCTCATCCCTTTATCAACTGATTAATTTCATGATTTCTTTTCAGTAACTTAATGAATTTTTCTTTTTCTTTTTGCAGCTGATCAAAGAATTTTACTATTTTTTCTCATTACTGAATGCTGAATTTAACATTCCCACCTCCTCCCTCTAACAATCGATGAATTTCAAAATACAGTCAAACCCTGTTAATATATGAATGAAAGGACTGATTAAAATTTAGTGTTTGTTTATTAATCAAAGTTTGCAAATTTTCATCCAGAGGTCCATTTAATAAAAACTTATACATACAAAAGAAATTAATAGTTTTCTAAACCAGGGGTGATTCTGAGGGAAATTTTTTTTTTCGGAAATTGACATCGCATTTTCGGAAATCAGCGGGGGGGGGGGGGGGGGATTCCGCGAGTTACCCCCTCCCCTCCCCCGCGATCTACAATCGAAAGCGGTGTTTTCCCGCGATCTTCAGAAGAAATGAGCGATTTATCTGCAATATTTTAGCAAAATCGGCAATTTATTGCGATCTATTGTCGAAATCGGCGGTTTTTCTGCGATCTTTTGACGAAATCGGCGTTGTTCCGTGTTTTTTTTTATTATGAAATTGGCGTTTTTTGGACGATCTTTAGACAAAATTTGCATTTTTACGCGATCTTTTCTCGGCGTTTTATCCTCGCGATCTTTTGACAAAATCGGCGTTTTTTCCGTGATCTTTTGATGAAATCTGCCTTTTATTTCAAAGATTCTTTTGACAAAATACTTTTAAGCGATGATCTTTTATCGAAATCGGCGTTGTATCCGCAATCTTTAGACGAAATCGACATTTTCCCGCGGTCTTCAGACGAAATCAGCGTTTTATTCCGTAAGTTACCCCCTCCCTACAGCGATTATCCGCGATCTTCAGACAAAATGAGCTATTTATCTACGATATTTTAGCAAAATCGGCAATTTATTGCGATCTTTTGTCAAAATCGGCGTTTTTTTTACGATCTTTAGACAAAATTTGCATTTTTACGCAATCTTTACTCGAAAACGGCGTTTTACCCCCGCGATCTTTTGACGAAACCGGCGGGGGTTTTTTTTCGATATTCTTTTGACAAAATATTTTTAGGCGATCTTTTGACGAAATCCGCGTTTTTTCCGTAATCTTTTGATGAAATCGGCCATTTTTTTTTTCAATATTCTTTTTACAAAATATTTTTAAGCGATCTTTTTACGAAATCGGAGTTTTTTTTCCCCGTGATCTTTTGATGAAATCGGCCTTTTTTTTCCCTAATATTCTTTTGACAAAATATTTTTAAGCAATCTTTTATCGAAATCGGCGTTATATCCGCGTTCTTAGTCGAAATCAGCGTTTTATCTGCGATATTTGGTGAAATTGTCGTTTTTTCCACGATTCGCACAGGAAATTCGCGATTTTCAGAGACCTTTTGACAAAGTTCGTTGACAAAAACACTGACGAAATCGTCGTTTTTCCACGAAATATTGACAAAATGTGTGCTCTTTCCGGCGATCCTTTCCGAAATTTGCATTTCTCCGCGATTGTTTTTTTCGCGCGCAAAATCGTACAAGTTGGCAACTATGCGGAACTGATAACCCAATTTCTAATTTTCGGAATTGGATGTCTTAAATTTTCGGAAATTTCGGACGAGAATCACCCCTATTCTAAACTTTAAAAAATATCAAAGAGCCAATAATCATTTTCCCACATAATTATTGATGCTACGTTTAAAAAATTCAGTTTCAAATGCAAAGCTTAAAATTTGAGGGAGGTTGAGGGGGGGGGGGGGAGCTAAAATGTCGCTGCCTAAGACAAAAGCTCTTTATCAATAAAAAGAACCAGCCAATAAAAACTAGGATTAGTGAACTTACACTTGTATATGCATCAGGAAATGTATCAGGATGTCCATTGATGAGATATTTAAGGGAAAAAAAGAACATATTTTTCAATTCCTAATCATGCCTGCAAATTGTATTCCTTTAAAAACACAGAAAATGTCTGAATGTGTCAGAAAGCTTTGCGCTATTTGAAAAAATAAATTGTTGAGCAGCTAACAAAAATAGTGATTAAACAAAAATAAATAAATAAAACAGAAGATAAAACCCTTCCTTTTCTTACGACTAAAATAATAACTTACCTTTGGTGTTAATTCACTAATTTCATTCAAATTATAGTAATAAATTAGGCTGTGTACCAGATTTTTATTGAAATATAATGTTATAAGAAAAATACCCACATAAAAAAAGCCTACTATTAAGACACAATGAGAAAAAATCAGTTAGAAACAAGCAGCTGATGCATGGAATACCTTTATCAAATTTTCTGAGCTTAGCAGTTAGTTCCACAATGTGGAAATTATGAAACTCCACATCATATGAAATTACCTCTTTACAAAAGAAGAGAGAAGACTATTACAAAGAAAACTGATACTGGAGATGGCTTCTATGAGTAAACATATTGTGCACGGTTTCATTTTATAGTTGTGTACATGTATTACACTTTACATTATTGAATATTTTTTATGCTATTCAAGCTGTTTAAAGAACAAAAGACTTGCTTTACTGTTCTTTTTTGTTTAATTCTAACTGCTATTTGTTTTTCCAGACATTCATCCTGCAAATCAAAAAATCTCGTAATCCGGCATACTTCAAGTTCCGAACATGCCAAATTAGAGGATGTTTCCTGCATAAGATTTAAAGTTATAAAAAAGAATTCAAGGATTTTAATTTAAATTTCATAATTTAAATTATTATCAACCCTTTCATTTATATGTATAGTATGTGTTTCCCTCTATAAACATCTGAACACTTTCATATGGTATTTTCTCCCCCTCCCTTCCCAAGTACAAGCCAAAATAACTTTTTTTTTACCTTAAAGAAAAATAATGCTTCTTTTTTACGGGAAAGGGCTGCAAAATGTCTTCCTACCTGGGCCCAAAAAATGCAGCTATGCCACTGTTATTTGAAAAATATGCAGCATCCTCATTCCTCAAGTTTACTAGAGTCTTTTTCTCTTTCCAATATTTGCATTGTTTTAAGCATAATAAAAATGGATGTGTGGCTATTTTTTTAAGAGACCACTAAACTCAGAGTTACATTTGGCAAGAAGGTATTTGAATGCCTGAAGTTGTGCACATCCAAATCAGTTTTAGAGTTTTTTGAATTAGGCTTGCATAATATTTTTATTCCTATTTTGCGGCAGATTTTCTACCTTAGCTAAAGCAATCTTTGTTCAAACTTTTAGCCCAGTATGCAAAATTTTTCCTTTTTTAAACAAAGTTTATTTTGAATTTTAACAGTTACATTTTAGTTTTCTTCAAACTTTTCATGCAACTTTTAGACTTTTTTTTATTGATTTCTTGGCATTTGTAACATGAGTTGAGTTTCAATCTTTCAGTTCTTTATCGCAAATTTTCCCCCAATTTTAAGCTTTTTGTCCAATGCAGTTTTTTTTTTTTTTTTTTTTTTTTTTTTTTTTGCACTATTCTTTTAAGCGGCCTGTAGAATTTCCCATTCATGCATAGTGGTTTATGAAACAGTAGCTATGAAAATAATTCATATGAGGATTTTTGTTTGATAAACTCACATATTTATTTATCTTATTTACTTCAAAAAATTTACTTTAAATATCGATTTTGTGTTAAATAATTCTTTGTTTGCAAAAGTTACACGATGGAAAAACCCAGTTAGGATGTTTAAAGTGTTATAAAACAATTTTGACATTTTTTTTCCGAAACTGAACAGAATTCTCCATTAAACAAATCACATCAACATGAACAAACAATTAAAGTCAACTTGACCCATGATGAAGAAAGCAGCATCACTACAGTCACAGCAAAAAAAATCTTGACATTTGCGATTTCAGATGTTTTGTTAAATATCTAGAAATATACATAAGGAATGACTCCAAAACTCCAGATGTATAAACAAAATAGTACAGGTCATATATTTTCAAAAAGATTTTTTTCCAAAATCCAATAGGGGACCATTGACAATTTAAAAAAAAAAAACGAATATCTTTTGAATAACCCTGTCAAAACTAATGTAGCAATAGCGTTTAAACTGTGTTCATTTTTATGTAGATAGCATGCATACTCGTAGAGAAATTAGGGTTTTTATAAAAACAGTCCCAAAATTTGCCTTGCTAATAATTTGCAGAGTTCTTTATAAAAAAAAACAATGTTCTTTTCAAAAAATATGAAAAACAACATTGTACATAATACCCTGTAATCAAAATTTTAAAATATTAATAATTCTATGAAAAATGAACAGGTTTACTAAATAAATTTTCACTGTGCATGTGCCAACTCTATAAAAAATTCATTTGCATTTTGTGTCAGCTAAATGTATAGAACAACTTTTGTCAAAGTTTCAAAATCATATCTTGAAAATTCTGAAAATTATCTTCGAAAGAATAAGATCAAAGATCGATATTCCCAAAATGAAACAAAAAAATGAGGGGCTGTATCCATATTCCATTGACTAGTGTCTACACAATACAGTGTGTACTAATATATTTGGATAGAGCTCCTCATATTTTTGCTTCATTTTGGAAATAACAGATTTTGATCTTATTCTATCGACGATAATTTTCAGAATTTTCAAGGTATGATTTTGAAACTTTAACAAAAGTTGCTGTTTACATTTAGCTAATGCAACATGCAAATGAAATTTTTATAGAGTTGACACATGCGCAGTAATAATTTATTTAGTAAACATGCTCATTTTCATACAATTATTAATATTTTTTGATATTGATTACGGGATGTTGTGTACAATGTTATTTCTCATATTTTCTGAAAAGAAAATTGTTTTATATTGAGAATTCTGCAAATTATAAGCAAAAAACTTGGCAAAATTTGGGACAGTTTTTATAAAAACTTAAATTTTTCTGCGAGTATACATGCTATCTGCATAAAAATGAACACAGTTTATTATAAGCCACTTAATCATAATCTGCAGTTTGAATGCTTTTGCTACATTAGTTTTGACAGGGTTATTCAAAAGATATTCATTCTTTTTCCATTTGTTGACGGTCCCCTATTGGATTTTGAAAAAAAATCTTCTCGAAAATATATGACCTGTACTATTTTGTTTATACATCTGGAGATTCAGAGTCGTTCCTCATGTATATTTCTTGATATTTGACAAAATGCCTGAAATCTCAAATGTCAAGATTTTTTTTGCTGTTATTGTATATTCAATGTAATGATTCAGTGACAAATGTCTCTGTATATATCTGAATTGTATGGATTTTAAATCATAACCAAAAATGGAAGACAGATATTATTACTGAAAATTCTTATTTTAAAAAAAATAATGAAATTTTTTTTTCTTATAGAGCATTTGCAAATTTTGTGACCTAATTATAATGTTTGTGAACTGATTGTATTTGAATAAATTTCAAAAAATTTCAACGACCATCACAAAATTAGCATGTTTTTCATGATCCTTAAAAGAAATTTGCATATTTTTCACGATCATTTGATGAAACTTGCAAAGTTTTAGACAAAATGTGTGTTTTTTCATGATCTTTTAGTGAAATTTAATGTTTATCGTGATCTTTTGATAAAATTTGCATGTTTTTCACCGAGAACTGCACGGGCCAGGCCTTGGCCTGAAGACAAAGCCAAGCCCAGCCCAGCCCAGCCCGGGTCGCAGGCTGGGTTCAGACTGATTTTCATTGATTGTATTCAGGCCAGGCCCAGGCTTTAATTTTTTCTGAAGATTCTGAATGGGTCTAGTCACTATTCTTTCCAGGCTGGGCTTGAGCTTTACTTTTTCATGTGGCTCTGCACAGCCTAACTTATTTTTTACATAAGATGCCAGGACTCATTTCATTCTTCCTGGTCTTCACAAACCAAAATATTCAGTCCTGCTTGAATCATACCGTATGAAAATCATTTTCTCGATGTGGCCAAGTCAATTTGGCTTAGTCCAAAAATTTTTGCAAAAAAGGCATATACTAACTGTCATTATTCTACAATTAAACATTAAAATTTATTCCTTTTAAAGAATTGTAGATTTCTAGGTTTATTGAAAGAAGAATCTGCCTATGACAAAATCTTCTTTTAAACTGAAAACTGGAAATTTCTTTTAAACTGTTCATCTATGCAAAAGGAATACAATGCTATAAGAGAAAAAAAAAATATATTATACATTCACACCTGCTAAGAACTTGTCTATAACGTATTTTTTTTTCTTTTCATTGTGATTCCATCTTAGAAGATTTTACTTTTACCATATACCCTTTTTTGGATTTTTATGTCACCATTACATAGAATACGGATTAATAATATTAATGATAACTGAAACATTTACATACAACAAACAGAGATTCATTAAAAACAAATATTGCAGCCTACTGCACTTCTGCATAAATGAAGATTATAAACATGAAAAAATAAATAATAAACTGTCAAGTGAGAGTATCACTTGCATTCAGAGGGTTCTGTACAATAAACATAATGCATTATTAACTCCCTGGGGACAAGCAAGAGCTACATGTGCCATTTAAAAATCTTGAATCCTTCATTATTCCTACCAGTTACTTTTTTATTGTAAAGTTCACTTTATTTAACTGGAGCATTTTCATAATTGAAGACAGAAAATTTTCTGTTTTGAAAAATCGGTGGTTAAAGGTTGAAAATTAAGCAAAATGCTCTCATCGTCAAGGAGTTAGTTGTATTATTAAAGGAAAATTGTTGCTGAAAAAATAGACCCCTTGCCCATGTCACATGCTTCATCTGGCAGTCAAAGTTAAGGCAAACGTGGTGTTTTCCCATTAGTAAGCATAGTGATGTGTGCTTCATTTTTCAAATACTTAAAAAAATAATGCAAGAATAAGAAAAATCAAAATTAAAAAGAAAGACCACATTTGCTTTAAATGCCATTGTGACGTTCAATGCGGGCTACAGATGTGTACCAGATCAGAGTATCAGTCACTGCTATGATATCAATGCCAAGTATCTTTTTAAAAAAAATTGTAAAAAACTTTGTAGAGACTTTGTAAAAAACAGTTAACAAAGTAGGGTTGGTTATAGCTGTATATACTAGAAAAGTATAAATGGGTGGGCCATTTTCAAATTTGGCTTACATATGCTGTCCCAGAGTAAAAAGAAAAAAATTAAAACATAAATTAATATTTAAAATTTGATTTGAGTTATGCATTAGCTAAAGAAGATTATCTTGAACATTTATAACATGAAAAATTAAAAAAAAAAAATCAATAAAAATTTTTGAGATATAAATCTTTAAAATTTGGATTCCAAGCAAAAATGCCTGTCCTATTCCAAGTTTTATATTTTTAACTAAGTTTTTTTTTTTTTTTTTTTTTTTTTTTTTTTTTGAGCAAACTTTTTTAAATAAAAAGTTTTAATTATTTTAAATATGAACTGTTAGTGTTCTGTATTAATGAAAAAAGTTATTACAAAAGATATTTTCTTTAAGAAATTACCAGAAATCTTTTGTCCCTCCGTTTTTGTCAAATTTGTTACCTTGTGATCATTTTAGTCAAGATAGGTTTCGAATGCTGCCTGTAAATTATTATCTGAGTTAGAAAATATATAAGCTAGTTCATTTTAATCGTTTTTTTTTTTAGTTTTATTTGAAATGCCAAATCTGACACTTGTCAAGTCCGTTATAATGAAAAGAAAGCAAATGGTGAAAATGGTCCGGGTGTACCATAAAAGTGCAAAGAGATATGAACCCTAAATAATATAAAATATTGCTATTCTGTATAACATTTTTTTTAAAATCTTATCCTCATCTATTTCTAAGAAACTTAACTCGGTACTGAGATTAAAAGGTAATGCATATTTAAACTTCATTTGGCATTTCATAAAACTAAATTCAGTGTAGTAATGATCCTTTTTTTTCTCAGTGTAGCTAACACAAAACCCTTGTTCAATGTTTAAACTTGGTATTGTGATAAAAGAGTTTGTGTAGAAAGGAGGTCCCAAATTTGCAAAGCATTATTTGTTGTAGGTTTTGTCAGTGATGCATTTTTTCAAATAGGTTTTTAATTAAGTTTTAAAAACACAAGAGTCGTAATGTGAGACCCACTCAATCCAAACTATTCATAAACCCCATAGTATTTATGAAAGTTCACATGCATAAGGAATTAAAAATTAGGCATTTTAATACCAGATATTTCCTAACATAGCAGCTGCTATATCCAAAGTAAGGAACATTTTGCATTAAATATGGCAAATAATATTAAAAAAAATTTTTTTGGTATTCAAATGCATAATTTTTTTTAATTTCTTATTCGTACAAACCCTGATTTATGTGATTCATTCTAATTAAATTAGTGTGTTTGCAACAGTGTGAAAATTGTTTTTGTACTATTACTAGGTATTACAATACACAAATATGCTATTAAAAGTTGTTAAGTTATCCAGGCTTTAAAAGCCAATGGTAAGCAAAGTATGCTGTATCAGTCATTACTTATGTCAAAACCGTCCCTGTCTTTAAGTGTTAATATCTCAGCTAATGATCAACGAATTTTTTCCAAATTCATTATCAACGATGCTTTTATACTTCTGTTAGGACAGGTACCTCCAACACTAAACACCTTTGCACAATGTCCACAAATTGAAATTTGGGTATAACAGAAAAATGTGCTTTTCTCAAAAATGATGATCTAGAGTACTTGCTACAGTTTTCCTGCAAGGTCTAAAGTAACAACTATAACCTCTAATATTTTTAGAATTTTATTTTCAGTAGGTTCGGAATTATATGGGGGGGGGAAACATTTTTGCACTATATTTTCGAAAATATAGTATCTAAAATTAAAAAAAAAATAAGTTTTTTTTAGTTCTGCATAACAAAAGCTTTCACAAGATATCCCACACGATATACAAAAAAAAATTTTTTTTTCTTCAAGTAACTAAATTACCCCCCCCCCTATCCTCCCCTCCTAAATATGTTTGTAAATGTTTAATAACGTGTAAATATGTGGGTCAATAGTCTTTATTACTTCCCCCAATTTGAGCTTTACACATTTCATAGTTTATGAGTAAAATGGCTGTGACAGACGGATCACAGGAGTGATCTTATAATGGTTTCGTTTTCACATTATAAGTATGGAACCCTAAAAGACTAATAGTAGTTTCTTTTGTCAGAACTCTTCCGTAACAGTAAAAATCAATGTTTTGTAGAAATTTACTCAAGCCAGGCCAGGTTCAGGCCAAAATTTTAACTTTTTTTTCGGCGGCCCAGACTCGGGCCATGTTGTTAGCTATTATACACCTGGGCTGGGCTCAGGCCAAAATTTTAACTTTTATAATGGGCTGGGTTGGGCCAATATTTTTTTTTGTTTGGGCCGGGCCGGCTTTTTTCTATGGATTGGGACAGGGTTGAATTTAGGAAATTTCGGCTTGTGCAGACCTCTAGTTTTTCATGAATTTTTTGGTGAAATTTGCACTTTTTTCAAGATTTTTCCACGAAATTTTTGTTTTTCCTCAAGATTTTTTTTTTTTTTCAAAATTTGCATTTTTTTGTGGGGTTTTTTTTTTTTTTTTACGTTTTTTTAAAATGAAAATCACGTTATTTTGACTATGCTTTGTTCATTATTTGATGAAGTTAGCTATCCTTTGACAAAATTAAAATTCTTTTTTGCAATCTTTTGACTGTTTTTGAAAATTTGCATCTCTTTTGCAATCTTTAAAGAAATTTGCCTGTTTTTCACAATCTTTTGACCAAGTTTTGTTTATTCTTGGTCAAAATAAGCAATCATTTGACAAAATTCTTTTTTTTTTTTTTTTTTTTTCAGTCAACATTGTCAGTCAGTCAAACATTGTGCATTTTTTACAATCTTTTTATGAAATTCTCATGCTTTTTGTGATTTTTTGTCAAAATTTGCATGTTTTTGCATTTTTTTTTTCTCTTGACGACAAAATTTACATTTTTTAATGAATATTTTATTGCAGTTTTTTTATTTTTTGATGAAATCAGTGGTCTAGAGAAAGTAAAAAAGTGGAATTTTTTATAATTTCTTAGATCTATGAAATCATGCTAAATTTTATTTCAGTACTAAGCATGTTTTGGTGAAGGTCTGGTGCAAATTAAAGGAGAAGTGCTATTTTTCTGCAGATTTGCACATAATGCAAAACATGAAACCCTGATATATATATATATATATGAAAACAGTACATTTCAATTGTACATAGTTTTCTAAAAATTAAAATTTTAAAACTTTCAGAACTTCTGATCATATGGTACTTAAAGATAACATTTATTTTCATGTTAAGGAAGTAAAAAAAAACTAATGGCAGCACTATCTGATAGAGTTTCTCTAGACTAAGCATTGTGATTTTAGGAGCAATCAGTTGAATTAATTGATAGAAGGAACATTATGTTAAGTGCCAATAGTTTACATTCACAAAGTTGAAAAAAAAAAAGGATCGTAATTCTTAGGCAAATTAGAAATATTTTATAATGATTATTTTTAGTGTTCCAACTAAAGACAATTTCTACAAAAAAAGTGTGCTGTCCTTTTTAAAGAAGTAAAATGAATTGAGAGTTGTAGCTGAAAATTTCTAGCAAATTCCTCTCATATCTTATTTCTAAATCCTTGCTCCAAGAAATTACATCTTTTCTTTAAGAAAAACATTCAATCACATTACCCTAGCAAATCAGCCATCAATTTACAAGCAACCCAGTAAAATATAGAGAGAATGAGGGTCATTAATATAAAATAAGCATCCAAAAAATTGTCAGAAATAAAATCAATAATCTAAAGATAGTTATTCAAAACAGTCACTGCATCAGCCTGCCAACAAACAGGTGTGGCAGTGTTCTTTATTTTAATACTCACTTGTCAAAAAATAACATAAAATGGAAAAAAAAATAAAAATCACAATAAAAAATCATGAAATGTTTCAAAATCACTCCATCAATTCAGTATATTCATTAAAAAGAAAAAAAATACTATATAGGGCTAGAAGATTGAAAACAGATTCTATTGAGCAATGTGAAAAAATTTCAGCAAATTGCAAAAAAGAGCCTAAAATGCCAAAAATTACAGAGAACAACAATTACTGTATTGGACTAAAAGAATAAAAGATTTCTAGCAAATTCCTCTCATATCTTATTTCTAAATCCTTGCTCCAAGAAATTACATATTTTCTTTAAGAAAAACATTCAATCACATTACCCTAGCAAATCAGCCATCAATTTACAAGCAACCCAGTAAAATATAGAGAGAATGAGGGTCATTAATATAAAATAAGCATCCACAAAATTGTCAGAAATAAAATCAATAATCTAAAGATAGTTATTCAAAACAGTCACTGCATCATACTGCTAACAAACAGGTGTGGCAGTGTTGTTTATTTTAATACTCACGTGTCAAAAAATAACATAAAATGGGAAAAAATATATAAAAATCACAATAAAAAATCATGAAATGTTTCAAAATCACTCCATCAATTTAGAAAATTCATTAGAAAGGAAAAAAAAATACTATATAGGGCTAGAAGATTGAAAACAGATTCTATTGTGTAATGTGAAAAAATTTCAGCAAATTGCAAAGAGCCTAAAATGCCAAAAATTACAGAGAACAACAATTACTGTATTGGACTAAAAGATTAAAACAGGATTTTTTTTATGAATATCAAAAAACTTCATTAAAGCAAAAAAATTCAAAAAATTTGAAAATTGCTTCTAAATGATAGGATAAAAGTTTGAAATCTAATTGCTTTTACGAATGGGATAAAACTGCTATGAAATGTAAAAAAAAAGTTAAAAATCACAATAAACATCATTAAAAAAAAAACAAAAAGGTTAAATTTTCTATATTGGGCTAAAAATTTTAAATCAAATTCCTTTTTCGGATATAATTTAAAAAACAGAACTCTTAAAAATTGCATTGAAAATTGAATTAAAAGTCACTAAAATTCAAAATATGCATAGGAAAAAATTTACTATAAGCATTGAAAATGAATTCTGTTTCTCAATGTCAAAAAATCACCACAGAACCCAAAAGCCTCTAAAAATCATATTGAAAATAGCCTAATGTTTAAAAACTGCCACGACAGATTTGCCAATCTTTGAAAATGAGAAATTTTAGCACACAAAGTTCAAATTAATCTAGATATTAGTTGGTTGCTTGTGTTTCACAGCCTTTTTTTTACATTCCTAAAAGATATAGTAATTATAATAATATAGTCGATATAGTAATTTTTTTTCTCTGAAAATATTTATATGATTTTTGAGTTTATTCTCATTTTGCAGTGCTTTCTTTACCTTTGTAAAAAGAGCCCAGTTCCAATTTTTCAGCCTAGCACTGTAAATTTTGTGATTTTTTTTCAGTGCTCATTTTGTGATATTCACAATTATTTCTCATAACTGTAATTCAAATTTTTCTAACAGGATTCTTTGTTGAAATCTGCACTTTGTACCACGAATTTTTGACGATTTTTTTTCTGGGATTTTTCAATTAAAATTTGCTTTTTCTTACTGATCTTTTACTGTGGTTTGCATTTTCTTTCTGTGATCTTTTAATGAAATTCATGTTTATTGCGATACTTTGACAAAATTTGGATTTGCCCATCTGAAAATTTGCATTTTCTTTCTACTATATTTTGATAAAATTTGCATTTTTATCATGATTCTTTGACAACATTTATTTTCTTCTTTGACCAAAAGACAAAATTGATTTTTTACATGTTTACTTGTCTGAATTTGCAATAGTTTATTGCTATCAACTGGCAAAATTTGCAATGGTTTTAACCCTCTAAGTGTTTGGAACGTAATATTCCATTCACTAAGCTTCAGGTTTCACTGCAATATAAGCAATATTTAAGATAATATAAATCTGTAGATTTAGTGAAATTTCAATACAATTTAGAATGGTTAATACTCTTTATGATTGCATTCATGTTTGTAATAAAGTTATTTTATGTAATGTTGAAAAAATCATTTTCTAAGCATTTAAAACCAAATGCAGAGAAAACAACATTATAATTTTGCCCATTTGCAAAACGCTCAGAGGGTTCAGCAGTCAATTAATCAGCAAAATTCACAAATTTTTCAAGACCAATTAACAAAATTCACTACTCATTTCCACAGCTTTTTGATGAAATTAGTAATATTTTTTTGTCGATAGTTTATCGAAATTTGGGATTTTTTGTATAATCTTGAAGAAATTCGCAATTTTTTTCTTAATTCTTAACAAAATTGGTGATTTTATTAAGCAACTAATTGAAGATAATTCCTATTTGTTTGTGATTTTTGATGAAATATCCAATATTTTTTCATGGTCGCTTGAAGAAATTCTCAATTTTTTCTGTGATCGATTCACAAACTTAGAGAATTTCCATTAAAAAAATATTCATGACTATTTTCAAGAAATTTTTAAATATACTCTTAGAAGAAACAAATTTGTGGAAGAATTTGCATGGGTAAATACTGCACAGAATTTCAAATGTAGGATTTTACTTTTCTGGTGCAAATTGCACAATTTCACACCCTGCTCCTCAACGAATCCCATCTCCCTCAAGAAGCTCTTAAAATGGCACCCTTGTTTGTAAGGAAGGGAATTTCTGTGCATATATTTACAGAAACACAATTCACTTGGTTAATATCCATTAGAAGGAGGGTTTTTTTAAAAGAAGTTTGCTTTGCAGCGCAGCTTTTTTTTTTTTTTTTTTTTTTTTTCTCAACACAAGCATTTTTCATATTCAAGTTTTAGGACTAATAAGCGATTTTTTAAAACTTTCCAAATTGAACAATTTGAAATTTAGAACAAAACTACTCCTTTGAAAAATATGTTGCATGAAAAAAAAAAAAAAAAAAAAAAAAAAAAAAAAAAAAAAAAATCGCAGCTGAATAAAAGTGTGTGTTTTTTTTTTCTAAAAAATTATAGCTTAAGACCAATTTTCATAGCATTGTACGTTATACGTTCAAATCGTAGCAACTACGATTTTTTATAGCAGTTGGCAGGTCTGCTATGAATATTGCACTAAAAATCACTGACATTCAAAAATCGCAGTTATTTAAATTTTTTTTTTTTTTTTTTTTTTTTTTTTTTACATACAAGTTGGTTTTATCAGAATCCTGTTAATGAGATAACTTTTTCTTTAACTCTTATTTTTCTTCAGCCCTTGAAAATATTTTTAGTAATATCATCTATTAGTAGAAGTTCATCTTATCAAAAACTTGTTACTACAAAAGTTATAGATGATACTAAGAAGATTATTAATATAATAAATTTAAACATTTTAGTCATTATTTCATTAAATGAACCATACATTATAGTTTAAATTATATATTTTTTAATGTGCTAACACACATTTAATAATTATGTAGCATCTTTGAAGGTTGTCAAAATTTTTTATCATGCCAATTATATTTTTATCATGCCATTTATTTGTAGCACTTTAGTGGTGGATTAACAGAAATGTGAATTCTTTTCATTTACCACATTTCTGCCCTTCCACACACACATACACACTTTTTTTTTTTACTGAAACAGTTGGTCCTATCAAAAATTTCTCAATACAAAAGTTATAGATATTAAGATTTATAATAAATTTAAGTGGATTTGATATTTTATGAATTGGCAAAGTTATGATTTTTTTTCCATCTTTAAACCCTGTTGTTTTTCCCCTAGAGGCCATTTTTAATATAATAAAAAATTTGTCAGACACAATTTTTCGGCTCTTTAACTACAAGTAATAATAACTTTAAACTGATATGCTTTTTCTGCTTTTAAAAAACCCTCCCCACTTCCACCTTCTTTGCCGATTAATGAACTTGGCCGAGATTTTATATTACTTGATTTTATATACAAATTTGGAAGAAATCTGCAGAGAATTATGAAAGTTATCATGTCCATAAAAAAGTAATTGATATATATATATATATATATATATATATATATAGATAGATAGATAGATAGATAGATAGATAGATAGATAGATAGATAGATAGAGACAAAGTTTTGAACTGGGAATTTTGGTTTTAGTAGAGCATAATTAGTGTAGATCTGAAAATTGTAGGGGACAAAATTTACTTGGCTAAAAATTTTAAACCAAATTACTTTTACTAATGTCAAAAATTTGCCATGGAATTTAAAAAAAAATGCTAATTATCATATTGAAAATCATTAAAATTTGATAAAATTCAAAATTTGTAGATGGCAAAATTTATTACATTAGGGCAAAAGGGTTTTTTTGTTTATTATTTTTTTAGGGCAAAAGGGTTTTTTGTTTATAATGTTTATAAGAATGTCAAAAAAAATGTAACTAAAAAAATAACTAAAAATTGCACTGAAAATCAAATTAAAAATTGATAAATAGTCAAAACTTGCAGAGGACAAAATAAATGACAACAAATTGATATAAAATGTATAAAATATCTGACAATCATTAGAAAAAACATTGAATACTACATTAAAAATCTCAAATTCAAAATCATAGAGATGAAAATTAACTATATAATGCTAAATGTTTGAAACCAAATCCTATTTATGAATGTCAAAAAATTACTGCAAGACTAAAAAAACTAAAAATCTCAGTGAAAATCACTAAAAATTCAAGAATCGCTGGGCTCAAAATATACTATAATGGGTTAAAACATTGTAACAGCAAATGTTTCATAAATAAGCAAAAAAATCTTGAAACTCAAAAAATGTGGAGAACAAAATTTAATATATTAGGTTAAAATTTTGAAACTGAATTCCACTTTAAATGTAAAAAAAAATATTCAGAACACAAAAAAATTTATCAAAAATAGCATTAAAAATTTTCAAAATTTATTAAAAAAGTTCAACAAGTTCAATTTTGAATGTCATAAAGTCAGCATGGAACTCAAAAAACTATTGAAAATTGCATTAAAAAGGCTAAAAGGGTTAAACTAAATTCCACATACCATTTCAAAAGTTAAAAATGCTATAGAACTAGAAAAATCAATGGAAATTACATTAAAAAAAGACACTTAAAAATAAAAAATCACAGACAAAATTTAGTACATTAATATTAGGATAAAAGTTTAAAACTCAATTTCTTTTCCAAATGTCAAAAAAATTACAGATACAACTCAAAAAATGCTAAAAATTGTATTAAAAATCACTAAACATTGAAATGTCATTGGAGTTAAAATTTATTATTATTGGACAAAACATTTGTAATCAGAAATCTTTCATGCATAACAAAAAACAGAATGCAAAAAATTTCTAAAAATTGTTAAAAATTCATAAATATAGAGAGCAAAATATATCAGCCTTAAAGTTTGAAACTGAATTCCTTTTACCAAATTAAAAAAAAAAAAAATTGAATTCATATAACAGCATTGAAAATCCCTAAAATTTATTATATTAGGATAAAAGTTAATCAAATTCTTTTTCAAAATGGCAAAAGATTGCCACAGAACGGATGAAAATGCTAAAAAATGCATTAAAAATTTCTATATATTCAACAATTACATAGGACAAACTTACGATAATGGGATAAAATACTGTAATTTGAATTATTTCATTAAAAATAATAATAATAATAAAGAAAACGCAAAAAATTGCATTGAAAATCACATTTAAAAAAATCTCCTAAATTAAAAAGTTACAGACAAAATTCACTGTGTTAGAATAAAAATTTGAAATGAAATTTCTTTTTTGAATGTCAAAAAATCTCCATAAAACCTGAAAAGTATTAAAAACCGCATTAAAAATTGACAAACATACAATAATCACAAAGGACAAAACTTATTATGATGGGGTAAAACATTAAACTCAGAATTATTTCATTGCATGACAAAAAATCAATGCTTAATAAAAAGAATCTAATAATTCCATGAAAAATATCTGAAATCCAAAAATGGTGGAGGGCAAAATTTACTATATAAGGCTAAAAGATAGGAACTTAATTCTTTGTATTAATATAGAAAAACTCCCCAAATTCTCAAAATTGCATAAAGAATTAAATTTAAAAAAATCTAACTGAAAATTCCAAAATCAGGCTTTGAGATGCATAACTACATACATAGAGGTATCAGCCTCCCAAATTTTGCAACTCTGCATGCAGCATTCTTTGGAACAGTGTCAAAAGACAAACATGCATTCAAACATTTTTCCTCATTTTTATAGATGTTTTGAGATAATATAATGGAATTTGAGATAATATAATTGTGATCAGTAAACAGCCAAAAATGAGCTACTTTAATTGTTTGAGCTAAGGAAACAGGCATATGATTTTCATTAGGTAAACTCCTTGCCTCGACTAGCATTTTTATGTATTGTAAATCAATAATTTTTGAGTGCAGCAAAAATAATCTGTTTAATATTTGAATTGGGAGATCATTTTTGCCTAATGATTCAGCTTGTTCATTTCCGAAGATTCTATTGTGCCTTGGCATAAAATTCTAAGAAACATTATGTATTATAAAATCTATTTACTAAAATAATAGTATGCATAATTACCGGGTAAAATGTTTGCTTTCAGCATGAACTTCCATCTCAACGCTTTTGAATTCATTTAATTCCTTCCGTATAGCTGCCTAAAAGGGAATATATGGAATTAGTGAAAAAATTTTTCACTCAAATTCAAAGTGACACACATTAATTAACAAAGATTACCTTATCTCGTGGAGTCAAACGTGTCCATGGTTTATCAGCACGTCGATCATAATCTTGAGCTTGAGTAACTTCCACATAGTCACTAAACCTTATGATTTTACGTTCTTTCAGTTCCTCAATTGTAGGTCTAAAACTCAACTAAAATGAAAATAAATTATCTTAAAGTTTATTATTCGCATGAATGTGCAACATATTGTATGGTATATACAAAGGAAAGTCAGTAAGTAGGTTACAAAATGACATGAAAGTGGTAAGAAATTAACAGTAAATCTTTCCAAATACAGAGGTGGTCAAAAGTTTGCAGCTAGCATAAGTTTTTTGGTTAATTTGTAAGTTAAGTACACACACATAAAGAGGTATATTAAAACGATAGTTATACATTTTTTGGCATAATAGTTAAGAACTTATTTATGGTATAAAAAAATTCATTATTTTTAACTGACAAAATTAATTGCAAAGGAAAACAGATGTTCTCAAAAGTTTCTGGCCATACTGGCAAGTTTAGAAAAAAATGATGCTATAATTGAAAATAACAATTATCAACAATATTTATAATTAATATTTTGTTGTCATATATTAAACAATAAGTACAGTGGCACAGAGATATGGCACTAGCTCAATAAATGGTTAAATATAGTCAATGGTAAGTTTTTCCACTCTTCTTGCAATTTTTAGGAAAACTCTACTGAATCGGAATATAATTCCGAACATATTTGTCAAGTTTGTCCCAAAGATTTTGTATTGGATTCAGATCACGTAATTGGGCTGGAGATTTCAAAATCAGAATTTTTTTTATGTGGAAGCCACTGCTTGACAAGCTTGCATGTATGCTTTGGGTCATTATCATATTGAAACAAATAGTTATGACCACAATTTTTCTCCCAATAAGGCAGCAAATGATCTTGCAAGATATTATATATTACACCATTCATCTTGCTGTGGATTTCAATAAACAGACTAAAATCTTTTCTAGAAAATGCCTTCCACAGCATAATGTGTTCTATGCTATGCTTCATTGTAGGAATAACATGGTCATCATACTTAGTATCTAACCTCACATCCAAAAAGGTTAAGTTTCGATTCAATGGAAAATGGTACTTTTTTCCAATTTTCACTTGACCAGTCTTTGTGTTCCTTGGAAAATGCTAGTTTGCCTCACTGATTTTTTTATTTTATTTATGAAAGTTCTACATCATGTAAGTATCTTGGCACAGTGGATCAACTTATTTCAGCAATGTTTTCACTCCATAAATTGTGGAATATTTTGCAATAGCATTTTTATACAGGTCTTCAATTGTTTTACTCCTGATAATTCTATCTACATGAATAGCTGTTTTCTGGAATCGTCCACACCATGGCAAGTCCTCAGGGGTGTAGTCATAAAAATAATAGAGGATGTACTCCCTAAACAGAGACGCTCAAAGCAGAGGGTGTATCCTAGAGTGTATATACTACATGTTTCCTTAGAAACAGAGGGTATACAATGTTTCATCAAAAAATCCAGAGGGTATACATCCAGAGGGCTCCACTACATCCCTGCAAGTTCTGAAAGCCATGTTCATCTTTCTATTTTTCTTAAATATCATTCACAGTAGAGTTCATCACAGAAGTATCCTTCACAATAACTTTGCCAGAATCTCACAAGAGGATTAACCCTTTAGTGACAAACAAATCACTCATTATTGAGAAACACCGAAAATACTGGCGATAAATATATATCAATAAATAAAAACTTTGTTAAATCACCATAAAAAGATAAATTAATCAGGACGTGTTTCGAGCTGCAAAATTACTGCTCGTCATCAGCTGATCCAAACACGTGTCACAACGGACAGAGTGGAAATAACAGTGAAATAAAGAGGGAGGAGATTACACAGAGTGCGACAGGTGGCGCTGCTTGTCACAGCCAAGGAGGAAGAAAAAAGTAAAGATAAACTCAAAGAAGGAGGGAGGAGATTACAAAGAGTGCCCCAGGTGGCGCTGGCTAAAAGAACACAAGTGGCAGAGAAAAACTAATAAAAGATAAAGAAAACAATTGAAAAATAAATAAAATAAAATAAATAAATCAATTAAAATAAATAAATAAATAAATAAATAAAAATCAAAATAGAATAAAATTAATTAATTAAAAATGATATAATAAAATAAATAAATAAAAATAATAAAATAGTAAAAAAAAAAAAAATGAATATAGTAATAATAAAAAACTACAAAAGTAATTTCCATGCAGGAGAAAGGGAGGGGGATGAAGAGAGATAATTGACAAGAGTATTACAATTTTTATAAATAAAATAAGCTTCGTGAGTATCTAAATGAGAAGGAGAGGCAGGATTAGAAATAATTCTGGCCATGGAAAAATTGAAATAATGACCGGAAGACCAACAGGGAGAAGCAATGGAAGACCTAGATAATTCCTGTTTTTTAATGTACCTCTGATGTTCATCCAATCTTTTCTTCAACGCTCTTCTGGTCTGACCAATATAACCCAAATTGCAAGAGCAAGAAATAAAATAAACACCCCACCAGTTCTCAACAGGAATAGGATCTTTCAAAGACGAGAATTTAATTTCTCGTTTCCTTTCTCGAATTCCTTTCTCATTTCAATTTGAAAGTTATCTTCAAACCTATGAATAAAATTAAATTCTCGTCTTTGAAAGATCCTATTCCTGTTGAGAACCGGTGGGGTGTTTATTTTATTCCTTGCTCTTGCAATTTGGGTTATATTGGTCAGACCAGAAGAGCGTTGAAGAAAAGATTGGATGAACATCAGAGGTACATTAAAAAACAGGAATTATCTAGGTCTTCCATTGCTTCTCACTGTTGGTCTTCCGGTCATTATTTCAATTTTTCCATGGCCAGAATTATTTCTAATCCTGCCTCTCCTTCTCATTTAGATACTCACGAAGCTTATTTTATTTATAAAAATTGTAATACTCTTGTCAATGATCTCTCTTCATCCCCCTCCCTTTCTCCTGCATGGAAATTACTTTTGTAGTTTTTTATTATTACTATATTCATTTTTTTTTTTTTTTTACTTTTTTATTATTTTTATTTATTTATTTTATTATATCATTTTTAATTAATTAATTTTATTCTATTTTTATTTTTATTTATTTATTTATTTATTTATTTTAATTGATTTATTTATTTTATTTTATTTATTTTTCAATTGTTTTCTTTATCTTTTATTAGTTTTTCTCTGCCACCTGTGTTCTTTTAGCCAGCGCCACCTGGGGCACTCTTTGTAATCTCCTCCCTCCTTCTTTGTGTTTATCTTTACTTTTTTCTTCCTCCTTGGCTGTGACAAGCAGCGCCACCTGTCGCACTCTGTGTAATCTCCTCCCTCTTTATTTCACTGTTATTTCCACTCTGTCCGTTGTGACACGTGTTTGGATCATCTGATGACGAGCAGTAATTTTGCAGCTCGAAACGCGTCCTGATTAATTTATCTTTTTATGGTGATTTAACAAAGTTTTTATTTATTGATAAATCACTCATTTACAAACAATAATTGTTGAACTTTTTAATTTTGAATTTTAACTACATTATTCATGTTGGTAAGCATACCCAAAAAGAAACCTTACTGACAACAAAAACTAAGAAGTGACGAATGGCCAGAAATTTCTGCACACATGAATTTTGAATTTCTCCCCTTTGCATCATGTGTTTTCAATATCCAATCCAAGTGATCACATGGTCAGAGGTGATCTGCCATATTCCTAATTTCTGGAGCAATCGTACCTCTTCTTCACTGAAACATTCTGGCAAACAAAAAAAACTAACTGGCCAGAAACTTTTAACCCCCACTGTATGCAAATAGATGGGAGTATTATCCAACTATAAGATAATTTCAATTTTATGAGAGAATAACTTTCAAGGTCAGCAGGGTCATCCAAAAGTTGTCAAAGAATGAAGTGGTTATCCATTTGAGATTGAGACAGAAGAAACAATGCAGAAGTTTGAAGAAATGGTTAGAACAAACAGGTAAACAACAATAGACAACTTGCCTACAAACATCTGATGCAAATGTTAAATAGCAGGTACACAGAAGGCTGAGATTTAAGTCCAAGACTTTTACACAGCAAGTATTGGAAAATTTATAAAGAAATGGAAAAAAATTATCATGTAAATAATGATTATATAGAGAAATAAACAGGCTTTTTAAGCATGTATTTTGGTCCCCCCCCCCCCCTATCTTTTTCTCTTTTTGCCTTTTGTAACATACTGACTGTTAGTAACCTACTAATGATTAAAGGCAGCTTCAAAGTGCAATTTTACAAGACCTTACTAAAAGTTAGTCTGGAATGCTTCAGGAGAAATGTGAAATTTGTGTACAATGATAAAAGAATAACTATTAAAATTTGATAATATTAGGCATCTGAAATATAGCTCATATTAAAATTAGATGTATAATCTAAATCAGGGCAATTGAATTTGCTATTTGCAGGCACCATGGTGCTTTTTGAAGAGGTCTGCTTAAGGATCTTTCAAATGTTTACTATGGATGCTGTTCACAAACTAACAAAAAAGAGGAAATTACATATGCAAGTAAAATTTATGATATTTTTCACAACATTTATGCACATGTTTTATAAATTTTAATACATTTTTACAGTAATTATGATTTTATTTCAATACATAATAGTTAAAAAAGTAATAATTATAGTCAGATATAAAGCACTTTATGGGTGCATAAAACTTTAAAGATAAGCTAGAAAATTACATCAAAAATAAATGAATTTTAAAATTGTGTCAAATTTGAATCTACAATCAAACACTATTATACACTTAAAACCAAAAAAGCCCTAATGAATTTGAAAAAAGCATAATATTAAAATTTAGTATTAAAAATAGTTCTAGGAAAATGTAATTAAATATTCAGAGTATCAAAATTCATAAAGATTTTTACAATTTTAGGTAATCAGATAAATTAAACCTACAGTAGACCCTCTCAAATCCTCACATTTTGGGACCAGATGTTGTGCAGATTTTAGAATTTAATAATATTACTAATAATATCAGCAATATCTTGATTTTTTTTTCAGAAATAAATTTATTCTTTCTTCATGAAAAAACAGGAATTCAGTAATATTAACAAAAATTACAAATTAAAATATATATGTAACTGATATAAAAAAACTAAAAAAGTAAAATTTTGTCCCTGTTCCTGAAGCGGGTGTTTCATGTTTACATCTGTAAATTATGAGCAGATTTTAGGCTTGTGGATTTGAGGGAGAGTTTACTATATTGGGAATTTTTCAAATAGCATAATATATATATATATTACCTTAAAAACAGTGCCTCAAACCTTTATCTGAACTTTTAACACATCAAAAAGTATACTATTTAGTAAATGAGCAAATTTACTTTAGTTCACAGCACTTTAAATTAATTAAAGTAATCCAGTAACAGAATCAATGATCTCAGTGATGCATTTTATCATTTATCTTGACAATGAAAAAGATGCCTCGCATTGTGGATCATAAAGACCAATCACTGTAAGCTTTTTTGCAATTTTTGTTGGTAAAAAATCATTTTTTGACGAAAATCATAATATTTTTCCTCAGCAATTAATGAAATTCTTTCATTTGGTAATCATTTCAAGAAATTCATAATTTTTTTCTGTAACTGTTTGACAAATTTTTGATTTTCTCCTGTGACTGACTGGTGGATTTTGCAACTTTTTCTGCAAACAACTAGTGAAATGTGCAATTATTTTGTATGCAACCTCAAGACAAAGAATCAAGACTTATTTCCATGATTGTTTGATGAAATTTATTGCTTTATTCTGCAATCATTTTGATGAAATTCATATTTTTTCTGATTGCAGCAATTTTTATTTTATTATTTATTTATTTTGTGCAATCAATTTATATAATTTGCATTTTTTTTAATGACTATTTGGAAAAAATCACTTTTTTTTTTTCTTGAGTGATTGGTGAAATTTATAATTTTTGACTAGATATGTTAATAAAATTCATGTTTTTTTAATTGAACCTTGGCAAAGTTTGTGATTTTATTTTTTTCCCCTTGGGTGATTAATGAAATTTGTGAAAGTCTTCCATGGTGGTTTAAGAAATTTTTTCCCCTCCATGACTGACTCATTTAACGAATTCCCCAAACCACTGTGGATTTATTTATTTTATGACTGACTTGACAAATGGATTTTATGGAATTCAATTAAAATAATTTGCAGAAAAATCATGTGTCCATATCTTGTGTCTTCCTCTAAAAAATATTACATGTCAACATGATCTTTCTTTTATGATTCAGTAGATATTATCAATTGATTTTTAAAAGGACAAAAAGCAGAAAAGTGGCATCCCTCATTTCATGAGGTATAAAATAAAAACTTGAATATATTAAAAAAAACAAGCCTAAGGATTTAAGAACAAAATTCAGCATGAAATGGACATAACTACACATGTGTAAAATTAAATCTCAAAATGTTCAGTTTTAAAGGAAAGTTGAACGAAATTGGGGTGGCCAAGTGATCTAAGGCGCATGTTTTAAGCTGTGGTTTCCAATAAGATTTCTATAATGTCAGATTTTATTTTCAGGAAGAGAAGTTTTTGTATCCTTCTATCAATTTGTATCATTTTATTTAAATGTTTTTTAATTTAATAAAATTTAACACCTGAAAATATTTATTAATAGCAAATTTGTATTAAAAATACCTAAATTAAAAATTTTACATGAAATTATCAATTAAATAAATTGAACTGAAATACAGTTTTTGCAATATTTTGTATAACCAATATAACAACATATAAATACAAAGTTATCATATATATATATATATATATGTGTGTGTGTGTGTGTGTGTGTGTGTATGTGTAGTTAGACTTTATTTAACAAATTCTATTTTGCACTTTTCCTTGGAACCAAGAACATTTTGCAAATTTCTTCATAAAATAATCTTTAAATAGTGAAGTACATTCTCTATTTAGTGAACATTATCGTGTAATCTAAATTTTATTTCTCTTTCTTTCTCAAAATATTATACCTTTAGTCAGACCCAGTTCAAGCTAAAAAACAGCATGGAAGTTATGTGGACAAGTGTAGAGCTATGAAATATGATACATTACATATAAAAAATAGAAAAAGTACTTTAATTAGGCCAGTCTTTAACATATGTAAGCATTCTTTCTATTATAAATAGAAGATAATTTTTGTAATCCATATACTACCAATACTTTAAAAATTTATTTTTTTTAGTTGCATGAATTTTGAAATATTTGAAATAGTTAGTTCTCTATTAGTAGTTAAGGTGTGAGAGTACAACTTTCACTAGTCATTTTTCTGTTGCTAATTATTTTCCATATTTTACTGTACATAACTATATGGTTTTCACTCTTTTTTTTTATATTTTTAGTGAAATATCCAATATGCCTGTATGTTATCTAATCTACCAATCTGTTTACAGAATATGATAACAACTAGCAAACAATTCAGTAAAACCAAACTTTCATAAAAAATATGCTTTAAAAAAATTGAATAGTTTAATAAATTGCTGAAATCATCTTCACAATAAACATAGCACAATAAAACCTTTTAAGTACCATGATGTACCAACTTATATCATGAATTCTTCTAAATGAAATACCAGGACACATGTGCATACACATCCCCATTATAAGTACACACTGTAACATTCTAAGCATCTGGATTTTTGCATTGCTAATTGCTACTGTGATTGGTTTTGTCCAGACTTTATAGCAATGATAGTTTTTGCATCCAATAGATGACATTACATGGCCAAAAAATTTCAGTTTCCCCGGTTGTTTTCTTACATATACTAATTTTTTACTTTGAATCTTATTTCTATAATATAACCTTCATTTTATTGCTTTACATCAGGGGTGATGGTGATTCAAAGTGAAAAAACATGAAACATATGGATGCAAAATATATCTATGTCAATTTACATAAATGATGCTGTAACAACATGACAGTCAAATAACATAACATAATTTCTGTTATTATTTTAAAAGTGTAATCGCAAAAAAACATACAATTAAGTTGTTTTCACAGAAAGCTGAACGATTTTATCAAATAGAAAGTGCAATTTGTCTTGCTAAGTATGCAAAGTTTGAATTCTAGAACCAGTAAATAAATGCATTCCAAGTACTCATTAAACAAGTATAAATTAGGTAATAAGGGTAGAATCTCTGACTAGATTTAATGCAAATCATATATATGACACCTAGTTATTTGAAAACAGTAAAAAAGAGGCAAAATTAATTTTACTTCAAAATGCTTAAGTATTATCAGGGGGAAAAAATCTTAATCTTAAATGTTTCAATAAAAAAGTTTTTTTTTTTTTTTTTTTTTTTTTTTTTTTTTTTTTTTTTTGTCTTGTTCTTACACAAGGTCCATTTCTTTTTTCTGTTTTCTTTCTGGATATTAAACATGTGATTAAATTTCTATATACTATTCTGAAGAGTTTTCTACTGAGAATGAGGGGGAATGACACAATCAGGGATGCCACTCAGAAAATAGCAAAAAAGAGGAAATTATGCGTAAAGTAAAATTTACGAAATTTTTCACAACATTTATGCATGTATTTTCTAAACTATATTGTTTATAATAAACTAAATAAAGAATTACAGCTTTTTTTGTTGTTGTAAACTTTTAATTTATAAGAGTAAATAAAAATGATTTTTCTTTAATTCACAGTATTTTAAATCAGTTAAGGTAACCAGCAACAGGTTCAGTGTGGAATTTTATATTTTATGTATCACATAATTTTAAATCAATTTAAGCAATCCGGCAATAGATTCGATGATTATTCCACGAGTGAATAGCAAAAATTTGTAGGGGGTTTTTTCCTGTGTTTCCCCTTCCCCCCTTTTTTCGACGAAAATCGCCGTTTTATTTCGCAATCATTTGATGAAAATCATAGTTTTTATATCATGATCGTTTGATGAAAATCGCCGTTTTGCGATCATTTGAAGAAAATTGTAGTTTTATATCACAATTGTTTGACAAAAATCATTGTTTTATTTCGTGATCGTGTGACGAAAATTGGCGTTTGATATCACATTTATTTGACAAAAATTGCAGTTTCGTTTGGCGATCGTTTGATGAAAATTTCTGTTTTATATCATGACCATTTGATGAAAATAGTCGTTTTATTTTGTGATCTTTTGACAAAAATCACCGTTATATATCGCGATCTTTTAACAATAATCGCTGTTATATTTCGCGATCGCTTGATGAAAATTGCTATGCAATTTAGCTGTCGTTTGATAAAAACTCCTGTTTTATTTCGCGATTGTTCAACAAAAATTGTTATTTTATTTCTTAGTTTTGATCGCTTGACAAAAATCGCGAATTCTTAAAAATTAAAAAAAGCAGAAATCTGCCATTTGGCGGAAAAGTGGGATCCCTGCACAATACCAGAGGTGATTTTGAGTTAAAAAAGATTATGAATAAAAAAAAATTATCTGAAATTCACAGCAACTTTTCTGAAAGGTTGCAGCAGAGAAGGGGGGGGGGGATTCATTACACAATTCCCTCCCATTGCTAACTATATATTTTTTCCATGATCCTTTGATAAAATTTGCATTTTTATGTGATCTTTTGGCAAAATTTGCATTTCTTTCAGGATCCTTTGACAAAATTTGCAGTTTTTATTTATTTATTGTGATCCTTTGAAGAAATTTGAGCTGTTTTAAGATCCTTCGGTGAAATTTGCAATTTTTTTAGAATCTTTTGACAAAATGTGCACTCTTTTTTGGTGATTTTTCTTCTTCTTCTTCTTTTTTTTTTTTTTTTTAGAAAATTTAGAACAGAATCTCAATTGCACAATAAATAGACTAATTTTGTGATTTTTTGCCAAGACAGATTAATGAAATTTGCTTTATTTATTTATTTTTTTTAGGGGGGGGGGATTTACTGATTGGTGAAATTTGCAATTTTCATTCAATGATTAACAAATTTCATGATTTTCTTCCATTACTGACTGACTAAATTTGCAATATTTTTTCAATAGTTCATTGACAAAGCTTGAAATTTTTCTGAAACAACCGATTGACAAAATTAGTCATTTTTTTTTCAATGGCCATTTGGCAAAATTTGCATTTTTTTCAGCAATCGATGGCGATATACACAATGTTCTTTTTTTTTTAAGCTGATTGACAAAATCTTTTTGGGTTTTTTTATGACTGACAGATGAAATTCACGATTATCTTTCAATGTCAAATTTGAGCAATTGAAGGAATTTCTGATTCTTTCTGAGTATGATTGACTAAAACAGAAATTGTCATAATCCATTGAGAAGATTAGTGGGCATTTTTCTTCTGTGACTCATCAGCAAAACTTGAATTTTTTTTTCAACAAGTGATTGATAAATTTCACGATTTTCCTCTAACATTGATTAACAAAATTGGTTAACAGCCAATTGATGAAATTTACAGATTTTTTCTGTGACCAATTCATAAAATTTGCGATTTTTTTAAATATTTGATTGATGAGAGTGACATTTTTTCAACGACCAACTGACAAAACTTTTTTTTTTCTCAATAACCAATTGACGACATTTGGGGTTTTTTCTGTGTGCAATTGATAGAAATAGCAATTATTTTTTTACATCAAATTGACATAATTCTCATTTTTCTTATGTTCATTAGATTTTGAGGCAAAACAATTGCTTCAAAACTGTTTTCAAAACTAATATTTGTAGAGCTTTTTGCCCTATTTTACATCACATTTTTAGTTTGATTTTCAAGAATTTTTTATTTGCTTCTTTCACTAAACACAATGATCTCATAAATATGGTAGGATCAATAGAAAAACCAGGAAATCTGGGATACACCTGTAACACAATCACCCCAGTTACATTGCATGTAAATAAAAATGACAAACTACTGTGACAAAATTTAATAAATCTGATATTCAACATATTATCACTAAATTGAATATGATGCTTAAGGTGAAATATCCTTTTGAAATAAGGATTTAAAAATGAATTAATAATCTTATAATTTTTACAGCATCAGAATATTTTTTTCACAGTATAAATGTTTATTTGCAATTTTCTTTTTCAGCATGTATTTTATTAAACCATTAGTATTTCCATAATAACACTAGTTTATCAATTGTAGTTTTGAATACATAAATGTTAAAACATCATGTAAAAACTTATCATAAAAGAAACACAAATAATTGATAAAAAACTTATATTTGTCTGTTCTTTTTCAAAGAAAAAATAATAAATAAATAAATATTCTTAACATTTACAATAAGAAAATCAAATAATGAAATCCAGTATGTATCAGCTCAAAATAACTTATTTTAAGAAAATATAGTTACCTTTCTAATCAGCATGATTTTCTTTTGTTCTTTTTCATTTTTCATTTCTTCAGGTGTTTGATCTGAATAGAAAAATATATATCATTAGTAAATACATACACATAACCAAATAATAACAATAGTTTGTTAAAATTGAAGCAAATAAATTTGTACAATGAATTACCGATATTAAGTGAAAGAATGATTTTGTTGTATAAAAATACTATACAAATTACTTAAACCTGTAGACAATAGACTATATAAAAATTAGATTAAAATATTAATATTGTGATGCATTTCACACTGAAAATCACAATGCAAAATGTAAATTACAAGCTTCTTTTTGCTTAATTCTCTGTAAAATATAGTTTGTCAATTGAGAAAGTTTAGCTCTATAAATGAACAAATCAGTTTCATGTTAACATTATTTAAATTAGATAAAAAGAAGACACTTAGTTCTCCAAGGCATCAAAAACTTAGCAAAAATTACATATTGATTATTTTAAGAAAGCTGATATTTTTTTCTAATGTTAATAACAATAAGAATAAATATCAAAAGTGCAATTTTAAAATGAGAAGAAATTTCTGAAAAACTTAAAATTTTCAAGTTTGTGTTTGCATCAACCTTGGAAATTGAACTTTTGCAAATGTTTAGAAATATATTTTCATATCTTTCGCATCTAGCAAATTGCAGATGTAACTTTTGTGATAGTTTATTTTGTAATGAATAAAAGGCCCTCATGTAAATTTATACCATTATTTATAGATTTCAATTTAAAACTTTTTCTCTCATTGAAATTGAAACCAAGAATTATAACATCTTGAAAAATTCAGTTTTAACATTTGTATGTTTATATAAAGATGTGATTAGGATTTTTTTCTTCCTAAATTTGAATTACAAATTTTGAACTTTTCCCCTAGTAACTTATCCATTATATGGCCATTAACCCTCTGACAGTCTTGCAAAAGGGCAAAATTGTAATGTTGTTTTCTCAGCATTTTGTTTTAATTACTAAAAAAATAAGATTCTTTCAAAATTATAGAAAAACCTTATTTACGAATATGAATGTTATCCTTGAGTGTGTTAATCATTGCACAATGTATTGAAAATCCATTAAATCAACTGAGTTATATCATTTTAATTATTGCTTGCATTGCAGTGAAACCTGGAGCTTATGGAACGTCTATAGACGGGCTTGTCAGTGAGAGGGTTAATGACTAGGCACTTTAAATTTTAAACATTTTGTATAATATTTAAAAATATACTTGTTGTATTCTTCTGGAACTTCAGGATTATAAAGATTATGTTTGACCTCATATTTATCAATGTCTATTTGATAAGGAGGATGATTAAGGGGGCCAACAAAAAACCAATAATAATAATAATAATGATGATAATAATGTTTGGGATTACCTTGTACAGTCATTTCTATTAAAGTTTTTAACATTTTTCTTACTCTGTTAATTATTATGTATTTAATAATTTTGCCATTTTATTGCACATTAAATACTACATTTATATGTTTCCCTGTTTAATCATATAATCTGCTTAATCAAATATTATTTCTGGAACCATCAACATTTGTCTAAGCAGGAATGTCTGTACTATAAAATGCATGAAATGATCTATCACTGCAGGATACAAATATGTGGATACTGCATACATGTACAGTGATTTTTGTAAGAATAGCATGTATATTCATGTTAACATAGCGATTTTTTGGAAAAGTAAAAAAATTCTTGCAGTTTTTAGCTTATATCATGCAGGATTTTTTACCAAATTTAATGCCAGTTTCAGAGAAATTGGGAAAATGTAGTGGAAACAACACTGTGTGATTGAAATATAAATATATTAAACATTTTATGGAATATGAATAGTTGTATGAGATAGTTTTTATCTGTGCATACACAAACGATAACAATGATCTTTCTCACATAATTTAACAGTCAACTCTATGGACCAACTTATAAAAAAATATCAACTCAAATAATGTGAAAACTCAAAAAGATAACATCGATAGAATGAACTGCTTTTAATTGCTCTCTAAAAGCAGCTGAATGATAAGGTATTTTCCTCAAATTGTCATTTTTTATTACTTGGGTTTTAGAAAAAAGTTAGTATTTAATGAATATCAATGAGAAGATTTTGAACAAATGCTTCAACTTTGATACTTCTTTTTATCATGGAATAGATTCGTCCTGGTAGTTACACAAAACAAAATAAAGCATCAATAAAAAATGAAAATTTAAAGAATTTTAAATTTAAATTGCATTTTGTGGAAAATCCCTTATTATTCAGATACTTTTAAAGAGAAGTAAAGTTTAGCTAATTTCTATCTCTGACATCTTTTTGAGTTTCCGGGATTTTTTCCCATATTTGACAGGAATTTTTTTTATGAGTTGCTCCATAGAATTGACTTTTAAATTATGTAAAAAGACCGTTATCATTTGTGCATGCACAGATAAAAATTATTTCATACAACTACTCATATTTCATAAAATAATTAATATATTTATATTCCAATTGTACTATATTGTTTATACTACATTTTTCCATTTTTTCTGAAACTGGCATTGAATTTGCATGATATATAACAGGGTGGCTACAGAAATGATGAAAAAAAGTTCCCTGACTTTTCCCTGATTATCTATTTCAGATTTCCTTGATATTTATTATTAAAGAACATATACGGTATTTTTTTAATGTATGCTGCTTTCTCGTGTCGCACACTTATCCAGCTTGCAAACATCTCTTTTGGGAGAAAAAAAAACAAAAATTGCACAATATTTAATTACCAGAGGTACCAAGTATTACGAGTTATCCGTAATTATTACAGGCATCAGATAAAACAATTGCTAATTCCGTCAAAGGATCGCTTGAAATAATGCAAATTTTGACATAGGAAATAGGATCGCAAAAAAAAAAGCACAAATTTAGTCAAAAGATAAAAGAAAAGTGCGAAATTAGTCTTAAAGATCACATAAAAAATGCAAACTTAATCCAAGGCTTGCATTTAAAAAAAAAAATGCGTTTTTCGTGAAAAGTTTGCATAAAAGCAAGAATTTACTCAAAGGATCAAGAAAAATGTGCAAATTTTATCCAAAAATCGTGAAAATACACCCAAATTTCATCTAAAGATCACAAAAAACATGCAAATTTCATCTAAAAATCACAAAAACGTGCAAATTTCATCTTAATATCATGAAAAACGTGCAAATCTTGTCAAAAGATTAGAAAAAATGCACATAATGCATAAAAAACACACAAAATGGGTAAAAATGCAAAAAATGTGCAAATTTCATCAAAAGATCGTGAAAAACATGCAAATATCATCAAAAGATTGCAAAAAATGTTCGAATTTTGTAAAGAAATTGAAAAAACACACGAATTTCATTAGTGAAGCACGATAAAAGTGCATATTTTGTAAAAAAAATTCATGAAAAACTTGCAAATTTTGTCAAAAACTCGCGAAAAACGTGCAAATTTTGTCAAAAGATTGCTAAAATTGACGACTTATGTCAAAAGATCGTGAATGAACTAACTTTTGAAAATTTGGGTTTACGGGACAATTTAGTTTTCATGCAGACAGATATCGTTTGGCAGTAGTACAGCTTTATGTCTCTATCACATCTTATTATTGGTTTAAATGTAGCCTGTTTGGCAACAAATCAATGTTGGTAAGGTAAAAACAGAAATATTTTTGCAGAGAGTAAAATTTCCCTGATTTTTGAGCACTTTTTATAATGTTCCCTGATATTTCCCTGATTCCATGATTTCCAGAATTTGTAGCCACCCTGTATAAGCTGTATGATATATAAGCTAAAAACATACGGAATTTTTTTGAACTTTTCAAAAAAAATTGCTGTATCTCCATAAGCATATGAGTGATTCTCAAAATAGGGGACAATTTATGTCTTTCGGCATGCAAAAAAAAATTGAAAGGCTTTCTGTCATGTTTTTATATTTAGATTTGTTTGTCTTAATATTATTCATTATTTGCACTCAAGAATTAATCACTTTTTTGTTGAAAACACCTTAAAATAATAGAGTAAATGTTCAAAATGTCATTAGCATGGATGTCCACAGCAGCTGTGCCTTGTGTATACTAGCATTTTTCAAAAGTTAATATCATGTTTATAAAATAAAACAAATTTTATTCTTTCTTTAAATTAATCAAGGAGAGGATTTATCCAATAAATTTGTTTTTAAAAATAAAATTATAGTATATAAAAAATAATTAAAGTTTGTCCTCCTTATTCTATTTTCAAAACAAGGTCATACTATAACAGCTGGTTATTAATCAAAATTTCATTTTCACATATGACAATAGTTTGAAAATATAAAGTTTCTCCATGGCAACAAGTAGCCATTTTATCCCAGCCTGAAAATAGAAGCATGTATTGTATTTTAAGAAAAGAAGTTGAATATTAGGGACGTACATCAATTGTATGTCATTAGAATGGATAATAATTTTCATGTTTATTTTATAGTTAAAATTTTTATTTTACTTATTTGCATAGAACTTTTGTGTTTTAAAAAGCCCCAGAAAGGACTATTGCATTGTGATTATATTATGGCTCATAATCTTATTTAAATTAAAATTTGTCATTAGCATGGACAAATATCAGTGTCATTAGCATGATTTTTCTGACCATGCTAAAGACTCCTATGTGCATAAATGTAACCGGTGCTTATATTGTATCCTTTATAAAGTTTAATATTACATATAAATTTAGGTATTACATTTATTATCCCTAAAATATGCATTAAATCTGTCAGAAAATCACTAAGAAAGCTTCTTACTTTGTTAGTGTCAGAATGTTGCTCATGTAAACAAAGTTTGCTCTTTGGTAGTGTTTTTATTCTCCTTATATGTGATATGTAAAAATGGAAAGTATTTGTCGAAAAGGAAGGCTAATAAATATAGAAAAAAAATTTAAACAGGAAGAAAATAAAAATTTCTTAATATATTTATTCCATGCAATTTGTTTTGACATTAGCATGGCTCATAAAATACTAATTATTATTTTTTTTAAGTTAACTTTTAAATATTTAGCTCTGCTGACTACATGTAAAGTATACCTAATACTATATTAACATCTATTTTTTTTCAGAAATTTTGCTAACAGTAATTTTTTTAAGATTTCACTTTTGAAAAAGTCTCCTATTTTGAGAATCACCCATATGTGCTGTATCTCCATAAATATTCTTACAAAAATCACTGAAGAAGTTGAACAGTATATCCATATGTGTTCTGCAGAAATAGATCAATTTGTGTATTCTAAGTTACAAGGTGATCTCAAATATTACTTTTTTTATTTTGTGTCAGCTCCCTAATTGTCCTCCTTATCAAATGGATGTTGATAAATACGTCAAACATAATTTCTATAATTCTGAAGTTCCAGAAGAATCCAACAAGTATATTTTTAAATATTCAACAAAATGTCTAAAACTGAAAGTATCCAGTCATTAATACTACACTACCTGGCCATTGATGATCATCCACTTGCGATTTTAGACATTTTGTTAAATACCTAGAAAAATACATGAGGAATTATCCTGAAACTCTCAGTGTGTAAACATAATAGTACAGGTCATATATTTCCGTAAAGATTTTTTGCCGAAACTTTATAGGGGACTGTCAACAAATAAAAAAAGAATGAATATCTTTTGGATTACCCTTTCAAAACTAATGTAGCAAAAGTGCTCAAACTGTAAATTGTGACTAAATGGCTTATTGTAATAAACTGTGTTCATTTTTATGTTTATAGCATGTATACTCGTTGAGAAATTAAAGTTTTTTTAAAAACAGTCCCAAATTTTTCCAAGATTTTTGCTTATAATTTGCAGAGTGCTTAATATAAAATAATATTCTTTTCTGAAAATCTGACAAACAACATTGCACATAATACCCTGTAATCAGAATTAAAAAATAAAAATTTTATGAATAATGAGTAGGTTTACTAAATAATTTTCCACTGTGCATGTGTCAACGATATCAAAATTTCATTTGCATATTTTGTTATCTAAATGCATAGAGCAACTTTTGTGAAAGTCTCAAAATCATAGCTTGAAAATTCTGAAAATAATCGTCAATAGAATAAATTGAAATTCCGTTATTCCAAAAATGAAGCAAAAACAGGAGGGGTTGTATCCATATGTTCATTGATTAGTGTCAATATAGAATACACAATATGGGATGTACTACTACATTTGGATAAAATCTCTCATTTTTTTGCTTCTTTTTGGGAAAAACGGATTTTGAACTTATTCTATTGACGATTATTTTCAGAATTTTCAAGCTATGATTTTGAGACTTTCACAAAAGTTGCACTATACATTTAGCTAACATAATATGCAAATGAAATTTTGAATCGTTGACGTAGGGTAACATTTTCTGTAATTGGCATGCACCAGTGATTGGCACATCCTACAAACATGTCCTAAAATAAGATTTATATCCAATCTTTTAAAAATGCAAGACCATATACCAGTTATATGCTCATTTACGTTAAAGATCATAACTTTGATTTATGCTACTAGATGACAATAGTGCATAGGAAAGAGAAACAATTATGGCTTGTATGAAATTAGCCATTTTTGTTGCAAATGCTTCTTATTTGTCTTAAGGAAGACATGCTTTTCGATTCATTATTATCCGATTTATAATATATTTTAAATTTTAATTGACAACAGTTTTGTTTAGTTAAAAAGGATTACTTTAATTATGTAAAAGTATTTTCAACACAAATATCTGGATTTCTAAATTAATGATAGATGCCAATTAATGGTGCTTCAATTTTGCTAGTTCCAAGTAATTGGCACCTATTTCAATTACAAGGAATTCGCAAGGAATTTGAGATTAAACCACTTATTTTGGAAGCACTTTTAAAGTTATAGACTAATTTTGTTTATCATTTGTTTTTATTTGAAAATATGAAATATTATCAGTAACTGGAATCCATTAAAGTTTCGTATGACAATTACAGGGGACAGCATGACAATTACTGGGTATTAATACAAGTATATTGTATTGTTTTAAAGTGTTCACATTTCAGACTAATATGCTGATTTCTTGCTCTCAAAAACTTGAAATATGGCATCTTCATCTACAGTAAATTCATTTAAAGTGATTAAACCCAATGCAAAATGTAAAGTTTTTTTTTAAATATAAACTTGTGCCAATTACTGGATCAGAAGGTGTCATACATTGGTGCTCTAGGTGCCAATTACTGGTGATTTCAGCAACTTTTTATAAATATATTTTTATAAAAATTCTTTTTCAAATTTTTTTGCTTTTAGTAGGCAAAATAGATGCGCAGATATGCATTCTTTGATTTAAAAATGTTTCCAAGTAAATATCTTATTTCTTTGTAATGAAAATTGAAGTAAGTTTAAAGAAAAATTCTTAAAGTGCCAATTACTGGGGATGTTACCCTATGCGCAGTAAAAAATTGAGTAAACCTACTCATTTTTCATACAATTTTTACTATTTTGAATTCTGGTTACAGGGTATTATGTGTAATGTTATTTGTCACATTTTCAGAAAAGAATATTATTTTATATTAAGAACTCTGCAAATTATAAGCAAAAATCTTGGAAAAATTTGGGACGGTTTTTATAAAACCCTTAATTTCTCTAAGATTATACATGCTATCAACAAAAAATGAACACAGTTTATTACAATAAGCCACTTAATCACAATTTACAGTTTGAGCACTTTTGCTACATTACTTTTGACAGGGTTATCTAAAAGATATTCATTCTTTTTAGGTAGATTTCGTATGAAATGCTACTAATTGCGATCGCTCCCATGTTGGAATTTCTGAAAATTTTTTGCAGATCTACACCGATCACGACCCCTAGACCCCAAAACTACCATTAGTAAAAAAGTTTATCTATCTATCTATCTATCTATCCATCTATCTATCAATCTATCTATCGGTGTATATCACTTTCTTCTGGACACAATAACTAAGTTCGTCAATGGGAAAAATCGGACCAAGGGGGTAGAAGTTAGGAGGGTTTTTGTGAAAACAGAAAAAATGCGATAACTTCTAAATTAAAATAGATATCGAATCAATTTAATGTTTATATTACTTCTAAAGAATGGCCCAAAAGTTTATGCATAACAGATTTTTGATAAAGTTAAAAATGGGCTCAAGGGGCAAAAAAAAAGAGGATTTTGAGGAGAAAAAATATAATAACTTCATCAATTTATTAGATATCAAATCCAACTAAAATTTTTAAAAATGTTCTCAAAGTTATCTAAAACTTTTGTATTTACAAGTTTTTGATAGGAACAACTTTTACAGATGAAAAAAATTAAAAACGAAAAGAAAAAGGGGAGTGGAAAATGAAAAAAATCCATAACTTACTCAATTCTTAAGCAATCAAATCTAATTAAATTTATTTTACATCTTTTCAATAATATCTACGACTTTTATATTAACAAGTTTTTCATAGGACCAATTGCTTATAGCAAAAATAAATTAAACAAAAATAGGAGTTGGAGAAAAAACCTCAAATCCAAACTGCTTATATTCTGAATCATTTTTAAATTCACTTTTGATTTTAAACGCATCAAAATGACAGATCCTCGTATTTAGGAAATGTATAACGTGACGTATTAGCCAGTTTTTTGATAAAATCAGAATATTTTTAAAAAAAGACTGCCAAAAACGGTATTTTGAACAGAATTTCCCAAAGTGATGGTGATTGAAAAAATTGAAAAAGTATAACAAATTGCATTTTCGCTGACTCATTTTTAAATCCACTTTTGTTCTCAAACGCATCCAATTTACAGGTCCTCTTATATAGGAACTATATAATGTGATGGATTTGCCAGTTCTTTGATAAAGGCAGAATATATTTCAAAAAAGGCTGCCAAAATGGGCACTTCCCACAAAATTTCCCAAAGCTATCATGATTAAAGAATTGAGGATGTATTCAACAAATAACAAATTGGTTATTTTATGACTCATTTTTAAATTCAATTTTGCTCTCAAACGCACTCAATTGACAGTTTTTTATTATTTAGGAACTATATAATGTGAGAATTTGTTGATTTTTTGATAAAGGCTAAATATATTTTTTTAAAAGGCTGTCAAAGTAGGCATTTCGCACAAAATTTCCCAAAGCGATCATGATTTAAGAATTGAGGATGTATTAAAATAACAAATTGATTATTTTATAACTGATTTTCAAATTCAATTTTGCTTTCAAATGCATTCCATTAACAGTTATTTGTTATTTAGGAACTGTGTAATATGCCGTATTGGTTAGTTTTTTAATAAAGGTTAAATATATATATTTTTTAAGCTGTCAAAGTGAACACTTCGGACAAAATTTCCCAAAGCGATCATGATTTAAGAATTGAGGATGTATTAAAATAAATTGGTTATTTTATGACTCATTTTTAAATTTGATTTTGCTCTCAAAAGCATTCAATTGACAGTTTTTTGTTATTTTGGAACTATATAATTTGCGTATTGGTCGATTTTTTAATAATAAAGTCAGAATATATTTCAAAATATGTTGTCAAAATGGGCATTTGAGCCAAAATTCGCTTAAGATGATTTTGATAAAAACCAGTTCTTACATAAAAATAAATTAAAAATTTTTCAAAAGCGGCCAAAGAAAATTGTTAAACTGAATTTATCTCTAATCATATTTTATTTTTTGTTGCTGAAATGAGCACTCTTCGAAATCTACCTCCGCCTATAGGCCAAGCCGACAGGGATTTTTTTTAATTTGTTGACGGTCCCCTATAAAGTTTCGGGAAAAAATTTCATGGAAATATATGCCCTGTACTATTATGTTTATACACTGAGAGTTTCAGAATAATTCCTCATGTATTTTTCTAGATATTTAACAAAATGTCTAAAATCTTAAGTGGACGATCATCAATGACCAGATAGTGTATATAGTGTATATACATTCTTCTCATGTTCAGATTAAACTTGAAATAAAGTGTCTTTCTCGGGTGATGTATGGTATGTTTTGTTGTTGTGGTTTAGCATCATTATTAAATCTTTTCCTTGTACTTTTTTTGAAGTAGAATACAAAATCCATAATCTAGAACCCTTCGTACCTTAGTGATTTCCAAATTTTGGACCTTTAATAAATTTTAGATTATTTTCAGTTTATTTGCCAAAAAGATTACACTCCCCCTCCATGATCCTCACAAAAAAAAATAAATAAATAAATAAATAAATGTGCATGATTGAAATGCATTTTTCAATACTAAAATCAATAATATTAAAACGGATATTTTAATAATTAACAAAAAAAAATAATAATTATCCACTTTGAACACCCCCTTTTCCCCATAAATTATTTATATCAGAATCATGTTAATAATACTGAAAAAAAAAAATCTTAAAAAAACTAAAGTAGATATTTGAGTTAAAAAAAAAAAGAAAGAAATCTAACCATGTTTTTTTTTTTTTTTTTTTTTTTTTTTTTTTTTTTTTTTTCTGCATAACAAAGCACTATCCACCCAAAGTTAATGATCTGATCGTGTAAATAATAGACTTTTGATTTCTACGAGCATGGTAAAAAAACAAACCAAAGTTTTCTACTTTGCAGTTTCTGTATAGTGAGTATTTTTGGCAGATGTGCAACTTTCTAATAACTGATCATATTTTAATAAAAATTTGGTAAACAGCCTAATTTATTGTTATTTCAACTTGCAGAAAATTTGAAACAAATCTGTCAATTTACAAAAGAGATTTTTTTTTTATTAATAGTAAGGGAGAAAAAAAAGTTTTTAATTTTTTTTTGATGCAACTAAGTTTTTTTTTTTCTGCACTAAGCAACATAAATTTATTTACACATTCACAGACACATTTTTATATTAAAAAAAATAGAAATTGAATATTTTTTTTTGAGAATATGAATATTTTTGTTCTTTAAAAATTGTTAGAAGAATGAAGAGGTTTTGATCTGATTTTAAAAATTACAAATTTATAACACTTTTTTTCATAAAAATTAAAAAATAAGTATTGTTTCCTAAAAATCCACACAAACTTTGCAGTTATGAAAAACAACAAAGGAATACTAATCAGGCGAAATCCGCATATGAAGTGTTTACGTTATCATATATAAAAGAATGTCCATTAGCTGAAAGTTTCTTATACAATCAGTGTTTTTCAAGTCGAAAAAGGAATATTTTGGAATGTAAGTCATAAAAGAATATTTTGAAACTTTATCATCTTTCCACTCACACCACTTCACAGTATGATACTTAGTCTCAAAACATGGGCAAAATTATTTTATGCCTCTAACAGCTACAGACATGTGTTTTTATATGCTTTTTATGATATAAATGGTAAAACAAAGTTTTATTTATGAATCAAAACTTTCTTTCATTAGTTTTATCACATTCAGTTTCATTTCAAGAATATTAACATTTGTGCTTTCGCTTTCTGATAACAATTTTAAAACTTCAGAAAATAAGAACTTTCTTTTCTTGTTTGTGTTGCATCTCACGACCATTATTAGGGAGTCAGAAGTTAAAAGATGCTCATCCAGGCTAACCATGTTTTAGGCCACGTGAGAAAATTTTCTTGTGTAGTATAATCTAAATGACCTAATTAATACTGATGTTCACTAATGTTTATTCTGAGTTTCTGTAGCCTCTTCACTTAGTTGGCATATTGACAGAATAGATTCTTTTAAGAAATACTCTATGACAATGTATTTTGCACATTATAGGGGACATAGGTTAAAAAACATATAGGGTCACAAACGGTTCAGTCGTTTCTTGGAAATAATTTTCAAATTATTTTGTATAAGCAAGACAATATATCTAATATCACTTTTAGCCAATGTATCAAATTTTTATTGACTCCTGTTATTATTGCAGGTATTTCGCATTCCTCAAGAAATTGTCTGGAGGTATTTCCATCATTAGTAATTTCAAAATTTCCTTTGAGGATATCCACGAACAGTTTGAGTTGTTGTTTGAAATTATCTGGAATTTCTTTTTTTTTTCTACCACTTTTTTCTCTTCAGCAGAAAGACTCACATTCCATTATTTTACAGGTAATATACTCACTCTCAAAAAATCGTACATGAGCAAGGAAATCTCTAAACTTAAATTTTCTTTCTTACACTCCCTCTTCTTTCATAAATAATTAAACTCAGATTTAGTAGCATGACATAAGTAGCACCTCATCGAAGATTTGGGGTGCATTGCGTCATTGCATACTTTTCCATTGACAATGGTAAATGTTATTCTATGTTTTATGTATACATCGTCAATTTGTATGCTAGTAAGTCCTGTGATTTGGTATATTTTATTTTTTCTTTTATTCCACAATTTTTCTCTTTGATGAATATAATTCTTATAGTTGGACTGTAGCAAGGTGATCATGGTGTGGGTTTTGCTAGAAAATTTTCTTTTTTGGGCCCGTAAACTAATTGAAGAGGGACCACAGTACTTTAAAAAATATTGCAGTCAAAATCAGCTTTATTTTCAATCTTCAATATATATTGCATCTTCTCTGACTCATTGCAATTCCACTTACTTATTAAAATTAAACACCATTTTTCGTCATCACAAAGGTTTTACAACTTCTCCAACAAGGAGAGGGTCTGAGGTTTGTGTCGCGGAATTCAGCGAGCCTTTGTGCATTGATAGAATGTAGTCAATACATAAACATATCACAAGGATAAAGTGTAATATTCAGGGGGCCTTAAAAAACGAAGAATGAGAGAGTTTCATTGAAATGTTATGGATATAAAGAAAAATAAAAAAAAAATCTTATGCAGCATACATGCATAATTCTTTTACATTTGGTGTTTTTGCATTTTTGTAAATTATTTATGCTTATTTTACATTTATTTATATATTTTTTTTTTAATTAGGTACAGTTCTTTAACACTTATTTACATTTATGTCCATACTATGTACTTAAATGTGGGCTATTACAATTGTTGTTTTGAAGCTTCTTTCCAAGGCATTTTTTACAGAATTTTTTTTCCCTTTTAATTATAACATTATAATAAAGAACAATGCCTAATTACTACAAAATTTAAAAACAGACAGATATAATTTTTGGCTGTCCAGAAATTCACAGTGTGACAGAGACATCTGCTAAAGTAAAAATGCAAAAATTGATGAATCATACAGCAACACTTACTTTACTTTTACATCTTACAAGGAGAAGGTCCAAGATTTGTGTCACCAAATCTAGCGAACTTTTGTGCATTGATAGAGTTGTAGTCAATCCATGAACATATCACAAGGATAAAGTGCAATATTTAGGAGGGACTTAAACAATGACCCCCAAAGTTCACCCATTATTGACGTTTTAGTATATGATCAGAAGAATTGAACTCATTGAGAGTGCCTGGATAGTACAATTGACAGCGTGCCAGACATTTACATTTCTTTTGCGTATGGCTCTCTACGAGTTCTGTACCCGGCGAGGTATTTTTCTTTCCAGCAAAATAATGATTAGTTATTTTTGAATTATGATATCTAATTATTTAAATTTAATATAGATAAAAAATGCTTCTGCACACAAACATATATACAGGGTGATTCATAAAAGATGGGCAGAACTTTAAGGGGTTATAGTACACTTAAAGACAAATAATATTAAATAGGAGACTAAGGGTCCCAGACGTATTCCCAAGGAGATAGGGGGCATTAAAGTTTAGGGTCCGAAATTTCAAATGACTATAAAAAATGGAAAAATTGGTCGATTCGTTTGCAGTTTTTGCAAAAAATTTTCTTTATGCCAGTATTTTCTTGAAATAAAATTTTAAAGTTCAATTTCAAAAAATGCCGATAGGGGGCGCTTTAGACTTTGGAGTAACAAACAACTATTTTTTAACGTTATTTTTTGTATTTCTTTAAATGATTTCGAAAGCTTAGACTTAAACTTAAATTTTGATCTAAAAATCTGAGTCCTAACGAGTAATTAAGTAGCGTAAACTGAAATTTGAAATTTGAAACCCTTCTCCCCCCAGAACAAAAATCAGTTATTCCCGATCTTTGTGTCGTAGATTAGGCTCTAACTACTGCCGCGTTTTGCTAAAATTATTCTTTATGTCAGTATTTTCTTGAAAATAAATTTTAAAGAAAAGTTTCAAAAAATTCCGATAGAGGGCGCTTTAGACTTTGGAGTAACGAACAACTATTTTATACTGTTATTTTTTGTGTCTCATTAAATGCTTTCTAAAGCTTAGACTTAAACTTAAATTTTCAGCTCAAAATCTGAATCGCTGAGCGTGGTTCAGTAGCGAGGGGAGGGGGTTCAAATTTCAACTTCTGAACATAGTTCAGTTTGCACTACTTAACCATGCCCAACGATTCTGTGCTGTGATACGAGGCAAAAATACAACTTTCGTCAAGGACTGCATAGTCGGAATTCACTCATAAAGGCACTGGCACAGTTGGAAACGTCGCTCATGCAAACCTTAAAGCTCCATTCCTGACGCTAGTCACCGGGTGAAGAAGGAGACAGAAAGTATGCAAATGTCAAATGGGGAAGAAGAAGAACACGTATGCAAAATTTCGACACGATTCAGGCATAAAAACCACTGAACGGTGAGTCAAGTGTAAGTCGCTGTAGTAATGAATCGGAAGATGGTGCCCTTCACGAATAAGGAAAAGGCTGAGATGCATTTAATTTACGGAGCGGCAGATGGAAATGGTGCAGAGGCACAACGAATGTACGGAGAGCGATTTCCCAACAGGCGGTTGCCTAACCGCAAAACTTTCGAGCGCTTGCACAGACAGTTGTGTGAGACGGGATCATTTCTCGCTTCCCGGTCGAATGCAGGTCGTGCAAAAAAGGACGAATCAGTAGTTGTTGCAGAAGCCATTCTGGATGTAGTAGCGGCGCAGCCAAGTACAAGTACACAAACAGTGGCTAGGCAGGTGGATACCTCACAGTCCATGACTTGGAGGGTACTGAAGGATGAACATTTGCTCCCGTTTCATGTGCAACGAGTCCAGAAACTGTCTCCAGGGGATTATCCAAATCGTATTGAATTCGCCCGCTGGTTTCTGCAGCAGAACGCGCTAAATCCACATTTTGGATGAACTGTGCTTTTCACCGATGAATGTACCTTCACACATGAAGGTACATTTAACACACACAATGCACATGTATGGGCGGATGTCAATCCACATGCTACGTATCCACATGCTCATCAGAGACGCTTTTCCATCAATGTTTGGGCAGGAATCCTCGGAGACCACCTAATCGGACCGTACCTTCTTCCTGAACGCCTCAACGGTAAAACATACCTCACATTTCTGCAACATGTGCTGCCAGACCTGTTAAACATTGTTCCTCCATGCATCCGGCGGGTCATGTGGTTCCAGCACGATGGAGCGCCAGCCCATTACGTACAAGACGTCCGCAACTATCTGGATATCACATTTCCGAACAGATGGATTGGTCGAGGTGGTCCTGTTGCTTGGTCTGCTCGCTCGCCAGATCTTTCACCCCTCGATTTCTTTTTTTGGGGACAATTGAAGGCTCTTATGTATGAGACACCCATTGAATCCCCCGAGGAACTGGTCGCCAGACTTTCCGCCGCTGTAGGGGAAGTGCTCGAAAAGCCTGATGTTTTCGCGAATGTTCGCCGTTCCATTCTTCGCCGTTGTTCTGCGTGCATAACCTCTGGTGGTCACAATTTTGAACATTTATTGTAATTACATGTTAATAAATATGCTTTGGTAACATAATCCTAATTTGTGTCTTTTTACCTCGTATCACAGCACACAATGTGTGGACATGGTAAACGAACTGTGCTCAGGAGTAGAAATTTCAAACCCCTCTCCCCAGAAACTTAACCACGTCTAACGATTCAGATTTCGGGCTGAAAATTTAAGTCTAAGCTTTAGAAAGCATTTAATGAGACACAAAAAATAACGGTATAAAATAGTTGTTCGTTACTCCAAAGTCTAAAGCGCCCTCTATCGGAATTTTTTGAAACTTTTCTTTAAAATTTATTTTCAAGAAAATACTGACATAAAGAATAATTTTAGCAAAACGCGGCAGTAGTTAGAACCTAATCTATGACACAAAGATCGGGAATAACTGATTTTTCTTCTGGGGGGGAGAAGGGTTTCAAATTTCAAATTTCAGTTTACGCTATTTAACTACTCGTTAGGACTCAGATTTTTAGATCAAAATTTAAGTTTAAGTCTAAGCTTTCGAAATCATTTAAAGAAATACAAAAAATAACGTTAAAAAATAGTTGTTTGTTACTCCAAAGTCTAAAGCGCCCCCTATCGGCATTTTTTGAAATTGAACTTTAAAATTTTATTTCAAGAAAATACTGGCATAAAGAAAATTTTTTGCAAAAACCGCAAACGAATCGACCAATTTTTCCATTTTTTATAATCATTTGAAATTTCGGACCCTAAACTTTAATGCCCCCTATCTCCTTGGGAATACGTCTGGGACCCTTAGTCTCCTATTTAATATTAATTGTCTTTAAGTGTACTATAACCCCTTAAAGTTCTGCCCATCTTTTATGAATCACCCTGTATATATATATATATATATATACACACACACATATATGTATGTATATACACTATATTGCCATTGATTATGGGACACTTGCGATTTTAGACATTTTACTAAATATCTAGAAAAATAGATGAGGAATCATCTCGAAACTCTTACTGTATAAATATAATAGTATATGTCATACATCTATGTGAAGATTTTTTACCGAAACGGCATAGGGGACCATCAACAAATTAAAAAAGAATGAATATCTTTTGAATAACCCTGTCAAAACTAATGTAGCAAAAGCGCTCAAACTCTAGATTATGATTGAATGCCTTACTGTAATACACTGTGTTCATTTTTATGCAAATAGCATGCACACTCGCAGAGTAATTAAGGTTTTTATAAAAATGGTCCCAAATTTGTCCAAGTTTTTTCATTATAATTTTCAGAGTTCTTAATATAAAATAATATTTCTTTCAGAAAATATGACAAACAACATTGCACACAGTACCCTGTAATTAGAATTTAAAAAAAATAAAAATTGTATGAAAAATGAGTAAGTTTACTATATAATTTTTTACTGCGCATGCGTCAAAGATATCAAAATTTCATTTGCATATTATGTTAGCTAAATGTATAGAGCAACTTTTGTAAAAGTCTCAAAATCATAGCTTGAAAATTCTGAAAGTAATCGTCTATAGAAAAAGGACAAATTCCGTTGTTTCCAAAATGAAGCAAAAAAATGAGGGATTTTATCTAAATGCAGTAGTACATCCCATATTGTGTATTCTATATTGACACTAATCAATGAATATATGGATACAACCCCTCTTGTTTTTGCTTTATTTTGAGAATAACGGATTTTCGACTTATTCAATTGACGATTATTGTCGGAATTTTCAAGTTATGATTTTGTGACTTTCACAAAAGTTGCTCTATACATTTAGCTAACATAATATGCAAATGAAATTTTGATATCGTTGACGCATGCGCAGTAAAAAATTATTTAGTAAACCAACTCATTTTTTATACAATTTTCATTATTTTTTAATTCTGATTACAGGGTACTGTGTGCAATGTTGTTTGTCATATTTTCTGAAAAAAATAATATTTTATATTAAGAACTCTGAAAATTATAAGGAAAAAACTTGGAAAATTTTGGGATCATTTTTATAAAAACCTTAATTACTCTGCGAGTATGCATGCTATTTGCATAAAAATGAACAAGGCTTATTACAATAAGGCATTCAATCACAATCTAGAGTTTGAGCGCTTTTGCTACATTAGTTTTGACAGGGTTATTCAAAAGATATTCATTCTTTTTTAATTTGTTGACGGTCCCCTTTGGAGTTTCAGGAAAAAATCTTCACGGAGATGTATGACTTATACTATTATATTTATACACTAAGAGTTTCGAGATGATTCCTCATGTATTTTTCTAGACATTTAGTAAAATGTCTAAAATCGCAAATGTCCCATAATCAATGGCAATATAGTGTATATATATATATATATATATACAGGGTGTCCCTAAACTCATGGTACATATGCTAGGGGGTGATAGAACACATCAAGATGAGTAATAGTACATAGGAAACCAAGGGTCCTAAATGTTTTCCAAAGGAGATATCTGCCATTAAAGTTTGGGGCCCAAAATTTCAAATAAACATAAAAAATGGAAAAATTGGTCGATTGATTTGCAGTTTTCATTAAAACTATTCTTTATGACGGTAATTTCTTAAAAATAAATTATAAAGATAAATTTCGAAAAATGTCAATAGAGTGCGCTTTAAACTTTGGATTAATGAACAACTATTTTTTGCAGTTATTTTCTGCATCTTATTAATGGTTTGGTAAATTTAGACTTAAACTTAAATTTTGAGCTTTAAATATGAATGCTTAAGTAGCTGGGTTAAGAATGGTTAAGTAGCACAAACTGAACTGTATTCAGAGAGTTCAAATTTCAAAGATTATAAAAAATGGAAAAATTGGTCGATTGATTTGCAGTTTTCACTAAAACTATTCTTTATGTCGGTATTTTATTGAAAATAAATTATAAAGATAAATTTCAAAAAATGCCGATAGAGGGCGCTTTAGACTTTGGATTAACGAACAACTATTTTTTTACCGTTATCTTTTGCATTGCATTAAATGGTTTTGTAGGCAAACTTAAATTTTGAGTTGAAAATCTGAATAGTTGGGAGTGGTTAAGTAGCACAAACTGAACTGTGTTCAATGGGTTTAAATTTCAAACAATTATAAAAAACAGAAAATTTAGTCAATTCTTTGCGGTTTTTGCTAAAACTACTCTTTAAATCAGTGTTTTCTTGAAAATAAATTTTAAAGATAAATTTCACAAAATGCCGATAGAGTTTGCCTTAGACATTGGAGTAGCGTACAACTATTTTTAACCGCTATTTTTTTAAATCTCATTAAATGCTTTCAAATGCTTAGATTTAAATTTTGAGATCAAATTCTGAATCGTTGCGAGTGTTTAAGTAGCGAAAAAGTGAACTGTGTTCGAGGGGGAGGGGGTTAAATTTCAACTCCTAAACACACTTCAGTTTGTGCTTCTTAACCCCTCCCAACGATTCAGAGTTTGAGTTCAAAATTTAAGTTTAAATCTAAGATTTCGAAAACATTTAATGAGTTTTGCAAAGCATTTAATTAGATACAAAAAATAACGGTTAAATTTAGTTGTCGGTTACTCTGAAGTTTAAGGCGCCCTCTAATGGAATTTTTTGAAATGTATCTTTAAAATTTATTTTCAAGAAGATACTGACTAAAAGAATAGTTTTATTTTAAACTGCAAATGAATTGACCAATTTTTCCAGTTTTTATAATCATTTGAAATTTAAACCCTCTGAGCACAGTTCAGTTTGCGCTACTTAACGACTCCCAACTATTCAGATTTTGAGCTCAAAATTTAAGTTTAAGTCTAAGTTTACGAAAACATTTAATCAGATGCAAAAAATAACGCAAAAAATAGTTGTTCGTTACTCCGAAGTCTAAAGCACCCTCGTTGGGATTGTTTAAGTAGCGAAAAATTCGAGGAGGGGGAGGGTTAAATTTAAACTCCTGATAACACTTCAGTTTGTGCTTCTTAACCCCTCCCAGCGATTCAGAATTTGAGCCCAAAATTTAAGTCTATGCATTTGAAAGCATTTAATGAGATTTAAAAAAATAACAGTTAAAAATAATTGTACGCTACTTCAAAGCCTAAGACGACCTCTATCAGCATTTTGTGAAATTTATCTTTAAAATTTATTTTCAAGAAAATGCTGATTTAAAAATTAGTTTTAGCGAAAACCGCAAACGAATTGACCAATTTTTGTGTTTTTTATAATCATTTGAAATTTGAACCCTCTGAACACAGTTCAGTTTGTGCTACTTAACGACTCCCAACTATTCAGATTTTGAGCTCAAAATTTAAATTTAAGTCTAAGTTTACGAAAACATTTAATCAGATGCAAAAAATAGTTGTTCGTTACTCTGAAGTCTAAAGCACCCTCTATCGGCATTTTCATAAATTCATCTTTATAATTCATTTTCAATAAAATACCGACATAAAGAATAGTTTTGGTGAAAACAGCAAATCAATCGACTAATTTTTCTGTTTTTTATAATCATTTGAAATTTAAACCATCTGAACACAGTCAAGTTTGTGCTTCTTAACCACTCCAAACTATTCAGATCTTGAGCTCAAAATTTCAGTTTAAGTCTAAACTTACGAAACCATTTAATGAGATGCAAAAAATCACGGCAAAAAATAGTTTTTCATTATTTCAAAGTCTAAAGCACCCTGTATCTGCATTTTTCGAAATTTATCTTTATTATTTATTTTCAAGAAAATACTAACATAAAGAATAGTTTTAGTGAAAACGGCAAATCAATCGATTAATTTTCCCGTTTTTTATGTGCATTTGAAATTTTGGAAATCAAACTTTAATGGTGGCTATCTCCTTTGGAAAATGTTTGGGACCCTTGGTTTCCTATTTACTATTACTCGTCTTGATGTGTTCTATCACCCCCTAGCATATATACCATGAGTTTAGGGACACCCTGTGTGTGTATATATATATATATATATGTATATTCACATACATATATACTTATTTATTTACAAAGAGATTGCAATTTTATGAAGCTAATGAAAAAAAATCTAAAAAACTGCATTACTTAGTCGACAAAATTTTATTTTAATTTTTTTCTCATTTATTCATAGATTTTTCTACAAATATATCTCTGTTCTTCTTAGAGAACTAAATTAAAACACGCTACATAAAATTAAAATAAGCTATTTTATTTTTACCTTTCTATCAATTTAAAAGATTAAAATTTTTCGATTTTTTTTCTTTTTTTAATTTTGAAAATATAATCTTCTTTAACATTGGATTTCATATTTGGAATAACTATTTTTGGTTAAAAATCTTTTCAAGGACATTTTATTATGTAGATTTGCAGGTGGTTTTTAAACAATCACCTGCTGCAGTTCGGCAGGGTTTTTTTTTTAAGTTTTGCAGTGATTATATGCTGTTCTTTATTATAGTGCTATTATTAAAAGGAAAAAAGTTATTCTGTAAAAAAAGCCCAGTGAAGAAGCTTCAAACAATACTTGCAACAGCACACATTTAATTTTTATTTTAAGTACATAGTATAAACAGGCATAAATGTAAATAAATGTAAAATAACTATCTAATTTAAAAATATATGTAAATAATTGTAAGATAAATATAAATAATTTACAAAAAAGCAAAAATACCAAATGCAAAAGAAATGTGTATATATACTGCAGATTTATTTTTTTATATTTCTTAATATCCATAGCATTTCAATGAATCTCTCTCACTCTTTATAAATAAATAAATATGTTAATGAGCTTAGAAATATGTTTTTATTTATATTTATCTTCATTTAAATAATCAGATAATGTAGTTCGAAAATAAGTACCATATTTTCAGGTGTACAGCCCGCACCCCTAAATCGAGCAGTGCAGTAAAAAAAGTTTGTGTATAACCTGCGGAGATGCATCGGTGTATAGTCCGTGGGCTATACACCATTTACGAACATATATTTCAATCAGGGTTCGAAATTAGAAGCCATTAGTCATAATTTTTAACGCAAATTTACCAAATTTTTTTGTGATGCATAATACCTACAGTAATTCGGCTAAAAAATTAAGATTATCAGTACCGTAATTTTTGGAAGAAACGCCGTGACATTTACATGTTTTAAGATAAATTTTTTTAAGCGATGCACCGTTTACGCGCATTTTTTTTTTCAAACAAGCATGATATTTTTTCTGAATTTTTCTGAAAATTAAAAAAAAAAAAAAATCGGTGATAAATTCAAAATTTCGGACATAAAATGTATACATATCTTAGGTCATTAGTTCCCAAAAAGATTGAATCCTCGGAATCGGTCCTAAATGCACCAACTCCGAAAAGGAACTATTCCTCGTACTCTATCTGAAACAATGATCTGAAATGAAACGAATCCGGAAAAGTTCGATTTCTTGATCTCGTTTCGAAATGAAACAACTCTGTAAAGGAACAATTCCTCGGAATCATTTTGAAAAAGTTGAGTGCTCTGAATCGTTCCGAAATAACATAAATCATGCACTTTTTTGTTCTTTGCAACAGGGTAGGGTACCAACTCGGAAAAGATAAGATTCCAACGGACTCCACCTGAAATGAAGCGACTTCGGAAAAGTTTGATTCCTTGAACTTGTTCCGAAATGAAAATACTCTGTAAAGGAATGATTCCCCGGAATTGTTTTGAAAAAGACTGACTGCCCTGAATCGTTCCGAAATGACATAAATAACGCACTTTTTTTTTTTGTTCTTTGAAACAGGGTAAGGTACCAACTCCGAAAAGAAACGTTTCCCCGGACTCTATCTGAAATGAACAGAGTCCGGAAAAGTTAGATTCCTTGGAATCGTTTCGGAAAGAAGGACTGCTCTGAATCGTTTAGAAATGACATAAATCCCACACTTTTTTTTGTTCTTTGCAACTGGGTAGGGTAGATTAATTTTTTTGAAAAATAAACTAAATCTTAAATGATCTTAAATTCAGAATCGTCGAGGTTGGAAGGGTACCGGATTTTGGATTTTGTACTCTACAAACACAATGGGGTGCTGCAGCACCGATTCACTAGCAAATTATTTTCTGATATTTAATTTATAGATTATTTTTTTTAGGTCTCTCGTATAAGTCGACCCCCCACTTTAAAGTTCTTTTTTTTTTTTTTGCCTAAAATTTCACGACTTATACGAGAGTATATACGGTAGCTATTATAGATCTATCGGTGCAATACTTGGCGATACTTGCAACAGTTCTTCCAAACGCAGAAATAACTGTATTTAAGCTGTAAAAAAAAGCTTTTACAAACATGGGAGAACTCTCTAAATTTTGCGACATAGCAAAAAAAATTTACAAATTTTCATGTTTTTTTTCAAATTTTTTGAGGTTTAAAAGTTGTAGAAAAAATATCACGATTTCCAATTTAAAAGAAAAAGATCTTTGTATAACTCGCACCGTGTATAAGCTGCGGCGGCTTTCTGGAAGGTTTTTTTCTTGTATAAGCCGCGGACTATACACCCGAAAATACGGTAATCGTTATTTTATCATTGAAAAAAAGAATCATATGAGGGACAAAACCCACTGACAGCCATGTGCAAAAGAAAAGTAAATGTCTGGCGTGCTACCAACTGTATTATCCAAACACTCACAAATGCGTTCAATGTATCTGATTTTGTACTAAAGCATCAATAACGGGTGAACTTTGAGAATCGTTTAGTCCCCCTGAATATTACGCTTTATCCTTGTGATACGTTTAAATATTGACTGTACTTTATCAAAGCACAAAGGATTGCTGGATTCTCTTACACAAACCTCAGATCTTTTCCTTGTTAGAAAAGTTTTAGAATTTTTGAGTGACAAAGAAAAACAATGTTTAATTTTAATAAGTGTTGTAAAATGAAATGAAGTGAAACTAATTGAACGCGTAAATTAAGAAAATGAAAATATCGTCTGATTTTATTTATTATCTTTCGAAGAACTTTGACAAGTGTGTGAGAACGATTGAGTTCTCTGAATGTAATGAAGGAATGTGCCTTTTAGATGGAATTAAACTACATTTTTTATAATATATGGACTTTTAGATGAATTTGAACTTAGAATAAGTTTATCTCAACAGATGATTTTCGATTTTAATTCAAAGCTCCGCGCATCGCATAGATGCAACCCGCAAATGAAGACTTGCATGGTTAGTAAGTAATTTTTAAACTAACCCTATTTTCGAATTCTAACATACTGGTACCCTCGGCGGGACAGGAGTTTTGAATTTCAATTAATTTTAAATGAAAAAATGGATCTGAGTAGTTTGAAAACTCAGAGAAAAGGACTGAGAGCTGCTTTTACTCTCATGTTTAAGAAAATTGAAACTGAATTAACTAAAGAAATATGTGAAATTAAAGAACTTTCTATTCTGAAAACTCAACTGTTTGATAAATTTCAACGGATGGACACTTGTCAAAGTAAAATTTCGGAAATATTGTTACAAGATAAGGACGAAAAATTGTTTACCGAAGATTTTGAAAGTGCAGAAGAATATCGAGAAAAATATATAGAAATATGTGCACGTATTGATGAAAAGATACAGGTTTCTTCATCTCCTGGCGAAGAAGTAAAACGCAAATTTAAATTACCGGAGATCGAGCTGAAAAAGTTTAACGGCGAACCAAAGGAATTTTTATCGTTTTGGAGCCAGTTCAAGAAAATACACGAAGACGATTCTATTGCCGCTGAAGACAAGATGCAGAACCTATTCCAATGTATGGAACCGAAATCAAAAGCGGAGCGTTTAATATCAAGTTATCCAGCTACCGCGGAAAATTATCCGAAGGCTATCGATCAATTAAAACAGAGGTTTGGACGAGATGATCTTCTTGTGCAAATTTACGTTAGGGAATTATTAATCCTCGTAATGAAAAATGCCACTGCGCCTAAAATGAAAGTTGACTTAGCCTCTTTATACGATGAATTAGAAAGCAAACTTCGTGCCTTAGAAAGTTTGGGAAGAACTCAAGAGAAGTATGGAGACTTTCTCATGCCCTTGGTTGAGAGCTGCCTGCCTGAAGAAGTTCTTTTGACCTGGGAAAGAAGTCGAAATCACGATACATATTCCAGTGAAAATTCCAGGACTTTAAAAAATCTGATGGACTTTCTACGCCAAGAAGTTCAAGGAGATGAAATGGTGTTTTTAGCAAGAAAAGGTTTTGATTCTATTGTTAGAAAAAAGAACATTTTATCTGAAATTATTAGCAAACCTGATCCAGCCACCGCCTCTGCATTGGTGAGTATAGAAAATAAAGGTAAGAAAAACAATTGCATATTCTGTGATAGGTTTCACCCCTCTAATAAATGTTTTGGGGCTCAAAAAATGTCTTTAACTGATAAACAAAAGATTTTGTTAAAAAAGGGGATTTGTTTCACTTGTTTGCAAAAGGCTGGTCATCTGAGTAAGAATTGTAATATTAAAAATAAATTAAAATGTAATTATTGCCATAAACCACATTTTGAAATAATGTGTCCAGAACAAAATATAAATAATAATCAAGATGATTCTTTAAAATCTGAAAATTCTCTTTCTAATTGTAGTAGAAATAAAGTTGTGTACATGCAAACGCTTGGCGTGCGCATTCGATCGCAAGGTCGCCAAAAAGTCGTACGCGCACTGCTGGATTCAGCGAGCCAAAGTAGTTACGTAAGCGAGAGAATAACGAAATCACTGAAAATGCATCCTATAAGAAAAGAAATAATTATTCACGCGCTGTTCGGGGGGATGAAACGGAACCTAAAAAACATGATGTGTTTTCGGTAGAAATCAGTGAATTAGATGGAAATAATGCGTTTTGTTTTGAAGCATTTTCCGAAAAAAGGATTTGCGGATTTGTACCTAAAATTAAAGATTATAGAATATTAAATGAATTAAAAAGAAATAAAATGAATCTATCTGATGATTTTTGTAAGGAATCTGAAATTGATCTTTTGGTGGGGGCTGATATGATAGGAAAATTATTGACAGGAAATTTAATTCAATTAAATTGCGATTTGACTGCCATAGAAACCAAGCTCGGTTGGACAGTGATGGGGAAACAAACGTGTGGCAAGAAACATAACGTTTTGACAACATTGTCTATGCACGTTAGAAATATTCCTTTGAATGAATTATGGGAACTTGAAACCATAGGAATTTCTGACCCCATTCAGAGTTTTGAAAAGCGGGAAAACTTTGATTTAAACGATTTTAAAGAAAAAATGAAAATTCTTCCCGATGGCAGATATGAAGTAGGGCTTCCATGGAAGTGTAATTTTAAGAATTTGCCCGACAATAAAGTTTTAGCTCGGAAGAGATATGAAAAAATGATCAATAAATTGAAATGTGGGGGATTTTTCGATGAATATCAGGAAGTATTTAAGAATTGGGAAAAAATAAATATTATTGAACGTATTCCAGAAAGTGAATTAAGTAATAAATGTCATTATTTACCGCATAGGCCCGTTATCAGGTTAGATAAGGAAACCACAAAAATACGCCCTGTATTTGATGCATCTGCTTCTGAGAAAGGGAAACCCTCGTTAAATGAATGTTTGTATAAAGGCATCAATCTTATAGAATTAATACCTGATATTCTTGATCGTTTTAGAATGTATCCTATCGGTATAACTGCAGATATAGAAAAGGCTTATTTAATGTTATCTGTTATGCCTAAAGATAGAGATTTTCTTAGATTCTATTTCCCATGTAATGAAGGACAATTGATTTATAGACATTGTAGAGTTGTATTTGGTGTCTCTTCTAGCTCTTATTTACTAAGTGCATCTATAATGCATCTTTTAGAAAATAGTCCTCCTGAATATAAGGAAACTGCTGAAAAATTAAAGTGTTCATTTTATGTAGATAATTGTGTATCAGGTGTTTCTAACATTAATGAAGCTGAAATGTTTATTGAAAATGCAAAGTTATTAATGTCTAAAGGGTGTTTCAATTTGCGTTGTTTTGAAAGCAATGTAGCTTGCAAGAATGTTGATAAATATTCTGGGGATACTTCAGTTTTGGGGATTATTTGGAATTTAGATAATGATTCTTTGAAATGTTGTTTAGATTTAGAAACATTAACGTGTGAAAGGAAAATTACTAAGAGATTAATTTTGAGCATTGTGCAAAAGATTTTTGATCCTATCGGTTTATTCTCTCCTGCTACATTGCTTCCAAAATTATTGCTACAAGACTCATGGAAACAGAAAATTCCATGGGATCGAGAATTACCTTGTAACATTGTGAGTGCTTTTTTGAAATGGTTGAAGAATATTGATGTTTTAAAAGAAGTAGCTATACCTCGATACTTAGAAATTAATGCTTCATCTGAACTTCATGTTTTTGTTGATGCGAGTAAAGGGGCATATGCAGCATGTGTCTTCGCTAGATCAATAATTGATTCCGATGTCAAGGTTACGCTTGTTAGAGCGAAGTCTAGGGTTGCTCCTCTCAAAACTTTGAGCATGCCGCGTTTAGAGTTAATGGCTTGTTGTATAGGTACTCGACTTGCGAGTTCTATCATCAAGGCAATAAATATGCCAGGTCTGAAAATCACATTCTGGTCAGATTCTACTACCGCAATTTGGTGGATAAAGGAACATGGGAATTGGTCGGTTTTCGTGAGCAACAGAGTCAAAGAAATTCGACAGATGTCCAATATAGAGTCATGGAAGCACGTTCCAGGAAATTTGAATATAGCTGATATACTTTCACGTGGATGTTCTCCGCAGAAAATGCTTGATTCGCGATGGTGGGAAGGTCCTAAGTGGTTAAAAGAAAATCCTGAATGTTGGCCAATTGGCGCGATTGACTGTCAGCCAAAAGATGTTGATTTAGAAAGAAAAAAGATCGAAATTACGAATATTGATCTAGCTAAAGACACACCCCTTTGGCTCTTAGATAATATATCTAATTATGATAAGATGATAAGAATATTTGCTTGGATTCTGAGATTTGTAAATAATTGCCGAAATGTTTCTAATAAGTGTAAATATTCTAATCTTACTCAAAATGAAATTGAAAATTCTGAAAAATATCTAATCCGTTTAGTTCAGAGCTGTTATTTCTATAATAAAAGGTCATTAAATGATATTGTAACATTCACAGATGATAATGGAATTTTAAGAGTTAAAACTAAAATAACTGAAAGAAATGACCGAGAATCATTTTTGTATCCAATATTGTTACCAGGCAAATGTGAATTTACTAAATTATTGATTAGATCAGTACACCAAAAGAATTGTCATGCAGGTATAAGAACAATGCAATCTTTAATAAGAGAAAGATTTTGGATAATTAGAGCTAGAAGAACTATTAAAAATGTATTGTACGACTGTATTGCATGTAAACGTTTTAAGGTAAAGTCTTTGTCAAGCGAACCAACACCTTTGCCACCAGATCGCGTTACAGATTGTGCTGTCTTTGAAATTATTGGAGTAGACTTAGCCGGGCCGTTATTTCTAAAAAATGGCGAGAAAGTTTGGATAGCATTGTTTACTTGTGCCGTTTATCGCGCGATTCACCTTGAACTAGTCAATTCGCTATCTTCTGATGCTTTCCTGCTAGCACTTAGACGTTTTATAGCTAGACGCGGTAGGCCCAGCACTATTTATTGTGATAATGGAACAAACTTTAGGGGGGCTTCCAATGAACTTTCAAAATTAAATTGGGATAAAATTTTAAAAGAGACCATGACGCATAAAATTGTTTGGAAATTTATACCTCCCACCGCAGCTTGGTGGGGAGGCTGGTGGGAAAGGTTAGTTCGCATTGTAAAAGAATTGTTAGTACGTACTTTAGGTAGATCTGTATTGACTTATGAAGAATTGAATACACTTATATGTGATTGTGAATCTGTGATTAACTGCAGACCTCTAACCTATATCTCAGAGGACCCACTGGAGCTAGTACCTCTCACACCCGCTATGTTTCTTACTGAAAACCGAAGTTTCAGCAATTCGGATATTATCGAATTAGATTCTCAAAGTTTAAGGAGAAGGTTGAATTACAGAGCTAAACTTCTTACCGATTTTAGGCAACGTTTTAGAAAAGAATACCTCAGCGAATTAGTTCAAAAACATACTGAAAAATATACATGTGAACCGCGAGTGGGAGAAATAGTCTTAGTTGGGGATGATAACAAAAAACGTTTATTTTGGCCTTTAGCAAAGGTGATTCATTTAATTCCAGGACGGGATGGTAAAGTTCGTGGTGTTAAGTTGAAAACTCAGCACGGCACGGTTTTACGTCCGGTGCAGCGCATCTTTCCTTTGGAAATATATTCGAATGAAATAATTGAAATTGCATCCAAACCGTCGGGTGAAGAGAAAACTAGTTCCAGTGAGCATGATGATCATGAAAATGTGTCTTCTCCTGATAGTGTCATACTTAAGAAATATACCTCTTCTGGAAGATGTGTAAAAGCTCCAAAGAGGTTGGATCTTTTTAATAATAATTGTTATGTATTTGAAACTCTCCCCAAGTTTCAAAGGGGGGAGGATGTTGTAAAATGAAATGAAGTGAAACTAATTGAACGCGTAAATTAAGAAAATGAAAATATCGTCTGATTTTATTTATTATCTTTCGAAGAACTTTGACAAGTGTGTGAGAACGATTGAGTTCTCTGAATGTAATGAAGGAATGTGCCTTTTAGATGGAATTAAACTACATTTTTTATAATATATGGACTTTTAGATGAATTTGAACTTAGAATAAGTTTATCTCAACAGATGATTTTCGATTTTAATTCAAAGCTCCGCGCATCGCATAGATGCAACCCGCAAATGAAGACTTGCATGGTTAGTAAGTAATTTTTAAACTAACCCTATTTTCGAATTCTAACAATAAGTAAGTGGGATTGCAACGAGTCACAGAAGATGCAATATAAAATGAAGATTGAAAATGAAACTGATTCTGGCTCCAATATTTTTTAAAGTTCTACGGTCCTTCTTCAATTAGTTTACAGGCCTGAAAAGAAAATTTTCTAGCAAAACCCACACCATGATCACCTTGCTACAGTCAACCTATAAGAATTATATTCATCAATGAGACAAATGATGTAACAAAAGAAAAAATAAAATGTATCAAATCACAATACTTAATAGCACACAAATTGACGATGTATCCATAAAACATAGAATAACATTCCCCATTGTTGGTGGAAAAATATGCAATGCCGCAACACACAACAAATCTACGATGAGGTGCTACATAAGCACCATGCTACATATGAAGTAGCGTGACGCATGAAGTAGCGTCACGCTACTTCATCAGATTTCTTATGAAAGAAGAGAGAGTGTAAGTAAGAAAATTTAAGTTTCGAGATTTCCTTGCTACATGCTCATATACGGTTTTTTGAGAGTATATTACACAGATTATAGATTACCTGTAAAAAATGGAGTGCGAGTCTTTCTGCTGAGGAAAAACAAGCCCAGATAATTTCAAACAATAACTCGGGCTATTAGTGAACATCCTCAAAGCAAATTTTGAAAATACTAACGATGGAAATACCACCAGATGATTTCTTGAGGAATGCGAAATACCGGCAATAATAATGGGATTCGATAAAAATTTGATACATTAGCTAAATTTGATATTAGATATATTGTGTCACAGATACAAAATTAATACAAAAGAATTTGAAAATTATTGCCAAGGAACAACTGAACTGTATGTCCCCTACAATGTACAAAACACTTCGCCATGGAGTAGATATCATAAAAGATGCTATTCTGTCAATAAACCAACTATGTGAAGAGGCTACAGAAGTTCAGAATAAACATTAGTAAACATCAGTATTAATTGGATCATTTAGATTATACTACACAAGAAAATTTTCTACAAAACATTTTGCCATGCAGTAGATATCATAAAAGAAGCTATTCTGTCAATAGACTAAGTGAAGAGGCTACAGAAGTTCAGAATAAACATAAGTAAACATCAATACTAATTAGATCATTTAGATTATACTACACAAGAAAATTTTCTCATGTGGCTTAAAACATGGTTAGCCTGAATGGGTATCTTTTAACTTCTGAACCCCTTATAATGGTCATGAAGTGCAACACAAACAAAAAAAGAAAGTTCTTATTTTCTGAAGCTTTAAAATCATTATAAGAAAGTGAAAGCACTAATGTTAAAATTCATGAAGACTGTAATTGCAATGAAACAAATGAAAGAATGTTTTGATTTATAAATAAGACTTTGTTTTACCACTTTTATCTTTTGAAGAAGAGAGCATGGTAAAAAACATTTTATTCATTTCTCGTATTCTTTCACATTAGCTTTTTTGTAAGCCCTACTTCTGTATACATGGACAAAGCATGTAAATGTGATAACAGGCAAGGATGCTTTTGTTTTTCATGACATTTTTTCATGGTCTTTATTTATTTTTTTGCTCTTTGGGGACTTCCAAGATCTTTTACAATATTAGAAGCATCTATATGGCCTGACTCCCACAAATTTCATTTGGATAACATAGGTCATTATTTCCTCGTCTTTTGATCGAAGATTTTGCAGTGTTGCCTTCTTTCACTTGAATTTAGAAAAGATTTTTTAAGATGATTGGGCCTGACTCATGTAACAGTAACAAGTACTTACATAATATATATCTAATAATTAAAATAAGTTTTGTATCACTTGACAAAAGACTAAATATAAGCAAAAAATAAAGTACAAAATAATAATAAAATAAAGGATTTGTCTCTATTGTGTTTTACATGTATGCAATAAGCAGCAATATAGTGTCGTTTAACCATTCAACATTGTTTTCTATGAATCTTGAATTCATTTTATAAGAGCTAACATTTTTTGTTTGAATTGTGATTTTTAATGATGGAGAGCTTTAGTTTCATCTCAGCTATCTTCAGATCACCTTCAGAATAATTGTTAATGAATTTTGCTTCATAAATTTAAGTTTGTCATCAAATGTTGACTCATTTGAGCATTGCATGATGGCATACACTTCATTTTGAATCATAGACCTCAATCCAGAAGCCCTGTTAACAAAATAAATAGAAAACTAAATAGCAGCATTTTATACCAGAAATTGTAGAAACTAACAAAAAATTCCTTCAAAAATAAGGGAGCAGTTTTGGGCGGCTGATTGTTTTCTAACTATCTTGTATACTAAATACTGCATGTTACACAATAGTTTTCATTACTTAGATATATTTGGAAATATAACAAGATCTTTTCTAAATATTATAGATAATAATATTTATACCACTGTTAATTACAGCTTCGTTATCAACCATATAGACAAATATCGGATGGATATTTAATGTGTAAATTCAGTTTGTATAATGTAATACCCGGTCCAGAATAATCCATAATAACAATAACCACTAAATTGATTAGACACAAAACTACAAGAGATTTTAAAACATATACAATCTAAGCTCATCGGAAGATCATGTGACTACTGTAAGTAAACAGCAACTTCTGACTAATCGCGTCACACACTGTGTTATGCAAGCACCTTGCACATTTTGCTTAAGGATAAAGTAACTACTTAATAATTTGAAGAATATTAAAACAAAATGGGAAATTGACTTTTTTTTTATAATTTTTTGGCCATGTTTTTGGGCTAAATACCATACTGTGCACTTGTTGTTCATATGTATGAATTTTTGAGCCAATATTTTAATTGTAACAAAAAATAAATGACCAGGCTATGAAAAATACTTGTTTAGTAAAAATATGAACCAAACATACTTTAAATATCTACACTTCAGAAATTATAGAAAACAAAAGAGTTAAAAATAGAAAGTGCTGCTAATAATTTACAAAAGCTTACTTTTTAATATATTCCTTTGCTCTAATTCTTCAGCTGTTGGTCTTAAACTTAACCTCCTATATTAAATAATAATAAATGTACATGAAATATGTTTGAGCAATATTTTAAATTCAACAAGTCTAAACAGTTCACAATTTATTCTAAACATATACTATTACATTTTTTATAACATCTAATTTTAATTAAAGATAAATTTTATATTTTAAATTATACTTTAAATAACTAATTATTTTTTCAAAAATTGATATCAATAAGTTTAAATGAAAAACGAATACTAACTTTCTCTTGCTTAAAAAAATAAAATAAAAATAAATAATCCAATTTAACCACACACTCAAAAACAACATGGTATAAACAAAGCTTTTCAAGAAGCTTTTAAAATTGTAGCTTTGCTATTTGGGAAAGTAACTTTGAAAAGTCATTCATTGACACATCATAAAATTAGTCATGTTCTCACATTAATTTATTTTTTCTGTAATTTCACAGGAAATTGTTTTCTTTTGTCATACGATGTTCTTACATTAAAAGTCTGTCCAGTGCAGCCTTTTGTCATAACTTCATGTAGAAACTTATTCTCATCAAATTTCAAATTTGGAAATTTCTTTATATTAAAAACATATTTTATCATTGCTTCACATTTGCACACCTTAATAAAATCAAAAGAATTTTTTTTATATAATACAGAGTCAAATTCTTAAGACTTAAGTCATTAATATAGTAATTATATTCATTATAAGAAAGACAAAAGAATCGCATCATATTTTCCATCATAACACAATTCTATCAATAACCAAATTTAATATAAAGAATTATAAAAATGGGAAAATATAAAAAGAAATTACGTTATTTAAAGCTTCTGATAAATTATTCTTGTAAGCAGAGAAATTTTTATATTCTTACATTCTCATAGTTACTAACTGTAATCAGACATTTTATTTCATAATTTTACAAATCTAAATTTATAAATGGAAAAAAAAATGATATAAAAGTGATTGAAAAAATAACATTAATTCAAAATGTTCCTTATTTATGGAAAATGCAATAAAAATAATAATCAAACTTTGTCAAGTAAGCATCATACTTATCCTTTAATTAAGTCCAATAAAGTAAAGAAATAAATATAAGTTAATGTTTATTGATATGCCTTGTTTAAAAAATGACAGCGTTGGGAATTATGACTGCAGAGAAAAAACCCTTTGCATTGTCATTGTTGGCTTTGCATTCACCTTATTTTTAAAGTCTCACTAATTTCAACAAAATAGTACAGGAAATGGAAGAAAGAAGGTGGACATTTTTGGGAATTCATAAGATTTTAGCTTATCAAATCAATATTTTTTATTTTAAAATCAAGTTTTTTGTAATGCATTTTTCTATAAGACAACCTTATTTTTAAATAAAATTGTGCACTAGTTATATGTGGGCTTGCTATAAAAGGAGTCGCTGTACAAAGAAAATACGGCACAACTGCATAAAAAAAAAGGTTTCTGAAGCAAAGGTTTTATATAAAAGATATTTTTAAAATTATACAGATCTACAGTCAGGAGAAAGTCGGTGAGCAGGGCTGCTTCTTCAGAACATATTAACTTAGAGAGATGGGTTAGAATCACAGCAGATTATACTCTTGACATAATTAGAATTCATTTGAGTCTCTTATTGTTTGTTATTTTCTCTTCAACAACACAAATAAATATATTTGGGGGAAAAATCCCATATTATTATTATTATTATTTTTATAAGCATTAAAACAACTAAGCAATATGAATCATCATTATATGTAATGGATTGAAACAATTTCTCACCGAAACTGAACTGAATATCTGTTCTTGTTTTACTTTTGGCTTTAAAAGGAAATGAAACTTAATAAAATTAAGTTATTAATGTATGTGTGTTCAAAAATGTTACTAACTATAAACAAATATTTTATCTATTGGGACACTTATGCATTATGTATCCATGTATTTAAAAAAAATTGTATGTAAAAAAAGATTTAATATGAAATAGATTTTTCCAAGCCATTACAGACAGACAAAGAAATATTTTTCTTTATGGTAGCATAATTGCTTGTAAGAAATAAGTGCTTATATTCATAAAGAAAACAGGGAGTTTTTTTTTTTTTTTTTTTTTTTTTTTTTTTTTTTTTATATATATATATAAAGGCATAGGATTTCAGAAAATGAAGTTTTGAGCTGATTTTAGGAACCTGATAGATTGAGAAAGATCATGATGAGCAGCAATTTATTATAATAATGTATTATGTTTATTGAAAATGAAAAATGCAATTCAACTAATCAGCTTAATAGTCATGTCTTCCATCTGTATGCTTCTATCTATAAAAATTAGTCTACATTGTTGGGTGGGAGATTTTGTTTTAGGGAAAGGGTGCATTACATTTAGCTTTTAAGTTAATTGAAAAGACATATTTAAAATATCATGCTTAAGACTGTTCTCAAATTCAACATAGCTTTTATCTGATACTTTCTTAAATAAATTTTCATTCATAAACACATAAGGCTGGCAAGTTTTTTTAATAAGAAGTTATAGAATCAAATAATGTTCTCAATTTTCTCACAAATACATATAATCTTTCAGAAAATACTAAAGTTGATGTTTTAAACTGAATTTTGTTATCTGGCAACCAAAGAAAGGTCATCCTGCATATATTTACTCAAGTAGTACTTATAACTCAATAAAGCTTTTGAAAATTAAAAAAAAAGCTATTCAATTTAAAATCTCATTCTCTTTTCTTTTAAGAAAAAAATTCTGATATTGCTTATCTTATTTGTGCAAAAAACTCCAAAAGAAATAACATTTAAATTAATATAAGCAAAATCATGATCAGGATATTTTTACAGGGTATATATTCTTTTTAAAAACATAAAAATCCTGGATGATTTAGCTTAAAGAAAATATCAATAAAACAATTGAAATCATCAATAAGACAATTGAGAGCTTCAGATCTTTTGCAGAGTTTTCATGGAGTAGACAAAATATCCTCATCACTCAGCTACAATTTGTTCACTTCACATTTTTTTTTTTTTTTTTTTTTTTTTTTTTTTTTTTTAATGGTACATAGAGACATTCATGTTGCTTCAGCTGTTCTTTAAGTGGCTTTGGAAATCTGTATTTTCAAAGACTTTGCAGCAGCCTCTGCTTTAAAGATATTAGTTACATTATTCCCTTTTTCAAATGCTTGAAAATGCAATGTTTTCCTTTTTTTTAATATGGATGTCATATTAGAATAGCAAAGTTGATAGTAGCATTCAATCACATATGATAAGCAATGATTAAAACAGTTAATTAGTATCAGAACATAGAAAATCAAACACACAATATTTGGGAGAGAAAAAAAACATCTGGTAAACACAAAAACAAAAAACAGAATGCATTTTTCTCTCTTCTTTTTTTATGTGTGTTGCATACAACAGAAGCTAACAACATTAAGATGATGTGAAAATCAAATGAACAAGTCTGTTTCAATAATGACCACAGGAGAAAATATTCTTATGGTCCTTTTCATTATAGGTAAACATTATTGCACATTGTATCAGAGATGCACCTGAGTTTTGCAAAATATTATGGTGTGTGATAAGAAACTGGAATTGAAGATAGATACTAAAAAAAACATCATTGTAACAAACAACTCACAGTGACAACTTAGAACCATTTTTTATGAGATTAAAAGCATTCGAGCCTTTAAATATCTTTTTAAAATACCTGAATTAAAGCAAATTTACTATTTTCCATAATTGGCATGTCATCAGATACTGTCTACATATCTTCAGATAAACATTTGTAATCATCCTCATATGAAAGAGCCTTTTTACATACAAATTGAATTAATTTTGTGAACCATTTTCACTTTTTTTGGAAAATTTCATTATGACATGTCACTTTTGAAATAAGTGTACAAAGTATTTATAATTAATTGACAAATATTATTGAAAAGTCATACCTAATTAATTGGTTGCCTACTGTTTCCCATAAATCTTGACGTTCCTGCTCACTTTGAAGATGAATAATATTTTTATTTATTAAATCTTGACGCTCTGGTCTTTGAGCTAATTTCATTGCTAAGTAATCTTTTCGAGCAATTTTAGCAACTAATTTACCTATATAAGAAAATGATACTTCAGTTAAAATACAATATTTTATTAATGTAATGAGAATACAAAATAACTAGCAAAAAGTCAAATATTTGCAAGTAACATGAAAATTTCTCATTACAAAATGATCAGTATAACAATAAACATTTTAGACTATAATCATTAAAATATGAAAATTTAACCTAAAAGACTAATTTGAATAATAAGTTTACATTACATATCAAATTTTACTATAGTTATTTCTATATAAACCAAATGTAATATTATGTATTTCCCAATGTTATTAAGTAATCTAAATTTTAAATTTGTAAAACTCTTTACAGCGGGAGAAAGTGCAACCTGATAGTGAATAACATAATTTTTAAAAAATCCCTGTCGGCTTGACCTATAGGCGGAGGTAGCTTACGAAGTTTTCATTTCAACAACAAAAAATAAAATATTATTAACGATAAACCCAGTTTAACTACTTTATTTAGCCACTTTGGAAAAATTTTTAGTTTCATTTTTCAGAAAGAACTGATTTTTTCAAAATCCCCTTAAACAAAATTCGGCTCAAATGCCCATTTTGAAAAAATTTTTTGAATATATATTCTGACTTTATTAAAAAATCGACCAATACGCACATTATACAATTCCTAAATAATAAAAAAACTGTCAATTGAATGCGATTGAGAGCAAAATTGAATTTAAAAGTGAGTCATAAAATAACCAATTTGTTATTTGAATACATCCTCAATTCTTTAATCATCATCGCTTTGGGATTTTTTTTTTTTTTTTTTTTTTTTTTTTTTGCAAAGGGCCCACTTTGACAGCTTTTTAAAAATATATATTTAGCCATTATCAAAAAATTGATGAATACGCCCATTATATAGTTTCTAAATAACAAAAAAATGTCAATTGAATGTGTTTGAGAGCAAAACTGGATTTAAAAATGAGTCATAAAATAACCAATTTGTTATTTGAATACATCCTCAATTCTTTAATCATTATCGCTTCGGGAAATTTTGTGCAAAGTGCCCATTTTGGCAGCCTTTTTTGAAATATATTCAGCCTTTATCAAAAAACTGGCCAATTCGTCTCACTATATAGTTCCTAAGTAAGAGAACCTTTAAATTGGATTTGTTTGAGAACAAAAATGGATTTAAAAATGACTCAGAAAAAACGCAATTTGTTATACTTCCTCAATTTTTCAATCACTGGGAAATTCTGTTCAAAATACCCTTTTTGGCAGTATTTTTTGAAATATATTCTGTCTTTATCAAAACACTGGCCAATACGTCACATTATATAGTTCCTAAATAAGAGGATCTGCCATTTGGATTCGTTTTTAAATCAAAAATGAATCAGAATTTAAGCAGTTTGGATTTGAGGTTTTTTTCTCCAACTCCTATTTTTGTTTTATTTTTGATATAAGAATTGACCCTATGAAAAACTTGTTAATATAAAAGTTGTAGATATTATTGAGAAGATGTAAAATAAATTTAATTAGATTTCATTGCTTAAGAATTGAGTAAGTTATGGATTTTTTCTTTTTTCTCCCCCTTTTTCTCTTCGTCTTTTATTTTTTTCATCGGTAAAAGTTGGTCCTATCAAAAACTTGTAAATGCAAAAGTTTTAGATAATACTGAGTACATTTATAAAAAATTTAGTTGGATTTGATATCTTGAGAATTGACGAAGTTACGATTTTTTCTCCCAAAAACCCTGTTTTTTTCGCCCCTTGAGCCTATTTTTAACTTCATCAAAAATCTGTCATGCATAAACTTTTAGCCCATTTTTTAGAAGTAACATAAAATTTAAACTCATTCGATATCTATTTTCATTAAGAAATTATCACGTTTTTTCTGTTTTCACAAAAACCCTCCCTATTTCCATCCCCTTGGTCCGATTTTGCCCATTAATGAACTCAACCGAGATTTTATGCCGCTTGATTTTATGTAAAAGTGTGAAGAAGATCTGAGCATAATTATGGAAGTTATCGTGTCCAGAAGAAAGTGATATACACCGATAGATATAGATAAACTTTTTTACTGATGGTAGTTTTCGGGTCTAGGAGTCATGATCGGTGTAGATCTGCAAAAAATTTTCAGAAATTCCAACATGGGAGAAATTGCAATAGGTAGTATTACATACGAAATCTACCTAAAAATTATACATCAACTAAGCAGTCTCTTAAAATTTAAATTAAAAAACACATTGAAAATGGTTAACTTGTAAAATGCATTTTTTAAAAGAGAAAAATGTAATATAATCTGAACGTTGATTCTTTAACAAAGATGTTTCTTGGCAAGATGTTGGTGGTAGAAAGTTATCTACAGGTAACTTATTGCATCTGTTATTGTGATTAAAATGCTTTGTGTTTGACCATGTATTCTCACTGTCTATTTTGAGTTTTTTGAATTACGATTAATCTTAGTTACAGGAAAAGTCTTTTTCCTTATAATAAGAAACTAGTGTTATGGAAGGATTAAGAAAGCTTTTAAAAGATTTAAGATTAAAAGCTGTTCTGGACACAGTAAGAGAATATAATATTAAAGCAATAATTAATATTATAATATTATTTATTATATAATAATAAAGACAAATATAAAATTATATTTTGAGAAGTAACTTATTTAGGTCTTTAGGTTTTCTGGTAATAGTATTACACTTGATGAAGATAAGGTAAAAGCAAGAAAAGGAATAAAGCCACCAAAAAAATATTAAAAAGCTAGGAAGATTTCTAGGTATGATAACATATGTTTTTGACTTATACCTAATATTTCAGATAAAACATGTGTTCTGTGAGATTTGTTAAGAAAAAACACCTTGTAGTCTTGGAATGCTGTACATGACAAAACATTTATCAAAATAAATTCTATGGGGAAAAAAAAAAAAAAAAAAAAAAAAAATTGCAGTATTTGATGCAAATTGTGATGCAACTCTCTAAGGTGATGCTTCACAATCTGGTTTAGAAGTTGTTAATTGACAAAATATATTGCCTATGGTGTGCGCTTCTAGAGCTCTTACTGATACTCAGAAAAATTATGCACAAATAGAAAAAAAAAAAAAAAAAACTTTAGTTTTGGTACTATAGTGAGAAAAATATCAGTATTTATATGGAAGATCATTACTTACAGTAAAAAGTTACTATAACCTTTGAAGCTATTTTCGAAAAACCTTTAAATAATTCTTATTTCCATTTACAAAGGATAATTCAATTGCAACTTTGTTCTTACAAATTAGTTTATAAACCTACTAAAGAATTGTTGTAGGCTGATATCTTATCAAAAACATATTTAGTGGATTTTGATGATATTTTTATAGGTGAAATTGATAGACATGTAAGGATGATTACTAATTAACTTCCTGCAACTCTTAAGGGTATGGGGAAAGTTTTCAAATTGGAACTTAGAAGGAAGTCTTACAACTTGCCATGAAATTTGTTAAAATTGGTTGACTCATTAAAAAGGCAGATGTACCAGACAGTGGATATAGTTAAATTATATTTTTATTTTAAAGAGAAACTTAGTGAAACAAAGGTATTTTATTTAAGAATTCCTGCATTGTAGTTCTAGCAAATCAGAGGAAAGAAATGTTGAGGAAAATTCATTGCACTCATCCAGGTATTAGAAATTATGAAAACAGAGCTAGAAAACAGTTATTTTGGCTGTGTATGTCAAAATATGTATAAAACTTCATAAATTATGGATAAAACTTGCTTGAGCTGCCAAAATACAAATACAAAAGAAGTTTTGAATGGTCCTGGGAAATTTAGTTTATTTAATTTGCATGGCAAAAAAATACTTTATAGTAGTAGATTATATTAGCACATTCACCGAGGTAGAACTACTTAGAGAAATTAAAAAAAAAGTGTCATAGTTACACTTTAAGCTATATTTTCAAGATATGGAATTCCAGTTATTGTGTATTTTAACGATGGACTGCAATTTGGTAGCAAGCTATAAAATAAATGTCCAAATCAGGAGCACTTTCAACACAAGAGATCTAGCCTTCTTTTCACTCATAAGAATGGTATGGTGGAAAAACACAATCAAAAAATGAAGATTTTATAAAAGTCCTTACATGACAACAAGGATATTTTTTTCAGCGTAGTGAAATGTAAAAATGTACCAATTTCAAATAAGCTGCAATCATCTACTAAGATGTTTGACAGAAAAATCGGAGGTATTTAAGCACATAGAAAAGATTTTTCCAAGAGATTTCTTTAATGGAAAAATAAAAGACTAATTTTTTCCAATTTTATAATTACGATGAAAGAGTAATAAATATAAATTTCACCAAAACATAACCTTAGGAATCTGTGACTGATGCAACAGGATGCAATGGCTGACTCAAACTCAAGAAAACTTTTTTCTTTTTCTAATATAATTTCTTTTTCACTTACTGCTATGTAACTTTTTGAGAAAGAGAGCATGAAAGATGTTTCCTTTATATTTAATTTAATGTTGTTAAATGTATTCATTCATATCTTTCAAACAAAGATACATAATAATATGGAATTTTCCTTTAAGATCCAAGCTATTTTAAAGTATTTAGTAAAAGATGGATCATTTATTTATATTGAAAAATAACTATTAAAAAATGTGCCTAACTTCTTAACAGATTGGATTTAGATATTTTATCAGATATCATGGAATCACTATGGATTACAATGCTGACGTCATCTAAGAAGGGGTAAGATCTAATTTTCTTACCTTTCATTATTGAATGCATTTATGTACAATCCTGAGGGGGGGGGGGGGAATCCCTTACTAATTTTGCAACAAATTATCATAGAAGAAAGTTACAGACACTAAACGACTGGAAATAAATTTTATTTTTAAATGATGTAGATAAAATTTGCTTAGGGGTTCATCTACATATCAAAACAAACCCAAAATTTTGTTTTTTCAATAACAATAACCCAGTTTGACATTATAAATAAATTCAACACTCTTCAACAAAATTTTCATGAAATTCATATGATAAGTTTTAAAAACATGAATTATTTTAAAATGAGCATATTTTAGTGGCTGTATCCATATGGAAGTTTGGTTCGCAATTACTGAAATGATACAGAATGACTGTCATTTCTATTAATATATTATTTCTAGCCAGTACGACTATTTCATTTGCTTAATGCAGTTTGACTATCGCCAGCTCAAATATTTCAATAAAATAAGTAATATATATATTTTTTAAATCATGCTTTTCTACACATCATAGATAGCCCCTTAAACAATCATTTTGAAGTTTTTTAATGATAATTAAAAAACTACTTGAAAGAGAAGTTTAAAATTGAGAATTTGGATAAAACTTGACATAATAAATATAAATCTATCAAAAAATTGCAGGTTACAATTCATTTTTCTTAAATATTAATTTCATAATTGAAATTGTAAAATTTTTAAAATTACAAATTCAATGTACTTATGTTTGAGTTGTCTAATATTATAACCATACACAAAATTATCGGATAAGGATCATAATTTGAGGAGATATTAAAAATATGAAAATGCAATTTAACATTAGAAGATGTAAATTTTGAATATTCATAATTCAAAAACTTGCCATTCAAATGACTATAAATTCCATCTCTATGGCATTTCTATGAATTCCATATTGAGCTGAATATTAATTTAATAATATTGATTTAAAATATATTGTAAAAATTCGGTGTTGCTATTTAAAAAAAAAATTGTCAGGTTTCGATTTATAGATGGCCCCTTAAGCAATCATTATATTGTATATACATCATTATAAAGTAGACTTTATTTCCAAACATCTGTAACTAGTAACTAACTTTTTTCTATTATAATTAATTGCTAAGTTAGTAAGGGGTGTTTAGTTTTTTTCCCAATGACAAATTTGGAATTTTACTAAAATATAATAATAAATAAACATTTATGAACATATACCTGCTCTTTTCTATAGAAAATGTCAAAGTTAGAGGTTAAAAATGCCATTTTTCATGAAAAGTGAAATGCTGGTATATTTAGAGCACTACATCTCTTGCAAACAACATCATCTTAAAATTCTTTCAGCAAAAACTGTTAGTGTAACCATATCTACTTATTAAAATTTGTTTCCATGGGGCATTGTTATTTATATTGTTATGTTGCCACAAAGTAAGTCAAAATGATGTTTTTCTCCATTTTCCGCACTTAATATATTATTTAAGCAATAGTACCCCCAAACTTTTTCTTATAGAATATGAAAATGTACTACTAGGACAAGCAAAATAATATAGTACTGTACCAAGATATTGTTGCTGTTAGCAGATATAACCTGTTAAATACACAAAATTTTCAAAATCTGCAACATTTAAAGTAATGTTATTTCAAATAAGCGCCACAGTTAAATAAAACAAAATATGTCACTCACTAGGTGAATGTATGTACAAAAACATGGAAAAGAAAAAAAAAGTGGGACCTCGTGATACTTTTATTTTAACCCTCTAAGCGTTTGGAACATAATATTGCATTCACTAAGCTCCAGGTTTCACTGCAATACGAGCAATATTTAATATAAGATAATTCTATAGATTTAATAAATTTTCAAGACATTTTATAATGATTAATACTCTCAAGGATTACATTCATATATGTAATTAGTTTTTTTATATAATGTTGAAATAACTATGTTTTCTGAGCATTTAAAGTGAAATGCAGAGAAAACAACATTACAATTTTACCCATTTGCAAGACACTCAGAGGGTTAAAAAATGACTAAAGTTAGAAGAAAAGCAATGTCCATTATCACATTTTTCCCCCAAGAGAAAATGAAACATGCTATTTCTCTTTCGGAAGGGGCAACAAAAAAGGGATATTTCATTTTCTCATAGGGTAAAAACACAGAAAGAGGAATGAAAAATGGGATTTTTCATTTTCTGATAGGGAAGAAATATTATCATTGACATAATTTATTTCAAAATTTTGTCATTTTTTTTTAAATAAAAATATCACAAGGACCTGCTTCTTTTTCTTTTCCATGTTTTTGTACATATATTCACCTAGTGTGTGACATATTTTGTTTTATTTAACTGTGGCACTTATTTGAAATAACATTACTTTAAATGTTGCAGATTTTGAAAATTTTGAGTATTTAACAGGTTATATCTGCTAACAGCAACAATATCTTGGTACAGTACTGTATTATTTTGCTTGTCCTAGTAGTACACTTTCATATCCTATAAGAAGAGGTTTGGGGTACTATTGCTGAAATAAGATATTAAGTGTGGAAAATGGACAAAAATGTCATTCTGACTGTACTTTGTAACAACATAACAATGTAAAGTAACAATGCCCCATGGAAACAAATAAATTTCAATAAGTAGGTACGGTTATACTAACAGTTTATGCCGAAAGAATTTTGGGATGTTGTTGCTTGCGAGAGATAGTGTTCTAAATATACCAGCATTTCACTTTTCACGAAAAATGGCATTCACAACCTTGAACTTCGACATTTCCTATTGAAAAGAGGAAATTTTGTTAGAACTTCAAAATTACAGATTATTCATCAAATATGATCTACTTCAACATGTAAAAAAATCAATCAAATCAAAAAATACAACTATCACACTTTGTCTGATTTTCAAAATAAGGACTTTTAAAGCAACAAAATAATTACAAAGTAGATAACAGCTACAGAAAACCCTATTTTGATAGGAATGCAACAAAATTGAAACAGTTTTCAAGTCAATATAAAGTTTTTATTACAATGAGGAGGAAAAAAAAAATATGAAATATAAACAATATTGTGTTGAGTTCAATGTCTTTTTCTTATAAATATTCAAGAGAAGATGGAAAAAAACAAGAAAGAAATTTTAAGAGATGTGAACAAGATGAATTTTCAAGTGGAGAATGAACATAAATTCATTAATGAAAGAACAGAAATTGTACCTGACGAGCTGCCCAATAATGGACAATAATATTCATTTATGACCAGTGACAAGATTGCTAGTCTTGAATAAGTAAAGAATAAGTTCCAGATTTAACAAGTCAAACTGTTAAACAACCTGGATACTTAAAAGACTTTAAAATAGCCGTTAACTGTTTCAGTTGAACATTAAACTTTAAAATGTGCTTAATGTTTTTTTTTTTCACTCTAGATTTTCAGAGCAGATATAATGCATCATCTTTACTGTTGTCATAACTGATGTATGTCATCTTGGATGTTGATGTGTGGCTCCACATAGATTTTACACCATTAACATTCTTTCTGTGTCCATCTGGAATTTTTGTTATAAAAGTTCTTTGTGTTTGACTGTGCTTTCTCAATGTCTATTTTAGATAAAAGCATTGCAAATTTTTTTTATCAAAAATAGCAAAAATGAAATTATATATAAAAAATTTAAGAAATTAGAAATAACAGAACTAAACTTTACCTTTTAACCCTTTAACGATCATAGTATTTTCATTGCTAAAATGTCGAAATAAATGAATGACACCGGTAATTAAGAACAAATATATTTTTAAATAAGAAAACGTGATTTTTCACATACAAAATAAAAGGGGTATTTTTCGATAAAAATACCGGTGTCAGTGTTGCGTATCGGAACTAAAATTTTGTGGTTTCGTGGCGAAACCAATGAACGTTAAAGGGTTAAAAAAACATACAAAATTTTCATACTTTAGAAGTAATTTTTATATTTCATCTAAAAATAAAAAAATATTTCACAGCAAATTCTAAAGAAACTTGTGCATATTTATAAAATTTATGCTTTAAATTGTTTTCTATACTTACAATTTTCATCATCTCCATAATAATCTCTCCAAAATAATAAGTTCTCTAACTGACTATTGGAGGAATTTAATACACCAAGCACACTACCTATATGCATAAAAGGTAGAGGCCTATTTTCTTTGTTTTCTGGACTAATAAATGGTGGACTACCAGCTAAAGGCACCTTAGCAATTTTTAACCTGAAAATAGACAAAATAATTAATTCATCATGCAATATTTTAAAAAATATATTGAAATCAACAAGTTAAAAGTAGAAAATTATGCTTAATTTATGCTTAATAAACTTACAATTTGCATAAACGGGAAAATATTAGGATACAAAAGACAGTATTGAGTATCAAGGATACTGTCAGTATAACAAAAAATGTCCCTAAATTACAATTTGGCTAAGTAGCTGGCAGAATACAGTTTGACTGTTTTCTTTACAAACAAAAAGCACAAAAACTATGAAAAGTGCATATATAATTTTAAAAAAAAATTAAGAACTAATAAAGAAACATGGCATTCTGAAAAGGCCTTCTCTTTCACAGGATGACTCTTAGACTTTATAATTTTTAATTAAACCATATTGATTGATAATAATATCTCTTGAATTGACATTTTCCAAACAGAAAAAAAAAGTACAGACTGGGAACCAGGCTCAAGACATTTGGGTTACATATTGTCTGTGCCCTTGCCTATTGTGGACATTGAATGTCTGGATCAACAACTGGCAAACATAATTCACTCAAACAAATCTATGGATATAGTATCTGGTTGGTTATCTGAAACAACTAAAAAGAATAGGCCACAAGTACTGCAGTAAAGGATCTATTATCTGTAATCTTCAGGACTGAGGGTTTTTCACACATTTTGGAATTTTCTGGATTTCAGGTCCTTCTGAAATTCTGAACCCCCTCCCTCCCTGCTCCCCTTGAAATACGCAATTTTTCAAAAACATAAAAATGTCAAAATTAAAACAATACCATGTAGAATATGAATAAAACTTATGTTTTGGATGTTTTAAAATTATGTAAACAAAAACTATTGCATTATTAAAAGATAAAAAAGAGAAAATAAAACTAGTTGGATGTGGCAATCCTAGAACTTTCTTCTATCTCATATGTTTTAATACTTCCCAAAAAATTAAACATACCAGCGTCACCAGTTAGGTAATTTACTCCAAAATCTAATCGGCAACAACTTACTTCAAGTTCTAACTGAATATGAAATTTGATAAAAATCAGTATATTAGTATTTGAGATAGAATCATTACAGAAATGGCAAAAAATAAAACTGGATAGAAGTGCCACCTGTTGAGTTATTTACTCCAAAAATGGAAGAATACTAATATACATAAGGGACTAACAGAATCTGAAGTTTCATGAAAATTCATGCATTAGTTCCTTAGATAGAGCTATAGCGATAATCATGAATGATGCCGCATAGCAGTGCTACCTGTTGAGCGATCTACTCCAAAAACTGAAGAATACTAACATATATCAGGGACTAATTAAATCTGAAGTTTGATGAAAATCTATGGATTAGTTTTTGAGATAGAGCTATTGTGGCAATTTCTGGTGAGCTGATGTACCACAGCAGCGCCACCTGCTCAGTGATTTGCACCAAAATGTAATCAGTACTAAGTCATATCAAGTACTAACTAAATATAAAGTTTTATTTAAAAAATAATCCATGCACTATGGCTATTGTGGAAATTGTAAATAATGCAGCATAGCAGCGCCACCTATTGAGCGATATACACCAAAAACTAATCAGATCTAATTTATATCAAAGTCTCACAGAATCTTAAGTTTTGTGAATGACAGACAAACAGACTCACATTTTGTAAAAACATGTTTTTCAGGTTCTCCGACTCCTAAAACATGTAAATCCATCAAAAACTGGATTTTGAAAATTTTCATGAATCCAATGCTTTCTTCTTGTAAAGATAGAAGAGATCTATCTATTTTGCTTATTCATCATACGTAGTATAGGGTTTCAATTTCTTTCAATTGTTTTAAAAATTTAAAAATGACGGATCTGCACATTTTAGATACTGGAGATTTCCAAAAAACATTTTTAGAAAAAAAAAATTGTCCATCTGTCTGTCTGTAAAAGCTTTATTTCTCAAACAAATTGAGATAGAGATTTGAAATTTTGTATGCACTTAGTATGTAAGAATGGGACGAAGCCTATTTAATATCAGTAACCTCGATTATCTGAAACTATTCTACCAAAAAGTTTGCTCTGATGAAAAGTACATAAAAAATTTTGACATTTTTTATTTAAAGGAGTGGACATAAAACACCATAAAATAACACAAATTTAACATAAAGAACTAAGTTGATCGGATTATTAGTTACCGAGATATTTTTAATCCTGTTTTCAACATTCTTCAAATTTTCATGAACCTGTATTTCATTCAAATTTCAATTCAAAGATATATTTTAATTGGAAAAAATGCATTTAATCTGACACAGTTAACTGTTTGTTAATATGATTAGACTTTTTGGAGTTATAAGGATTTTTTTTTTTTTTTTTTTTTTTTTTGATGCAATTCGATACTACTTGAGTAGTTTGGCGCTTTATATAATTTGTCGAAATGGGTTCATCAGCAATTTATTTATAGAGCATTATAATGTATACTAAAAATATTTAAATATATGTCTAAATTTTGTTTTGGAATTGCAATGCATTTTATAAATAGTTTACACATGCTTTATTTTCATATATTATATTATGCACATCCATGATTGGTAAGTATTACGGTGGCACCCAATGACAAGTTTTTCTTTACAGCCACATAATTTATATAAAAATTTTGATATTCATTTTTAATAAATCTTATTTCTTAAATAATTTTGCATGCAGACCATGCAGGAAAATTTTTTAAATGACGATTTTCATACATTCTGTCAGAAAAAAATTAGAAACTGTGAGCAGATTGACTGCTTTAAAATGTGTGAGAAGGAAGAGAAGATAGAAGCGAATAAAAAGAACTCTTCTATTATATGTATATTCAAATAATACTATGTTATAATTATAATACTTTTTTGGAGGAGGGAAGGGAGGAGAAATATCAGAGATGACTTTTTTTAAAGGAATCATAATATATTAATTTTAAACTAAAATTTGACAAAAAGATTATTTTTTCTTAATTTTGAGAGTAGAAGACGACTAAAAACGTTTAATTAAACATTTTTGTGCACCAAAAGATCTTTGCAGCCCTTTTAATCTTATATTTGTTCAGTACTGAATCTAGACCAATTAGCAGAGTCAACGCCCAGTAACCTTGCCCTTATTTGGCACATCTCTTTGGATATTTTTCTTTTTCAGTCATTAGAAAATATATCATAAAATATGTCAATCAGCCGTAGAAAAAAAATCATGAATTTCTTCTATTGTGTGAAGGAAGAATATTATGAAATTCATCGATCTGTCACAGGATAAAATTGTGAAATTTGTTAATCTGTCACGAGGGGGGAAAAATGACAAAATTTGTCAATTGGTCACAAGAAAAATTTGCAAAGTTACCAATTCGTCACAAGAAAATATAGTGAAATTTATCCAACTGTCAATCATTCGCAAAAAGTGACCATGAAATCCAAATATGATTCTGAGTAAAAGAAAAATTCTGAAATTCATAGCAAAATTTCTGTAAGGTTACAGCAGAAAAAGGGGGGAGGATCTTCTCCCGACACTAATTATATTTCTTTATATTATGATAAAATAGCATGAAATTCATTTGTAGGTCGCTAGAAAATATTAGGAAATTTTTTGCTTGGATGCAGGAAAAAAGCGAATTACGTCAATCAGTCGCAAAAAGTAACCATGAAATTCAAATATGATTCTGAGTAAAAGAAAAACTCTGAAATTCACAGCAAATTTTCTGTAAGGTTACAACAGAAAAAAAGGGGGGGGATCCTCTACCGACATTAATTATTTTTGTTTCGGGTTGAGTAAACTTTGCTTTTGGTTTGAATCGATTTCAGGGTGAGTGTAGATCCTTGCAAGTTATGTTCCAGTTAAACCCAATTTTTCAAAAGTTATTCAGTATATTATTTCAGATTAAAAACAATACGTATAATAATAAATAGAGATATTTTTGTGTGTGTGGTTCTCTGACCGCAGAGTTTTTTCTATGACCTTTTGAAGAAATTAATATTTTTTTCTGCAATCTTTTGAAGAATTCGCGAGCTGTTTCACAAAGTTTGTGTTTGTTTTTCAAGAGCCTTTGATGAAATTTGCATTTTTCTGTGATCCTTTGACAAAATTCACTTTTTTTTGAGAACTTTTGACGAAATTTACAGGTTTTTTTGTGATTGTTTGATAAAATTCACTTTTTAATGATAATTTTAAAAAATTTGTCCATGATCTTTTGGTGGAACTCGCATTCTTCTCCGATCCTTTGATGAATTCGCTGTTTTCTCCTAACATCCTTTGTTGAAATCAGAGTGTTTTTTTTTACAATTTTTTGACAAAACATGCATTTTTTCTCCTATCATTGGCAAAAGCTGCCTTTTTTTTCTCTTTGTGATCCTTTGACCAAAAACTGCATTTTTTCACTGATATTTTGACTAAATGAGCAATTCTTTGATGAAATTCAGTTTTTTTCTACAATGTTTTATGGCAAAATTTATTTTTCTGGCAACCATTTGTTGAACACTTCATCAGTAAATTGTGCATATCTTAGGATTATTGTTTGTTGTAAGCTTAAACTGTTCCTGTACTAAGATTTCTTCCTTTTTTTAAAAAACATATGACTTTTATAATTTCAAGTATTTTCATAAATTTACTATTTCAATTTGCTTCAAAAATTACACTTTTGATGCATTTAAGAACTCTAAATTGATAAAACAGTGTAGTGAGAATAATGTAATAAAGTTTTAAAATGTTTATTTAACAATTAATGTTTTTTTAAGAAAAATTCTTTAAAGGAGACACATTATTTACACGTTTAGCATAGTTTAATAAGATGTGGGAAATGACAGTAAGTTTGATATAACAAATGTAATTAAGAGCTAAATCCGACAACCCTACAAGGTTCAGACATGCAAATCTAGCCTTGACTTACAGTATCATTAACAGACTAATATATAGGTACCATAAGAAAGTAACTAAAAGTAAAAAGGTGCATAAGTATTGCCTTGCAACTACTCTTAAAAATGTGTGAGAAAATCAGAGTATCTGAGATTCTACGAAACTAAAAACTAATAAAAAGAGCATCAAACATTGGATAGCCTCACAAAATGCAATTTTCAAGCTATTTTAATTATAACTGATTAGAATGTTTTTCCAAAAAGTTGGTCAAAATTCAGATTTACCAGCCACATTGACTGGTAAAATATTTTAACTTCTGCTAAGCCTCACTGGAATAATAACCTACCTGGTAAGTAACTAGGAAATGAGTACTTTGTGAAACAGACTTTATTCATAGACTTTTGAGGGAAACACTAAGAGGAAATTATTTTTTTTATGGTACTTTGTCTATAGTTTTTTTTTTTTGGGGGGGGGGGGGGGTATCTTTTATAAAATAAACTGTTCAGATCAACTTTCCTTTAATCACTCTTCACATTCTAATATATTCTAAGATGAGACCATTTAATTAAGAATATTTTACTCAAAATATTTATTAACATAGGCATTTCTAACAAAATGCAGTATGATAATTGGGATTAAACAATATAAATCTAATCAAAGAAAATATAAATCTTAACTCACAGAAAATTTTCACAATGCTTTGAAATTTTCATATGAAAAAAAAAATTAAACATTTCAATTTAACTAGGTGTAAGCTTACATAATGAAAATATCCCCTAATGCAAGTAAATAAAAAGTTAGTGCATTGAAATGTAATCTCAGAGACGAAAAATCAACTTCATATAAATTATAGCTTCATCCTGCTTTTTACTTCTATTTATATAATATGCTTTTAGAAAATGTCAACACTGACAAATTTTGAATCTAACAACAGTAAGAATGTCAAATGCACTGTTAAGTTCCATAATCTTTCAATTGCATGTAAAATAGGATTAATCTGATATTGATAGTTATGCATGTATGTATTATTTAATTTGTAGCTATTTGAATTATTCACAAATTCTGGAAAATATAAAAAGGTATGCATACTAATTAATCTTATGTATTCATATAACATTTTCTGTGTTACGAGCTATGGATATATAATGTTAACATTTTAGAAGGGAGGGGGTTGGGGATGTGGCACACAATATCATAAAATATCTCCAGGGGGAGGAGAGTTGTCTTTTGTTATGAATATCTTTTTTGATCCAATAAAAATTTTCTCTTTTTATTTGTAACATGGACTTTGACTCAAATAGCATATTATCTTTTTTTAGTCTTATATTTTATGAAAATACAGAGTTATTATTAAAATCTTTAAATTATTATAAATTTATTTTATTCCAAAACATAAAATACCCCAATGTCTGACATTCTTATTCTTCCTCATATGTGTATACATACATAATCACAGTCTGAGAAACCATATGTGAAATATATTTGAAATGAAGCTTATGTTTACTAATAAATGAAAACAGAAAGAATGTTGTCCACTTGTTTTATTGATAAGAATTTCTATCTGTGCCCCTTCCTCCTCTGTTCGGAGCAACTGCAACAAGATTATTATTGAATGCATTATATAACAAAAAGCTATCATAAAATACTTTTAATAGTAACTGTTTATTTTAAGTGTCATTTGATATAAAATGATATTTTATTGACTTCATTTTATTTGAATCGATAAAGCATGCAAAAAGTAAGTTAAATAGTTTTGTATATTGGTCTAAACAGAAAAAATAAATGCTAAAAATCAAAAGAATTTTACACTTTGATGATGATGATATCATTACCAGGGGGGAGGGAGGGGAGGGTCAAGGAATGATAAACATGGGGACAATCTTGTTATAAGTTTTTTAATTACCAGCCCCCTATATTTTTGATACACTAAAATATTTGAGAGGGCAGAGTTTCAGTAAAAAATTAGTGGGTTATCTGATTTAAAAATTGTCTGTTATAAAATTAAAATAGTAACTGTAATATAAAAGCACCAAATATCATCCTGGATATAATGTCATTGTAACTATCATTAAAATAATATAATCATAAATAAGTCTCAAGTACAATTGGATTAAAATCTAATTAGAAAATTTCCTGTTTCCATTACACGTTAATTGTAACTAAAATTTCTAGTTTCTATTACAACAACATAATGATAATAATAATCATCTCAAATACACTTAAAATCAAATATATAATCTAAATTTACCATTTGCATTAAACATAATTGTAATTAAAATTTCACAGTTACAGCATTACCGCATTGCAATGAGAATCTTAACCTTCTGCATTACAGTTTCAACCATATCTTAGTAAAAAAAATACCATTAGAATTATCTGTAATTATATGTTCTCAATTATAATTACAATTATAACAATGACAATCTCAGTATTTATAATTAAAGATAATCATAATTATATTTTTCTCAATTACAATTATTACATATTGGTAAATAGCTTTTATAGTTGTGAATGCAATGTTATTTGAATTTCAAATTCAGATTATAATTGCATGTAATCATAATTATAATTTTTTTCAATTAAAACTACAATTATTATAAAGATAATCATAGAATTTATAGCTACGATTACAATGCTAATTGAATTTTAAATTCAAATTATAAATACATGTAATTGGAATTATAATCCCTGGCAGGCCATTACATTGTAATGAGATTACACAGTAATTAGATTATGAATTTGCCCAACTCTGGCCAGAAATAAGTAATAGTCTGATTGGATTATGTCCGACGAGTAAAGAGTATGGGGCAGTACTTCCCAGCACAGTATTTTGATCACATCCTTGGTTATGTTTGCTGTATGAAGGCTGGCATTATTGTGGAAGAAAAATAATCTTCTCAACACTGGCTGCTTTTGAAACACAGCAGCTGAAAAATTTTGAAAGTATGATGAGTAGAAGCTGGTTGTAAAGGTTTTCCCACTTTTTAAGAACTCATAAAAAAGCAATCTATATCAGCACTGGTCCACCAAACAGTTAGAATTATCTTTTTGTTGATCAGTGTCCAGTTTGGTGGCCAATGAGACAGAACAAGAAGTCAACCAATGTTGTTTTCTCTTCTGGCTATCATATATGACCCATTCCCATTTTTTATCACATGTCAATATTTGGTGAAGGACCAAGGCTCTGTTGTAACATAATAGCAATGACAAGCAGATGTTTAACTGCCAGAACTTGTTTCCCTCAAACAAACATGAAACATTTTCCCGAGTTTCACTGTCACATGAAGTTATGCATATGTGATTGGATGGTTTCGTCATATACTTCAAACCTACATGCAAGTTCCTGGCAGGTTTAATGAAGATTCTGCTCGATTTCCTTCTCTAGCAGGATTTTGTATAGGTATGAGCAAATGTTAATAAGCAAAACAGAGCTTGCCTTCAATGCTCTCATATACATGGATTAAATTTTGTTGAAGCACTTTTGAGTAGATCATTCATTCACCAAAGTCCTTACAAATGTGGGAAATATTCTTTTAGCGGCCTCTGCCAACACCCCCTATAGTCAAGGCCTCTGCAGCGAATTCCAGAAGTTTCAATATGGCTGCCCCTACAGTCCGAAGGTCCGACTCCTTTTTTACCGGTGACCTTAGTCAGTGTGCGTCAGTCCAGTGCCTAGTACGGCATGTTTCAATCTGACGTTTCGCCATTTTCTATTTTGTTTTGCGTTGTACAAAATTTGGATATTATAAAGACTAAAAGAAAGTGTTATCTTTTTTTCCTTATATCATTGTTTTAACAAAGCTTTAAAGATAATTTCTGTTAAATACACTTGTAAGATTAGTGATTACCGATTTAGTTTTCAAGCTATATGTATTGCAACAGTGGTTTTCAAATCATTTACATCTATGGTGAATTAGTATTTTGTTTAAAATAAAAATGAAATAAAATAAAAAATAAAAAATGTATAATTTTGCTTCTTATCTGAATTTTTATCCTGTTGATTTTAACTTTCAGTATTTCCTCACGGGATTTTGTTATTATTTATATGTAATATACCTTTATCAGAAAATTACTGCCCTTTAGCAATTGTTTATTTCATTGTTTATTAAGTATTTTTCTAAATTCCAGTTTATTAGTTTGAATCCGAATTTACTTATTAAATTATATAATTTTTCTCGCTATCAGTTTAAAAATAGTTTACTATAAGTAATCTGGGTGCGCTGTTTAAATTAATTCATAAAATATTCAAAGAGTTTGTTTATTGCTATTACGGCTTTCATTAGCATATTAATTAGCTTCAGCTGTTAAATTGCTTTTGATATTTTGAAAATTATCTTTTCCTTCTTTCTACTATACTTTTCTATACTCTTAATTTGAAAGTTATTTTTATGGAAACAGATTTTTTTTTCTTTAATATTAGTAGATATTTTTTAGTAATAATAATAATAGTAATTTAAAACTAATTTATAAATTGATAAAGAACAGACACTTTCTTTAATAATAATAAGAATAGTAAAGTATAATAATAATAGCAATTCAAAGGTAATTTATAGATTGATAAGGAATAGATTTTTGTTCTTTAATAATAATTTATAATAATAATAATTTTAAAATAATTTATAGATTGATACTGAACCCATTTTTTCCCTTAATAATAATAATTCTTTAAAATGTATACTTTAATAATTTATAGATTGGCAATTGACAGATTTTTTTCAATAATAATTTATAATAATAATTGTAATTTAAAAATAATTTATAAATTAATAAGGAACAGATGCTTTCTTTAATAATAATAATAATAGTAATGTATAATAACAATAGCAATTTAAAGATAATTTATAGATTGATAAGGAATAGATTTTTTTTCTTTAATAATAATTTATAATAACAATCTTAAAATAATTTATAGATTTATACTGAACACATTTTTTCCTTGATAATAATAATACTTTAAAATTTATACTTTAATAACTTATAGATTGGCAATTGACAGATTTTTTTTCAATAATAATTTATAATAATAATTGTAATTTAAAAATAAATTATAAATTAATAAGGAACAGATGCTTTCTTTAATAATAATAATAATAATAATGTATAATGATAATAGCAATTTAAAGCTAATTTATATATTGATAAGGAATAGATTTTTTTTCTTTAACAATAATTTATAATAATTATAATTTTAAAATAATTTATAGATTGATACTGAACACATTTTTTCCTTAATAATAATAATACTTTAAAATTTATACTTTAATAATTTATAGATTGGCAATTGACAAATTTTTTTCAATAATATTAATAATAATAATTTATAATAATAATTGTAATTTAAATATAATTTATAAATTAATAAGGAACAGATGCTTTCTTTAATAATAATAATAATAATTTAGAATAGTAATATTAATTTAAAAATAATTTATAAATTGATAAGTTGTTGCATCTTTTTTTTTTCTTTGTTCCAATGCTACTTGATATTATATTTAATATTAATTTATAAGATTAAACAATCTTATAAGGAAATACTGAATAATAAAAAAGTTAAAGCTAGAAAGCAAATAAAATATACCTTATTTATTTATTATTATTTGCTTTGATTTAATAAAAAACATTTTACATCTTACATATGTATAACAGAAATTATTACATAATAATGATATTAAGACAATGACATAAGTAAATGAGATAACACTTAGCATTCTGTCTTTAAATAATTCTCATCAAATAAGAAAAAAGTAAACAAATAAGACACATGAGAGTGAGTGTGAAAAGTGTGTGTGTGTGGGGGGGGGGGGGTGTTTGAAATGAAAAAACTCTTCTCACACAACATATTATTTAGTACATTTTTTCCCCAAATCTTTTTTTTTTTTTTAATCAAGTCATCAAATTACGGTCATGTAAACGAATTTAGCTTCAGGATTATGAAGCTAATTTAAAATATAAATTTTAATATATTTTTTAGAAAAAATGATGTACTGTTATAATTTTAACCTTAAGTTTTTTTGCTGAGTTTTTTTCTCTTTTCTTTCTATTATTTTCATTCTTTCTTTTCTTCAATGTATAAGTTCATTTAATGTTTTAATATAGATTTTTTTTTTTTTTTTTTTTTTTTTTTTTTTTTTTTTTTATCCTACTTATTTAAAATAGTGTGATATTGATAATGTAAAAGAAATATTCTATTTCTAAATTAAATCACATCTATTTAAAAATCCAAAGCTCAAATCTAATGCAGTTTTGCCTCTTATAAAAATTTGTATTTTAAGTCCTTTTTAGTATATTTTTTAAACAATAAGTAACCCTCTTAAATTACAACTTATATTTATAGGAAATGACAATTATTTACTTGACTACACATTCAATTAACTGAAAAAGTAAACACTATTGCTAAAAATTTTGAAAATTACAAGAAATGCAACTTTGTGTGAGCTTGTGTAAATTCATATTATGGACGTGGGAAGTCGGACATTGCGATCGGCCATTTTGAAACGGTGTGAAGGCCTTGACTATAGGGGGTGTTGCCTCTGCAGCTTTGTTTACTAATTTAAACTCATAGAGCAAAATAGGCTTCAAAATCTCTTTTTGCAATGACATGAACTTTCAAAGATTGTATTTCCTACAAGACTGATAGAGAAACATGTGATGTGCATTTCAGAGGAATGTGCTGATATCATCAAAATCAATTTGACCACATCAACATGACAAAAGTCAAACTGCTCTCAAAAACCACACAAATTTTCTTTATTACCTGATAACTCATGATTTTTCTTTATCGACTTACATTTTCTTTTCAAGGAACTCATGGTTTTATGAATAAAGAATCAAACCGACAAGTATTTAATGAAATGCAAACCCTGCAATTTCATTCATTATTCATTTATGAACTCACAAATTCAATACAAGGATCTATTACATTGCTTTAAGCTAAGAAAAATCAATAATCCAATATGAAAAAAAATTACTTACGTCGTTACTGGTCTGTTTATACTTGTCAATGGCATAGTAAGAGGACTAGAATTTACAAAAGAAACTGAGCTAAAACAAGTTACTTTTGTAATAGAAGGGTTGCACACAGTTCCTTTCTTTTTTAACGCACTTTTTTTAGGCACAGCAGATAAATGAGGTTCCTTTGCAGGTATTTCCTCAACTATTTCAGTCTCTACAGCTAAATTATCTGGCTGTGCACTCGGTAACACAGTATTCACTACTGGTGCTTTATTGATAGCTTCTTCTCGTTCCTTGATAGCTTGATTAAGAAGAGCTAAATTAAAACAATGCATTAAATTAGATGAGAGTAAAATTTTAAATTAAAAAGGAATATAATAACCATCAAATGATACATTTTTATAAATTATACAGAAGAAAATGAAACTTTCTACATTTATAAAACAAAATTATTCTCTTTATAGATCTCATGCATCAATAAGCATTATTATTTTTTGAGAACTAATATGCATATCAATTCAGAAATATACATCAATACATTAAACAATTGAATGCATTTTAGTATTGCTTTAATATAAGAAATATGCTCTTACATAAAAATGTTAGGTTACATTTGGAGACAATAAAGTTAAGTTTTCTTGACATTTTAGAACAGTAATAATGTACACAAAAGTTTACAAATAGATGTCAGGCTTCATTTACTCCAAATAAAAAATCTCACTTTTCTATTCACAAAATATGTCAAATGCAAGCTAAAATACATAGTCAGATTGATATTATGAGATATATTTTAAAAACTGAAAGAAAAAGAAAATGCTGTGTTGTTATTTTTTAATAGTTAAAAATAAAGCTATAGTTAAGTTTTTTTTAAAAAATATATATTATTGTGTAAGCAAAGTTTTGGATCAGCTTTTAAAATGCCACATTTGAACATCAGAGATTGTTTGGACATTCTAATCTGACATGTATATGCAGATGAAAGGTAGATAGACACCAAAGTGATGCTAATGTCTGTAATAACACCAGCATAAAAGAAAATCAACATGCAAAACCTCAACACATTATGCAAATATTTTCTCAAACATTAAAATACTATTGGCGCAAGCCTATGAAGGTATTACCAATTGCTAGGCATAGTACTTTTAAGCAAATTATAAAACATTTTATAAGTACACTTAAATCCATGCATGAAGTGCTTTTTTAATTAATTAATTTTTTAATAATAATAAAAAAAATCTTAAGAATATCAGTCAGCAATGGTAGTTTTTAATTGTTTATATTCATGGTTTCACTTTTCAAGCCAAAGACTTTCAACTCCTCATCTCTCTCATCCCATATCTGAATCTCCTTAGTCTAAATTAGATTTATACTGATACACCACACAATATCTTAACTATCATCATCAATATATCCAAAGCTTTGAATTCAAATTTGTTTTTTCAAAATATAATTATTTAAAACTCCCTAAGATAACACTTGTTTTCCTGAAATAAATCATGAGCTAAAGCAATGAGATTTAATTGTTCTGTCAGGTTTTCTGCATTTTGTCTCACTATAAAATTTGAGACTTGTGTGAATTGTTATACAAATTCTTTTTGGATATTTCCATTAATGTGTGCAACATAATTACATAAGCAAGCAAGATATCTAGAACTGATCCTGTGGAAGAATAAATTTTGATTGTAACTATCATATTATGAAAGCTGAAAATATTGAAACTATTCTATTTGAATCCTTTTTTTTTTCTTTTTTTAATCAATAGGAATTATAAAAAATTTTATTATAAATGCAGTGGCCAGCCAACCAACAAGTTACCACTACTTTAGAATAGAATAATTTACCTTATTTACCAACAGAAACTTTATAATAAAATAAAAGAAAAATAACCTTCAAAAAGATTTGTGCAGCCTTAATTTAAATCAAGTTAATATTAATTATTTGCAAGAACCTTTTTAATGAAACTTTAGCGAATATTTACTAATCATATTATAAAAAAAATGTAGAATTAGTCATACCTTTCAGTGTTAACGGACATTGTTACTTATCTTTTAAACAAAATAATTATCTAAAATAATAAATCCATATTTTTAATTAAATTTAACAGGCATGAAACCTTAGTTGGCCTAAAAAAACTGAACTCCATGCAATGCATGAACATATCCAAGAGGGGGGGAGGGGGATTTTCGAAAGTGGTATGAAAAAATTGCTTATTTTTCTTTTTGGAAAAATGCTTGAATTTTTTTCTATTGCACAGTACAGGAGCCATTTTCATTAGTACCATATTAGTACATATTGACACCAAAGAAAAAAGGGCTTGCTATGATTATTCTCCACCCTCCTCCTGAAATATTCAAAAATTATATAGAAAAAAGGATTTTTTTCCTTACTTTCTTAGATAAATCTGCAATGTTTTTTTTTTCTGTCATGCAGCAAAATAGCTATTCTTGTTAGCCCCATATTAATCCACCTTCAGATCACAGCATACTTTAAGATGGGAAGGGGATGATTGGAATTAGAGCCCCCTCATCTCAAAATAGTAAAAAATGAAATGAAAAAATAGTGCTGATTTTTTTCTTTCTGTTTGAGATAAAGGGCATAGCCGGATAAGCATTGGAAACATGCCTTTCAGATCAAATTTCTTTATTTTTTTTTTCCCCAGGTGTGTCTACTTATCTGACAATATATTTCCCCTATTACCACCTTATAAATATTAATATTTTATGAGATAAAACTGTTTTTTCAACTTTTTAAAAACATCATTTTCTTAAAAACTTCTGTACTGAATTACATGCCATTTTTTTTATAGTTAGTATAGAGTTTATATAGACATCAAAGATGCATAACTGGGAATTTTTGTATAATTTTCTTATAATAAAAAAGTGTATGAAAAAGCAATTAAAAAGTTTACAAAAATAAAAATAAAATCTTGCAGCTGTGCAAAAATTATCATTTTCTTGTAGAAAAATCCTCATATGTGCCCGCATATCATAGATAAATGTGAAAGTTTGCAGTGGGTACTACATATAAATATTTACAAAAATATGTATAGAAATTATTAAAATTCATTTAAAGGTATTATTTTGGGTGAAGCTACTCATTTATGACACCTGAAGAATTTTTGGAATGTGCACTAACAGAATTTCTGTATTTTAAATTTTAATGAACTCATAGGCACCATTCTCAATGCTGACGATATTGTATCAATATCAAAATTTGTTTTGGTGTTGCATACAACAACAGGGAAAAATATTTTTAGCATAGAAACAAGTTACATTTTTTGATATCGAAATGTGACAACACTGATCAGAATCAGCTTGTATGAAAATATTTTCACCAGTTATTATAAAGAGAAATTATAGTTGGTAATTTCAAGCTTTTTAAATGAGCGATATGCCCTGTTATCATCATGTTAAATGTTTAAGTTTCTTTAAAAAAACTTGTGGTTACAGACAAAAAATAAATTTTTATGCATAAAATAATGTAATACATTATCAAGAGTCAGCTGGTTTTTCCCTTAAAAGTCACTGTTCTTGAAAGTGAGGGCTAAAGCACTGAGCCTGACTATGTATTTGTATGTAAGTTTATAATATTTTTGCAAAAAAATAGCTATGTCTTTACAATATTTTAATCTCCTGGTAATTTTTCCGCTTTTTTTTTTTTTTTTTTTTTTTTTTTTTTTTTTTACTAATATTTATTTATTTAAAATAATATTTATATCTCATCAAATATTAAATAATTCAAAATTATAGAAATATATTTTTGAATTCAAAATATCATATAAATCATAGCAATTATCATAGTCAGCTTTTTTTCTTCTTTTAACTCAAATTATATATCTGTCACTAATATTTATCTTTGAATTAAACAGCCACAGAAATCAGTCTATTAGAAAAAGCAAAACTGCTAGTAGCATATATCTTGAATAAAAAATTGTCTATTACCGCACAATCCAGATAATATCTCAGAATTAAAAGAATGCATTAGGTTCTAATTCTAGTTATACAACACCTATATTTAAATTATTGCAAAAATAAATAAATAAATAACAGTACTACTTATTCTTATTATTCTTTGTTAAAAGTGGTGAAAATGTTTGAATAAAAATCATTGTAATAACTGTCGTTACATTTCGATATCGAAAAATGTTGTTTTCCAAGCAAAAATATTTTTCTCTGTTGTCTCATTGAAAACATCAGTTTTCAATATCAAAATAGTATCGACAGCATTGAAAATTTTGGCCTATATTATATACTTAATGAAATCTATAATACATCAATTGACACATTGTCCGCTGACATTCTTCCAAAAATTTTTTGGATGTCAAAGTTGAGTAGCTCCATCCCAAATAATGCCTTTAAATGAATTTTAATAAATTTTATGTAATATATTTGTAAATATTTATATGTAGTACCCAAAACAAAATTTCAGATATTATGTATAACTAGTAGATCAAACTTGGGTTTCCCGAGTTACATAATAAAGATAAAAACCATATTTTTAATTGAAAATTGAAAAAACTAATAAATTTTCTACTTGCAAATGCGCTTTAGATTGCCAACTAACTCAAAAAAAGCATTTTTAACCTTTTAAGTGTCCTACAGATATTTTATTCATGTTTATTTCACAAAATAACTGAAAAGTATTGGTATGAAGATTTGTATTTGATAATTTTACATATATTTTTATCTCACAAAATTAAAAAAAATCAACACTAATGTCCGTCTTATGTTGAATCAGCCTTTGAATTAAAATAATACATGATGGAAAACATGGTTAGGCCACTTAAAGGGTTAAATGAAAAATATTAATTATGGAATAAAATAAAGCTTTGAAATTTATCAAAGTCATATTTCCATATTAGACGAAGGTCAAAAGTTATTAACTGAAGATTTTGTTACTTACGACAGTTATTTTGTTTCTGATCACGTTAAAGCTTTGAACGAATAATTCATTCACATGCCTGTTACATTTGTATTTATTTGTATTTCTATTGTTTTAATTATTTACAGAGAAAGTTTTAATTTTGCTAAGTATATTAGTCGAAACAAATGCCGAACTCTTACATTGTTTTAAGGGCAAATGGATTAAGCTTTTGTAACCAAGTCCCCCGCAGTACAGATAAATTTAAAAATAATTCACACCTGATTTTTTTTCTTAAATCACAGCCAATCCATAAACTGAAATACAGTTTTTAAAAAAATTACATTTCAAAGCTTTTTTTTTTTTTTTTTTTTTTTTTTTTTTTTTTTTTTTTTTTTTTTGCTATTTCGCAGTGTAAAAATTTAAAGTGTTTGATTGCATGTTAAATTTGTAATTTTTATCATTTTATCTGTATCTTTCACCATTTTTTTATTTATTAATTCATGCAGCTTTAATTTTATTACGGGAAATTATTTGGAACACTATTTATAGATTTATGAGTAAATTGTGTATTATTATTTCTTAATGCAGATACGTGATAGAGATTAAAGAGAAATGCTTGAAAAATATAAAGCCGTAATAAGTGAGTCAAATGAGATAGTTTTCAATCAAACTGCTTTTGAAAGTGATTTATTTTCTTCTAACAAGGGGACCACCAAACATGGTGCTCACAGATTTTGATGAATTCAAAGTATATTGTAGGGGTCATACCATTAATTATTCGGCTAAAAGGGTTCTTTCAAATGGGCCTTAGTTTTTGAGAAATTGGGGGTCAAAGTTCAGCGAATATTTTAAGTACTTATTAGTAAATCTCTTCGTCAAAAGCTTCATGGTTCTGCGGTAACGTACGAGATTCCAGACCCGGAGGTGGCAGGGTTCAACTCCAAGTTGGAGCTTTTTTTTTTTCTTCTTTATATGTTTCGTATATGTTAAATTTTTTAAACAGAATTGGAAATTCTACAGCTTTCAACTTATTAATATTTTCTTATCTTTTCTTATTATATCTTTACTTTTTTCATTTTTTTTTCTTATTTAAAAAAATATGGTTCGAATGATAAACTAATTACACTTCAAAATTCATAAAATAAATAAAAATAAATAAAAAATGCATATATAATTAAAATTTTCAAAAGTATAAAAATTTTGAATGTTTTAAAATCCCTTCTACTTTAAATATTAATAATTTTGCTCAATTACATTTATATATATTGCTAAGAAAAAAAAAAAAAAAAAAAAAAAAAAAAATCCAAGTTGGCGCTTTTTTTTTTCTTTATATACTTTTTACATGTTACATATTTTAAGCACAATTGGGAATTCTACAGCTTTGAACTTTTTGATGTTTTCTTAATAAAGTAAATTTATATTTTCGAATGTATTTCATGAAAATTTCTTTTTATTTTCAATTTTTAAACTAATATTTTCATTGACAAAACTGCATAGCGAATTTATGCTTTTAACCTTTTATTTTTAATTATTATGTAATTTCTTTTCTAAGCACAATTCTGAAATAATTTTTCTTTTTTCTATCGCTTTTTTGTGGAATATTTTAAATGAAAATTTATCCTTTTTTCTATAAATTATACAAAATAATTTTCAGGTGCAATTTCTCAAACATTTATAGGATTAGTTAATTCAAATAATGCATACCGTCGAAAGTGTAATAAAATATTAATGCAGTAGTGCTAAAATATTATCCAAATTTTTACTGATCTTTAAATACATTTATCTCTAACGTTTAATAAAAAAATCAACTAGATTGGAAATATCGTCTGCTAATGAAATTAGAATTTACGATACATAAAATGATATACATTTATTTTGTCTGTTTTTATTTTCTCGGTAAAATCAAGCAAAAACAGAAATTATCACGTCATTTTGTTTCTTTTGCAGACAAATAAAATATTTGAAATATTGGTATGTATATGTATAGCTGAAATTATGGTATGAAACTTGAGTATGCAATTGGTAGATTTGTGTCGAATGCTAAAAATGGGTTGAATGCTAAAAATACTGTAATAGAAGGAAGCAGCACTAGTACAGAAAACTTTTGTTTGGGAAAGGAACAAAAAGGCGAAATTACGAATGCATTAAAATATTGCGAGATACTGTTACGAAATGATAATCGGCTTACAAATTCCCAACCGGATGATATTTCCTTTTCTTCTATTGCTATAGCTGAAAAATTTCATAATTCAATATTAGAAATATGAGATAATCGACAATTTATTGAGGCAGATGAACGGATATTGAATGAAGAATGTGAATTTAATGAATTTACAAAGGTATGATTTTTTTTACTTAGCAATATATATAAATGTAATTGAGCAAAATTATTAATATTTAAAGTAGAAGGGATTTTAAAATATTCAAAATTTTTATACTTTTGAAAATTTTAATTATATATGCATTTTTATTTATTTTTATTTATTTTATGAATTTTGAAGTGTAATTAGTCTATCATTTGAACTATATTTCTTTAAATAAGAAAAAAAAAATGAAAAAAGTAAACTATCCCCATAAGAAAATATTAATAAGTTGAAAGCTGTAGAATTTCAAATTCTGCTTAAAAAATTTAACATATACGAAACATATAAAAAAGAAAAAAAAAAGCTCCAACTTGGAGTTAAACCCGCCACCTCCAGGTCTGGAATCTCGCACGTTACCGCGGAGCCACGAATCTGTTGACAAACAGCTTTACTAATAAGTATTTAAAATATACGCTGAACTTTGACCCCCAATTTCTCAAAAACTAAGGCCCATTTGAAAGAACCCTTTCAGCCAAATAATTAATGGTATGACCCCTACAATAAACTTTGAATTCATCAAAATCTGTGAGCACCATGTTTGGTGGTCCCGTTGTAAGACTGAATAAAAATTGAAAATGTACTATGTTTATAAGATTAAAAAATTACAGTAATGAAAATTGCAAAAAGTCATTTCATCGGGAAATGTTGTCATTCGCAAAATGACGTCAGTGCTATGCACAGGCACATTTATTCAATATAGATATATTGTGCATATAAAAAATCTTATGCACATAGTAATATGTGAAAATAAAGAAGCAACAGCACGTGTACTAGTTCAAAGAAAGTTTGTTCCAAAGTTAATTGTATGACAAATTTAAAATTCATTTTATAAATCAAAATATCAAAAACATTGCTAGACGTCATTTCAGCATGCAAAGATGATGCCATATTTTCCTTGTAACATGTGTATCTTGATTTTTATATATCATGTCCCGAGTTGTATAATATAGATGCATGCCATGCACAGAAAATTTCAGTAACGAAACAATTTTTATTTTTGTAACTTTTTTTAGAATCAAAAAATCAAAAATATTCCTCCAATTTTATGTACGATTTATTTACTGTTAGTGTATAATTAAAAACAGGGCCGATTTTCGAATTTTCCAAAATTTAAGGCATTTGATGCTGAAAATTTAAATAATTCATAAATCATGAATTTCGACAAACAGTGTGAAAACTGCAAATTTTTTCAAAAAAACCTCGAAAAAAAATCGTGAATTTCAACAAAATATCGCATAAAAAATGCAAATTTTGACAAAAGACCACGTAAAAAACTCATATTTCAACAAAGGGCCACGCAGAAAACACGAATTTTGTCCAAAGACTGCATAAAAAACGGGAATTTCATCTGTGAATCGCTTAAAAAACGGGAATTTCATCCATGAATCACATAAAAAACGGGAAATTTGTCCATAAATCACGTAAAAAGTGGGAATTCCATCTATGAATCGAGTAAAAAGTGGGAATTTCGTCTGTGAATCGAGTAAAAAGCGGGAAAACAGAACATGAATCAAGTAAAAGATGGTAATTCCGACCATGAATCGCGTAAGAAACAGTAATTCAGACCATGAATTGCATAAAAAATGAGAAATCAGTCTGTGAATTGCACAAAAAATGGGAAATCCGCTCATGAAGCATGCAAAAAGGGGAAATCTGACCGTGAATTTTGTAAAAAACAGTAATTCCGTCCGTGAATCGCGTAAAAAAAACTGAATTTTGTCCATGTCAAAATAATATAACAAGTAATTTTATAAACAATAAATTTGCAGAAAGTTTTGACTCTATGTGCACAGAAAGTTTTTGGTTTTATACAAGTCTGATCATGCCAAACGTAATTATCATATGCATTTGAAACCTTAAATATTGGAGAGTTATGAAAAATCATTTCCTCATTTACATCTTTTTTTTTTCCATTTAGGATCAATTTTCTATGTTAAAAATGTGCATATATAAATTTTCTTTTCGGAAAACATACTAGGAAAATAAAATAAGTGCTAAAAATAAAGTAAAAAACAAATTACATAAAAGAAATATAATTATTCCCAAAAGAAAGAAAAAAAATATTTTTTTGCATTTTCCTTCTCGTAAAATGACAAGTGACAAAAAAAAAAAAAAAAAAAAAAAAAAAAAAATCATTTGCTTTAGCAAGTTTAACTGAAAATTATAAAAAATTACATTAAGCTAATTGTGGTACTTTGATAAAATCACAGTAGAATGTCTTAAAGAACAGCAATAAAGAAAAATTTTATAGTTGAGAAATTTTTGGACAAAAAATTGGGGAACCTGACATTATTTTAAACTTGGAATTATTGCCAAGATCATCTTTCTGTGCTTGTCTAACTCGGTGAAGAAAATTCGACCCATAGAGAATCACCAAGTTCTGTGATATAAATTGCTGTATTTTGGAGAAAGACTTCCAATCTGCTGACACACACTGCATGTTATTGCTTTTATATAAAGACAGGCTAAATTTTAAAACATTGCATTTGATCAGTGTATGATTTCAATAGACGCTTTCAGTGTAACGTCAGATATGATGTTTTGCTTGGATACTGACACCAAACAATCTGTTCTTATATTTAATTTCTTATCAAATGTAAATCGTAAAATATCTTATGACTGCATATAAAGTATTAAAACTCTAATCTGTGAAATATAGTTGTCAGATATGACTATAATATATAAGAAAAATAGAAAATACTGCATAGCAACCATCTGTTTTGAATCCTTATCCAAGCAAAATGTTATATCTGAATTCACGACTAAAAGCGTCTATTGCATTATTTTCAAAAAGGAAGCATTTCCATCTTGGAGAATTTCAAAGTCACTGGAGTGAAAATGATGCTCTTCTACAAATCATATTTCAGTTTTACGACTTTAAACACACATTTAAATATATATATAAATACATAAATAAATATCATATATATGAGGACCCCAGAAGCCAAGGGGTATAAGTGACAAAATCGAAAAAATTGAACTAGGTGCACAGAAGACCTGAAAATATGATTTTTTATTATCAGGTAAAGAAATATAAGTGATTTTTTTAATTATGTGCTTCGTTTTCAGGATAGACCACTTTTGCTGAATAATAATCAATATTGATTAATTATAAATTTCACTGAAATTGTACTCTACATTTTATATAGTTACTAAAATGAGATTTCAAGGAACACAATAAAACAAATGGCAGTTTTTTTTTTTCCAATTCTATCAATTATTATTGATGTTCAAATTTAACGTTTATTATCTTAAAACTCAATTTTCTCCAAATCGAATTTTCGTCACTTGTATCCCTTGGCTTCTGAGGTCGTCATATATAATGATGTCATTTGCATCCACTAAAGCATTTGACATTTATGATCATGTCTGAAACAAAATGTATAGAAAGGTATGCATCTGACATCAGAAACCCAACAAACACTGCCTTCTGAAGTCTAGACCTGAGTGCTCACACAAAAAAGGCAGATGTCGAAAACTGATTTTTTTCATTGTATATACGATCCTTTGAATATTCGTACCAATAATATTTCAAAGATTTTTCTGAGTTATTTTTTTGAAATTACATAAATCAAAGAAATCCTTTATAAAATTCTGGTGTCCAAATTTAACGGACCGTACATACATTTTTAAAAAATCTACCTTCGGCAGCCGCAATTTTGTCTCAGCGCTCAGGCCTACTCTTCAGAGGGCAGTGCAACAAAGAACAATTTCTTCATTTAAGAAACTCAGCAAGTCATATGGATTATATATTGATTCATATGACTTCATTCTTTTTTCTTTTAATAGCTCCATGTGTTATCAGAAATCCTGAGGATTAAGCAAAAATGCTGAGCAAATGAATTACACAAATATTCCTTAAAGTATATTTTTGTAAAGCTAAGTTGGCATATCTTTTATACAGGCTGCTATTATAAACTAAAAGCTGTAGTACTAAATGTTTTCTTTTTTGTGAAAGCATGCAGTTGTGTTCGGGCTTAATGTAGTGGATTTCAAGGTTGCATATTTTGCATCACCCCCAACCACCATAATTCTTTCTTTTTACGTTATGGCTATTTTTCCTTTACTTCACACAAAAATGGAGTACTCAAGTTGCCACCTCCCGAAAATTGTATTAAAAACTACAAAAAATGAATATCTCAAAAACAAATTGCATTTTAAGGTACATTTTTTCCCCTATACAGCAGTGTAAAGACTGAAAATGTGCGATGTCTAGAAGTTAAAAAAATTACAGTAGCAAAAATTGCAAAAGTGAAATTTCATCGGAAAGTGTTGCCATTCGAAAAATGACGTTTCTGTTATGCACAGATATATTTGGCCTTTATAATATAGATATGCACACACACATGAGGAATTTTTTTACAAGAAAATGGTAATTTTTGGGTAACTATAAGATATTTTATTTTTGTATATATATATATATATAATACCATTAAAAGTAGACAAGATTCACCAATGGATTTTATCAATAAAACAATAAACCAAAACAAAGAATTAGAATTGAATTGAATTATAATATACCATATATCAAGACAATGAATTAAACATAATAGCAAAATTAACAGTTAAAATATTATAAAGATACCATATATAATATTCATGATGAAACGATTTGCAACTCTTAATGGAAATCCTATGAAGTGGTAACGGAAAACTACATTGTAGAAATTTTTTTTGGCTTTTCCATACACTTTTTATAATCAGAAAATTATACAAAACTTCCCAGTAATGCATCTTTAATGTCTATATAAACTTAATTTATGGCATGTAATTTGGTACAGTAGTTTATGAGAAAATAAGGTTTTTATAAAATCAAAAGAACATTTTTATTTCATAAAATATCAATATTTATAAGGTGATAATTGGGAAATGCATTGTCAGATAGGTAGACATGCCTGGGAAAAAATTAAGAAGTTTAATTGAAAAGCATGTTTCCAATGCTTATCCGGCTATGCCTTTTACATTTTTTCTTCTATCATTCAACAGACTAGTCACTCCCTTCATTATAGTTCTATATTAGTACAGTGACACCACATTATACCCAAAAAACTTGAAACTGGGGGAGGTTGCATCCCCCTCTCAAACGTAGGGCTGGCAAGTTTCTGCCGGGGTGGTTAAAACCAGCAGTTATAACCGGTTAAAACTGGCATGGCAGAAACTAGTTTCTGCCAGTAAGTGGCAAAAACTGGAAGAAACTAAGAAATAATACTAATAAGAAATTTAAATAAAGTCTGTTATGAATGTTATTCAAAGTAACAAAATTGTTTCAAAAAGATTATATAAATATACTTTGTTAACCGACTTCCAAAAAGGAGAGGAGGTTATCAATTCAACGCGTATGTATTTTTTTTTTTTTTTTTATGTATGTTCACTGATTACTCTGAAACTATCCAACCAATTAACTTGATTTTAGTGTTAAATGAGAGAGTTTGCTCTCGAATTTGTACCACTTCCGTTTCATAGAAATTGGTTCAGTACTTTTTTAGTAACTAGGCAAAAACTAATAAAATTAGTGATTTCTCGCAAATCAGTAGTAATATGGATGTTGAATAAACTTACCGATGCCGGGATGGCCGAGCGGTCTAAGGCGCTAGATTTAAGATCTGGTTTTCGAAAGGCAGCGTGAGTTCGAACCCCACTCCTTACGTACGTGTATACAATAATCTTTTCCGTATTATAATTTTTAAATATATATTTAACAAGTTAAATACTAATTATGTTATTAGAAATATTATGTATTTAACCGTTACCACAGAGTGTCAGAGATTTTTTATTAACTCTGAAAGAGTACTCAAAAAGATAATAGACTTGCGAAAAGTAACATGACATTGAATAAGTTCTCTGAAGCAAATGAAGTCCGGACATCCGAGCGGTCTAAGGCACCAGATTTAATCTCTGGTTTTGAAAGAGAGTATCGGTTCGAACCTCCCACATGTGTATAGTATACAAAAATATTTTCCGTGTTATATATATTTTTAAGTGACTTCAAAAAAGGAGAGGATGTTATCAATTAGGTGTGAATGTATTTTTTTTCTATGTATGTTCACCGATTACTCCGAAACTATCCAACCGATTAATTTGTTTTTTGTGTTAAATGAAAGAGGCTACTCTTCCATTGGTACTTCTTCCATTTCATTGAAACAAGGTTCAGTACTTTTTTAGTAATTAAGTAAAAACTAATAAAAATAGTGATTTCTTGCAAACTAAAAGTAACATGGACGATGACGAAGCTCGCCGAATGGAGTGCAGTCAGGTGGCTGAGCGGTGTAAGACAGCAGGTTTGATTTCTGGTTCTTGAAAGAAATCGTGGGTTCGAACCCCACTGCTGACATACGTGTATGGTTTACAGTGATTTTTCCCGTATTATAATTTTTATTAACTGACTTCAAAAAATCATTAACTTTTAACTAAAAAGAGAAAAATAAACTTTTCTACCAAAAATTGAACCGACTTCAAAAGCTACTGCAAAGTGAAAAATTATTTTTTTACAGAATAGTATTAAGAAATTAAATTAAGAGCATAGTATTTATCATGCATATTATTATATTTATGTAGATTAATTTGATTTTTTTAAGTCGGTGCCAGCCAAGCCAAGTTCAAAATTAAAATTAATTATCCAATGCAAATCGTAAAAAAACTCGTAGATACTTGGATGCGTGTCTATTGGAAAATTACATGTAACTTGGATTGGCTGGCATCGACTTCAAAAAATCAAATTAATCTACATAAACTTTGTTCATATAATAATATTCTGTCACTTAAATATAAATTTTCATAATAGTAACCTGGTGCTATACAAGTTTATTATTGTTTACAATTGAATTTCCATTTAAAAAGAAAGAAAATTACGAAAAATTCTATGACATTTTAGCATCACTTTTTAGAGGATTTTTAAATAAGACACTGCAATAACTTAAAAATTATTTACAACTGTATACAAAGATAAATGGTTCTTGTAAAAATATAAGTAAATAATTTTTGCATAAAAATAACAGGAAAAATTTTAAAGAAGTATCTTGTACAATTATTTAACAACATTGAAAGAACAAATTTATTTTTGTGGAAAAAGCAATAATATACTAAGAGCATTCCATAATATAAGATTAATTTTGCTAACCTTTCTTAACCTAAATTATTTTTAAATTTGTTTCGAATGAAAGAAAAGTTTGAAAATATTCTTTTAAGACCAGAATTACTTGCTAATAATGTCATTATTGAGGATGTAAAATTTGAAAAATTCTCATTTTCACTGGTATTTGTTTCTAAAGGAGGCCTCTCACAGAAGGCAAGACATTTTCTAGGACTTTGCTGATGAAATATGTTTCTGGGAAATGAGTCGATTTTGCTACAAGGGATTTTTAAACACGGCACAAAATTTAGATTAATATCAAAAGGCAATTTTCTTCCTCTTTCTTTATGCTTAAATGTCAATTTTGGTCCCATAAACTTAGGATGAAATAAATAAGCTAGTATTTCATTTGTGATTTTCTTTGATATTTCCATCATTAAATAAAATTAGGCAAATTTTATTAGCAGCTGCAATAGAAAAGTCATGTTTTTTACTTTCATCTAAAGCAACAACAATAGATTTTAACATTTGTGACATATATTAAACTTCTTCATAAATCATGATATTTATTTACAATTTTAACATTCTTCATAAATCATGATATTAACAATTGCTATGTCCTTAATATCATTTTCATGATTTTCAATTATCTGCAAATAATATGGCTGACTCTTTGTGAAAGATTCTAACTTTAGAATTTTATCAAATTCTAATACAAATTTATTTATTTTTTAATTAAAAACTATTCACAATATTTTATTTTCAATTTATTCTGAATTAAATGTATATAAGCAATATAAAACTACTAAAAGAGTCTCAGCTTATGTCACAAAATGAGTTTATGCTGGTTTTTGCCAGTTTCTGCCGGTAAAAACCGGTTATAACTATTTTCTGCCAAAACCAGCCTGCAACGGGCCAAAAATGATATGAAAAACGTACTCATTTTTTTCCTTTCTGTTTGAGATACACATGCTTTTTCTCCCTATCATTCAACAGACTAGTGAATCTCTTATCTTAAGATCGATATTAGCACACAGTAACACCACATTAAATCCAAAGAGGTTAAAGGGGCTAACAAGATTACAGCCCCCATCCAAAAAAAGTCAAAAATGAAATGAAAGAAATGCTGCTTTTTCCACCTTTTGTTTGAAATAAATTTGTAAGTTTGTTTTCCGTAATCCTTACTTTTATTGATAAAACTATTTTTTTTTCTTCTGTCATTCAGCGAAACAGCCATTCTTGGTTAACCCCATAGTAGTTGTAAGGGAGATTGGTGGTTGCAGATATTAGTTAAGGCATTTAGAAGAACGAAATGATCATGTATCCAGGTTCAGATGTACAAAAAAACCCCACGATGATTGCAAAGTTACACTTTATTTTAACATCTATTACGAAGGGGGGGCACACTTATAGCTCTCGGAGAAAATCTCCGAACGAAGAATAGCAGGTTAACAAGACGAGCGCAGAGAGTCAAGTGCCTCGTACATAGCAACAAATTGCCACTTTTGGCATGATAGAAAATCGCCAACATACAAAAGTTCGCCCATGCACAATGGATAGTATACGCCAAATACAGTTAAAATGCAGCCGGCAAGATAAGAATTCAATTTAGTTTCCCAGCTGGGATGGGAAAGGAAAAGGTTGCCAAACAATAAAATGTTACACGTGTTGTTTTGTCTAATAAAGAAGCACACCGAAGGGACATGAGATTTTACTGTGCAGATGTTAAATTCTTTATAGGGTTTTGTCGAGAAAGGAAAAGAAGCGTAAGCATAAATTTTAACTGCGAAACAGAGATGATGTCCATATAAGGTAATGCAGAATTGCTTCGATCGGAAATAGCAGACATCAGGAAATGTTTTAAACGGTTGAATGATATGTAAGTGTATTTCTCACAGACAAAGTTAAGCAGCTGCCGATTTTTCGGTTAGAGAAAAACTATGCGAGGGGAAAAAAAATGGAAAGTGAATGAAGGACACTTAAAACTGATTTTGAATTGAAAAGAGACGGGGGGAAGGAATAATTTAAGAAAATAACCAATATATAACGAAATAATCGTTATATATATCACCCGGTGCACCACAAAAAAACTTTTGCTGTCCAATGTGCATAGGCTAGCATAAAATATTATAACATAAAAACATACATAAATGCAAAAGTTTTTTTTTTTATATGTATATGTAGAAATTTAACGTCATGATAATGGAGACTTTTGTATTCAAAAACAGTCAGCAGTTCTAAAGTCTCTATATTTTTTATATTTGTATTTCATGGATCCAAGGTAGTACTGTATTTTATATGCATAGGTTGAGTCGACTCAGACAGTACAAAAATCTTACTGCAGCTTTGATTGTTATCATGACATAAATAAAATTTTGAAACATATACACAAAACATGAAACTAATACTAAATGAATATAAAATGGCAATACACAAAATAACATAATAGCACTATATTTTCAAAAATTAAAAAAAGTAATATGATGTATATTAAAAAAATAAAAATGTTTTTGTAAAAATTGTTTCATGCCGAAGCATAGGATGACAAAAAAAAGAGGTGCTCCAAGCACGCCCATAAAAAATATGCGTCACCCTGAATCTTGTGTACAACACAAGTATTATGGCATCGGCTTAGGGCCTAGCCTTAGATGAGGAGGGAATTGTGATGCTCCCCCGAAGACACTAGCAGTCTTCTGAAGGAGCCCACGTCGAATTACATGAAAAAATTTGAATTGTTGTGAATTGGAATCACAATTCAAAAATTTGAATCGAAACTCCAATTCCAAAATTTTGTCTCTCAACACAATGAAGCTTGAACCCTTAGGGCCTTAATTTTGAACGGGAACAAGACTTCAAAGGGAAGAATTCAAAAAGAAAAAAAAACAAAAAAAATGTATATCATATAATAACTAATATGGGCAGACAATCCTAGAGTGAAGAGAGACGAAAAATATGTCACAATCGAGTGGGGTGATGAACAAGTCATATATATAAACTGTGTTTTATTTAATTACATGAATCTTTTGTTTACTTTTTTAAAGTACAGTACCTGTTTATCTAACTATGATATGTTTGACTTATAGTACAAGAAATGTTAAGTGGGAGGTTAGTTAGTGGAAAAATACTGATTTAATGAGTATTGTCAAAGAAATTTTAAGTGTACTGCAAAAAGAAAACAAAATAAAAGTAAATAAAATTTAAGTGAGTATGAAGACATATGTAAGTGTTAACGGATACAATGATACCTAATATTGTTCTTAAGAGATCTTCAGAGCAATATTGATGGACCAGCCATGATATTGTTAAAGATCAGTCAACAACAACATACACACAACCATGAGCTCTTTGGTTGGATATGTGGTATCATAAAACAAGACATAAAAAAAATAAATAGTGTTTTTACATTAGCTTCTGTTTCTTAGATTGTATGTGTGAGGTTGATAAAACGTATTAAAGTTAGTGTTGTTTATATGACTTGATGCATCAAATAAATGTCCATAACGAGGAGGTGCTAATAAAAGTCTATCAATATGTACCCGAAATGCTGTGTTATCAGGAGTATACAACCTTTTAATTGAGAATGACACAGGGGAATGTTTACAAGTGACAATATATGGACCAGTATACTTTGTTTTAAACTTGTCATTTGATTTTAGATATACAATGTCTTTTAAGAAAATGGATCTTAATTTAGCTTTCTGACCGTAATATTTATATCTTTTATCTTGAGCAGATTTAATGTTGTTATAGGCTTTGTGATATATCTTACTCAAATCATCAAGTAATTTGTGGACTTCAATATGTTTATCAAGAAAGGGTTGGTTGCATGACTGATCAAAAGTGTCAAAAATTAGAGAAAGTTCACGTCCAAAATGAAGAAAATTAGGAGAATATAATGTAGTTGCATGTTTCGAACCATTATAAAGTGATTTGTGTATAAATACTGCATTTTCGAATGAATGACCTTCTTGTAAAAGAATATTAACTGAATATTTGATTGACTTATTGATTCGTTCTGCAATCGCATTTGATTGTGGTCTCGAGGCAGAACTGTGTAATACCTTAATGCCCATTGTATCATTAAAGATGTTATATACCTGAGAAGTGTACTGGGGTCCTAAGTCTGATAAGACAACCGAAGGTCTCCCAAAGGTGGTTATGTAAGAGAATAAGCATTTAACAACCTTACTCGCAGATATGTCATTAAGTGGAAAGAGTTCAATATGTCTCGAAAAATGATCAGTGATAGTTAAAACATATTTTCCATTAGCAAACGGTCCAAGGAGATCTGTACTGATAGTGTGACCAGGGTACCTGGGAGTGTATGTGGGCTGTAAGGGTGCAGGTGGAGTTTGGTGATGTTTAGTTTGAAGACATTTGATACAGGATGCGACAAAGTTTAAAGTGTCTACATACATACCCTTCCAAAAATATCTACCTGACAAGAATTCATAAGTTTTATTAAAGCCAAAGTGAGATAAATGTGAAATTGTTAAGACTTTGCTTTTAAGTGAATTTGGAACAATAATGTGATACGAAAAAGTGTTATTAAAAATATTTTCCTTCTTTAACATTAATACTTTTGAATCAGGATGAATGAAGTAGTTAGGAAATTTTTGAGAAGATCCTTTCCTTAAGATTTCTTTATAAACAACAGACAAAGTAGGGTCATTTTGTTGTTCAGTAGCAAATGTTTCATTCGAAATTTCTAATAAAGGGTCAGGATTTGTTTGTGTACCAGAAATAAGGCAGTTAACATGCATATTAGAATCACTCGAGCTGGAGTGTGGAGTATCACATTCTACAATAGGTAAGGGTTGAGTGTCATGAATAAGTTCAGGGTTTGTAGCTAAAGTCTGTTGATTATTTTCAAAGTTACAGCGAGATAAATAGTCAGCGAGTACATTCTTTTTACCTGGAATATGTTGAAATTTGTATGTGTATTCTGAGAGATCCATGAGCCAGCGAGAGATAATATCAGCCGGATTTGTGGTTTTGTTGTATTTTTCTAATGGTTTACTATCTGAAAGTATTACAAATTCTCTGTTGTATAAATAATATTTGAAAGCAGTAACCGATTTATGAATTGCCATGAGTTCTAATTTAAGTGCAGGATATTTTTTTTCGGATGCTTTTAAAGATTTTGAAAAGTATGCAACAGGTAATAGTTGTTTATCATGTTCTTGTAGTAAGACGCCAGAAATGGCAATATTTGACGCATCAGTATTTAAATAGAACTTTTTGTTCCAATCAGGTAATCTAACCATGGGTGGATTAAAGAATATCTTCTGTATGGTGTCCATAATTTTTTGATGTTTACTTGTCCACTTAAATTTAGCTTTTGGAGTAGTTAAGTTTATGAGAGGTTGTACAAGTTCAGAAAAGGATGGAACAAGAGATTTGTAAAATGTAATGACGCCTATGAGTGCTTTTAATTGACGTTTTGTTGTAGGTGTTGGAAAAGATGTTATTTTTACAATGTTGGAGTGAACAGGAGAAATAGTTTGATTTTCTATGTGAAATCCAAGATAATCTAAACTGGTTTTGTGAAAAGTGCATTTGTTAGGGGACAGCGTTAAATTATATTTTACTAGTATTGCAAGAATTTTATCCAACTTATCACACATTTCTTGATATGAATTGGCACCAACAATGAGATCATCTTGGTAGGTATAGACACCTTCTACTTGTAATTCATCAAGTAACGAGTCCATTAAAGCTTGGAACACTGAGGCGCTCGTTTTTAAGCCGAATACTAATCTCTTATACCGAAAAGAACCAAACATTGTAGTAAATGTGAGCTGATTTTGAAATTTTGCAGGCAAATCAATCTGATGATATGCCTGATGAAAGTCAAGAGAAGAAAAAAGACGATATTGTGAAAGATTTGAAATAATGGTTTGAATTTTTGGAAGTGGATAGGACGAACCTTGAATTATAGTATTAACCATTCTGAGATCTAATGCGAGTCTATATTTCTGTATACCTGTACCGTCTGGTTTCTTTTTAACAAGAAGCATGGGGCAGGCCCATTCGGAACAATGACGTTCAATGATTTTGGCATCAAGTAACTGTTTGATTTGATTCAAAACATCCTTTTGCACAGCTTGGGGAAGAGGGAAAGGGAGTGTCTTTATGGGGTAGTCATTAATGAATTTTAAATCAGGTACAATTTTATCAGTATGACCAAGTGTGTCTAATGATTTGGAAAAGGCAGGATAATAACTAAGTAGCAATTTAGTTAGGTTCTTTGCTTCGTCAGATTTTAAGTGAGAAAGTTTAAAATCATTAGCCGATAACTCCTGCTTTCTTTTTTGTAAGATTTCATTAGACGCCTGAATAAAATTTACAAAGTGCTGTTCTGAGTTATTTTGCTTGTCAGACATTTCAGAAGTATAGTCGCGAATTTCCTCAATCTCAGATAATTGACCTATTTTTGTGTGTTTAGGGAGATGAATGGTCTTTTCAGAAGTGTTTTTAAGTGTTATTGAGAAGAACTGATGTATTTGTGAAGTTTTCTTTCTTTTATTGGATAATTTGTTCATTTGAATAATGGCATCATTTCCTGTTAATTCTTTTGTTTGTGCCAAATATTCAAAAAGATAATTTCTGTCATTGTTGATGTTATTGAAGGTGTAAACAGAGCACCATATTTGTTGTTGAGGTTCTACTATAATTTTTCGAGTTAAGAACACCGCTTGATTCAATACAACATCACTCAAAGAATTGCATGATTTTGATTGTTTCTCTCCAGAAGATTCTTTACTGGTTTTTAAAGGAACAGAGAAATTATTGTTGACATGGAGACACTTGTTAAAAGTATCAATGACAACATTGTATCTAGTTATGAAATCAAAACCTAAAATGCCTTCAAAACTGGAAGACTCGGGTATGTCAACAATATAAAAGTGATGTGAAAACGCTTTTTGTTTTAGCTTAATGGATGTTCTGATGCAGGCGGAAAATGAAACATCAGAATTGACAGTTTTAATATTGACGTCAGTGGACAGTCTTTTATATTTTAAGACCGGTTTAAGTTGGTTGAATAATTTTTGTGAAAGTAAAGATATACTACTACCAGAATCAGCCAATAAAGTAATATCATGGTTTGCTATAGTGGCTTTAACAAGAGGGAGGGATGGTGACATAGTGTTTACACTACAAATTATCTGAACATTATCACTTTCTGTTTGTGTACTGATGTTATTTGCTATCTTAATAGAGTCAAAAGTTTGGGAAGCTACTGAATTAACTAGTCTCGAACTTGAAATTTTAGGTAATACAGGGTCAAAAACAAAAGTTGCTGATGTAGAAGTATTAGATTGAGACACAACACCATCAGCATAAAAATTGTATCTCTGTTTCAGTTTTCCTGAAATTGTGGAGTGGAATTCGTGTAATTATTTTTTCTTTGAGTGTTTGCTCTTTTCCATTTAAAACAAGAGAGAGCACCATGATTGTTTCGTCCACATAACTGACAAACAACTGGTTTTTTTTGTGAAAACTTGTGTGGGGAATAACGTCTAGTGTAGTTTCGATTTTTGTAATTTTTTTTGAAGCGTGAAACACCTGCGAAATGTTTTGGTCTAGTCTGGAGATTTTTTTGCTCAGTTTCGGTTTTAGTATCAGGAGGGGCAAAGGATAATGCATTTATTTTTTCGGAAATTTCTTTCAGTTGCGATTCGATGAGATTTTCTGGTCTGTGTACCGAAGGTAAGGAATGTAAGATTTTTTCATTCCTTAAAATTTCATGAAGGGTTTGCGCTCTTTCAACTGCTGTTTTATAATCATTAATGCCTTCTTCCTGTAATTTTATTCTAATATTTGAAGGAAGGGCTTCTAGAAATTTCATAAGTTTAATAGTGTTGCGTGCACTTTCGTCGTTGATATCTGCATAAACAGTCGCCGCAAGAACATTTAGTCTATGAGCTAAGTTTTTTATCGTCTCAGAAGGCATAAGTGCTAAACTGGACAATTCAACAGAAGCAACACATTTACTAGGGGGGGCGAAAAATGACGCAAATTCCTTTTCCAACAAATCATGGTCTGTTATCTTTTGCAGGTCGGGATTTTGGGCTAGAAATTTTTGTGCAGGCCCAACTAACTTTCCCTTTAAGATTGCAATTGTTGTTTGTGGGTTGTATTTATTAATTTCTGCACAGACGCGAATTTGATCAAAGAAAAATTTAAGTAAATCTGGATCTCCATCAAATTGAATGATATTTATCGGAATTTGTTTTGCCGCCATGATCAGTTTTTTTTTTTTGTTTGTTTACGCTCACAAGTTTTAGAGAAATTGTTACACAGACCTGACTTATACTCTAAAGCACATTGAAAACAAGTAAATTTCCTAGCTAGTAAAAATATCTAAACTAGCAAAATAAATAGATTTTAAAATATACCTCACTTTAAAGATATCTTATTTGAACCTTTTATGACAGTAACGCAAGGAAGCACATACAAAATTAACACATTTAGAAAATAAATTAAATAAAATGGCAAAATAATTACACTTTGAAACATATATCTATATATTCCTTCACTTTAACAAAGTACTTACTTTAGATAATAAAGTAAAGAAAACTCTATAGAAAACCGCAAAAACTGTTAGCAAGCAAGAAAAAAAAAAATCCTTTAACTTCTTTACACTAGGAAAAAAAATTCCTTTTTTTGTAACTTAAAACCTTCTGATTTATTTATAATTTTTTGATGAAAAAGGAATGTTCTTATTTTAACCTTGTAATTAAAGTTCAAAACTGGTTAAACACATTTAAGCATATTAGAGAATCTAAATACAAATTACAAAAAACAAACAAAAGGGGTGGGACGTAAAATATGAAACACTAGCACATAAATGTAATAACTGGTAAAAACTGCATAAAATGTCATAAAAATAATAACTAGAAATGACAACAGTTACCGTGCTTTCGCAATTTAAAAAAAATTTGCAAAAACACAATAACAGGATTAAAAATAGTGATATTGAAAAAAATATGATTTAAAAACACCAAACTGCAATATTGATTATGATGAACTGACTGTGGAAGCAGAACATAAAGTAAAGAAAATACTTGGGGTAACTTACAGATTTAGTTTTAAAGAAATAATTAAATGATTACTAATTTAATAAGACAAAACTTAGGGAACTGGGGCACGATCTGCTCCCACATTCAACGTATAGATTATTTCGAAATTGCTTTTCGTTGTTTTGCACTTTTTTTTTTTATCACTGACGAATAGCAGATAACTTATCAAAGGTAGTGACACATCATTTTTTTTTTATTCTTAGTTGGAATTCTGTTATTTATTTAATACTTTTTTTGTGCACTGTTAACTGATACATACGATGAATTATTTCTGATGTATTTTCACATAATTGAAGACATATGTATTATATGTGGATTTTTTTTTTTTTTTTACTTTCTTTTGCCGACCACAATTAATGAATCACTATTTTGTACGATGTATGACTTTACGATGCATAATAACACAATGAACTTTCTTTAGATTACGTTCACTAAAGGCACAAAATACCACTGGTATAGAAGCACACCACAAAACACCACTGGTATAGAAGCACACAATGCGCACATGCAGCCCTCGATATCTGGCGGCGATGAACACGTCAATCACACAGAGAATGCACGGAGATGAAAACGGGGGGCGCCCAACGCTGAGGTGACAATCGGGCGCAGGTTTCGTTTTGAAGATGTAATTTCAAGGGGAGACGCTCCGCAGCACTTGGGATGGAGATCACAGGGGAGAGAAAAGGGGGTGTCCAGGCAAGGAATCACATTTCGACGTCGACCGCCGGTGAAGCTGGGGAATTCCACCTCTGTTGAGACATACCAGTCAAGACTCTAAGCCGTTGCTTTTTTTTTTTTTTACCGGGGATGCAGAGAAGAAAGAAGAACCAAAATTATCACATTCGCCGTAAAGTCGCAGTTGATTGTACCCCCCTCCATATTTTTTTTTTTTTTTATGTGGGGAAAAACGAAACCGTCAGGCACCAGTTATTTATATAAAGAAGAGTTTCTTGAGGGATTTTGGTAGTTGCATATATATGTTAGAAGGTTTAGAAGAGGTATGATCAGTATAGAATCAGTCCAGGTTCGGATGCTCGAAAAAAAAACCCACGATGATTGCAAAGTTACACTTTATTTTAACATCTATTACGAAGGGGGGCACACTTATAGCTCTCGGAGAAAATCTCCGAACGAAGAATAGCAGGTTAACAAGACGAGCGCAGAGAGTCAAGTGCCTCGTACATAGCAACAAATTGCCACTTTTGGCATGATAGAAAATCGCCAACATACAAAAGTTCGCCCATGCACAATGGATAGTATACGCCAAATACAGTTAAAATGCAGCCGGCAAGATAAGAATTCAATTTAGTTTCCCAGCTGGGATGGGAAAGGAAAAGGTTGCCAAACAATAAAATGTTACACGTGTTGTTTTGTCTAATAAAGAAGCACACCGAAGGGACATGAGATTTTACTGCGCAGATGTTAAATTCTTTATAGGGTTTTGTCGAGAAAGGAAAAGAAGCGTAAGCATAAATTTTAACTGCGAAACAGAGATGATGTCCATATAAGGTAATGCAGAATTGCTTCGATCGGAAATAGCAGACATCAGGAAATGTTTTAAACGGTTGAATGATATGTAAGTGTATTTCTCACAGACAAAGTTAAGCAGCTGCCGATTTTTCGGTTAGAGAAAAACTATGCGAGGGGAAAAAAAATGGAAAGTGAATGAAGGACACTTAAAACTGATTTTGAATTGAAAAGAGACGGGGGGAAGGAATAATTTAAGAAAATAACCAATATATAACGAAATAATCGTTATAGTAGTCCACATTGATATCACAGCATACCAAAATAAAGGGGGAGGTGATGGGATTACAGACCCTGCCTTCAAAATAGTCAAAAATGAATTGAAAAAATAGTGTTTTTTGTATTTCTGTTTGAGATAAATTTAATTTTTAACCTGTCATTCATCTGACTGTCCGCTCTCTTTTCTTTAGTTCCATACTAGGGCTCAGTGACACCACATTATACACAAAGAAGTGGAAGGGGGTAATGGGAATACAGCTGCCTCCCAAAATCATCAAAAATAAAATTAAAAAATTTGATTTTTTTTTCAAATTTGTTTGTTGAGATTAATTTGTAATTTTGTTTTTTGCAATAATAACAAACTAGCCAATCGGGTTAGTTCCATATCAGTGCACATTTACACCACAGTACATCTAAAGAGAAAAAGGCGATGGTGTAACAGGCCCGGTTTCAAAATAGTCGAAAATGAAAGAAAACAGGTGCTATTTTTTTTTCTTTCTATCTGAGATGAGTTTGTAATTTAGTTTTTTTATTTTACCGCTAATTAGCCATTTTTCTTAGTTCCATATTAGTGTATATGGAAGTACAGCATACCCAAAGGGGGAGGAAACTTTGTTTTCGATGGTGGGGAGAATAATTTTATGGATTTTAAGCTGCAATGACTTTCCTTTAAATGACCTTCAAATGAAAGTATATGAAAAATCCCATTTGGCTTTTCAACTTATTTCGGTGTTCGGCAGCATTAGGATAGGACCCATGCTCTCTCCTCAGGGGTAATTCTGAGTTTAAAAAAATTCTGAAATTCATCACAAATTTTATGAACAGTTACAACAGAGGTAAGAAGAGGGAATCCTTTTTTGGTGTTAATTATTTTTGTTGTAGTTTGGGTTAACTGTTTTTATTTTACATCAATTTCAGACTAAGTGTAGATTCCTGCAAATTGAGTTTGGGTTAGCCAGACTTTTAAAAAGTTATTTCTCTATATTATTTCATTTAAATACTATACTTATAATAATAAATATGCAGTTTTTTCTATATGTGTTGTTTTCTAAAGAGTTTGTTGCATTTTTTCTATGACCCTTAGAAGAAATTCAGGTTTTTAACATGATCTTTTGACGAAATTCACATTTTTTTTTTTTTTTTTTTTTGGTTACCTTTTGACAAAATTCACTTTTTTTTTCAAGGTCATTTGACAAAATTACTTTTTTTTCTGCACTCCTCTGGTGGAGTTCTTGTTTTTTCTGTGTCCTTAGTCGAGACACCCAATTTTTACCACGGCCCTTAGAGGAAATTCACATTTTTCTGCAGTCCTTTGACAAAATTCATGTTTTTTGTGATGTTTCGACAAGACACATATTTTCTGTGCGGCCTTGAATGAAATTTGCATTTGAAAAAATTCACATTTTTTTTATCCTTTGATGAAATTTGCATTTTTCTTGCAGTTTTTTATGGAAATTTGCAGGGTTTTTTTTTTTTTTTTTTTTTTTTTTTTGAAACCTTAGGCTGAATTATTTTAAGGGATTAATGCATGAATATAAAACAAAAAAATAAAAAATTATAAATTAAACATATTACTTTGAATATTAATAATTTTTACCTTATTACAGGCATGCCACTCAGAAAAAAAGTAATTAGGCTTGAAACAAAATTTATGACATTTATGCCAAAATTTTATGAATTGTATTGTATAGAAAATAAAATAAATATGTTAACAAATTTCTTATGTTAAAACGTTTTATAGATATTTTCTGTGATAAATATATTAAATTATCATAGTCAAGCTGAAAAAAAATGACTACCTGTCAACATGTACAGTTTGGTTTTCATATATTCTAATAGAAGCAAATAACATGAATATCAAATAATTAACTATCTTTTTTATATGTACAGAAAATCATAACTTGATTCAAATTTATGGCTTTTTCCACAATCCATCAGAAAAATTGTGTGGGTTTTTATTATTTTTTTTTAAATCGATTTTTTGACAAAATTTGTCTTTTTTTTCACTATCATTTGATCAAATTCACATTTTTATTTCTGCATTTGTTTGATTATATTCACAATCAATTTTTGCAATTGTTTGATGAAATTCATGATTTTTCTGCAATCATTTGACAAAATTCGCCATTTTAATCTGTGATTTTAATCTGTGTGAAATTTATGGGGTTTTTCATGACCAATCAGTGAAATTTATGATTTTTTTTTCCAACAATTGACAAGATTAGCAACCAAAAATTTTTTTATAAAATTTGCAGTTTTATTCTGCAATCATTCAATGAAAATTGCAATTTTATTTCAGGAATGTTAGATAAAGTTTCATATTTTATCATGCAATAGTTTGACAAAATTTGCGATTTTATCATGCGATAGTTCGAGAAAATTCAAAATTTTATTCCACGATTGTTTGGCAAAATTTACAATATTTATCACAACTGATCAATGAGATTAGCTACCACAAACATTCAATGAAATTTGCAATTTTATTCCATGATCATTTAACAAAATTTGCAATTTTATTCCACAATCATTTGAAGAAATTTGATTATGATCGCTTATGATCGCATTATGATCGCTTGACAAAATTTGTACTTTTATTGCATAATCAATCAACACAATTTTGATTTTATTACGTAATTACTCAACAAAATTTGCTATTTTATCACACAATAGTCTGACAAAATTTTTTATTTTATTCAATGATCATTTGATGAAATTCGCAATTAGTTCCTGCATTTGTTTGACAAAAATTGCAATTTTAAATGCAACATCTCGACGAAACACGCAATCAGTTTCTGTAATTCTTTGATGAAAATTGCATCAAAATTCAAAATTGTATTCCACAATTGTTTGGCAAAATTTACGATATTTATCACAACTGATCAATGAGATTAGCTACCACAAACATTCAATGAAATTTGCAATTTTATTCCATGATCATTCAACAAAATTTGCAATTTTATTCCGGAATCGTTTGATGAAATTTGCGATTTCATTACGAACATTTGACAAAATTTGTACTTTTATTACATGATTAATCAACAAAATTTGTAGTTTTATTACGTGATTGTTCAACAAAATTTGCTATTTTATCACACAATAGTTCGATGAAATTTGTGATTTTAGTCAATGATTGTTTAATGAAATTTGTGATTAATTCCTCCATTTGTTTGACAAAAATTGTGATTTTTAATGCAACATTTTGACAAACTACGTAATTAATTTCTCTAATTCTTTGATGAAATTTGTGATTTTTTAAGCGACCTCTTGACAAAATTGCCACCTAATTCCTGCATTTGTTTGATGAAAATTATTTTTTTACACATCCTCTTGAAGAAATTAGTAATTAATTCCTGCAACTGTTTGGTGAAAATGCCTTATTTATGTGACCTTTTGTCAAAATTTGCTATTTTATTCCTCAAAAGTACGATGAAATTTGAAATTAATTCCTGCATTTCTTTTTCAAAATGCTGAATTTTTATGCGACACCTTGACAAAATATGTGATCAATTTCTGCAATTGTTTTACAGAAATTGTAATTTATTTTTTTACAGATCCTCTTGATGAAATTAACGATTAATTTCTGCATTTGTTTCATGAAAATGTGTTTTTTCACAAGACCTCTTGAAGAAATTTGGGATCAATTCCTGCAAGAAAGTGATTTTTTTTACACAATTTCTTGATGAAATTTTATTTTATTCTTCGATAATCTGATGAAATTAGCGATTTAATTCCATAATTGTTTGAGAAAATTTGTAATCGTATAACAAAATATGCAATTTTATTTCTGAGATAATTTGACAAAATTAGCCATTTTTATTAAATCTCTTCATGAAATTTACAATTTTAACAAAAAAAATGCTTCAGATTTTCAATTCTAAGGAATAGCTTGAATGTGTTATGAAAGCAGCTCTATCTCCAATTGAAATATGATGAATGTACACAGTGGAGTCATGGAAAATTATTTGCCCAGTTTGCTGACAATAGAAAAAAAAATTGGTATTGACATTCCCACCCCCAAGTTTTTGGTCTCAATTTCTCGACGGATTTGCATTAATCTCAGAAACAGCCAAAATAGCTTGCATAAAAGCAGATTTCCAGATTTTTGCAGAAAACTTTCATGCCTGGTTTAAGCATTCATTTACTTAAAAAAATATTCTTGATTTTTGAAAAATATTAAAATAAAAATCATCCAAATAAATTCAAAAAAGTATATACAGCTCTTTGCAAGTACACTTACCTATGCATGGTTTAAACCGTTGAGTCAAACTAGGTGAACTAGAAAACATTGGAGGAGGCGGGATAGGTCCAATCTCATTAATTGGTATAGGAGGTTCAGGCAAACATGAAAATGCTTGATGACAAGTGTTTGATGAAGCTTCAAATTCAGAACTTTTTAATAGAGAGTTGTTAGATATCACAGCTGGTGCTATTAAAAGTTTTAAATATTTGAATATCTTTTCAAAATGAACTAAAATATTTAAAATAAGTTTCAGGAAAAATAAAGAAAATAATTAATTCATCAAAACATTCCAACTACATAACTAACTTATGGTACTGAAACATAAAAATTCATACCTAAAAATGGTGAAAAGTTAATGTGTAATTTCAATTTTTCATCAATAAGTTAGAAAACTAAAGACAGAAGTATATTGAAAACAATATCATATTTAGTTATACAATATTAGTACAATATTATATACAGTTTTATCTTTATTTTTAATTTATAATACTTAAAAGTGAAATTTGATAGACATTTGTTGAAACAGTATTATTACATTTAAATTATAATTTACAAAATTTACTGAAAGCAAATATTCATCTTTTAAAATAAAATTATCTTTACTCACTATATGCATTATATATACGCACTATATGGCCAAAGGTGACCTTCCACTTGCGATTTTAGACATTTTGTTAAATATCTAAAAAAATACATGACGAATTATCCTGAAACTCTAAGTGCGTAAACATAATAGTTCAGGTCATACATTAGCAAAAAGATTTTTTTTCCTGAAACTCCATAGGGGACCGTCATCAACAAATTGAAAATGAATGAATATTATTAGGATAACCCTGCCAAAACTAAAGTAGTAAAAACATTCAAACTGTAGATTATGATTAAGTGGCTTATTGTAATATACTGTGTTCATTTTTACGTGGATAGCATGTATACTTGTATTTATAAAAACCTTAATTTTTCTACACTTCCAAATTTTTCTAAGTTTTTTCCTTATAATTTGCAGAGTTTTAAATATAAAATAATGTTCTTTCCAGAAAATATAACAAATAACATTGTACACAATAGCCTGTAATCAGAATTAAAAAATAAAAATTGTATGAAAAATGAACAGGTTTACTAAATAATTTTTCATTGTGCATATGTGAATGCTATCAAAATTTAATTTACAAATTGTGTTCGTTAAATGTATAGAGCAACTTTTGTTAAAGTCTCAAAAACACAGCTTGAAAATTCTTAAAGTGATCATTGATAGAATAAGCTCAAAATCCATTATTCCCAAAATGAAGCAAAAAGATGAGAGGCTGTATCCATATATCCATCGATTAGTGTCAATATAGAATACACAATATGGCACGTGGGTTGGATACAACCCCTCAATTTTTTGTCATTTTGGGACCAAGGTATTTTGAGCTTATTCTGTCGATGATCACTTTCATAATTTGCAAGCTATGTTTTTGAAACTGACACAGAAGTTGTTCTATACATTTAGCTAACAAGATACGAGAATAAAATTTTGATAGTGCTGATGCATGTAGAGAGAAAAATTATTTAGCAAACCTGCTCATTTTTCACACATTTTTTATTATTTTTTAATTCTGATTACAGGACATTGTGTACAATGTTTGTCATATTTTCTAGAAAGAAAATTTTTTATATTAAGAACTCTGCAAATTATAAGCAAAAATCTTGGAAAAAATTGGGATTTAAAAAAAAAAAACCTTAATTTCTCTATGTGTATACTGCTATTCACACAAAAATGAATACATTTTATTACAATAAGTCAGTTAATCATAATCTACAGTTTGAACACTTTTGCTACATCAGTTTTGACAGGGTTATCCAAAAGATATTCATTCTTTTTCAATTTGTTGATAGTCCCTTTCCCTATAAAGTTTCAGGAAAAAAATCTTCATGGTAATATATGACCTCTACTACATGCTTACACACCTGGAGTTTCAGAAAAATTCTACATATTTTTTCCTAGATATTTAACAAAATGTCTAAAATCTCAAATGGGTGGTCACCTTTGGTCATATAGTGTATGTGTGTGCGAGTTGATTCAATGATAATGAAAATAAATTATAAAATACTGATATTATTCATAATATACAGCTACTATTAGACATTAAATTAACAATGACAAGATATCAATGTTCAGTCCAGTTAAAATTACATCACAATCTAGTAAAAGAAGATAAGTATGACTTAAGGAATCATTTATTCTTGTTTACAGAGGTATTCACAAGTGAAATCATTAGATGTTCACCCTAACCCCTCTTCAATTAAATTTCAATCAGAAGTATCTTTGAATTTCTCTTAATAATTGAACATGATTAAGATATTTTTTAACTAATTTGATGATATTGATCACATTTTGCATTCTGATAGCCTGTTTATGCAGGCCAACTAAGTTATTTTAATTTTTCGAAGAGCATGCTGTGTGTGTGTGTATATATATATATATATATACACACTTTTATAAATACATCCAAAGTTATTCAGACAATACCATTAAATAAAAAAATGAAACCAGTATTTTTACAATCATATTATTGAAAACAGTTGAAGTTTGAAGTGAAATTAAAGGCAGATTACCAAATTACTAAAAAATATATGGATAAATGGACATTATATAATCAGAGTAATTCATGTATTACCATACAATAAACCAATGAAACCAGTATTTTTACATATATATATATATATAGTAGACTCCCTCAAATCTGCACTCCTAAAATCCACAACTTTCTAAAATCTGCACATAATTTACAGATGTAAACAATGAAACATTCAGTTCAGATGTAGGTGCAAAATCTGCCTCTTTTTTAGTTTTGTATCAATTCCAAACATTTTTTAATTTGTAATTTTTATTAAGGTCATTGGATTCATGTTCTTTCATGAAGAAAGAATAATTTATTTCTGAAAAAAATCAAGATATTGCTGATATCATTGGTAATCACAATTTTACTAAATATATTATCAAGCTTTTTTAGTTATTAAGTATGGCTAAACCTGAAATAAAACTTTGTTATTTTATAATCCTGATGTGAATTAGTAATGTATATTATTGAGGCAAGTTTACATTTCATCCTTATAATGAGTATTTAATTGTACATTATTGATTATTAGCTTGACCTTTGCTTTTAGTATTTTAATCAGCTGAATTTTTATTATTTTAGTTTATTACTTATTTTAATATTTTAGTATATTGTAAGCATTCATTATACTTTTGATTTCATTATTAATTACATTCAAATTACTTTTTTAAAAATATAAACAAAGCAACGACCAGAAATCTGCAAAATTCTAAAATCTGCATAACCTCTGGTCCCAAGATGTGGGGATTTGAAGGAGTCAACTGTATATAAACAATTGAAATTGCAAACATAAAAATAAAATGGGAAAATAATAAATAAATAAATAAATAAATAAATAAATAACAGGATAAACAAAAATGCAGAAGCCTTAAAACTATGAATAGCATATAGATTCTTCAGATACATATATCTACACCACTTAATTTTAATCTCCTACTGCTACACTAGCATCAGAATTTTTAAAGAAAGTTTTGCTTTTTTAAAGTATGTGTCTTCATTAATTTCTAAATAAATGTGTTTGTAAACTCTGGTGACATTCAATCACTTTAACATTTTAGCTACATAAGTTTAAATAGTATATTCCTGAAAGGATAAATTTTAAAAATGCTTGAGCATTAAATAATCCTCCTACCATGAAGAAAGAAAGAAGTCAGTTACTATGAATTATTTATGACACCTAAAATAAAGATGTTCATAGTTCAAAATAAATTTTATATGCATAAACAATCAATAAATTTCACATTAAAAATTAATTTTATATGCATAAACAATCAATGAATTTCACATTAAAAATTAATAAGTCACAATTTACTCTTAACTGAATATAAACACAAGTAGAATAAAATGTCAGTGTACACTTAATATGAAGCTCTGAATGGAGGTATAACATACAGTTCTTAAATGTAATTACAATAAGTACCATTATGTACAAGTCAAAATTTTGCTGCTTGAAAATGTGTCTAGGCCAGGAATCAAACCATATGTTTCTAGTTTAAATAGCCAAAGGTCCTGGGTTTGATTCGTGGATTGGGTGTTTTTTCCCCTCAGATGGGAAATTCACAACTTGTAGAATTTCTTAACTGATAAATATGATTGAGTTAAAATAAAAAAGTGTCATTACATAAATTTTAAATAGTACATACTGGTTTCAAGTTATCTACAAATTTTTATAAAGCTGGGGAAAAAAATTTCTTACACATGTCACTAGAAGAGCAAGTTACTATGACATTTGGTGAATTGCATAGATTTGATTCAGATGACGTGCCAGACAAAGAAGAGTCTTGATAATTAATACTATTTATTCCTTTTGGACTTGTTTCTGTAGTAACAGATCCATTGGCCTGTACACTATACTCAATTTTAGGATTGCCTAGAAAAATTGAGATTTTAATCAAAATTCAGAAACAAATACAAAAATTCATAAAAGCTTCAATAAACAAATAAAAAATATCATACAAACATAGATTTTTTTTAACTTAAAGAATAATTTTTATTTATTTATAAACATTCACAATAAATTATTGCTCAATTTATATCAAACCCATTCAAGCAAACCAAAAAAATAAATAAAATAAATAAATAAATAAAATAAAGCATGATTTAAAAATAGAATTCAATGACATTTTTCTACAGCAGTTTTTGATGCATGCTAAAACAAAGCATAAGACAATTTAACTTGTCATCTACCTCTATGTTTAACATTTATTCATAAGAAATCAGAAAAACACACATGAAATCAGCACTTGGACATATTAACCACTTACCAGTCTCCGTTGTCAGGCATGCAACCGAGATTTTTTTTGCAATATCAACTTCACCTGTGGCTTTTCTTACGCATGCGCAAGTTTTTAGCAAAACTATCATATCTCCTAAAGTATATAAAATATTGTTATACAAAATATACTTCCAAGTTAAGAAAGAATCATAAAATTAACTAATTAAAGACTTTTTCAGAAGTTAAAATAGCCTGTTAAGTCATAAAATTGAGACTGTTAAGTGGTTAAATTTCTTTTTTTTTTTTTCAGTTGGGGGTGACAAAAAAAGTCAATACACCTCAATATTCAAAATTTTAAGTATGCTATTTGATCATTTAAGAGAAGTATTTAGGCTATAAAAGAGATTCATGCTTTATGGATAATTTAGCTTGCAGTTATCTAATAAATATATAAAGTATAAATGTCAACCTGAATGGAACTGTGTACAACAAATTTAAAACTTTTCTTTCATTTTAATATAAATAAAAACGAAATAATTTGACAAAAAATTAGTTTAATTCAACTTGAAAATACACTCTAGCATAGACAGTAATTTAGAAAGCAAAAACAGTATTTATGAAAATCAAAACTGCAGCTTGAAGTTAAACTTGTTATTCATGAATTGTTGTTTCAATGAAAGTAATGTATTTTTTAACAGCAGATATCCTCATCTGCCAGGACCTTAGCAATTTAACTCTTTTAGGCAAATTTTCCAAACAAAAACAAATTCAAACAATATATATTTATAAAACAAACAATATATATTTATAAAACAAACAATATATATTTATAAAAAACAAATTCATTATTTTTTATTTTTCATAATATGCTAACTATTAAATTACCTATTAAGAGGGTTCATCAGTTTTATATTCTTTAATATTTGTACTTATTAGTTTGCTGATAACTATAAACATTCATTGGTACTGGCAATCACAAGCTGCTATCAGTACTAAGCATTGTGTAACCATCATTTTAGTTGAGTAGAAATAGCATTTTACCTTGCAAAAATTTGGGTAATTCTTATTTTTGTGTATTATATATAGGTTGATGCTTTAATGAAAAACCAGATTTTCAGTATTCTAGACTTAATGCATTTTTTACCATATTAAAAAAAGCAAAATTTTTTGGCACATTATTCGATTTTTACTCCATAACTCAGCTCCAGTGCATTTTACAGAAAAAAATGATGCTTATATTTTTGTAAAGGATAAAATTCTCTACAACATACACTATTTGTAAATTGACCAAACAGGAGGCGAGATATGGAACCAGGAAAATAGAGTAAAATTTGGAAAAATTCATAAATGGCATTAGTTTTTGCAGTATAACTCACCTTTAACGCATTTTAGACTAAAAAATGCCATAATCAACTTTTTAGAGCATGAAATAGACTATAGTTTCCTTTATCAGATAATTATTTTTGTAATGGACATTGAAATTCACAGCAATTAAATTTTGCATGAAAACAGGAAAATTCTGCCTGGCAAGTAAATAATTTAAAAAAAGGGTTTTTTTTTAAAGATGTTATATAAAACATGTTGTTTTAATCATATTATTGCAACAAAAAAAAAATAATAATAATTAGATTTTTTGGAGACTTGACCAATCATTCTGTGATGCAAAATTTTAGAGTCTATGATCTAAAGTGAAAAAATATAATTCCTCTCTGTACCTTTATTGTTTATCTCCAGTAACTTTATTATTACTAGTTTATTAATACAGTATGGAACCATTTATCAGGAAACCAGTTAACTGGAAAACTAGTTATCCAGAATAATATTTTTAATAGACTGATGTTAGAATCTTTGTAGAAAAAAAATGTCATACTCTGCCAATTTGGCATATTCATTGCTTGAAACAATTGTATAGTTTGATAACAGCATCTAATATTTGAAATAGAAGCATATATAGTTATATTTTAGATGTTTTCATTTTTATGCAGAGAAAACAGAAGAATTTTTGTTCCAAAGGAATTCCCATAATTTACCTTCTTTCAAACTCTAACTTTTGATCTTACTTGCATTTGATTCTTAGTTCGAATAATCTAATAATTAATTTAAAATTAGAAGTTGTACCATAACCACATATATTCCATAAAACTTATCAAATGGATGCTGCTTTAATGCCCAACCAGTTAACCAGAAAAACCAGTTATCCAGAATATATCTGACCCCAACCATTCTAGATAAATGGTTCTGTACTGTATTTAATTAAACAATGCTATTTACAAACTAGCATTTAAAAAAAAAATGAATTTATTGTAGCGTGTACAAGAAACTAATCAGCAAGTATATAGTATGAATAGTCACTTTAAATATATTTATTTTTTCCATTGTTTGGCCCCAGTAGTGATACCATCATATCAGGTTCTTCACCTCCCATCTCTGTACTTGACTCAATTGTTTGCTCTTGGACGTCAAAGTCCTCACAGTCCAATATTATAATATCAGGTGTGTTGCCACATAGTTGGTTGAGGCACTTCACACAGATAGCTGAGCATTTCAAGCCTGCTTTTCTACAACTCCACATCATAGTGCAACCTTTTTTTGCATTGGCAAAATATGAAATTGAGTAGAGTTTGAGGAGTTGGTTCGTTCATCATGATTATTAGAATGAACCCATGCTCATTTCACTTCCAGTCCCATTGGGGGGGGGGGGATCTTTTTTGTTATCTACCCATGACTGAACATGTAGGCATATCCTTAACACATAATATTGAGTAGAACCGCAAGTAGTTTGCTAAATTTTATTTATTATCATTAGCTATTCTAGTGAAGCTGACAGACTGTAATACATTCAAGTTTTGACTGGGATCACCTCCATACAGGACAAAAAGTGCAACTTCTGTGACTCCAATAAGTTTCAACTGCTCTGCACTTGGATATTTAAAGATATGAATATTTTGGTTCAGTTCAAGGATGGGTTCTGAATAATTCTGCAATATTGCATATTCTCATGGCTGAAAAATGCAAAAGTGATTTTGTAACCACTCATAGCATGAAGAAAAAGAATATTTTGTGCAACTTCCTCTGATTTGAAAATTTGTTAGAGTAGAAAGCAACAGGCAATTTCCTTCTCCCCACCTTTTGGAAATAAATATTATCTAGAGCTAGTACATTCACAAGTACAAGAAGGCCAATGTCTTCACCACTGACAATGACAGCATTGTAATCACTGGTCAAGGATATAGCTTTATACACTATTAGCACATCTGAATCTTTAGTGGCCAGCTTACTGGCCATTTTTGCTATTTTAAACTCTTTTTGAGACATAGAAATGAAACGAGTTTTTTCTTTTCTTTTTTTCATTCCCCAACAATTTCTCATGGCATCTGTAGAAATATAATCTCACTGCATTGGTGGAGCCCGGGGAGGGGGGGGGGGGTAAACACCCTCCAGAGCTAAGAAAAATTACATTAATTTCTGCTTATATGAATCTGAACTAAAGTTAATATTTAAATATTTTAGCATTTTTTGGAATTCACTGTTTTGTTAAATCAAATTCTATTCAACAAAGTGATTCAATTATATGGCAAAAATTCTATTTAAAACAGTGAAAGTGCATATTACATGGATTGGTTAAGTGAAAATTGATTTGGACTAAATCATTTTTTGAGAAGTCTTATGGTAAAAGAATGAGCATTTCCTGCTGCACAGATGCTTTGAGTGTAAGTATTATATTATGGGCCATTTCTTCATTGCACATCAGTCTTTGTTTCATGTGCAAAACAATAATAGACCCTCAAATTCCAGAGAAAAACATAAAACATATACTTTGTGGATTTCTCTCAATTTCAAACACCTTGTTTTATGCTTTTTACTCTCCATTATATCAGAGAACAAGCTTTTTGCATACCCAAGTAAAAATCTTTGTAAGAATAAGAATTTAAAAAATAGTACTATAAAGTTATAAAAAGCTATTTTTGATCGTGATTGAATGGATAATTGTAATCAGTGTTTCTTTTGAGCCATTTGTTCAACAAGGGATCTGTATACAAATTTATAGAATATATTTCATTAATTGGTAATGTAGCAATGAGTAGTGGTGCTTGCTTTTAAGGAAGTACTGCACCTGTGCTTTCCTGCCTCGTAGGAAAGAAACACTGATTGTAATTTCATTGAGTTATACAGGATGCATACCAGGTATTTGAGAATAAATCAACACCTGTTTTCAAACAAAAGTATACACTTGAGATAAGGCATTTAATAAATGTTCTGAACAAGTGACCACATACACATTGCATGGCATTATCAAAATCACTGCTAACTCCAAAAAACGCCTCTGTAAGCTGCCAAAACTGACAGCAGATAATGATCAGATGAGTGTTGGGAACATTTACCACTGCATATACAACGGCTGACATAAGGGCTACAATATCTCTGTGTGTTTAACTATTAGAATCCCTTTCAACTACACCACACATGTTAATAGGCCATTTGATTAGTATTGGGCAACTGGGTGTGTCAATAATTTGAGGATGATATCTTTATGAAGGTGTTAGCCATCCATTTCTAACTCTAACATTTTCTAATAAATTATAATTTAGATTGTTTACAGACCATTTTAGACTCATTTAGTCCTTTTGAATGGAAATTTTTTTTAGAAACCATTCTAAAACATTTGTTCTTCGCTGAAGTTACCACCATGCCAGATCTAACCAGGATCGGACTGGACCAAGGAAAAGGGCAAAGACCTTGGATTTTAAGAGGGTGCAAAAATATTTAACAAACTTACATTAATTTTATTTGCTGGTGTTATATTTTATACTTACCAATGTTTAACACATTCACATGGCACCAAATATAACAATGGCTTGAAATTATATCTCCGCTATATTCCTGCTATTCCCCATACATGTATAAAATTCTATAAAATCTACAGAATATTACGCAGTTTTCTAAAATGAATCATACATCTAAAAGTTCCATCAAGGTGAACACAAATTAGCTTGAAGTAGTCTGATATCAATAGATACCTTTTAAGAATGATGGGGGGAAAAGTTATCGTCCCCTCCCAATTTGCCTGCAAATAGCCATACACAAAAAAAAAATGTACGAATTAGACCGGGAGACAGCAGCATAGAAAACCACCTCATACAGTTCAGGGATGAAAATGTAGGATTTGTTAAATCTTGTTTTGCATATTAAAACCAGGGTTGGCAAGTTTTTGCCGAAGGTGGAAAAAACTGCGGAAAAAACCTGGTAAAAACCGTCCCGGCAAAAATAGGCTGTCCATTTAATTTTTTTCCACAGAAAGAGAAAAAATAAACTGCATACTTAATTAAAGAATCAATATTATTCTAAATTTAACTTTTAAGTTAAATAAGTATAATTATGCACTTTATGAAAGAATACTAACTTTTATAACAAGATTATAAATGAAAAAAATTCCAATTTTATATAAATAAATAGAAACTTCTTTATTCATGTTTGTACAATTATTAATAATTCACATAATAGAACTGTTGAGACTGAATAAAGCATTTATGTTTATAGTTTATATATGTTAGAAATCCGAAGAAACAGTTATAGTAACCTAAATTTAATTTAATATAAAATTATATTTAAAGCAGAAAACTATTAAATTTCAAATTTTTCAGCAATATCTTCCTCACAACCTAAATTTTGCTGTTTTAGCATGGCATAGCAGTAAACAAGTTTTGAAAGAACATCTGTTGATAGCTTATTTCGAATCTTAGTTTGCACAAATAAAAATTTTGAAAACAATCTTTCAATAGCAGCACTACTTGCTGGCATATTTGAAGGTGTGCTACTAATGAACAGAAGTTTTTTGAAATTGCACAAGCTTATTCAATACTTCTCCACCAATTACATGCACTGACACTATTAATCACTTCTGCAAAATATGAGCTAGGAAAGGATTTTTCTTTGAGCTTAAAATTAATAATATAAGATATAAAATCGGGATTGATTTTAGATAACCATACTTTACAGCTTTCTTTTTGTTCATAATTTAGAAGTTCATCTCTGTTCTTTCGATGACGCTACAAGAAATATTTCAAATACGCTACAAGATGACATGGCAAAATCGCTAGTTCAAATATCTTTTTTAGTTTTGAAAAATGTGGTTTTAACTCTTCATTTTTCAAAAGATTTAGGCATACATGACAAGCATCTGCTATGGTGGGGGAAGAGGGAATATAATACAAAAAAGATAAAGTGACAACAGGCTACTTACTGAAAGTAAATTTAAATAATTTAACATTCTGTTCCTTTCTTGGAGAGTAAAAGTGACAGAAAAAAATCTAGTTTCCTAATAAACCATAACAGTTTTTTCAATATATAATTTTCAATTTAATTTAGTTATTTTATCTTTAACAAACTAGTTTCATCAGATAAATAGTTATAAAATAGTACCAAAAACTTATTTACATTTTTTAAGTCTCATGACATAAAACAAAAAATAACAAAATTGTATAAATTCTTTTGATAATTAAAATATATATATACATATTAATGACTGATAAAATACTTTACTTACAGGGGTCTGTCTAGACTTTTCTCACAGGGTCCTGCTTTTGTTAAATTGGGAAGTTTTTCTTGTCTTTGTGAAAATTCTAGACATAGTTTTGTGAATTTTAAATTATCAGTGTCTTCAGGTTCTACCCTTCACATATAAAGAAACTAAGTAATATATTTTTTGGTGAGTTCAATTGTTTATTAACAGGGCAGATTTTATTTTTAAATGATTAAATTTGTGAAAAGTTCAATTTGAAGGTGAAACGTCTATTTCAGAGACAAATAATTTTATGAAGCGTCCTGTTTGAGGTTAAAGAATTTTGTAAAGGATCCTGTTTTAAAATAAATTATTTTATGAAGGGTTCTTTAAAGGACCTAAAATTTTCTTAAACATATCCCTGACTTAAGAAAAAAAAAATAAGTATGTAATTTTTTTATTTTGTTCTTAAATTCTTAAGTAAGAGTGAATCCCACCTATTTTTTAAAGAATTTTTTAAATTATTTAATATTAAATAATTAGCAAATTAAATTAAAATATTAAATAGTACACTGTTAAATTTAATTGTTTATACCGTTATTATCCTTATTAGCATGCAGATTTTGTTACATATTAAAGACAAATAGGTTTTTTCCATTTTTGCTGGTTTTTCCATTTTTCCCCTGGTTTTTTCCAGTTTTTGCCACTGTCCTGGCAAAAATGCCAACCCTGATTAAAACGCAATTGGTCTGACAAGTCATATCTTAGTGGAAAACACCAAAAAACTGAATTTTAGCGGTTATCTCATAGGTTTATCATTATGTTTTCCCGCTTCCAATCCTCCATGTTTTCATACTTTTGGATGCAGAAAGCACAATGGTGAACCTACGAGTCAACCATTAAAATCGGTTTTCAGGTGTTTTCCACCAAGATATGACTATGACTTAGCAGACAGATTGCGTTTTAATATGCAAATCGAGATTTAACTAATCCTAGATTTTCATCTGTGAACTAGATGAAGTGATTGTCTGTGCTGCCGCCTCCCATTTTAAACTGATTAGTAATAATATTGACTATTAAATGCTATTTATAAATTTTGGATTAGGGAGTTGCCTATATATTAATAAATGCACCAAGGTTGATTTTCCAAATGGTAACATCTATTTTTCAAACCCTTTTTGAATTTGTCCTAGCCAAGAAGAAGACATAGTTTACATAAGTTTTTTAAAATCTTAATGCAGTTTTAAAACAAACAGTGTTAGAAATTTATCCATAAAATTTGGAAAATGAAATAAAGATGTTGCAAAACAAGTGGGAAAGAGTGATCGCAAATCGCACAGAAGGATCATTTAATTTTTCTTTCAAAACAACTTATCCTTTAATTAATGAATTCTAATAGTTAATTTTTAATTATTAAATTCTGATATAAAAGGTAACACCAGTAAATTTAATTTAAAAATAATTATAAAAAGAAGTTATTTATTTTAATCAAATATGTTCAAATCAAATTATTCAAATAAAATCTGAAATTCCAAATATTTTGAGAATTTGAAATTAAAAAAAAAAAAAAATAGCAGAGATATAAATAAAATTTTTAATTTCTAAAAACAAAAAAAAATTGTTTAAAAAAATTTTTAAATGCTGAATGATTAATAAACTGCAATTGTAATAAAGTGAAATAGTAAAAACAGACAGAACATTGAGAGTCAAAAGAATATTATGAAAGACAATGATCACAAAATTATATAAACCCTTAAATTGTCATAAAATGTAAAATTTCTTATAATTAAATCCATCTCAGAATGAAAATTTCAAGTTCTAATACCAGGATTCGAACTAAGAACCTTCTGTTTACTTGCGAGATGTTTTACCTCTGAGCGATGTCTACACAAAAAACGTTGAAATTAAGGTTTCTCTCTAAAAATTTAAATCGCAAAAGTAAATGGATGAAATTGATAAATTTGATTTAATTAAAAAAAAAAAAATCACAATTTTAGTATTTGTCGTGTGACATGAGATATTCAGCTGCAAGTACACTAAATTTGAAGCCTCTGACTTATACATTTTTCATGTGCGGATTCTGTGACAGTCACAGGACTGAGACGAATAGCGTTTTCCTCAGATGAATGAAACCCAAAAACAATACGAAGAAAAGTCAATGAATCATCAGTAAAATTGTACAGTAATTTTATAATAAACTTACTTTACATTAAAGAAAATCCTACAAAATATTTATGGCAACTTTGTACATTTTTTTTCTAAGGCTTTTTTAATAAAAAAAGATGGTTGCTTTAAATTATGGAAAGAAAAAAAAAGTGTCTTTTTTACTAAAAGAAGATGCTCGCCTTAAATTATGAAAAGGTAAAATTTCTGTGTACCTCGAAAAATAATTATTCAAATGAACTATGAACTTAGATATCGACATTTTTAACAAACTTGTGGTTTGCTGTATTTAAAAATTAATATAGTTCATAATTTTTCAATTTCAATTAATTAAAATTTAATAATTTTAAAAAATGTGTTTGAATTAAGAAAAAGTCTTTAATATGGTTAAGTCTATTCAGTGCATCTCTTTAATAAATTAATGAAAAATAAATCAAATGACTTTTATAAAGATATGAATTAATGCTTTTCAAATGAATTTACCTTTATCATCCTCATATTTACACTCTTCTAGCTCTATCAAAATTTAAAATATGGATAAAGAATACAATTTTATGGCCGTTTGGATTCAAGAAACTCAAATAAGATGTCAAAAATAGAGGTTACTGTTAGAAAATTCAAAGTTGGTACAATAATTTAAAATATAGACAACTTCAGAAACAGACATACTCATTATGTTGGTTTCTAGAAGTTTTTTTATGATTATTTTTAATGAAATTAGTTCGGAATAACTTCTTTCATTCCACATATCGCCAATAATGCACTGGAATTTTGTCTAAAACTAAAAAGGTTCTTTGCACTAGGGAGCAAATAAAGTTGCTGCTGTGCTAAGAACCTTTTTTTTATGTCTATTTCTTTAACGTAATAAGAATTAGTTATCAGTCTGTTTAAAATGAGATAAATTCAACTTCTGTTAAAAAATTGACAGCAATCACTTTTGAGAGTCTGATATCTTGAAGGAATAGGCATTTTTTATTCTTATACAATGACTTTATGTACCCATAAAATGCTAAATTTACATTTCACTATTTAAAAGTTTCTACAATAAAAAAAAAAAAAGAGAAAAGGGCCAAAAAGTTTGCTTTATCAGCCTAAAATCATTAAAATAATTTACTAAATTTACTATTCTCAGCACATACTCTTCCCATCATTAGCAAAATTCTTATCATAATTAAAGATATAGGGAAATATTTAAATTTCGACAACTGAGAGAAATGCCCCAGAGATATTATTCATGAAATTTATAGGATTCTATGGCCAGCATTTTTTTTTTTTTTTAGTTAAAACACCTATCATAAATTCTTAACATAGTCATCGTTTTAATATTAGATTTTTCCATGATTAAATTAATTGTTTTTTAATTTAAAATAAATACTAGAATCTTTTTAGTTATTTAACCGTGGAAAGTTTGTCATTAAATAAAGCAAAGTTACTAACCGAAAATTATGTAGTAGATTTAGTGAATAAGAAAAAAAAAAAAAAGTTGGAAGTTGAGTTTTACGAATTGAAGAATATTAATACAAAAATGTCATCAAATTTGCATTTCTTGAAAACAAAGATCATGTTTTCAGACTGGGAAGGCAGTAGCAACTACCTCATCGAGTTCATGGCTGAAATTCCAGAATTAGTTAAAACTTGATACTTGTATTAAAATGCAATCTGTCTTCCAAGTCATATCTCAATGGAAAACACATGAAAACCTGATTTTAGCAGTTGACTCTTTTAGGTTTACTGTTGTGTTTTCCTGAACAGAAAGATATAAAAACATGGAGGAGTGGGAGCAGGAAAATACATTGGTACCTAAGAGTCAACCACTAAAATCGGGTTTTCATGCATTTTCTACTAAGATAGGACTTGGAAGACCGAATGCATTGTAATATGCGAATCGGCTCGATGAGATGATTGTCTGTTTTATGTCTCCAATTTTATTTTCATTCAACAAAAAAAATACCACTGTAGAAAAGATTTTTTTTTTTGGCCTTTTAATATTTATATCTCTCTTGTTTCAAGTTATTTTAAAGAATCGTTTTAATTATAGGTGCATTCAGGTTCGGCTTTAAGGGCAAGGAAGAGGGAGGGAAGGGCAAGGTACTAAAAGCTGAAGAAGTGAAAATATGCAAAATAGTTGGTTAAAAATTAAAAGATTTTGCTCAAAGAGGCTATAAAAAAAACCCAGGCCAGGGCACAGTGGCTACTGAAAATTTTCCTGTGTGCATATTTTCTCTCTCAATCATATGAAAAGATGCCAACTTTTGTTTCAGACCCTAAAATTATTTCGATGATTTTTTTTATTATTATTTTTTCTTGTAATAAAAAATTCCTCTCTTGTGCTGCCTGTCTGTTAACTGAGGATTATTCTCTAAAAGAAATTTCAAAATTTAGTCCACTAGTAAGAATGCAAGTATGTAACGAAAAAAAAAAAATACTGGTGGAGAAGCTTAAGCATTTAAGGGTGCAAACTTTTCCCCGGACAAGGGCGCACCGGCGTGCAAGTCCTACCCTGGATCTAACTATTATACCAACTGTATCACACAACAAACTACAATTTTTGTACATTTTTTGCTCTTGCACCCTTTTAAATTTTGAATTTTTTGAAAAACTGTTCTGTTCAAGCATTTAAGTCTCTAAATTGACAACCATGCCAAATTTCATGTTTCTAGCCCTAACTGTAGCAAATATATTTTAATTTAGAATGCTTCCTGTTTCTTTCTCAATTTTAAATTTCGAACTTTTTTTCAGAAACCATTCTTAGTGAGCATTTACCTTATAAAAAAGTAGCCATAAGACCAAATTCAAAATTTTTAGACTATCACAAAAACTGCAATTTTAGAAAATTTTTTGTTCCTGCACTCCTATGGAAGTTGTTGTACTGATGCAAAATATAGCCTATATTGGAGCAGAGATGGTCACCAGCATTTTGTTACCATTATTACGGTTCCACTCTACATTTAAAATGTAAAAATGAAACTATTATAAGTTTATTTCCATGTTTTATTTTACTGGCACTCTGTGGGAGAGTTGAGGGCACTTGATGACCTATCAATGTAAAATCATCCAAGGATTCTTAGTAATGATTTTTGAAAAAAAAAATGTGTCTGTAATTAGCTAAGATATCAATAATTCATTTTGAAAACAATGGCATGGATCAAAACAGTGTTTCTACTTTGTGACCTCCTTTGGAAATGCATTTGGCACAGTGCTTACTTTAAACTGTATACAAAATCTTTGTTTTAGGTAAGGCGAATCACAAACAAAAACAAAATTTTTTATTTTCAACAGAATTCAATTATTGAAGACAAATTAAAAAAATAATTCATATAATAATTCCAAGACATTAAAAGTCAGTAATTTTGAGGACTGAGACGAATAGCGTTTTCCTCAGATGAATGAAACCCAAAAACAATACGAAGAAAAGTCAATGAATCATCAGTAAAATTGTACAGTAATTTTATAATAAACTTACTTTACATTAAAGAAAATCCTACAAAATATTTATGGCAACTTTGTACATTTTTTTTCTAAGGCTTTTTTAATAAAAAAAGATGGTTGCTTTAAATTATGGAAAGAAAAAAAAAGTGTCTTTTTTACTAAAAGAAGATGCTCGCCTTAAATTATGAAAAGGTAAAATTTCTGTGTACCTCGAAAAATAATTATTCAAATGAACTATGAACTTAGATATCGACATTTTTAACAAACTTGTGGTTTGCTGTATTTAAAAATTAATATAGTTCATAATTTTTCAATTTCAATTAATTAAAATTTAATAATTTTAAAAAATGTGTTTGAATTAAGAAAAAGTCTTTAATATGGTTAAGTCTATTCAGTGCATCTCTTTAATAAATTAATGAAAAATAAATCAAATGACTTTTATAAAGATATGAATTAATGCTTTTCAAATGAATTTACCTTTATCATCCTCATATTTACACTCTTCTAGCTCTATCAAAATTTAAAATATGGATAAAGAATACAATTTTATGGCCGTTTGGATTCAAGAAACTCAAATAAGATGTCAAAAATAGAGGTTACTGTTAGAAAATTCAAAGTTGGTACAATAATTTAAAATATAGACAACTTCAGAAACAGACATACTCATTATGTTGGTTTCTAGAAGTTTTTTTATGATTATTTTTAATGAAATTAGTTCGGAATAACTTCTTTCATTCCACATATCGCCAATAATGCACTGGAATTTTGTCTAAAACTAAAAAGGTTCTTTGCACTAGGGAGCAAATAAAGTTGCTGCTGTGCTAAGAACCTTTTTTTTATGTCTATTTCTTTAACGTAATAAGAATTAGTTATCAGTCTGTTTAAAATGAGATAAATTCAACTTCTGTTAAAAAATTGACAGCAATCACTTTTGAGAGTCTGATATCTTGAAGGAATAGGCATTTTTTATTCTTATACAATGACTTTATGTACCCATAAAATGCTAAATTTACATTTCACTATTTAAAAGTTTCTACAATAAAAAAAAAAAAAGAGAAAAGGGCCAAAAAGTTTGCTTTATCAGCCTAAAATCATTAAAATAATTTACTAAATTTACTATTCTCAGCACATACTCTTCCCATCATTAGCAAAATTCTTATCATAATTAAAGATATAGGGAAATATTTAAATTTCGACAACTGAGAGAAATGCCCCAGAGATATTATTCATGAAATTTATAGGATTCTATGGCCAGCATTTTTTTTTTTTTTTAGTTAAAACACCTATCATAAATTCTTAACATAGTCATCGTTTTAATATTAGATTTTTCCATGATTAAATTAATTGTTTTTTAATTTAAAATAAATACTAGAATCTTTTTAGTTATTTAACCGTGGAAAGTTTGTCATTAAATAAAGCAAAGTTACTAACCGAAAATTATGTAGTAGATTTAGTGAATAAGAAAAAAAAAAAAAAGTTGGAAGTTGAGTTTTACGAATTGAAGAATATTAATACAAAAATGTCATCAAATTTGCATTTCTTGAAAACAAAGATCATGTTTTCAGACTGGGAAGGCAGTAGCAACTACCTCATCGAGTTCATGGCTGAAATTCCAGAATTAGTTAAAACTTGATACTTGTATTAAAATGCAATCTGTCTTCCAAGTCATATCTCAATGGAAAACACATGAAAACCTGATTTTAGCAGTTGACTCTTTTAGGTTTACTGTTGTGTTTTCCTGAACAGAAAGATATAAAAACATGGAGGAGTGGGAGCAGGAAAATACATTGGTACCTAAGAGTCAACCACTAAAATCGGGTTTTCATGCATTTTCTACTAAGATAGGACTTGGAAGACCGAATGCATTGTAATATGCGAATCGGCTCGATGAGATGATTGTCTGTTTTATGTCTCCAATTTTATTTTCATTCAACAAAAAAAATACCACTGTAGAAAAGATTTTTTTTTTTGGCCTTTTAATATTTATATCTCTCTTGTTTCAAGTTATTTTAAAGAATCGTTTTAATTATAGGTGCATTCAGGTTCGGCTTTAAGGGCAAGGAAGAGGGAGGGAAGGGCAAGGTACTAAAAGCTGAAGAAGTGAAAATATGCAAAATAGTTGGTTAAAAATTAAAAGATTTTGCTCAAAGAGGCTATAAAAAAAACCCAGGCCAGGGCACAGTGGCTACTGAAAATTTTCCTGTGTGCATATTTTCTCTCTCAATCATATGAAAAGATGCCAACTTTTGTTTCAGACCCTAAAATTATTTCGATGATTTTTTTTATTATTATTTTTTCTTGTAATAAAAAATTCCTCTCTTGTGCTGCCTGTCTGTTAACTGAGGATTATTCTCTAAAAGAAATTTCAAAATTTAGTCCACTAGTAAGAATGCAAGTATGTAACGAAAAAAAAAAAATACTGGTGGAGAAGCTTAAGCATTTAAGGGTGCAAACTTTTCCCCGGACAAGGGCGCACCGGCGTGCAAGTCCTACCCTGGATCTAACTATTATACCAACTGTATCACACAACAAACTACAATTTTTGTACATTTTTTGCTCTTGCACCCTTTTAAATTTTGAATTTTTTGAAAAACTGTTCTGTTCAAGCATTTAAGTCTCTAAATTGACAACCATGCCAAATTTCATGTTTCTAGCCCTAACTGTAGCAAATATATTTTAATTTAGAATGCTTCCTGTTTCTTTCTCAATTTTAAATTTCGAACTTTTTTTCAGAAACCATTCTTAGTGAGCATTTACCTTATAAAAAAGTAGCCATAAGACCAAATTCAAAATTTTTAGACTATCACAAAAACTGCAATTTTAGAAAATTTTTTGTTCCTGCACTCCTATGGAAGTTGTTGTACTGATGCAAAATATAGCCTATATTGGAGCAGAGATGGTCACCAGCATTTTGTTACCATTATTACGGTTCCACTCTACATTTAAAATGTAAAAATGAAACTATTATAAGTTTATTTCCATGTTTTATTTTACTGGCACTCTGTGGGAGAGTTGAGGGCACTTGATGACCTATCAATGTAAAATCATCCAAGGATTCTTAGTAATGATTTTTGAAAAAAAAAATGTGTCTGTAATTAGCTAAGATATCAATAATTCATTTTGAAAACAATGGCATGGATCAAAACAGTGTTTCTACTTTGTGACCTCCTTTGGAAATGCATTTGGCACAGTGCTTACTTTAAACTGTATACAAAATCTTTGTTTTAGGTAAGGCGAATCACAAACAAAAACAAAATTTTTTATTTTCAACAGAATTCAATTATTGAAGACAAATTAAAAAAATAATTCATATAATAATTCCAAGACATTAAAAGTCAGTAATTTTGAGGACTGAGACGAATAGCGTTTTCCTCAGATGAATGAAACCCAAAAACAATACGAAGAAAAGTCAATGAATCATCAGTAAAATTGTACAGTAATTTTATAATAAACTTACTTTACATTAAAGAAAATCCTACAAAATATTTATGGCAACTTTGTACATTTTTTTTCTAAGGCTTTTTTAATAAAAAAAGATGGTTGCTTTAAATTATGGAAAGAAAAAAAAAGTGTCTTTTTTACTAAAAGAAGATGCTCGCCTTAAATTATGAAAAGGTAAAATTTCTGTGTACCTCGAAAAATAATTATTCAAATGAACTATGAACTTAGATATCGACATTTTTAACAAACTTGTGGTTTGCTGTATTTAAAAATTAATATAGTTCATAATTTTTCAATTTCAATTAATTAAAATTTAATAATTTTAAAAAATGTGTTTGAATTAAGAAAAAGTCTTTAATATGGTTAAGTCTATTCAGTGCATCTCTTTAATAAATTAATGAAAAATAAATCAAATGACTTTTATAAAGATATGAATTAATGCTTTTCAAATGAATTTACCTTTATCATCCTCATATTTACACTCTTCTAGCTCTATCAAAATTTAAAATATGGATAAAGAATACAATTTTATGGCCGTTTGGATTCAAGAAACTCAAATAAGATGTCAAAAATAGAGGTTACTGTTAGAAAATTCAAAGTTGGTACAATAATTTAAAATATAGACAACTTCAGAAACAGACATACTCATTATGTTGGTTTCTAGAAGTTTTTTTATGATTATTTTTAATGAAATTAGTTCGGAATAACTTCTTTCATTCCACATATCGCCAATAATGCACTGGAATTTTGTCTAAAACTAAAAAGGTTCTTTGCACTAGGGAGCAAATAAAGTTGCTGCTGTGCTAAGAACCTTTTTTTTATGTCTATTTCTTTAACGTAATAAGAATTAGTTATCAGTCTGTTTAAAATGAGATAAATTCAACTTCTGTTAAAAAATTGACAGCAATCACTTTTGAGAGTCTGATATCTTGAAGGAATAGGCATTTTTTATTCTTATACAATGACTTTATGTACCCATAAAATGCTAAATTTACATTTCACTATTTAAAAGTTTCTACAATAAAAAAAAAAAAAGAGAAAAGGGCCAAAAAGTTTGCTTTATCAGCCTAAAATCATTAAAATAATTTACTAAATTTACTATTCTCAGCACATACTCTTCCCATCATTAGCAAAATTCTTATCATAATTAAAGATATAGGGAAATATTTAAATTTCGACAACTGAGAGAAATGCCCCAGAGATATTATTCATGAAATTTATAGGATTCTATGGCCAGCATTTTTTTCAAATTTTATGACAACAGTCACTTATAATTCAATAAGCAATTCATTTATGAAGAAAAAACTTTTTGTTTAGAAATCACTTGAATAATCATGCTTGCATATGCTTTTATTTTTAAAAATCAATCTGAAAGCTTCACACTGTTAAGCAAAGCTTATTTTTTTAAAAAATTGCTTTAAAATACTCTACTATTACATGAAATATGATTGAAAAATGACTTTCATGAGAATCTCTGCAACTTCTTTCTAAAGTATGGTTGGTTTTCTGCTAAGTTTAAACTTTGTACGAGGTCTTTGTTTTAGAGTGAAATGCTCCTCTGTTTTCATTCCAATAGTATTAAATTATGTCATGTGGTATTGTTATATGTACATGAGATTATTATGTTTGAACAGTTCTAATATTTAGTATAGAACATCTTGCATGAGAGTAAAATTCACACATGACTGATTATTTTTATAAATCCATTTGGTACTTCCAAAATTAACCCTAGCAAAAAAAAAAAAAAAAAAAAAAAAAAAAAAAAAAAACTTTTTAATATTAGTACAGGTACGGCTTCACTTTAAACCTGGAAATTTTTTATAGAATTTTAACAATAATAAATATATTTTAATGAAATTTTCAACAGATTTACATTATTTAATACCAAATTCGAAGTCATGTAAAGTACTGACAGTGCACAATGATTAAGTCAACAATATCATATTTGATATCAACTATGTTTCAAAGAATGAATTATCTAATTCAGCATTAATTGAACATGGATGATGATAAACACCATCAATTCTCATGATGTTGTTTGTTGTTTCATTTGACAAAGAAAAAAGGTAAGTGTATTGAAAATTTTGTTAAAATGGCTTCATTATTATTAAAGTTAAGAACAAGAATTTGGGATTGTTTTGGATTAAAATGCTGTGTATTTTCGATTAAACTAGTGAATTGGAACCCTATTATTTTTTATTCAAAAATTATTTTCTGGACTGTGCTCTTCCATCTTTTAAAGTTTGTTTTATCATTCTTAGAAACTTTTTATAAACATAATATGGTTTTGCATTATTTCTTTGGTGCATTACATGTTTTCTAGCTGTAATATTTTAAACGCTGTTTAAATGAAACATAACTGCCATAACTGCATAAAAAAAGCATTAAGACTTGATTAATTAAAAAAGACCGATTCTATTAACCAATCATTCAAATAATTGGGGAACACCTATGTCAGAAATGCACCCCTCCCCTCCCTAAGACCAAATTCTGGCTGTGCCTCTGTCTCATGAAGTGAACCTCAGCAGAAGAATGAATCTGCAAGTGATAAACTCTTTCTGTACTTCTTATACTTTTTGATTATGTCCAGGAAAGCCATAAAAGAAAACAACTGCATTTCTACCATAATGAAGCTGTATGTATCTTGCATATTTTATGAAAATGGCTGAGAAACATTTGTTGCAATCTTAACAAACTTCGTGTTGAAGACATCCTCCATTAATTAAATTCACTCTTTTCATTCCCAATATTGTGTCACTTGTTAGGGGGTTAAAAGAAGAGTAAGATATCAGCTTGCTGTCTTTGTGCATACCCTCTTCTGTAAAAAGTGACAAAAAGAAAGGCACAAGCTCATATTCTTTCATTTCTGGTGTATAAATTTTGAAATCCATCCATAAATTTCTTAAATTATTCATTCTTAAAAGAATAATGAAAACAACATTTTATTTTTCCTCTTTTAAAAGTATTTTCATCAAAATTTCCTGCATATAAGCCGAGGCTAAATTAAGTCTGTTTCAAATTGAAAATTTTATTTAAAAATGCTAAGCAAAAATGAATCACAAAGTATTAAAAAATAATTGTGGTAGAAAACAGAATTATCTGAGCCACAGCTTACACACCGGAATTTATGATAATTTTTATATACTTTAATTTCAATATTTCTTCAGATATTACTTTTCACATATAGAATGATGCATTTTAGGCTTTCTGAACACATTTTTAGCAACCCCACCCCTTTTTTTTTAAATGCCAAAATTAGTTTTTTTTTTTCTTTTTTTTTCATCTGGGGCAAATATGGATTTTGTCCCTTCTCCGCTTTCTCTTCTGCAAAGTGAATTTACATAGAGAATTTTATAAGTTCATAATATTCATTGCTTAGTTTTAAAAATTAAAGTTGAATTAAAAGAAACCTCAAAAACATTTCTTCTTTATACAGGTTTCCATCTTAGTAGGTATATTTGTTGGTATCATTTTTATTGGGAATAACATTCTTAACGCAAAACAGATTTACCATCAATATAAACTTTGACAAACCAACAAAAATATATGTGACAATACAAATAAAAAAGAAACAAATCTTCATTTTGCACTGTCTTTTCCTTCCATTCTTGCGAATGAAGAAGATGTCCTCTTCTCACCCCCATCTCCTTAGTTTCAGCCCTACATACTCTTTTTTCTTTTTAAAAATTTTCAATTATATTTTATTTATCTTTGAAGTTTTTTTTTTATATTATACCCAGTACTTATTTTACTTGCAACTTTCAATTCTTAGCCCAACCTCTGTACTATGCCTATATTTACAGACTAAGTTTTTTGGTTAACTTTTTCTTAACTATCCATAATCATTTTTTATTGAACATACTATAATTAATTAATTAATTGCCTCATTTATTCAGAATCACAAATAAAAGCTTGTTTTTAAGTTAGTGACTAGCTAGACAATATTTTCTTGTTTTAACCATAAATCATGTTTTCTGATTTTTAGAGTCACTTGGAGATAATTAATGATCTAATAAATAAAACTTGTAGATTACTTCATGCTATACAACATTTATTATGACATTTTTGTCTCTAAAATACAGAAATAAAAATGGGTTATTAAAGAAAATATAAGATCACTTGTTTATTTTTCCATTTTTTGAAAATTGTACCCCATTTTAACAGCTTCATATTACATCTGTTTGGCCAATATACAAACATGAATAATGTATTTGGTGCAGAATTTTATCCTTATCTCGAAAATGTAAACATAATTTTTTCTGTCGAATGCACTGGAACCAAGTTATACTGGTAAATTTTAAAAAAGTGATGAAAATTTTGTTTTTCTTCGACATGGTAAAAAATACACTAAGTCCAGAATATTGAGATCTTGTTTTTCATCAGAAAGTTAACCTATACACCAAACTCAAAAATCAGAAGCTATGCAATAATCATTTAATTAACCTTCAAATGCAAAATTGTTATAGGATATTTTTTACTTCTTGCCAATGATTTTTTCCCCTATGTTTCATCACTATCCTGTTTCATCTAATTTTCTTACAACTTATGTTATTAGTATGTGTTTTACACAACTTTATTAATTCTTAAACTAATAAAGCTATTTTCTTCTCTTTTTTTCACTTTTGTTAATAATAAAACATATTTATCATAATAACAGAAACTAGTCATATAATAGTGTGAACTAAACTTTTACTGCATCTTTTATTACTGCAAGAAATGGGTTAAACATTGAATGAAGTTCATGTACACACAACTTTATTCATTTTTGAACTAATAAAGCTGTTTTAGTCTCCTTTTTTTTTTTCATTTTTGTCAATAATAAAACCTGTTTATCATAATAATATAAACTATTTATATAACAGTATGAATGAAATTTTTATCCTAAAGTTATTACTACTGGGAATGGGTTAAACATTGAATGAAGTTCATGTATAAAATAATAGTAACAATAATTTGTGGAATTATTATTATTATTAAAATTAAGCTGGATTTTTGAGTAGTTTTGATATGTTTTGAACACTTAAAAAAATAATAGTACTACTGATTATCTGTTGATTTAGAAATTAATGGAGAAAAATGTGCTGCAAATAACAAAATTTAAAAAATATGTTTTAGATGATAATTTTTAATAATAGTATAATAAAAATGTATTAAATTAATAATATAATAAGTAGGAGTTATGGAGGTTTTACTTTTTTGGCCTGAAATTCAAGTGATTGTTGCGATTTCTTTTTGGTTACCAAAAAAAAAAAAAGAGCTATCACCTTTAGACAGTTTGAAGCATATTTTTTAACAAGTAACTTATGCATGTAAATATTTGTGTGGGGAAAAAAATGCCTTCTATGATGGGGAGGGCAGTTTCACATTGTGAACTTCTAATTGAGTGATCTTGTCACAAGCATAGGAAAAAAAATTGATCACCAATTTATGAAAAAGCATTAAATGTGCTGGAACTTATACCTACATTTGGTTTAAAATTTGATTTTTGACAAAATGATAATCATTTGAACAAAAAAAATAATGGTTTATGAGCTTGGAAAAATAATCAATGGAAATTATTCTTTTAGATGGTATAAGTTCCAACAAAAATGATCACTTTCTTTAAAGAAAAAAAAAGAAAGAAAAGAAAAAAGAATGAAATCAGTTGAATAATTCTCAAGAAAAACGATCACCCAAATTCAAAAACATGGTTTAAAGAAAAACAAATTTAAAATTTTATTGCAACTTTACATTCAATGAGCAGCATGTTAAACATGCAAAAAAGTTTGTAAGAAATTAAATAATTGTGAAACTGCTTTAAAGCAACAATAGAATGAAAAAAAAATGGAATGAATAAAATAAAAGTTTGACATAAAGTTTTAAAATGTCGACTTAATGTACACATAAATAAATGATTTAGCTCAAATCCTCTAAGCTTCCCTAACATTTAAAAAATTAAATCCACTTTCATCAAGAATATAATACACAAGTATCTACTGTTTTATAATATATTAATAGTCACAGCTTACTTTAAATTTGACTTTCAGTGATAACACAATGCTATCTTTTAACATGTTGGTTTAAAATAAAATTTAAAAACATACAAAGAATTTTTCTATTACATAATTCTGGTGCGTAATTATTGACATAACTTTGACATATTTAAAAAGTTAACTTATATGATTGAAAATAAAAAGCATGTTATAACTGAAAACATCTGTAAAAGCACTTTTATAGAACTAAAAATTATTTTTCTATTCCTAAACCACAATAAAATTTACAGCTTAAGGGCCCTTATTTTGAAATTCAGACATAAAAATGATGTTTTGATAGTTGTATTTTTTAATTGCCTTGATATATATTTTTTTTATGTTGAAGTAAATCATACTTAATGTTTAATCTAAAATTTTGAAGCCCTGAAAATTTTTTCATTTCCCTATAGAAAATATCAAAGCTCTTGTTTGTGAATGCCATTTTTATGAAAAATGAAATCCCAATATGTTTGGAGTGGTATATCTCTGGCAAGCAACAACATCACAAAATTCTTTTAGCATAAACTTATAGTATAACACTATCTCCTTACTAAAATTTATTTGTTTCCATGGGACATTGTTATTTTACATTGTTATGTTGCCACAAAGTACAGTCAAAATGATGTTTTTGTCCATTTTCTGCTCTTAATATCTTATTTAAGCTATAATACCCCAAAGTTTTTCTTTTAGAATATGAAAGTGCACTACTAGGAAAAGCCAAATAATACAGTACTGCACGGAGATATTGTTGCTGTTAGTAGCTATAACCTGTTAAATATTCAAAATTTCTAAAATCTGAAACATTTAAAGTAGTTTATTTCAAAAAAGTGCCGCAGTTGAATGAAAAAAAAAAAAAAATGTCAGGCAATAGTTAAATATATGTACAAAAACATGGAAAAGAAAAAGAAGTGGGGTCTTGTGATATTTTCTTTCAGAAGAGGCGACAAAAAAGGGATATTTCATTTACTCATAGGGAAAAAGTGATCGTGGACATTGCTTTTCTTGTAATTTTTTGTCTAAAATTATCATGAGACCCCACTTCTTTTTCTTTTCCATGTTTTTGTTCATATGTTCAACTATTGCATCACATATTTTTTTTTTCATTCAACTGTGGCGCTTTTTTGAAATAAACTACTTTAAATGTTACAAATTTTGAATATGTAACAGGCTATAGCTACTAACAGCAACAATATATCCATGCTGTACTATATTATTTAGCTTGTCCTAGTAGTGCACTTTCATATTCTATAAGAAAAACTTTGGCGTATTATAGCTTAAATAAGATATTAAGAGCGGAAAATGGACAAAAACATCATTTTGACTGTACTTTGTGGCAACATAACAATGTAAAATAACAATGCCCTATGGAAACAAATAAATTTTAATAAGCAGGTAGTGTTATACTATAAGTTTATGCCAAAAGAATTTTGTGATGTTGTTCCTTGCCAGATTAACCAATTCAAACATATTGGGATTTCATTTTTCATAAAATGGCATTCACAGCCTCGAACCTTGATATTTTCTATAGGAAAGAGGAAATTTTTTTCAGGGCTTCAAAATTGCACACTATTCATTAAATAAGATCTACTTCAGCATATAAAAAAAATCAAGCAAATCAAAAAATACAACTATCACACTTTGTCTGATTTTCAAAATAAGGGCTCTTAACTTCTTGAATGTTTGTGAGAAATCTGAGACAAATTTGAAGCAACAACTTCTTTAAAAAATCATTTTTGATAGAAATTTATAACTATATAAAGGATAATTTTCTTTTTATTCCAGATAATCGGCAGTCGTCATCTACAGGAGTATTTTTCAAATTTTGCTGTTACATGACACACTTTAAAATTTCAAATATTTTCATGACCCACCTCATACGTAGGTATATAGAGCATTTTATGGAATCAATCTTAAGAAAATAACTTTGGCTCAAAGATTATACACAAGAACAGAAATATTACTAACATTATAAAAAATAATATATTACAGAATGTATTTAAAAATAATAATAAAGTTTAAAAGTGAATGTGATTTATGACATTGTTTTGTACTAATGACCAAGTCTTTGTCAGGATTACAACATTAATATTAACCTGAAACTAATCTCTACACAAAGCTCAATAAAGCACTGACATTCAACAAAATTATTTACATATACCTTTTTGATATAATTTACTTTAAAGTTGTAACATCTTTTAATCATATTACTGCAACAGAAAAAATTAATTATACATTTTTGATGACCTGAACAATCATTCTGTGAAGCAAAGTTTTAAAACCTATGATCTAAATTAAAAAAGAAAGTTCCTGTCTACATATTTTTTCATCATCAGTAACTTTCTTATGAACAGTTTAATTAAATGATGCTAATTAAATATGATGCTGAATAATATATTGGTATGAAATATCTAATTTTGATGGTGCAAGTGAATTTAAGAAATGCATTTGATAATAAGTAATATGGCATTTCATTTCAAACATTATGATGAACAAACATCTCTGCATTCTCTTAAAGAATATTCTTTACAATACAATGTCACAAGTGTCATGATTAAAAACATAACTCACTGTTATGTAAGTTGTAGAAGCCTGACAAAAGTCTTCAAGTCAGGGAAATCATGCTATGCCAAATTAAGAATTTTTATTTATTTTTCACTACTATTTTTGGTTATATTCTGCAACTACTAATGTATATATATATATATATATACATATATATAGCCTAAAATTATAGTATTTAAATTTGATTTAAATATATTAATTATTATAATTTCTAGCCTATAATCTGCAGATCAAACTTTCATGTTTTGACTCAAAAATTTTATTTAATAATCAAAATTAAATATTTACCATAATTTAATAAGTTACATTTTCTGAATTAAGATTTCTGGGTCAGATCATAATTGTTTGATCCATGAATTATCGGCAGGAAATTATGGTATTTAAAATGTATGATGCTAAGTAAATTTAGGACAGCAAAATTGTTACAGATTTATAATGAAAGAATACATAGTTAGACATCAATTAAAAAACTTACTCTTTTTTGAATGGCATTCTGTTTCCTCTTTAATAGTATCATAATCAGGTAACAAAACACCTCTTTTGATTAATTCTTCTTTAGTAGCTCTCATGGAAATCTTTCGTTCTAAAACTATATTAAATAAAGAGTAATTTCAATCATACACAATATTTATACCAATAAAGTTTTATATGTAATATTAAGTAAATAATCAATTTTATAAGGAGCTCATCTGTGAAAGTTCAAACTTCCAGTAAATTCTTGAAACTAATGCATCAACGAACTATGAAAAAATTCTTTTGAAATAACTTTAGAAAGAAAAGAAAAGAAAATGTCTAAAATTCAAAATAAGCTTTAAAAGAGAAAGAAATATATTTTTTTTATTATAAAAGTGAAATGTTATTTGAATCTATAACAATACTAAATATTTTATATAAATATTGTCATGAAACAGAAAATTATGATTCATCTGAGAGATACATTATAATTAAAATACAGTAAAACCTCTAAATAACGGACACCTCGGGAACGCAGTATTTGTCCGCTATTCGGAGGTGTCCGCTATTGGGAAAACCTCAGAGATTCAAAAATCGCTAAGAAATGCTTAATGTTTCATTAATTTACTTTTATATGTCCTAAAACCTCTATTATATTATTAATCAGAAAATAAAAGTATTTTTAACCAATAAAATTGAATTAAATTTGTGCACACTTTTATCCACTGTTTATTATACTCTCGTGAAATAATCGGTTACAAAAGTTTACTTTTGCTTGCGATTACATGTAATTTGTTTTTTTATGTGACGTTATTGGACATTGTAGAGTTCCGGGTGCGAAGGCAAGGATTGCAATTTTTGACCTTTAAAAACATAAAATTTAAAAATATTTTTGAGTGACATTTCAATGCTCTGAAAGATATTCCTACCGGGCAACACTCTGAATTTAGTACTGAACGTGGGGGGGGGGGGGGGGGGAGAGAGAGAGATTTTCCCCAGCTCTTTATCTACATTTATCTGTGATCACAAAATTTGTGACACGTTGTCCTGATAAATTCAGAGGCCTTTTTGCTTTTTTTTTTTAATTTTTTTCTCTTTAAAACATACTTTTTCATCCTTTATCGCCGAATAAAGTGTCTGCTATTCGGAATGTCCGTTATTCAGAGGTTAAACATACAAAAATTTAGGTTTTGGGAGCGGGGATTGGAAAACTGTCCGTTAAATAGAGGTGTCCGCTATTCGGGAGTGTCCGTTATGGAGGTTTTACTGTATTAGCATTACAAAAATTTTATAAGAGTGATGCGATAAAGATAGATAAGGTTGATAAGAGTGATGGTTTTATAAGAGTGAGAGTATGATCAATGATCTGAGATGATATGAGTGGTTCTCTTTTACAGATCGTAAAATTCCACATTAACCTATGTGTAATTTAAACACAAGATAAATTATTATTTAACAGTTAGTGCTTGTCCAGATTTGATGATAAATAACAAACATTTCATTAGAAACATTCTTGAATTTTTAATTAGCTGCTTTTAAATAAATATTGAAATTATGACAAATTTCTATAATGCATAAGTAATTCCTATTTCTTTAAAGATAGATGGTGTTGTCAGCCAAACCTATTAAATGAAGTGAAAGAATTTGAAATTTATAGCCAATATGCTTGATTTTTATCAGAAATTTACCTAAAAGTACTGGGTAGAGCATTTATTTCTACTTTACTATGGCCTCAATTTTTTCTTTGAAAAAATAACAATATTTACTTCCATTTATTTATTTTAACTACACGACCATTAAAAGCTGCCTTGAATTTTATTTTTATCAATCTCATTCTCTAAAAACCTAAATTTGAAACTTGATGCAGATAATTTATATTTTTTATCATTTGAATTTAACTTTACATTTTTATAATATATTATTTTTTAAATATTAAATCACGGATATCAAGATACTTTCTTTTATAGTCCTTATATGAATTTCTTTCAATTTTATTTTTTATGGGGAAAAATGGCAAACTTTTCTTTCTGACATACACACACATATATTCTTGATAATGATCAGAATATGTAACACAAAAGTTGTAGATTGTAAAATATTTTCCTTTCAGAAAATGCAGATTTACAATTAATAACATAAAATAGCCTTTAAGTTTTCAGTGAAGCTGTAAAAAAAAAATTCTTGATTGGGAAAGTTTATCTTTTAAAAATAAAGAGGAAACTCAAGATATGAAGTTGAATAAGAAGACATTCAAAAATTGGGTGCTAGTGGAGCTCCTGTTTACTTTTAATTAAAATTTGTAATATGATTTACCTAAATCCTTTTCCCAATCTGTTGTCTTTCACGTACCCCTTCCTTGGGCATTTCATTTCTGAATATCCCCATTTCTCATTAAACACAACCCCTTCCCTTCCTTCTTCTACTCAACTAATTAATACAAACATTTTTTTCAGTACTAGTTATCTTTATCACAAAAATATAATAATTTGATACAAATTAAATTGTAATTTCTAACATTTTTATGACTTTACTAACCATTTTTGGGAGTTTTGCCATTACCGATATTATTTTCAGGTACCCTCAGAAACCTTCCTGTGTACTCCAGGTTGGTACCACTGCTCTATTGCATTATTCTTTAGACCACATAAAAAAATGGTGTGTGTGTGTAAGGGGGGGGGGGGGATTGAGCTAAGATTTTTGCTTGAGACATGAAGAAAAAAAGACTTGTGAAAAAATTTTCATAAAAATGCCTAAAAAGATATATAATTATTTTCAGTTTAGACATTTTAAAGTAATACTTACATAGTACATAGCTTAGAAAAAATGCCTATGTATTAACTCTGATGTCTGTTTAAATTATAATTTTTATAAAACTAGCCATTTTAAGATCAATATTTTTAGTAGTCTAAAAAAGTAAATAAGTATTTCTGTTTATTTTACTGGCATCTTTTTTATTTTTCAACCTGGCAGTTGCAAAGGAGAAGTGTCAAATGACAAAACACAATACTTCTTGAAATGTGTAAAGGGTCTATTGCTAAATTCAAATCATTTCAGGAATTCTTTATAAAAAGGTTTATTTTCAATAGAAGATAATTGTTTGTGTAGTGTTCTAACTAGGGTGTAAAAAAATCATAATTTTTTTAAAAAATCAAAAAATTGCATTCTTTTTTTAAATTAGATTTTTAAGATTTTTTCCCCCAGTGTTAAAATATTAAAGAGATACCAAGAGTTTTATGTTTCCAGAACAATTAAACTTTTAATTACTAACACAATCTATGTTTTTACATGTTAATAAAATTTAATTATTTGTAACTACAGAAATTATAAAAACTACAAATTGGTAGTTTCATTAGTTAATAGAATACAATGAAGATAGACACATTACTATTTTGCAATAAACGTGTAAGACTACATAAAATGGTAGTGATATTTACATTTATTGTTAAATTGTTAATACTACTTAAAATTAATAATCATTAAATAATTAACTCTCTAGTTAAAGACATATTATAAGTCTTTATGGTTTAAAATGATAATGTAGTATTCAATTTTAGAAAGAAAAAGGGACAGGATGTTGGTTCCAAAAAAGGGCACTTTTGAAGGAAATACAGAGTGAGCATAAATTGTTGCACACATTTCAAAGTTCTGTAAAACAAAAACAAATTATTGTATGTACTAATCTGTTTAAAATTTTATTTACAAGCATATTTCAAACAGTTTTATTCTACAGATTCAAGAATTTGTACATGAACTCCCAGCCATTATTCCTCCAATAACCTCAGTGATTTGTTGTTTTAGTTCATCAATTCATGAACATTTGTTGTGTAAACCTGATCATTGACAAATGCACAAAGAAAAAAAAGTCTATAGGTCTTATGTCTGGTGACCATGGAAGCCAAGGAATTTTGGCTTACCTCAACCATTTCATTGCCTGAAAAATGTTTCTTACAGGTAGTCTTTAACAATGGTACCACTATATATAGTGGTGCATCAAGTTGCTGGAAATAAACTTGTGGCTGAAAAACAGTTTAAATCCCTTTCATATTTGAACAACAATAACACTACTTTTTTTTTTTTTTTTTTTTTTTTTAGAACTTTTCAATGTGTTTAATAATTTACGCTCATCCTATGTATTAGTAATGTGTTTAATAACAATAAAAAGAAAATAATATAATTATAATATGATAAATAAAAAGTCAATCTTTAATTTATAATTAAAAAATAAAATTAAATAACATGTTTTATAATATCCTCTTTTTTCTCCAGAAATAAAGTTCTATCTTTTTTCGTAAAATCTTTGATACATATATTTAAAGATATTGCAATATGGAGAATTTTTTTTACAAAAAATCACTAGCTACAACTTCAGGTAAATGTCACTATCTTTTAAAAAGGTAGAGTGCATTCAAAAGGGGAAAGGTGTGGCACCTTTAAAAATGGCCTAGAAGAAATAATAATTACAGAATTAATAAAAACCATAAGTAAGTAATTTTATTAGTTGAATTAGAGTAAATAATAGAAGTTAGTTTTGCAAAAATAATAAAACTAACAAATATTGTTGACAGTTCACTTTGCATTTGTTATTTGTACTATAAAAAATTACTGCATTGCCTAAATCTTAACTTACAAGATGTATATATATATGCCAACCAAAGAAATTATGAAAATGAGTTACTACCATTCATACACAAATACAGAATAAATATATTAATAGTCAATTATATCATAAATCTGCAAAATATTAAACAGCAGCACTATTACTGCTAAGTAGGGATCTCTTGCTGTGCTTAACATATTTATACCAATTAGTTCTTTTTCTCTTATACATTCTTTTACAACAGTTGTTGAACAAATGTCATTCTCCCATTTTTCTTTAGCTTCAATATTTAGTATAAATTTATCATTGTAAAAGTGCAATGAGAAAATAAGATTCTGATTACTTGCTCTCTTATTTTGCAGAAACCTGTTGTACTTACCATGCTTATTTTATATAAAAGAATGAATAATTTGATTATTTAAAGGAAATTGTGATATTGTAAATTGTATTACATTTAAGTATAATTTTATGTGTTTTTTATGGCTTTACAAACTTGCTGTACTTAATGTTTTACAATTCTCAGGAATTAAACTTTGAAACAATTATTTAGAACTTTTTTTCATTTATTCATAAGGCAAAATATCTGTAGAAGCATTCCAAGTTAAGGGTCACTCCACACGAATTCAACCAATGGGTCATCATAGTCACATATATTTTTTAAATTTTTATCATACCGACATAATAGTGAAACCCTCAAATCTGAAATTTAAAAGTAATTTTCACAATATTAGCTGAGATATGGCCATTTGAAAAATGATAATTTTTATGAAATGGCAGCCATCTTGGAATCTTATCAGTGTCTAAATATGGCCATAACTTGACAACTGATGGCTCAAATTTTATATATCGGGTACCAATTTGAAGCTATTTGACCAAAGAATGCATATTTTACATCAAAATAATAGTAAATTTTCATTTCTTTACTTTTTATTATGTGCAAACTGAAAATATCACCCAAAAAAGGGCCGATTGTAATGGTCCATAAAAAAATTAGTCATCATGAATTTTGCTGAAACTTAGTAAAAACATTGCTCCATGTGTGTGCTTTAAATAATAAAAAAATTGGAGAGGTAAAAACAGTTGTTTTAAAATCAATAATTTTTTTACACTTAAGGTGTCACTAACCAAATAATGATCATTTTAGAATCTGTAACTATTCCTAATTTATCAAATAATGGTTAAAATAAAATTTTCTAAAATGTAAATTAATGTAAATGTATATTCAAAACTTCTTTTGCATTAATTTTGTAGGAATTCTCCCCTCTCCCCCCCCCCTATAAAAAGTATACAATTGGAAAAACTTTTACACTGAAAAATACAAGAGAATAATTAAGGAATATAATGTATAATTATAAAATACCTGTAAATGCAATACATATAAATGAGGATTTACATTTCCTATAGGAGAGAGTGGGGTGGCATGGGACAGTAAGTAGGTTTTTCTCTTTATGTATCATTCTAAATATTTCATCAATAACACATTAGATGAAGCAATAGTATACCCCAATCTTCAGTTGAAAAGAGTAGCTGATTGACGTAAGCTTGCAATTGTTTAAAGAAAAAGATTATTTCAAGAATCAAAAGTAAATTTACTTCAAATACTTTTTGCTTTCTGTATATTAAGGATTTGTTTACGCATAGATGTAATAGTTCTCCTATTTATGGAAAATTATACTGTATATTAACCATAATTTAAATTATGCCTAAAAGCAGCATTTCTGTTTATATTAAAAGAAGGTAGAGAGAGCAATGGGACATGCCAGCAAAGGGGGAGAGACAAGTCTAATTCTTAATAAGATGAACATAAATTGCTAATATGCAAATACTTTTAAAGAGTAGTATATTAATTATAGCATTGAAAACGTATTCATTTACTACAAAATATAAATAAATTGAATGAGTGATTATCATCTCTAACCTATAACAATCCTGAATTATCCTTCCAGTGATGAAGATACTGGAATTTGATGTTGTAGTACAGACATTATCAACCTATAATCTTTGTTAGATTGTAAATATAGCTGACACAAGAATAATTTGTTTCTTATAATGCATTGTTTTATAGTTGTCTCCTTCCTGCCTGTTTAGTGTTTAGGTATGGGACACATTTTTAAATTTACAATTTCTGTAATTATAAAATTGTTTAGCTATATTGTTCAAGAACATTAGAAAATGTTTTATTTTGTATTCAAAAAAATCGAAATTTTTGTTTTTGTGTCAAACAAAAATGTTTCCCTAATTTTTGTAAAAAGTGTCCCATTCCTCCCCACTCTCCCGTATACATAGAACCTTTTCAAGACAATTTTTCCCACTTAAAAAATGAAATTTATGTGGCCAAATTCATATACATATAATTTATATATTTTTTATTTAAATTTATTCAAATTACACAATTGAATGAATTCAACTGTGATTTACAGCTAGTATTTCTCCAATATTTCAGGGGGAAATATTATGTGGCTTTTTTTTTAAGAATGTAGTCCATTATAGTAAGGTATTTAATATTTATATAAATATGTTTTGAGAATTATATTCTCATATTTTAAATGAAATAAAAAGTATTGTAGAAATGAAAATTTACTTGTATTCTAATATATGAATATTTAGTATAAATAGTTGCAAATTGATATTTCTTTATTGAATTATATAATATAAACACAATATATTAATTTAAATGTTAGAAAATTTTATTTTAACCATTATTTCTTAAATTAGGAATAGTTACAGATTCCAAATTTATCATTATTTGGCTAGTGACACTTTAACTGTAAAAAATCATTTATTTTAAAACAACAATTTTTATGTCTCTATTTTTTTTTTTTTTATTATTTAAAGCAAACACATGGAGCAATGTTTTTACCAAGTTTCAGAAAAATTCATGATGATTAATTTTTTTTATGGGCTATTAAATTGGCCCCTTTTTTTGGGCAATCTTTTCAGTTTACATAATAAAAGCTCAATTCCGTTTACATAATAAAAAGTAAAGAAATGAAAATTTACTATTGTCTTGATTTGAAATATGCATTCTTTGTACAAATAGCTTCAAATTGGTATAAGATATATAAAATTTAAGCCATTAGTTATCAAGTTATGGCCATATTTAGACACTGATAAGATTCCAAAATGGCTGTCATTTCGTAAAAATGGTCAGTTTTTGAAATGGCTATATCTCAGCCAATATTGTGGAAATTACTTTTAAATTTCAGATTTCAGGATTTCATTACTATGTCTGTCTGATTAAAATTTAAAAAAAAAATCTGTGACTATGATGCAACAAGTTTTCTTTAAATTGGTTGATTTCACATGGAATGACCCTTAAATTAATCTTAGATTTTAATATTTTTACTTCATTTTAAACACTTTAAAAAATTGATTTAAATCAATAATTTTTTTAATCAATAATTTTAATCACTTGATTAAAATCACAATTTAATCGCTGACTTAAATCAACCAATTTAAATCATTGACATTCTAGTTCTAACAGATAAATCAGACATATCAGATAACAAGTATTTCAAAAAAATTATTTTGAATAGCCATGTGAAATTATATTAATGTACATACTCATGTATAAGTCAACCTCCTAACTTTCAAATGCAAACTCTGCAAAAATTAAAAAATCTGTCTATAAGTCGACTTTTTACTTCAATTTTGCCTAAAATCAAATCAAAGATGTCACTTGCCTATGCAAAAAAGCAGTAAGTAAACAAAAACAACTGGTTGAACAAAATGATAAATAATTATTTGTATATTTTATATGTTACTAGCAGTCTTCGCTTGCTATGTTGGTTGGTTTCTTTAAAGGAATCTTGAATCAAACAAAGTACCATAAAGTAATGTTTAAAAATAATAATAATATCTAATCAAACATCAATAATTGTTGTCTTATTCGTATAATCTAAACATTATCCTGTTCAAAGTCGATGTTGATGACATAATAGACAAAATAGCTCTAAAATGACTGAAGTACCTATGTTTAACTATTTTTTTTTTTTTTTTTTTTTTTTTTTTTTCTAATGATATAAAACATGAGGTGTACAAGCCAAATTTAGAAAATTGCCTCCCAGAGTTTGAATTATCATGTCTCCCCAGTGTAAAACCTTCTTTCTTTAAAATTTTCAACTATTATAACTAATATTTATCAGAGTTCTCCATAAAAATATTCAATCTGTAATAATAAAATAAAATTTTTAAAAAAATTCAAAAATGGCCCCTTTCCTGGGGGGCAAATTAAGGTGCAGAGTGAAAGTTCATAATATAAAAGAGCAGTGTTTTCTGATGATGACAGGTAAAAAAAATTTGGAATTTTTGGACCTCCATATTAATCCTCTTTGGGAAGGAAATTTTTTAATCGCTGAAACACGTCTTTAATTATTTTTTTAATAGATTTATTTTCTGTCGTTTCATGCTTCTACTTAAAATGACTGCTGAGATGGGCCAAATATTCTAAATTGTTTGACCCCCTTTTAACCCCTTCAGGGGACAATTTCTAAAATCGCTGAAATACATGTTTAAATTTTTTTTTTTTTTGTAGATTTATTTTCTGGAATTTCATGCTATCTTAAACGGCTGCTGAGATATACGAAGATGTTCCAGAATTTTCGACCTCTCATTTGCCCTCCCCTCTTAGAGGGGGAATTTTCAAATATCCCATCTTAGTACATGCTTGCATCCTAAGAAGTATATTTTCCCCAATTTTCATGTTTCTACATTTAGTAGTTTAGGGTGTGTGTTGATTAACAGTCAGTTAGGACAAACTATTTTATATAAGTATAGATTTTATTACACACACGCATAAAAAGCCAGAATTTTTTTTTTCTTTTTTAATTGACTTGTGTACACCCCTCCCCCCCAATTTGCTTGCTGAAAATTGTCTGAAATTCCCCAACTTATACACAAGTATATATAGTATATTTATGAAACTACACCATATATTTATTTATAGTGCTGATAATCAAAAGATTTTTAATTAAAATTTTCAAAGTATCAATGTTTCACTATGTAAAGCATTTTATTCATGAAATATAGGATATAGCTTTTACGAAAAGATGCTTAAATTTTAAATAATTTCAATTTCACTATATAATTGATTGTAATTACTTAATTTAAATGAAGTTATATTACTTATATATCCAACAATATTAATTTGTATTGATAAATATGCATGGATATGTAATAGGAAAATATATAGGAAAATCTGGTTTAAACCAATTTTTTGGAGCTTTTTCCCCCTTAATAACTGATTTATTTCTATCCCTGCAATAAATACAATGCAACCCTAATAATGCAAAATAAAAAATTCAAATAATTAAGAACTTGAATTAATCTCAGATAGCTTTTCATAAAATTGTTTAGTTTTTTAAATGTGTTATTTTCTTCTATCACTGCAGAACAAGCAAGAAAAACTTATTGCACATTCTTTTATGTATCTTTATATTTCATTTTCTGCCATATTTGATGAGCTATCTTTCTAGCTATAGCTAGCTACATATCTATCTTTACATAATATTGACAATACTGACATACAGGGCCATGCAAAGAATTGGTTATATGGCCATCTATGGATGATTATCTCTGGAAATGTGATTTCAGTAGTTTTAAGCATGTTTTAATTTAATTTTAATTAAATAGTGGCATGTATATAAAGATAGGTAAAACACGAGACTATACAAAAAATATTCAAATATTCTTCCATCTACTGATATAAACTGAAGAAAGGGAAATTTTAAACCATTATATTTTTAACACTTTCTCACATAATTGAAAAGTGTTTGTGAATTCAGTTTGTCTGTGCATCTGGCTGGTTGCCTATCTGCCTGAAGTGTCAATATAGTTGGATTACTCCGTAGTTGATATACTTTATTAAGGTTTACTATGCTATGTTCATTGTAAATGAACTATGTAGTGTTCACGGTTTATTTACTGAGGCACTTAGTATTTCATTACATTATAGTCTATGGGGAAAGGTTATAATTATATAAATACAAGGCACATGTAGTCATCACCTGATTCATCCGTCTGCCCACATATAACAGAGCAAAAACTACCCAGAATGGATTGAAATTTAATATATATAACTGTTGCAGAATTTTATAAATTCATTTCATATTTTTTGAAAATCAAGTCAAAATTTAAAAAGATGGTAATAAAAGTTTTCTTCATTCTATTAAATCCTATTATACATAATTAATTCAATGATATCTCCTGATATCCTGTGATTCTAGGTTGCCATGGTGATGACATCCTATTTAAGATGGAGTCATTTTCATATTACTGAATTAATATGCATATAATCATAATAAATCATACATTCATGCATAAGGATATAACAGCTTTGCATCAAGATCTGAATATTTATAAAACTTTGTTATGAACACACCTTATTTAACATGTTTGATGTACAATTTCCAACTTGCTTACCTCAATTTTTGTTATTGTATTACTATTATTTTGTTTTGTTATTATATCAAAGGTATAGTTTCATACATTTTCCAAATTTTCAAAGTTACTTGGTGATAACGAGCTACCATAAAATCAATTCAAATTCAATCTTTTAGTCTAATATCATGCACTTTTTTCTCTTTTCTAGAAAGTTTGTTCAGCATTCATTCAGTGATTTTTGAATTTTTTTTAATATCCAATTTTTACCAAAAATGTTTTTCATTAATCTATTTTACTTCTACTTAAAATCTTATTCATACAATATTATATGTTATATCTCTGTATAGAGCAAATATTTATTTTCCCATGGGGGGGGGGGGGGGAGGAAGAAAATTCTGTAAATATTGTAGAAAAAGAATTTTTAAGTTTTTCTCTCCACAAGGAAAACCATTTTGAATGTACCTGTCAGGTCCACTGGACTCATCTGGTAGCCAGAAGATAAAAATATATCTATATTAATAGTTTTTTTTTTATGATTGTTTAGTAGAGTGTCAAAAACAGCAGGAACCCTCACCATTAGGTTAATTTGCATATTACATATAGGTTTTTTTTTGGATATATTTAAGATAATCTTGGACAAAGCTATGTGGACCTGCTAGAAGTATCATAAATATACAAGAACTTATTACAAAAAGAAAAAACTGGATTTGATATTCTAAATTTTATTCTTACCTCTCGAAGTTTGTTCAAATTTATCACTTTTCTTCTTCCTTTTCCATTTCCATGGTTTAAATAGCCTTCCTAAAGCAGAAAGACGGCTTTGTTTACCTTCAACTGGTGTGATGGAGGTTCTAGAATTGGAACCAAGAGAACCAGTTCTCATACTTCCACTTGTTTTCTTACCTGAAAAAATATAAATAAGTAGGAAATACATTTACTAATATAAAGTACTGTGGCTCAATAACTATCCTATTGAAATGAATATAGACAAAAACCCAATCGCGCATGAAGACTGGAATAATTTCTTTTATAAAATACCATGAGCATTTAATCTGAGCCATGAGTGTTTTTTTAATGTTTTCTAATAAATACCATGACCACACTCATTAACAAAACAGCTTGACATGCAATAAATTATATTGTTAATAATGTTACTTATACTGCAATGTTTTTACATTAATAGCAAAACAACACACATTTATTTATTTTAGATATTTATATAAGAATTGATTTTAATTTCATACATGTTAACAACAAGAAAAATGCTTAGAAACAGAATCCAAAGCTAATCTGTTAAGTTTGGCAGTAGTCTAATGATAAATTTTATTTTATAATCTGCTCTAAAAACATCAAGATTTTAATTTCAGGACTATCTCCACATGCACAAATTCTCTGTCACGTTCTACTTTCATGTCAAAACCCCTAGTTATAAAACTAAGGATATAGTATAAATATCTCTTTAATATCTTAAGAGAAATGTCAAACTCAAAATATATGAAAATCAACTTTTTATTTCAATTACCTTTTTCAACAGACTCTTCTTGTAAAAAAACAATATCAAGAACCCTGGAAAAGGGTTGTAAGTGATGTCTGCTTTTAAATTTTATTATATGGTTTAATTTTAGCTACGAAATTATAATTTGGCTGAAAAAGAAGAATAACCATATTTAAGGGTGTTCATCAACAGGAATTTTGCTGTATAATATATGTGCATTCATGGTTATCAGTCGCCATATGGTGATTGAATTTTTTGCTTTGGTGCAGAAGTCGCCATATGTTTCACAGTTGTTCCAGCAAACAACAAATTTCTGCCCCCTTCCCCTTTTTAAAAATTAAATCTGTGAATTATTCCATGATATTTTTCCATAATTCCACAATAAATAACAGGTTTTTTTTCTTCTTTCTATTATCCATAATTTTTTAAAAATTGATTAAGCATGGAAGTCACATTGCCATGGATCAGTAAAATTCTTGTTTTCTTCTAAAGAGGGGATGGAGGGAGATGTGATGCCCACAGAATTAGGAGAAAAAAAATTAGTCATATAGTTCCACATACAAAAATGCTTTAAATGAGGTAAAGAAATATTTTAAAAATAATTTGAGTCAATAAAAATTTCTTAAAAAATTACGAAATTTAATTTTTTATGTCGTCCCTTGAACCTATACATTATATTGAGTAAAATTTTCCTTTTACATTGTCAAGTAAAACAAAGAAAGTCCCATTCATATAATACTAAAATTGACCAAATTACAAAGCTTGTGTAAAGTGCATGATTTATAATACCACTTTTCTCCATGTGAATACAAATGAGTTTCGCTTGTTTTGAGGGGTCTTATGCCAAGTGCTTAAAGTATTCGAAGAACTTATTTCATGTGTACATATATACACTTTGAAAAGAATCCTACAAGTTTTAAGTTTATATATGCTAAAATAATTTTATTTTAACTTATGTTTTACTTTGTAAGGATTCGGGACAGTTTCTTATCATGATTTCTTTTAGCAAAAATTACGTTTTTTCTATAAGTTTTTATTTAACTTGAACATTTGTATGCATGTTTTTGTAGTTCAAATTTGTATTAGAACTTTAACTCATTCTCAAATATCCAATCAAGATTAAATATTACTGACATAAATCTGGTGACAATCTAATATTATTGGAATTTTCAGTGACTACTAATCTTTTTATACTTATTTTACAGGATAACAAAAAAAGTCTTTTTGACAGATTACAGTCAAGAAGTTAAAGAAAAAGTTTTACATTATCTAACACAAGACTGCAATGGTTATGTTTTTAAACTATTATATGTTTTTTTAATCACTGAATCCGAAAATTACCTAAATTTTAAACCATCATATTAGGATTTTCCACAAATGATAAATTGTCAAGTTAAAAAAGTAACAAAAATTGAAACTTAAAAATAAAGAGATGACTGTGCTTTTTAAATTTTGATAATTCATTTTTATATAATAGCACTAAATCTGAAATTACCTTCATTTTTAACCATCACGTTAGAATTTTTTTACAAATGAAGTTAAAATGTAGTGAAAATTTGATGCGATAGAACAGATGTAAAAAAATATATAGATACAGTACAGAACAATTTATCCAGAATGGTTGGGGTCAGATGCATTCCAGATAACTGATTTTTCATGTTAACTCGTAGGGCATTAAAGTAATAACCATTTGATAAGTTTTCTGGAATATACGTGGTCATGTTATTACTTTTAATTTTAAATTAATTATTAGATTAATTGAACTAAGAATCAGATGCATTAAGATCAGAAGCTAGAGTTTGAAAGAAGGTTATTTATGGGAATTCCTTAAGAATAAAAATTCTTCTGTTTTCTCTACATAAAAATTAAAACATCTAAAAAATATCTAAATATGTTTCCATTTCAGATACTAAAATTTGTTACTGAGTTATACAACTGTTTCAAGCAATTTATATGTCAAACTGGCAGAGTATGACACTTTTTTTTCTACAAAGACTCTAACATCAATCTATTAGAAACATCATTCCGGATAACTGGTTTTCCAGATAAATAGTTCCACACTGTATTTAATTTTATTTAGTTCATTGACTTATACTGGATTTTTTACAGCTAAACAGCTGAGAGGTCCAATGAGATGGGTGAAAAGGTTCAATTTTAATGGTGAATTTTGAAATTTACAATTTGCAAAAAATCTTGACGTGATGGGTAACCATGAAGATCATTTTCAAATTCAGCAGTAAAAAATACATTAAAATTAATTATTAAAAGTTACAAACACAACAATCACATCTAATTTAAAGTATAAAATTTTTGCTTTTTTATTTTAGTAGTAAAATACATAAGTAATACAGAAATAAAAAATGTCAAAATCAATTATTAAAAGTTAAAAACACAACAATCACATCTAATTTATAGTATCAAATTTGTTGTTTTTTTATTTTACTTAATTTAGGATTTGCAAAAAATTTAAATGTGATGGTAAAAAATGAAGGTCAATTTTAGATTCAGTGGTACAAAATAAATAAGAATCAATTATCAAAGGCTAACAAATATGATCTTACCCATCTTTTGCAGGCTAGAGTAATCTAACAACATTTTAAAATACATATCTTTTTGTAAAAAATTAAGGCTGTTAATTTTCATTATTTTATTTAACAAAAAATCTATTTTTTATCCTTAAATGTTTATAACAAATTGTATATTTTGTGTTTATATTTTAGAGTCATTAAATATTTCAAATTTATACTGAAATTTTACTTTCAACCATTTTTTTAATATTTCTGATAAAATTGTATTTTTTTTTTTTTTAATTTTGAATGAGCCCTAATTTGCAGCAAAAAATATGCTATACTCGGTCAATTTTAATTGTAAACAAAAAAATTTTTGTCTTACTTCTCAGAGTAACAGGAAATTTTTACTAAATATAACTTATATAATTCTAATTGAATGTATAAAAATTTAAATTTAATAATTTTTTAAGAAATGTTTTTAATGACCCAAATAGCTTTTAAAAGATTTTGTTGTCGTATTTAAAACATTTTTGTAATTGGAAGTATGTCTATGACTAACAGTTAAGGAATTAGCCTTGGCCACCATTGAGAGTGGACATCTTGTATATTAAATAAATCATTTTTCATTTTGAATTCCCCAGTTTTTTGTTTAATTTTTCCCCAATATAAATTTTCTTTCATATTTTTGGAATCTGCAGTTGTAATCAAAAATGGTTTCTGATATATTTGGCATAATTCTGTGGCCAAGAATATTCTGATAGTGCTGAAACAAACTTCCAATCCAACAAAGTTTTACATAATTTATGCAGCATGGTGTAAATAATGTATTTTTTCCCCCCCTTCCATAAAGCTGAGATAGAACTTTTTCAAGTTAGCAACCCCAAAAAAAAATCAAGTTCTATCCAATATACTTTCAGATTATGAAAATTCAATTGTTAACTAATAGATTGGTAGATGAATATAGTGTATGACATGTTTTATGACACATAGTTGGAATTATGACTTTTCTATAACACAAGATCATGCAATTTTTACTTTTTTAACCAACACCGATTTATTGAAATAACTGAATAAATGATTGATTTAATTAACAAATTTTTGGGTACCAGCAGATTGATTAAATTGAATCTGACTTTTTCTCTCTTATATATATATGTGTGTGTGAGAATTAAAGGTGCGAACACATGGGATGCCAAATCTCTAAATCCTTACCAATTACATTTGCACCTATCCATACAAAATAATTAAAATAAAGGTTACTTATTTTTCCTTTTTTTTTAAAAAAAATGATTTTTAATAAAAAATTTATTAAAAAAAAATAAATAAAATTTTGTCACCCAAAGAGAAAAAAAGATGATCAATACAATTGTGTGAAATTTCTTGACCGATTGAGCAATTATGAAATTTTGTTTTCCAGCAACCAATTGACTAATTCACGTGTTTTTTTACAATGACAGATTGACAAAATTCAGACTTTTTTTCATATGACAAATGATGTTAACATTAAGCTTGAAGCAGCAATGGTCATTTGGAGGCTTCAAGGCCCCAAGACCAAACCTTCCTACTTTTCAATGTTTTTAATTTAATGATTTCCTGATTTACCTCTATTTTTCCTGACTTTCACTTGTGCTTTAGCATAAAAGACACAGGATAGTTGCTCAGAAACACAATTTATTTGCAAATTCCATGGCAGTCGCCCTACCTGCCCATTCCCTGAGATAAACATTTAGCTTGATGCTATAACGGTCATCCAATGGGTTCAGAAGCTTGATTCCAACCCTTCCTGCTTTTTTATATCTTTAACTTTATGATTTCCTGTTTCAAATTTTTATTTTCTTCTTTTCATTTTTTTCCCTTGCTTCTCTTTAGTGTCTTGCCATAAGGGATGTAAGATGGATGCTTGAATCACCGCTGTCTGCAAACTCCATAATTTTTCAATGACTGATGGACACTTTTTGCAGATTTTTTCAAGGATTAATTAATTTTTTTTTTTTTTTTTTTTTTTTTTTTTTGTATCTGATTGACAAAATTCTTGATTCTTTTAACCCTTTATCTACCGCATTATGAATATATGAAAATTTTACATTCTAGCATTTTATGCAAATAGTTTAAACTAAATTAAAAGATTTACATAATCATTTAATAAATATTTGAAGGATTTTAGAAGTATTGAAGGATTAATTAAATTTGAATTAACAGGGATTTTGTGCAATTTTTACAACCCCACTAAAATCTGTTATTTTTAATTATTTTCTTAGTATTTCCTAGAATTATAAAATGTAAGTGTTCACTCTAGAAATAAAAAGGGCATGGTTCTATTCACTAAAATGGGCCCTACTGCAGCAGAAAAGGACACTTTTGCAAGAAAAAAATTGTTACTGCCATTAGAAGGGGAAAAAAAGAAAGCGGGAGAATAGATAATTTTTAAGTATATGATAAATCGAGTAAAATTAATTTCGAATGATTTTATGATATAAAAATTAAAAATACAATTAAATAAAACTTGATTGAATAGTTTTATGTTCTTTTTCTTAAAGAAATGAAAAAATTCTATCATTTTTGGGCACACAAATTTAGTAATATAGTCTGTCTCAAAAGTTTAAGCACTCTGCAAATCTCGTTTAAAATAACTGAAGAAGAAAATATTTTATGCTAATTTACAATAAATACTCAACATTTAATCAAAATAAAATACAGTAAGCCACTTTGGGTAGTTAAAATAAAAAATATATTTATTTTTATTTATTTTTTCTTTTCTTCTTGAAGAAACGCTGTCTCAAAAGTTTAAGCACTTTATGCAAATTTTTTTAGAAACACGGGATTGGTATTGTGTAATGATGTTGTATGACATCATATTGCACTTTTATACAAGTATAAAAGGCGGAGAAATTATTTCCTAATCTTTTAAACATGACAAAGGATAAAGAATTCACAAAATGTGAGATTTTGAAAGATTTTAAATTGAGATCTCAAAATAAAACTGTTTCTGAAATTGCAAAAGCTTTAAACTGATCAAAGCTATGTATATATCAAGTACTTTCTAGAAATGATAATTTTAAGCGGAAACCTAGATGCAAACGACCACGTATGACGACTGTTCAGATTGATCGGAAAATACGGAGATTGGTATTTAGACAAAATATGTCCCCATACAGCAAATTAAAAATAATTTCAGAGTACAGATGTCCAAAGACACTGTAAATAGACTTATTAAAGCATGTGATTACATCATGTAAAAAAATTGACTCGCGAACCGTCTCTTAAATTACATCACAAACAGGTAAAAAATGAACTGGGCTAAAAAACACATGACCTACGGGGACAAATGGCTTACTGTTTTATTCAGCGATGAGAAAAAGTGGAACTTCGATGGCCTTGATGGTTGGAAGGCGTATTGACATGAGTTACGCAAGAACAGAAGGACATTTTCCAGCAGGCAGCAAGGCGGTAAATCCGTTATGGTTTAGGGGCATTTGGGACATTTGCCAGCCCTCTCTAGCTTTTCTAAAAGGAAGAAAAGGGTGAAAAAAGTTTCAAGAGACCCTAAACCACCATTTGCTTCCATTCGAGGACATTTTGGAGGGTTTTGAATGAACTTTTCTGCAAGACAATGCCTCAATCCACGTATCCCATTCTACAAAACTTTCGATTTTTCAGAAAAGAGATAAAGTACTTGACTAGCCAGCTTTAAGTCCAGACATAAACCCGATTGAGAATGTCTGGAATACTTTAACCCGCCAAGTTTAGGCAATGGAAAGCAGCATGATTCTATTGAAGAACTCCAAGAGGCTATTGAGAAAGCATGGTATTCTTTGCCACCAGAAACCCCACAAAAACTAATAATTTCGACGAAAGCACGTTTATTTGAACTTATCCGAAAACATGGAAAAAAAAATTGTTACTAAAAGTTCTGCAAAAATTATAAATATGGTTGTTTTTGACATTGTGCATAAACTTTTGAGACAGTTTTTTTATAACTTTTTTTTAAATTGTATTTTTTAAAATTATGTAATTTATTTTTTTCTATTTTTGATATCGTTTATTTAAATAACATTGCAAAATATGTAAATAAAAAAATGTTATTAATTCTAACTTTTTATAATTCATTAAAAATCGATATTTTATGCTTGTGCTTTAACTTTTGAGACAGACTATACCATGGATTAAAAATATATATATAAATATCTCTGGGTAAAACCAGTGGTGCATTTTACTACTTTTAAAAAGTAGTAAATTTTGTAAATTTGAAAAAGGGTGGGGTGTTGCACCCTTCAAAAATGGCCTAGAATCAACAGTAAATATGATAGTCTTACTATATATATACACTAGTCAACAAAAAAATAACTTTTTTTATATTGCAAATAATTTTATGTGATTCGTGTTCTGTGTGCTAGAAGTAGTGTAGAAAGTCAAAACATTTCTATCATGTCACAACTTTAGGATACATCAATATTTATTTTTTTAATGTTTTTTACAAATTTTAATCTTAAACTAATTTAGGTGCGATTGCAGTTTGCTCTCCTTCTTGGCACGATTTTCAAAAATCGCCATATGGCACATTTTTGCGTACTAACTCCCGGAGCTGCAACATCTCCGAGAGAGAGTACACAAAATTATTTGTTTTCTCTTCTCATATATTTTTAAACAAGTACCAATCTAGACAAATGCTTTAAATGTGAGAATAAATATTTGATCAGTTATTTTTCTCTTATTTTAACCTGTATTTTTGAGTAAAAATAAAAAATACATAACATTTCAAATTTTTTCGAAATACATTTTTAAAGATACATTTAATATACTTTAAAATATATTTTATCAAATATACCAAAAAACAAATTTTTTACTTACCCAAATTATTAAAAAGGAACGTTGTTAACAGTAAGAGGAGCAAAACAATGTAGTAGTCTTTATTCAGAGGGCTTTTTTTTTTTTAATCAGGGGGGGCTGCCACCCCCCTGAACCCTCCGCTTTTTTTATTCATAATTTTATCTTCTACTCTAGGATGTCATACAAAACCATCACTCAATCTATCATTTTTAGTCATTCATATCTTGAAACAATCAGCCTCTCTTTCATACATAATTCAATCAAAGCTCAAAAATACAGGTTAAAAAAAAAGAGAAAAATAAACGATTGAATATTTATTCTCACCTGTCAAGCATTTATCCATATTGGTACTTGTTCCAAAATATACGAGAGGAGAAACCAAATAATAGAAATTGCACTATGCATTTGCAATAGACTGCTTTTCAATGTGTAATCCATTGCAACATTAACGTTTTTCCAAAAATTTAAACTAGTGGTGTACCGAGTAGTACTTTGGCCGAGTAGCCGAGTACTCGGCCACTGACTACTCGGCCGAGTACCGAGTAGTTGTATTATAAGAAAATAAAACACTGATGTGCACATATTGTGAGCTTAGGTGTACATATATATAAATATACCTGTGTAGTGTGTACACATACCTATACACCTGTGTGTCTGTACATGTATATAATATACATATATTATATAGTATAAATAAATTAACTCATTAAATTTGAAATTTATTTGTGCACCTTTTAAAGACAATTTTTGACAGTTCAAAACTAATAAAAAAAAAAGAATTGATACATGACAACTACAGATATTATTAACTAATATAAAATTTAAACATTCTTTAACCCTCCAATTTATTCAAACTATTGAAATCTGTCTATCAAAAATAAAAATGTTTATTGGTTACTGTAACAATTCATTGAATAATGTAAACATTTCATATTTATTTTGTAACTGTCAGTAGCTTATTTTCTTTTGATAAAAAAAAAAAAAAAAAATGTATTGGCTTTGCAGTTTCTTTTTATTTTTCATGTGTACAGATTATATTATGTTATTAATTTTTTTTAAATATCTCAGTAAAAAACTAACCTTTTTCAATGAAAATTATGAATGTGTAAATTAAGATTGCCTTAAAAAGCAAGCTCTAAAACTGATGAGTTTAGATGATCTAGAACTTGAAAATCTACAAAAAAAAAAAAAAAAAAAAAAAAAAAAGAGAATGCTAATGTCGATGAACCAAAAGAGAAAATGCTAGCAAAAAGTTCATCTATTTTCTGGCAATAATTTGAGGAAATTGTGAATGAATAAAAAGATTGTGGCACTAGTACTAGTTTAAAATCACCGCATGAAGAATTGGTACAAAAAGAGATACAGGCTTTCTTAACAGAAGACATGTAAAACTGACACTCCATTTGCATGGTGAGGGGAAAAAAAAAAAAAACTTTTCCGATTATGTGCAACCTTGCAAAAAACTCATATGCACCTTCAACAACTGTTTATTCTGAACGTAATAGAGGCCGGCCAAATTTATAGTAGTAAAAGAAATGCCTTGTCTACTGATAATGTAGAACATTTGGTGTTTTTGCACCATAATTTGAAATATAATAAATTTAATTATTAATTTTTTATTGCATTTATTGTTTTTCAGTTTCTTTATCCAAAATAAGTCTTTTCTGTTTTCCTATATATAAAAAAGTATTTTTATTTGTATAAATGTGAAATTTTTTAGGGATTTTGTTCTTAACTTTTTTAATATTTTACAGACATATTGTTAAATACAGAGTAAATAGTTTTATGAATTACTAAATATATTATACATTGATATTCGAATAACTTTTTACAGATCAGTTATAAATTCATATGCTTAAAAAATGAAATTCTTAGAACTACTCGGTATTGGCCGAGTACTCGGCCAAAATTTGGCCGAATACCGAGTACTCGGCAAATTGGCCGAGTAGGCCGAATACCGAGTATTTACCAAGTACTCGGTACGGCTCTAATTTAAACACTTCTTCTCTCAGTTCTCTTCTTTCGTCCAATAAGAAAACATGTAACAAAAAGGAGCGTCCAATCAGGAAACGGCTTAGAAAATGGTAGGATACGGTTTAAAAAGCAAAGACTTTGAAACGGAGCACTCCTTAGGGTTACCACATTGAAGATGCGAGAGGAGAAAATGAAAATACAAGAGTTGTCATATTGGAGCATTTATCGTGCCAAAAAAGTCACCTTAGGAAACTGCATTTCACCCCTAATTTATTTCAGATTAAAAAAAAGGCTTCCTTTTTCATTTTTTTTTTGTTTTGTTTGTTGATGGTACTTTGTGGTTGAGGTTTCCCTAATTACCAACCAGCAGTAATCTACCAACATCCCAGGGTTCCATTTTCCTTGATATCGTTTTTCAATAACAGTTATATCTTGGTGAAATTGCTCTCTGTGTTCATCACTCATAGCTCCCATATTTTCGGGGGGGGGGGGGGGGGAATCTAAATGCAAATCCAAAAAATGTATTTTGAAAGACATTTACAATTCGTTTTATGAAAAGCTTGTAACATTTTCTCAACAAGGTTAACATATTGCGGGGATTTATGATTCCCTAAAAAGTTTTCAGTGATTGCAACGAACGATGTCCAGGCTTCCTTTTCTACATCATTTAAGCATGAAGTGAATGTTGGATCTTTTATTATAATAAAAGATACAACATTATTCCAACATAGATCCATAACTTGAACTTTACTTTTAATATTTTAAAAATTATCTAAATTTTGTTGTTATTTTTCATTACTTATTTGAATATTTTATTATATTGTAAGCATTCATTATAGTGTTTATTGCATTATTAATTGAATTTAAAATTACTGTTTAAAAAAAGTAAACAAAACAATGGCCAAATATTCATGAAATTCTAAAATCCACACAACTTCTGGTCCCAAGAGAGCCTATTGTATTTTTATCAATCATTATTATTTTTTTTATACTATATTATTTAGAAATATGTATTACAAGAGTTGATCTAGGCAAAATTTTGGGACCATTTAGGGCCCCTTTTATGAAAATAATAAGTAAATGATATTTAATATTTGATGAGTTTATGTGGATTGCAGATATGAGTGGTCATTCATATGATTACATTTACACTGCATTGAATTGACAGATATAATTCATTTTTATAATTCTTTTTTAAATTAAAATAGACATTTATAACTTTAAATAATTATTATTACAATAATTTCACAAAGCATAAATGCTAAAAAAGTGGTTTTTTTTTTTACACTTATGTTCAAAATTAATAAAAATTACCATATTTTATTAAATTTCATAAAAAGTACAGAATGAAAGGTAAAAATAATGCTTCAAAAAAAGATGCAACTCTTTAGTGTTGTACAGTAGACTCCCTCAAATCCGCACAGCTTGGGACCAGAGATTTTGCGGATTTTAGAATTTTGCAGATTTCTGGTCATTGCTTTCTTTACATTTTTTAAACAGTAATTTGAATGCAATTAATAATTCAATTGAAATTATAATGTATGCTTACAATATAATAAAATATTAAAGTAAGTAATAAACTAAAATAATAAAAAATTAGATCATTTTTAAAATGATTAAAATATTAAAAACAAAGGTCTAATTAATAATGTATGATTAAGTGTTCATTATAAAGATGAAATGTATTTTGAATAAATTATTCAATGAAACTTGCCTCATAAATAATGTACAATACTAATTCAGATCAAAATAATAAAGTAAGGAGGTTTTATTCCAGGTTTAGCCACACTTAGTGACAAAAAAAAAAAAAAAAAAAAAAAAAAAAAAGCTTGATTAAGACATATATATTTGGTAAGATTATGATTATCATTGATAACAGGAATATCTTGAATTTTTTCAGAAATAAATTTATTTTTCCTTCAAGAGAAAACATTAAGACAGTAATAGTAACAAAAATTACAAATTAAAATATATTTGGAATTGATATAAAACAAAAAAAGTAAAATTTTGTCCTTATATCTGAACTGAATGCTTCATTGTTTACATCCGTAAATTATGTGCAGATTTTAGAGAGTTGCGGATTTTAGGTTTGCGGATTTGAGGGAGTCTACTGTACATGTAAGCATGCATATGAGTATGGACAGAGTGTGTAGAGGAGTAGGCTTTATAAATGAGCATGATAATTTTCGCATTTTATACATTCACACACTTTATATTTATTTAAAATTTAATATTGAAAAAATAAATAATAACTATAAACTACTACTCAAATTTCTGCTAAACAACATTGATCTAGATTTTTTTAGGATTTCGTTTATCTAATGTAACCCTATTCGTCTCTGTCTATCACATAGTTCATACCCAAAAACGGTAGAAGTCGGAGTAAAAAAGAAGTAAGAGACTTAAAATTTAGTGTACTTACAGCTGAATATGTCATGTTACACGACAAATCATAAAATTTTGAAAAAGTCCATTATTTTAATCAAATAAATTTTTTCAATATCATCTGTTCATTTTTGCAATTTAAAAAGAGAACCTTAACTTGAATGTTTTGTGTGTAGGCATCATGGCCTGAGAAAAAAGCATCTCGCTAGTAAACAGAAGGTTCTTAATTCAATCCCCGATGCCAGAACTTGAAATTTTCATCTTAAGATAGATTTAATAAGAAGAAATTTCATATTTTGGGCCAATTTAAAAGTTTATATTATTAGGTTTTGTTCATATGACATTCATAATATTATTTTTAATTCAACTATCTATTTAATTTTTTTTTAATTATTATTATTTCAGCATTTTAAATTTAATTTTAAACAATTTTTTTTGCTTTTAGAAATTTAAAATTTTATTTATATCTCCGCTAATTTTTTTAATTTCAGATTTTCAAAAAATTTTTGGATTTTATCTAAATGATTTAATTTGATTAAAGAAATACTTCCTTTTATAATTATTTTTTAATTAAATTTATTGGTACTACTACCTATGTAAGAACTTAATAATTATAAATTAACAATTTGGATTTATTAATTAAAAGATAAATTGTTTGAAAGAAATATTAAACAAAACCCTCTGTACAATCTGTAATCATACTTACCTACTTGTTCATATTTTACAAAGATGCATGTCATTTTTACGGATTTAATTATTTTACTTTTACTGTATTTCATCTACAACATTCTAAAGTTTTAAAAGTGATTATAAAATTTTCTTCTATAAATTAAAAACTTTTATATGTACAAGTCAAACTAAACCCATATTTATAAGATAATTTCTAGTCAGTGTTTAATAATATTTATACTTGGTATTTCAGCTATTATAACTAAGCACTCTAAAAACTACTGTCTTAAATCATAATTGTAAAATAGCATCCTTAATTGTAATTGCAAAGGAGGAAAACAGAGCTCTCATGATAATATAAATGTCTGAGCATAACCAGTGTTGGAAAAAAAACAGGTTTTTTCGAAAATAACCAAAAAAACCGGGTTTTTTGGTTTAAACCAGGTTTTTTTAAAACATCCTTTCTTATTATATATAAATGCATATTTACTGATAGAAACAGACATTATTGGTTTATAAGCAGTGTAACTTCATTTAAAATAATTTAAAGCTAATAATTATAGTGAATTTATGCTGAAAATTGAAAAAATTCATTTTTCAATTTAAACAGTTTTAGCAAACAGTCTTATGTTGGAAGTTCTACATAATGAACCATTGATGCCCTGTAAATTTTTATAAACAATCTTTTGATTACTAATAATAAACATTTGGATGTAGTTTGATAAAAATACTTGTCCATAATTATTCAACTAATAAATTACAAATACTTCTTAGGATTTTTCCTTTCTGAGTGACAATTTGAAGTTATTATTTAGTTTTATATCATTTTTAGTCGTTAGATTCAGAAGATAGCAGAGGGAAAAAAATTATTATTAAAATGCTATAACTAGCAACCAGTCTTGCTTTTAATTCTTGAAGATAACCTCCCAAAAGAAAAATTTCTTTTACAGCTTGTGCAAAATCTCAAAAGATCATTCTGTTACATTATTAATTGCATTAAATAATCTGCATTATTTAAAAAATTAAAATATTTTATACTAAATATTGAATCTATTTTAACTTTGATCAATTCACATGTTTGAAGTTTCTTCTTTAGGTCAATAGATATGTTCACCAATGTGTACTGATTTTAATCCTATGCATAAAAAAATGACATAAACCCAATATATCTAATGCTTATTGCTGAAATAAAGAGTTAAAAGTAGAAATTATTTATATCCAATAATCTGAAACTCGTAAATTATAAATAAAGAAAATATCATTAAATTTCTTCTAAAAAACAATAGAAATTATTTATATCTAATAATCTGAAAATTGTAAATTATAAAGAAAAAAAGAAAATGTCATTAGATTTCTTCTAAAAAACAAATTGCTTTTTTTTTTAATAGAAAAAAAAATTGGTTTTATCCTATGCATAAAAAAAGACCTAAACCCACTATATATCATACTTATTACTGAAATAAAGTGTTAAAAGTAGAAATTATTTATGTCCAATAATCTAAAACACGTAAATTATAAAAGGAAAAAAAATATATGTGATTAAATTCCTTCTAAAAAAACCAATTGGTTTTTTTTGAGAAAAAAACCATTTGGTTTAAACCGTGCCAACCATGAGCATAACACACACTGTATGACAGAACATTTAAATAGAAATATTACCTTACTGCAAAATGCTGCTTAAAAAATATGTATAATGCAAAAGAGGAGCATAATTATGAAGTAAATTGTGAAAAAGATCCATTTTCAATTGGGAAAGTCAGAGTATAAGATAGTAAAGTTTGTGTGTTTTTTTTTTTTTTTTTTTTTTTTTTTTTTGGAAAAAGGAGCTGGAAATTTCTGTTAGCCTTAAGTGAGACAGAATTGAAAACATTTAAACATTATCTATTTTATGGACCAATAAATTTGCAGATTAATTCATTTACAATAGATAAAGAAGCAATAAATACCGCTTACAAATGATATAAAAAATCCTTTGGCTAATTGATGTTTTGTAAAATGCACAGTAATTTCTTGAAAATCAATAAATTTATATTGATATCCAAACTATAGCCTCTGAGTTATCTTTCTACAATTATGAGCTGAACAAAACTTTTACAAGATTGATTGTACTTATTTTAATATTCAGTCTTAACATAATTAACTTTATTACTCTATTCAAAACAGTTGCTGAGTGAAAATTACCCCAGAAGTGACAGAGAATTACCAAGATTCTGAGATTCAGATGAAGATTCCATAGAAAAATTGAAAACAATATTTTTAACAGTTTTGATAATTAATTAGATGATGTTTATTTTTTAACATAGATTACCACGGGTGACTCTAAAGGTAATATGAAAGCATTAATAATGACCAATCGAATTCTGGTCACTTTCATTATTCAGAATTATAGTACTCTTGCCTCATGTTATTTGTCATATTTATGAAGCCATAATTTATTTACTAATCAAATCAAAATTTATCACAGATTAATTATTTCACATCATTTTCATAATATCAGTACATAAAGTGAGAAACTATTTTATATTACAGCTTGCAATGATATAGTTCCAGCTAATTTACCGATAAAACTAAAGATCTCATAACAGAAACAATCAAATAATTTAAAATGTTAATAACTAATGACTGATCCTAATTATTTTAGTACATCTAAGTTATCATTACATAAGAAGAAACCATGAATTTAATATTTTTCACAAAATAATTGTTAGAAAAACTGCAATTGAGAACAGAAACAAACGCAATTTTTATTCTTTCACATTACCTAGAAAAATTAAAGGAGTACAAAATCTTAATAGATCTGTTTATAAACATCTTATAAAGAGTATCCCTCTGAACATTTGTATTATAATCATCAGGATAATGAGGTATATTATAACTAATTGAAGGGCAGATATTTATCATAAGATACTGAATAATTATTGCAGTCTTAACTTTCATCAAGCAAATAAAATTAAAGCCAAGTGCACATTCAAACATCACAAAAACATGGACATACCACATAGTACAATCAGATGTTCGATATTCAAGCAAAACAATCATTTTGTAATACACACAAACATCATTTAAATGAGACAATAACAAAGCAGAGAATATGTGAAAATATTAACCTCCTCTAAAAGTTTTAGCAATACCTTCATCTCGACGTATTTGAGCAAGCAACAAAGCTGTTGCATTAGGATCACTATTACTTCTTTGGCGACGGTGGCCTAGTATTTTAGATTTTTCAATACCGCTTAAAGACATAGACATATTAGAATCAAAGCATATCGGATATACACATTGCTTTCTCCGCACATTTATGTATTTAACAAATTTTCACTACAAAAGCACATAACAAGAGTGATATAAGTGATACTGCTAAGAACATTGTGATGCAATGATAGTTTTTCGAAATAGAAAGGCAAAAAAATAATCTTTCTCATTGTTTCTTAATTTGCTATTTGATCGTTTCGGCATTGTGTATAAAATAATGCGTGCATAATAGTTTCCCGCGAGATACACTACACACAAAAATCACCATGTTTAACGCTCGGCGCGACATCTAAAGACGATTTAAAACAATACAATTTTAAAGGTCCTTCTGTCAAAAACTGCAGGTGCTTAAAGGAAGGATATTACCATCGAAACTCTTTGTTGTTATTGGTTAAGGAATGATGACAAATATAAAGTGCCTTTACTGAACAGAGTGGTGACATGTAAGCCAAAAGACTTTTAAGAAATAGACCGGCAATTCCCATTCAAAAGCATACGAAATCATGGCAGCCATTTGTACGTCATCATTGAATTGTTTACAATTAAGCTTTATGTCTGGAAGCTATTCAAAAAATATATTCTTATTAAAATATATGATGTGTATGCGACATTTTTTTTTATATCAAACCATTTTATACAAATAAATGTGTATCATAAATATCGAATTTCTTAAAATAAAATTAAATAACATGATTTATTAATAATTATATTAAGGGTGCTAGTCACTCAGCAGCCGAATTCTCCTCGGTAATGTTAAGTCTATGGGAGTTTGATGCATTCGTATATTCAAAGTATCTCCTCAGGGAATTAATTTGTTTAAATTTTTTCAGTGTTCACTTCTTCTAGAATGTCACTTTTTTTCTTAGTTGTAAAAATATTTCTAAAATTTATGCTAAAATTTATTTCTAAAATTTAAAAATTAGAAAACTAAGACAAGAAAAAAAAATCATGCGACAAGCATAGATTATGAAGCACTTTCCAACACACTCAGAATAATGTAACAAAACTGCACCATTTAAAAAAATTAAAGTATTATGGCTCATTTCACCATATGGAAATGTATAATACATTTCAAAACCGAATTTCAGCTTTTCCCATCTACAATCGAAAAATTATCTGATTTTTTTTTTCTTTTAGCAGCCCTGTATATGATACAGAGGTTTGTATCTATTAACAATATGCATTGCAAAATTTAGTTCATTTAAGAGATACATATATTTTAGTTCAAAAATCCCCTTTAGCAATTTCCTCCAATAAGGAGAATTGTATGAGAATACTTTCGTGCACCCCTATATATGAGGTATAGAATTTATGTATAAAGAGTAATATCTAAAAAACTAATTAAATTTAAAAGCGCATATCGAATTTTAAAACGTATTCTCCAGAAACTATTGCGCAAAGGCAGTACTGTAACAGATTTCTTTTGTGTGCCCCTGTAAATTAATAAAAAATGCTATGAATACTCTGTTTTAACGTGATCGTAGAGAAATTCAGCTATTTATATCAGTTTCAATACATCTGAAATAGCGTAATGTCATTAAAATACTCTCCAAACGATTTTTTCCCCATAGACCATAATGTAATCGAACTCTTTTGAGTGTCCCTGTAAATGAAATATTAATCGTACATACTTCATATGCAATGCAAACATGCTTTGGTGAACCTAAATAAGGTTTATCAATTCTATGAAAATCCAAGTATATTTACGGGAGTTAGAGCATGGACGAACGGAAAGACAAACTAAATGCATAAGCACTGTTCAACTTTGTTGAAAAGTACTAACAAAAATGTTATCCTTTAAGAAGAAAACACTTAAAATAATGAAGTTAAAAATAATAAATAATTCCCCAAGAAGATATTTTGAAGATAAAAATGCATCAAAAGCACATAGATTTAACATTACCGAGGGGAATTCGGCCGCAAAATGACTAGCACCCTAAATGGTGCATTTGTGTAAAAGTACCTAATTTTAATATATTTAATAAATGCAAAAAAGAGGAAATTCTTTACTGGAACAGATGAGACTGTGCGAACCCGAACGAGAAAAAAGCACAATAGGTCATACCTCCAAACCGAGCACGACAAAATAATTTCAGTCTACACACAATCCGATCTGAACCTGAAAGTTCCATTTAAAAAAAACCTAAATCTGTCCCGAACCAAATATGATCAACGACAAAAATATTGCAAAGAACCATAACCTGATCCGTTCAAGACAAAATAATTTCTGTGGTCACGAATCTAAAAATTTTATTCCAAAAAGAAAAACGAAATTTGACCAGAAACAAATCTAAACCCTACAAAAACATGCCAATCAACCACAAACCAATCTGAGCAAAACAAAATTGCAACCGAAACCGAACCAAAAAATTCAATTTGAAAAAATCACGAAATCTGACCAGAACCAAACCCGAACCAGACAAAAATAGTCTAGAGAATCATAAACCGATCCGAGCAAATCTGACACGAACCAAATCTTCACCAATCAAAAATATTCCAATGAACCATAAACCGATCCAAGCAAGACAAAATAATTTCTGTGTACGTGTAACATGAACCGACCCCAAAAATTCAATTTGAAAAAACTCCGAAATCTGACCTAAACCGAATCTGAACCAGACAAAAATATTCCAAAGAACCATAATCCGATCCGAGAATGACGAAATAATTTCTGCGGACATCCAACCCGATCCGAACCTAAAAATTCAATTTGAAAAAAAAACCTGAAATCAGAGCCGAACCAAATCTGAATTCGAGAAAATATTTCAAAGAGTCATAACCGGATCCGAACAAGACAAAGTGACTTTCAAATGCATGTTACCCGACGCGAACCTAAAAATTCCATTTGAAAAAAATTCGAAATCTGACCTGAACCAAATCTTAACCCGACAAAAATATTCCGATGAATCATAATCCGATCCGAGCAAGACAAAATAATTTTCGTGTACACAAAACCTGAATCGAACCTAAAAATTCAGTTTGAAAAAATCCGAAATCTGACCCGAATCAAATCTGATACAGACAAGAATATTCCAAAAAACCATAATCCTATCCGAACAAGACGAAATAATTTCTAAATACATTTTTTCCGATTCGAACCTAAAATTTTCATATAAAAAACCCGAAATCTGACCCGAAACAATTTCTGAACTCTACAAAAATATTCCATTAAACCATAACCTGATCTAAGTAAGACAAAATAATTTCCGTGGACGCGCAACCCGACCCGAACTTAAAAATTTCATTTGAAAAAGATCTTGATTTATAAGCGATTGTCGTCTCATGGCGATCTTTATTGGACTATCGCGTCCAGAAATTTTGTTCAAAAGGTAGTTGACAGTATCATTTTAAAGATCGCCTGCTTTGATCAAAAATAGAAAATTAATTTTTGAATAAGAGCACCAATACAAATTAGCTCATGGATGTGTGAAAAAATAGCCAACTCTATTTCAAAAATAACTAATCTTGCAAACATTAATGTATCTGACAAGGAAGGTCTCCATACGGGCATACTCAGAAAAATCTGAAAAAATTGCAGAATGTTCTTCTCATGTAGTTATATATGTTTATAAAAAAAATTTCGGCGGAACCTCCTTATAACGTCCGTAAAAAAATAATAAAAATTTCGTTTATTTGGCGATTTATCTCCGGTTGGCGAAAAAACGAAATTTTGAAAAATACGCTTTTACGCTTCGAATACTTTTTAAAGTAAAAACTATGTTCAATTTATTTAAAAAAGTTTAGTTTAAGTAATTTTAGTTTTGCATTTTTACTTTACTTTAAGTGTAATTTTGTCATATACGTTTATATGTACTTATAACAAAATGAAATTAATATATTTTATCATTTAAAACACAATTTAAATTGATTAAAATTGTTCCAAATTGAAAAATACACTGTTAAAAATCTGCTGCATTTTGTTGCAACGCACTCCCTTGCTTGTATAGAAAACGGTTACTTGGCCGTGAAATGGAGCTTTCTCATTGGTTGGAATAGAGATATTATATACAAGCGGTGGAGTGCGTTGCAACAAAATGCAGCAGATTTTTAACAGTGTATGACACGGTCAATTCACTGTGCTATGGAGCATTCTCATTGGTCAGAAGAGAGATATTCTATAAAAGTAGTGGAGTGACGTTGCAGTAAATGCTGCAGATTTTTAACAGTGAAGTCAATTAAAATCAATTTTCAGATTCGTTAAAATCGTCTGCTTTTGGCGAGGAAATGCACTGCTCGCCAAATCCCGCGTCGCTTTTAGCTTTTCACGCCAATTATTCCAAACTATTTTATTTTTTTACATATCTAATAATGTAATTCCGCCGCTAATTTTCACTGATCCTTTATTACCTATATGAATAGTTTAATTCGTATTTTTTTCAAAAAATTCTGAGTATTCCCCCAATGGAGACCTTCCTTGTGAGTTCGTGTCTATATTAAATGTTAGTTATAAAAACAACTTTTGCGTTTTTTTTAATGACTTAAATTTATACGAAAGAAAGCAAATTCAAATTATTAATTCAAATAGAAGAAATTAGTTTTAGATGGGAAATGCACTTTTTACGTATTAAGAATTTTCTTTGTATGTTACAAATCTTTTTTAATCAGAAATTTCGCTTGATTATGAGGATCGAGTTATGGTTCTTTAGAATATTTTTGTCAGTCTCAGGTTTCGTTTGGGTCATATTTCGAGGCTTTTTCAAATTAAATATTTAGGTTCGGGTCGAGTTCATGTCCGCGGAAATTATTTTGTCTTATTCGGATCTGTTATGGTTCTTTGGAATATTTTTGTAATATTTTTTGGAATATTTTGTAGGTTTCAGAATTCGTTTAGGTCATACTTCTGATTTTTTCAGATGGAAAATTTAGGTTCAGGTTAGGTTCATGTCGATAGAAATTACTTTGTCTTGCTCGGATCAGATTATGGGTCTCTGGAATATTTTTGTCGGATTCTGATATTTTCGGGTCAAATTTCGAGTTTTTTTTTCAAATGGAATTTTTGGGTTCTAATCGGGTTCATGCCCACGGAAATTATTTTGTCTTGTTCGGATCCGATTATGATTCTTTTGAATATTTTTTGTTTATTTTTGTTTGTTTATTGAACAACATACATCATACTTGTGTGCTCGATATGAAGCCTGCTTATAAGCCATCGTCAGTATACAGGGACCAGATAGCACACAAGGAAATATTACAACACAAGAGAAGTACAACCAGGAGCTCCACACAAAGAGTGTGTGCAATGGAGCCAGTGGGATTCGAACCCACAATCTCACGATTAGTGACGTGATGTCTTAACCACTCAGCCACGGAGGCCCTGAATATTTTTGTCGGTTTCAGATTTCGTGCGGATCATATTTTGAGCTTTTTCCAACAAATGTTTGAAGTTCGGGTCGGGATAGTTTTTGAAGTTTGGTCGTTTAGATTTGGTTCGAGCCTGATTTCAGGTTTTTTTTTTTTCGAAAAGGAATTTTTAGGTTCGTGTCTGGTCCACGAAAATTATTTTCTCTTGCGATACGGTTATGGTTCTTTGGAATACTTTTGCCAATTTCAAATTTTGCTTCGGGTCATATTTCGGAGGTTTTGCAAAGAAAATTTTTAGGTTCGGCTGGGGTTGCGTGTCCATGGAAATTTTTTGTGCCTTCTTCGGATCGGTTTTTGCTTCACTGGAATATTTTGTAGGATTAAGATATGGTTCGGGTCATATATCAAGTTTTTTTAAATGGAATTGCTAGGCTCAGTTACTGTTAATTTTCTGTTGCTCTAATCGGTGTATGATCTGTTTTTATTCGGGTTTGGATCGGGTTATGTCTTAATAAGCCAAAAAATATCACGCTGGTTGAGAAATAATTGGTCATTTTTCAATTAGCCTAACGCTGTCTAGGCTCTTTACAATAAGCCTAAAAACACCAGCCTGATTGAGAAACAAATGGTCAGTTTTCAATCAGTCTAATCCTCTCTAGGATCTTTGCAATGAATCTGAAAAATATCAGTCTGATGGGAAAAAATAAATGATTTTCTAATTAGCACGGCTGTTTACAAAAGGCCTGATTTCTGAATTAGCCTAAGAGACATATGTGTTATTTTGGATGTTCTTGGGAATTAATTATAAGTACACTGCTCGACATTGAAAATGCAACACCAAGAAGGAGTGGTCAGAAAGTGATGAAATTTGGGAAAAAGTTGGTCGGTTGGTTGATTTGAGTTTTATGGCGCAAGGTCCCTTCAGGGTATCTGTCTTTTTCTTTCTCTGTCTTTTTCCCAAATAATTTTTTTTTTATTTGGGATAAAGACAGAGACAGCAAGGAACATTAAGTGACCTTTATTTCAAAATGATAGAATACAGAACGAGAACGACGTCGACTCAGTAGAACGTAGGACCACCGCGGACAGCGATGCACGAAGAAACACGTCTAGGCATAGAGTCAATAAGAGTGCGGATGGTGCCCTGAAGGATGGCTCTCCATTCCCTTTCAACCATTTGCCACAGTTCGGCTTCTAAACGAGGCAGGGGCAGAGTCCGCAAACGGCGTCCAATCACACCCACACATGTTCGATTGGTGACAGGTCAGGAGATTACGGTGGCTAGGGAAGCATCCGATACCTTGCAGAGCATGGCACATGCGAGCACTGTGTGGTCGGGCTTTGACCTGCTGAAAAATTGTATTAGGCAGCCCCTGAAGGTAGGGGACTGCCACCGTCCGCAGTACATTATCCAAGTATCGTTGGGCCGTCATAGTGTCTTGAATACGAACTAGAGGTGACATGGAATTATACGAAATAGCACCCCAAACCATTATGCTACGTTGTCGCGTGGTGGGGCGTTCCACAGTTACTGCCGGATTTGATCTGTCTCCACGTAGACGCCACACACGTATGCGGCGACTGTCAGTGGATAAACAGAAGCCTGACTCATCTGAGAACACTACGTTTCGCCATTCTGTCATCCACGTGCTTTAGTCCGGCACCATTCCAAACATTGGCGTGTGGCGTCTATGCTGTCGAGTCAATGGCAGACTTCTTAACGGATGCCATGAGTGCAGGCCATGTTCAACTAATCAACGGGAAATGGTTCTGGTCGACACGAAAACATCCAGGGTATCTTGTACATGCTGCAGAATCGAGGTACAAGGGAATTGCGGGTCCGCCAAGCTTTTTCAGAAAGAATCACGCTTTGAGCACCAGCCTTGGCGAGTTGCGAAAACGTTCAGCTACCTGCATCGCCAATCGTCGTTTTGTTTTGATTTTCATCCGAAATGGCGGCAGCGATCTATCGTATTTTAGAATTAAAATCTTACTTAAATTAAAAGAATATTTTAGATATTGTGTTTTAGATGAGAAAAAATCGTCTTCGAAACAAATTGTTTTATGTACTGATATTTGCTGAAAATGATGAGACCGAGCATTTTAAGAAAATATTCTCGGAATTTACCAACACCGAATGGATCGTTTACAGAAATACTTCAAATTTGACTTCAAAATTTTTACTTCAAAGTAACAAATAAAATCATTAGCGAAAAATGTTTAACACTTTATCTACCGCATTAGGAATTCATAAAAATTTTACATTCTAAAGTATTTTACGTAAATTGTTTAAACTAAATTAAAATATTTACATAATAATTTAATAAATTTTTGAAGGATTTTAGAAGGATTGATTAAGTTTGAATTTATAGGGATTCTGTGCAATATTTATAAATTTCACTCAAATCTTTTATTTTAAAATTGTTTTCTTAGTATTTTGTAGAATTATAAAATGTACAAATATGATCTTTTTACAATATAAATATAGAAATATTTTCGAATTGAAAAAAATCCCTGTCGGCTTGGTCTATAGGCGGAGATAGATTTGGAAGAGTGCTCATTTCAACGACAAAAAATAAAATTTGATTACAGATGAGCCCAGTTTAACAACTTTATTTGGCCGCTTTTGAAAAATTTTTAATTTCATTTTTCTGTAAGAATTGGTTTTATCAGAATCATCTTAAGCTAAATTCGGCTCAAATGTCATTTTGACAAGATATTTTGATATGTATTTTGACTTTATTAAAAAAATCGCCCCAATACGGCACTTTATATATTTTCTAAATAACAAAATTGAATTTAAAAATGAGTCATAAAATAACCAATTTGTTATTTGAATACATCCTCAATTCTTTAAGGGAGACACGAACCTCATTTTCGGCCAAAAATCATCAAAAGTTCAAAAAAAATTTTATCTCAGAAAACGATAAAATACATATTTGCGAGTATCCATGCAAAATTTCAGAACTCGGGGACACTTGGAACAGGTAGCAAATGAGCTATTTTAATTGTAGTCACTAGAGTTTAAAGGACTAGCGGCCATTTAAAATGTGTTTTCCTGAAAATGACTTTTTCCATATTTTGCCTATGTTCAAAGTACTAAAGCTCAGTGGTAAAATGGTTTAGAAACAAAGTGTTTATGTTTTTAAAATCTTAAAAAAATTTGCAACAAAAGTAAGGAGAGATATTTTTTTAAACTATTTCTGAAAATTTTACATAAATTGGTAAACATGAAAATTATAACAAATTTAAGGAAATTTACCATGCGTATTTTTTTTTTTTTTTTTTTTTTTTTTTTTTAAGCTGATTAAAATAGAAAATTAAAAATATCTCTCCCTAGGTCGTTTCAATATACTATAACACTATTTAAGAAATTTTAGCAATATCAAAACATTGAAAAATGTATGAGGAGCAGTAATTTTAAAAAGTGTATTTTTCCACAAAAAAATCATAAAAATCGACATAAAAAATATACTTTTTAATAAAAAGTGAATTTTTTTGCTAATTATTCGTTACAAAAAGATTCTTAAATAGTACACCAAAATTCATTACTTTAAAATCAATAATAAAAATTTTGGGTTTTTTCTTACGGGTCTCCCTTAACATGATCGCTTTGGGAAATTTTGTGCAAAGTGCCCACTTTGACAGTATTTTTAAAAAATATATTCAGCCTTTATCAAAAAACTGACCAATACGGCACATTATACAGCTCTTAAATAAGAGAATCTGTCAATTGGATGCGTTTGAAAGCAAAACTGAATTTAAAAATGAGTCAGAAAAACGTAATTTTTTACTTGAATATCTCAATTTTTCTATCATGTGCTCGCTTCGGGAAATTCTATTCACAATACCCATTTCGGAAGTCTTTTTTGAAGTAATTCTGCCTTTATCAAAAAACTGACCAATGCGTCACAGTGCTTAAATAAGAGGACCTGTAAATTGGATGCGTTTGATAGCAAAAATGGGTTTAAAAATGAGTCAGGAAAAAACGCAATTCGTTATGTGAATACTTCCTCAAATTTTCAATCACAATCACTTCGGGAAATTCTGTTCAAAATACACTTTTTGGCGACCTTTTTTGAAATATATTCTGTCTTTATCAAAAAACTGACCAATGCGTCACATTATACAGTTCCTAAATAAGAGGATCTGTCATTTGTATCCGTTTAAAATAAAAAAAAGGAACTTAAAAATGAGTCAGAATATAAGCAGTTTGGATTTGAGGTTTTTTTCTCCAACTCCTATTTTTGTTTAATTTATTTTTGCTATGCGAATTGGTCCTATAAAAAACTTGTCAGTATAAAAGTTGTAGATGTTATTGAGAAGATGTAAAATAAATTTAATTATATTTGGTAGCTTAAGAATTGACGAAGTTATGGGTTTTGTCTTTTTTCACCCCCCCCCCCTTTTTGTATTCGTTTTTATTATTTTTTTCATCGGTAAGAAATAGTCCTATCAAAAACTTGTGAATACAAAAGTTTTAGATAATGTTAAGAACATTTATACAAAATTTAGTTGGATTTGATATCGTTAGAATTGACGAAGTTATGAATTTTTTTCTCCCAAAAACCCCTTTTTTTGCGCCCCTAGAGCTCATTTCTAAATTTATCAAAATTCAGTCATGCATAAATTTTTGGCCCATTTTTAAGAAGTAATATGAACTTTCAACCGATTCAATAGCTATTTTAATTAAGAAGTTATGGCGTTTTTTCTGTTTTCACAAAACCCCTCCTTATTTCCACTCCCTTGGGCCGATTTTGCCCGTTAACGAACTTAGCCGAGATTTTATACCCCTTGATTTTATGTGTCAGTTTGGAAGAGATTGGAGAAGAACTATTAAAGCTATCGTGTCCATGAGATTATATACATAAACTTTTTTACTGGTGGTAGTTTTGAGGTCTAGAGGTCATGATCGGCGTAGATCTGCAAATTTTTTTCAGAAATTCCAACATAGGTGCGACCTCAATAGGTAATATTTCATACGAAATCTACCTAAAATCCCCACCCCCCTCCCTCAGTGCCAAGGAAACTGAAAAGATCCAAATGCAAAAGAAGTCATCCTTTTAAAAATATTTTTGTTTTGTGTAACCAATAATGCTTTTGAAACAAAATAAAGTAATGTATCTGTAACTCATTCTAAACAGTATTACAACTAATTGACGTATTAAAAGAATTTTATAATAAGTAATTTTTTTATGGTACTTATAAATATTGTCGGTAGATAAAGGGTTAACTGTATATGATAATGAGGGATTGTAGATTTAAATAAATTTTTCAATTTAAGCAAATTAACAAATAGAAAAATTAAAATCTTGGATTATTTAATATTTGGTGGGAATGAAACAAAAACAATTTTTTTAGGAGGGGGGGGGGTACAAAATTTGAATAATTGGCTCTTTATTTATAGTTACCTCAAAGTAATAAATAGGACAGAAAATTTCTTAAAATGTAAAGAATTGAAACACAAACAAATAAATATGAAAGTATGTGCACATAACTTTAACCCTGGTTTTATTTTTTAAACCTTTTTTGTATGTTGTATGATAAATTATTTGTTATTTAAAAATCAACAGACAGTACAAAACAGTACACTTTATGCACTGTTATGGATAAGCGAAGGGATAGAGAACATTTTAGACACAATTTTATCCAATCTTTTCTGCAAAACGTTTAATTTAAAATGGTAAAAAAATAGTGTGATGGATGGGGGTACAAGAGAAAATTCTGAATGAAGGATTGCCTGAAACGATTGATCATTATTTTATTGCCACTGAAACTTAACAAATAGTGAGTGCAGAATGACGAAAAATGGTGTGTGGTGGGTGGAGGTGGGGGGATTTCATTGGAGAGAGGAATTTAGATGATTTATTCAAATATGTTGAATTACATTTCAAAATAAATAAAAAAATTAGGACAAATAATATTAAAAATATGGCAGAAAATTTAAAATAAAAAACTGTAGAATTTTAAATTTTGTGCACTAGGGGTAGACCATTTTTTCCCCTTCCCGCAACAACTCAAATAATGATAAAGATTTAAAAGCATTAAAAAATTATTCATTTAATTGCAAACATCAACTTGCAATTATTTTAACTTATTGATTTAATTGTAGGATGTAGCTAAATAATTTGTGATTTATCATTCAAATTAATTATAACGAAGTTTATTTAGTTTCAACTTATTAACTTTAAAATCAACTTTTAACGTTATTTCAGCGAAAACAAGTTTCCTTAATACACTCCACACACCACACAATTATGCTGCTTAATAAACAAACACACACACACAATAAATAAAAATTAATTATTTCAGTAGCAATACAAAAAAAACCAAGTTCAAATGTGTCATAAAGAACATGATCAATAGTATTATAATTGTTACAAGAAATCTTTTGTTTTTATTTTTCTTAAAAATAAAATAAGATCTCATTTCTTCAAAAATAGCGAAATGCAGGATACAGTTAAATAATTTGTGATTTATCGTTCAATCTAATTATAATCTAATTGGTTTTAGTTTTAACTTGCTTTTATTAATTTATAATCGCAAGTAAATTAAAAACAATTTTTAATGAGTTATTTCAGTTAAAACATGTTTTATTAATGCACTCAACACGCCACATAATTATGCCGCTTAATAAACAAACAGACACTAGACACACACACAAAATAAATTAATTCAGTAGCAACACAAAATAAACTAAGTTCAAATATGTCATAAAAACATGATCAATGGAATTATATTTATAACAAGGGAATCTTTACTACTGTTTTTAATTAAGTTCTCAATTTCTTCGAACATAACGAATTAAAGGGGGGGGGGGGGGAGAGAAGAACATTTTTTAACTGAAAAAAAAATGTTGTTTAAATTAGATGTTCTGTGAAATTTAAAGCATTTTAATCTGAAAAGCTCTTTGTTTTAAGATATGTTTTAATTGTAAACAACGGTCAGTCACATTTCCTCATATTCTCAGCTTGATAACATTTACTGAAAAACAAATGAACAGTAAACACGATCTCTTTGCAGAAGGAAGAGGAAATAGCTGCTTTTCGCTACGCGTATGACCTCACAAACAAGAAACGGTGCGTAGCATTGAATAAGGAAATGGCATGTTTACAAACAAATGCTTCCTTCAACCAATCTACAAGTTTTATTTATTTGAATTTTTACATTTTACATTTCATTTTACATGCTTTGAGGTAGACGCTACAGCTTTTCGCCGGCATAACCTCCAATGATCACAAGAAACCACATAGAACACTTTATTACAGAATATCCGGTACATCCATTATCACAGGGACAGCACAAGACACCCATGCCGCTAGCTGGACTCGAACCAGGGTCCAGCGGCGTGGGAGGAGCTGACGCTATTTGAATTTTTATTTATTATTTATTTACTTTATTTTAATAACATACATCCGACTTGTGTGCTCGACATGAAAGCCTGCTTATGAGTCATCGTCAATATACAAGGACGAGACAGCACAAGGAAATTTACATCACAAGAGAAATACAACCAGGAGCTCCACACAAAGTGTGCGTGCAATGGAGCCAGCAGGAATCGAACTCACAACCTCCAGATTAGCAGAGCGACGTCTTAAACACTTGGCCACGGAGGCCCCCTAACAGTTACATTTTTGATTTCGCGATCATTACAGGAATCATCATGGCGACGTTGACCAATCATGCAACAGACCTTTTAATTGCAAATAAATCAGACCAATCCTAGACCAATCAGATCGCTTCGACTTCTTGGGCATCGTAGGATCTTAAAGATGGGCAGGAAATTACTGTGGATCCACAGTAATTTTGCCCACAGTGACGCCAGCTGCCCTTTCCTTATAGGAAACTTGCAATCAGCTGATAGCCATTGTATTTCAAGTGGAGGTCAGGGTAGTTCCACCAATCAGAACTGTTTATTTCTAGTGTGTGACCTCCAGTATGACGTCAATTGCAACGGCTCTATTCATCTCCGTACCAACTGTTGCTCTGGCAATAAGGCGCTCAAAACTTTATTCTTTCTGAAAAATCTTCCGGATCTTACATGAGACCGGCACTTTGTCCATAAACTCAGACTCCCTACGTGAGCTGTAGTTCCGCAGGAGTGGGAAGGAGGTTCGAGTTAGTTTAGTTAGTTTTAATTATATTTTGAGCTGAATTAAATTGTATGTTCCGCATTTAAAAATCTGTTGGTAACATACAGAGCTGTATCAAAGAATTTGTTTCCGTACGTTGATAGAGATACGGCTGAACACGAATTTTTAATCATTTATGCATTTTCTTATTTAACTAAGTTTCAGTATATTTTGTAGAGTAGGTACAAGTTTTAGACTAAATAAAGAACTCAACAAAATTAGCTACTTTTCAGCTTGGGACGTAATTGTTCAACTCCGATTTTCGAATGTCATGAGTTTTCAAAAATATTTAGATTTTTCTTTTTACCTTATTTAAAAAGAAAGTTTTGGTAAAGAATTCAAGAGGAATTGGAAAGTTTTATAATGTATGCTTGAAGTAAGATTTCTTTGTTTTTAGATGAATGTTACTGACTTTAATTTCTGTTCACCTCCAACGTGCGTCTGTTTAAAATGACGAAATTTGAGACGATTTTTTTTTAATGGCCTTTATGAAGAATGAAAATTGATATATTTAAATTAACTTTACTTAAAAATATTAAAAACTAACATTTTTACTTATGTTTAAACACGTCTCTTAAATTAGAGAAGTTTTCGTAATCAGACTATTGCGATTATGGAGCACAACCAAAAGACAGTGGAGGAAGAGTTGCAAATTTAACTGCATGCATTTAAAAAGGCCTATGTTGGATATCCTGGATTTCTTAATTTTAAATCGGACTTTCGAAATCGTTCATAAAATTAATACAAGGTGTACGAAAAGTCTGGAAACGGCCGAATAACTCGAGAAATACATAAGAGATTGAAAAACGAAAATATACGTGTTAAATATTAGGTAGCTTTCATTACAAAAAGTAAAAAGCTACCTATTGCAGCCGTCCGGAGGAAAGCACTTCCAGAAACTTTTGGTATATTTTCACCGATCATGACCCCCAGACCCCAAAACCACCCTCCGTTCAAATGTTGACATATATATATATATATCTGATTTTTGTCATGCGATAACTAACGTATTTATGAACCGATTTCAATGAATCTTGGTATGTACGTAGTACATACAAATGTGTCGACCGAGTTCGTTGGCCAGCATCATCCGCCATTTTGATTCAAAATGGCAGCCATTTTAAATTAAAAAAAAAATTTCAATTTAAAATTAAATGTGAAAAAATTAAAAGTTGAAACATATTTTTCTTTTACATGTTAGAACTTAAAACAACGATTCCAGACCACTTTTTACTTTGTCTATATCTTAAAAAATGATTGAGTTATAGCACTTTGAATTTTTCTTATAACTGACATTTTGAAACGATCTGATTTTTGTCACTTGATAACACGCGTATTTATGAACCGATTTGAATGAAACTCGGTATGTACATAGTACATACAAATGTCTCGACCGAGTTCGTTGGCCAGCATCATCTGTCATTTTGTTTCAAAATGGCGGCCATTTTAAATTTTTTTAAATTTTAAATTAAATGTAATAAATTTAAACGCTTAAAAATATTTTTGTTCTACGTGTTAGAACTTTAAACAATGATTCCAGAACACTTTTTGTTTTGTCTGTATCTTAAAAAATGGCTGAGTTATCGCACTTTTAATTTCTAGTGTTGCTCACATCTTGAAATGATCAGATTTTCGTCACGTGATAATACGCGCATTTATAAACCGATTTGGATGAAACTTGATGCGTACATAGTACATGCCAATGTTTGGACGAGTTCGTTGGACAAAACCATCCGCCATCTTGTTTCAAAATGGCGAAATATTAATTTTTTTTTTTAATTTAAAATTTTAAAATTATATACAAAAAAGTAAGAAAGTGAAAAATATTTTCTTCTGTAAGTTTGACCTTGATACAAAGATTCCACAGCATTTTTTGTTTCATCTATACCTTGAAAAATGGCTGGGTAATAGCACTTTCAATTTTCAGTGTGGTTTACATTTTGAAACGGACTGAAATTTGTCAAGCGATTATGCGCATATTTAGAAACTGATTTGGATATAACTCAGTATGCACATACTACATAGCAATACCTTAACCACGTTCACTGGCCAACTTCATCCGCCCTCTTGTTTCAAAATGGCAGCCATTTAAGTTTCTCAAAAATCTTTTAAATGTATAATGATGTACAAACAAAAAATTAGAAATTGAAAAAAGGTTCTTTTTAAAGTGTTTGATCTTAATAATGAATTCCGGAGTATTTTTTCCTTTGTCTTTAACTTAAAAAACGCCTGAGCAGTTTGAATTTCTAACGTGGGTGACATTTAAAAATATCAATTTGCCTGCGACAGCACTCGTCTATATTAATCGATTTCAATATGAGTGTGCATGTGCACATGAATTAAGATTTCGACCAAGCTCATTGGTTTGTTTTATCCATCATGTTGCTTTAAAATGGCATACACTTCATGATATCGTGGAATTTGGCGACTCTCTAAATCGCTTAAAATAAAACCAGGTTGAATAAAAGATGACTAATTTCTAAAAATCACTTTTAATATTCAGTCTTGACAAAAACTAATATTCAATCTTATAAAATCAGGTTCCATTAATTTGATTTTGGTATTTTTGAATAATGTCACTTAATTTAAAATAAATAAATAAATATATAGATATATGAAAGCTACCTCTTCCTCCCGGCATTGCCGGAAGGACTTTTTTAAAATAAGCTACTCAGTGATACTAAATTTGACCTTCGCAACCGACCCCTGGGGGTCAGAGGGGGTCCAACTTTGAAATCTTAAATTATAACCCCCATTTTTTATTGCAGATTCGGATTCTACGGACAAAAATACGTAACTTTTGTATTTGATGTTTATTTCGAATCTTCGTTTATCACGGTGTAATTGAGCATATTAAATCGATACATATTTTGGTTTTCCCAAACAGGTTTTGCCCGATTGGCCAGAATTTTGACGTCAAATTTTTCGTCTTTTGCAGGAAGCTCCATTTCACGGTCAAGTAACCGTTTTCTATACAAGCAGGGGAGTGCGTTGCAGCAAAATGCAGCAGATTTTTAACAGTGCACTGTAAAAATTTAACTCATGTGCTACAGCGTCACTCCACCGCTTTTATAGAAAACTTATTTTATTGTATTATGGAGCATTCTCATTGGTTATAAGAGATATTCTATAAAAGCTGTGGATTGACGCTACAGCAAATGGGTCAAATTTTTAACAGTGTAGCATTATCGAAATAATCGTCACGGGTGATTTTCAAGAAACACTATTCCTGCAAAAGACGAGGAATTTGACGTCAAAATTCAGGCCAATCAGGCAAAACCTGGTTGGGAAAACCGAAATATGTATCGATTTAATATGCTCAATTACACCGTGATAAACGAGGATTCGAAATAAACATAAAATACAAAAGACAAAATATCAAATATTTTTGTCCGTAGAATCCTAATCTGCAATAAAAATGGGGGTTATAATTTAAGATTTCAAAGTTGGACCCTCTCTGACCCCCAGGGGGTCGCTTGCGAATATCAAATTTGGTATCACCGAGTAGCTTATTTAAAAATATTTAACACTTATATTTTCGTTTTTCAATCTCTTATATATTTCTCGAGATATTCGACCGTTTCCAGACTTTTCGGACACCCTATATACGGAAAAAAAGGAGCAAATGCATGTTCATAAGAATACAGATTACATTGCCAGGTGAATTGGCACAAAAACGGGGCAACGGTTTCTAAATCTGGTCTTAACCCTTTCCGGCACGGGCAAAATCTGTTAGTAAAATGAGAAATTATCGACTGACACCGGAAATCACGAACGAATATTTTAGATATTTTAAAACCTTTAATTTAAACTTTTATTGTAAAAGAAAAATTTTACTAAAATATTATTCAAGCCGTTTGTAAGTTTGGGATTAAAATTATGTATCCCGGACCGGGCACAGTCACAGTGTGCCGGAAAGGGTTAAACGCAAGGAAGTGGGGATTAATTCATAGATTATGACACTTTACAACACATTCCTAATAATGTAATGAAACTTCTCCGTTTAATAAGTTTAATAAGTTATGAAACTTTTAACACTTTTGAAAATCAAACACAAGCTGTTCCCCTCAACAATCTGAAAACTAAACATTCTTTGAGTAGCCCTTTATGAGACTTACGTTTACCACACACATTCAAAACTTGAAATTGGAAAATACATTGGGTAGTCCAACCAGTAATTTAACAGCCCATGAACAATTAGAGAATATTTTTAATAGAGTAAGATTTTAAAATCTCCTCACTCGATGGTGTTTCGAAATTGCCCCTCATTTCTATTCAGCAGGAAGCTATCGCATTTTTGATTGTTACTGAAGTCTCATTACTTTGAGAACATTTATTTTTCACATATGAGGAATATTGTTTCTACGCTGAAATAAGTACTATATCATATGTTTGATATGAATTTGTTGCTTTTATTTGCATTATGCAATAATTTTATTGTAAATACCATTAGTATACGTATGGCCATATTTATAATTGTTTTAACCATTGCAAGACAGGTACAATTTGAGAATAGAAAGTGTTTAAGTGATTAGGCAAGTGTTAAAAATCTATTGAATAAACAGCTGTTCATTCACTACACTGTGAAAAATGACTATTTTGTTGCATCGTCACTCCGCCGCTTTTATAGAATATCGCTCTTTTGGCCAATAAGAATGCTCCATGATAACCTGAAGTAGTAGTTTTCTATAAAAGCGGTGGAGTGACGATGCATCAAAATAAGTCTTATTTTTTACAGTGTATGATTAATCTGATGCAGAAAATTGAAACAAAGAAAAGTACGTATTTCCTTTGTTTTTATTCATTATATATGCAATAAATTAAACTGAATTAACACCTTGAGTACCATGTTAATCACTGAACTTTCTGTTTATGGCCGCTTCAGTCACCGATAACCGTCAACCTAAAATATGACATCAAACTAAAATATATTGCTTTAAGTAATCACTGGAAGTTTATTCAATCTCTTATTTTATACTTCAGTCACCGGCGATTGAACTATCACTGTAAAAAATATGGACTATTTTGCTGCATTGTCACTCCACCGCTTTTATAGAAAACTACTATTTCAGGCTATCATGGAGCATTCTCATTGGCCAAAATAGTGATATTCTATAAAAGCGGGGGAGTGAAGATGCAGCAAAATAGTCATTTTTTTCAGTGTAGACGCCTGCATTTTTGTGAGCGTTTCGCTGTTTACATCAAACCGAGGATAACGAAAAAGATGGCTACCGCAATGCATCTTAAGTATTTTTTTTTTTTTTTTTCAGACCGCGAGAATGACGTAGTGCTCTAGTCGTGCACCCGCATTGGTGTACTCGAGGATCACGTGACTCCAGCGGTCTGTAAAAAATGGTAACAGGAATGCACCGCGGTAGCCTGTCTTCAAACAGTGAAAAGTTTGCAAAAATGCAGGCTTCTGATTGGTCATCTCGTTTTGCTAAACAGTGAAAAAAATATGATCATAGCCACTGTTGCAGAGATGAGAGTTCTTTCCAAAGTGCGAAATCTTAACTGGATAAATTCTTGTATATACCAAAATGGAAACGCTGAATCTATATTTACCCACATCGAAAATAGGTGTTGGTTGGTTGATTTGTGTCGTCCGATTATCTACACTGGGGATATAGGACCAGGGGGGGTGCCCTTCGTGGGAGTCTTTCTAAGGGAACCTAACCCGTATTTACGCAAGGTTCGAAGAAAACCACGAAAACTCTGAACGTTTAGGCCGACAGCCGTGATTGGGTTCGAACCCAGCACCTGCCGTCTACCAGTTGAGAGGTCCGAACCTCTCGGCCACTGGTGGGGCTCGAAAATAGGTGTAAAAAAGCTGAAAAACCACATTTAAAGTACCCTTATATATATTGGAGCACAAGTGCCTGTGTATCAGGGTCCATTCTATGCCGGATGTACAAATAAAAGTGCATTACTATGGGCATGTTCAACGCAACTTACCAAAGTAACCAATGTTACCGACCGATTGTAGGGTAGTACGAAAGCGAATTGTGGCACCAATGAAAACTATTCTGTTGAATTGTAGCTGACGTCATACTTCGCCTTGATTTTCAATTCGTAATTGTCTACAATCGGTAAGTCACCGGTAAGTTGTGCTGAACACGCCCTATGTGTATCGATACCTTCTTGAGATTCAGGCTCAGTTAGAGTTAAATACACACTAAAAATTGACTATTTTGTTGCATCGTCACGCCCCCGCTTTTATAGAATCACTCTCTTGGCCAATGAGAATGCTCCACGATAACCTGAAGTAGTTATGTGCTTAAAAAGAAAAACACCGTAGTTCAATAAAAGTTATTTGTACATATTTTAAAATTAAATTTTAAATTTAAGAACTATCAAATTGCTGCCTGTTCGTTCACAGGAAAAATTTTGCGTTTATTCGCGGCTAACAGCTGTTTCATTTCCTGGTTTGTAGATTTCTGTTAAGACGCCCCTTGCATCCAGAAGAAATGTTTTTGCAATCATTTGTAAACCAAAAAAATTTGACCGTCAAACGCCAATAGGTACAGTTTAATAAAATCTTTAAATATTCGAGTGTTCATTTACTATCAGATTACCCTATCTCAACTGAAAATTCCCCCAATCCGTTAGTTAGAAGGGTACGTGAATTCGTTATCAAAACCCTATATACGAGGTCTAGAATTTATATACAACGAGCTTCATTCAAAAATTAAAAATCTCATCCCGAAACTTAACTCTTCTAGAAATTATTGCTCAAACATTGTTGTACTGTAACCTGTGTCCCTATAAATGAACGACAAATGCCATTCTAATCTTTTAGAGAAATTCAATGATTTATACCAGTTAACACATTTGAAATAGCTTACTACCATTAAAATACTCCCACTATACCATAATGAAAGCTAATTCTTTTGATTGCCGCTCTGAATGAACTAGTAGAGAATCTAGAACAATCAAATTTTCTATTAAATCTCGTGAATTTTCTCTGCTTAAAATGTCGTTTAAATGTTTATTTTAACTGGAAGAAATATTCACTTTTGATTTATTTTCATAATTTAGCTTTCAAGCTACGGTTATTATGTAAATGAACTTGTGAAAATACGTTTCACGAGTTTTCACAATTATTTAAATTGTTATTACTTAAGAACCGTTTAAGATTGTTTCAAACATGCCTCTTATTTTACCACCATTTTAATTTAGCAAATTAAAAAAAAGTAGTTCCATATTTACGTTGAGTAAATATGAATTTAATATTTAAAATGCAAATCAAAATTAAAGTATAGACATTTCTGTTTAAGTGAAAAGTAAATTCAAATATTTTGAGTTAACGATTTGATAAGACCACATGTTAATAAATTAACAAATTTAGAATAAGTTAAATCTTGCAAATTTGTTTTAAAATAATTGTCAATCAGCGCAAAATGTCAAAATTTTAACTATTAAAATTTATCGCACTCCCATTCAAGGCTACACACACTCCATGTGCAATACTAAACACGCCATGGTAAACATCAATTTTCAGTTTCATAAAAATCTAAGAGTTTGAGCGCGGACAGACAACCCGAATTCATAAACACCAACTCTGTAGGAAAAATTCAATCCTTACAGAAAGAACTACAATTATATCTGCTAAGATAAACTTGGCAAAATCTTTCCCGATAACCAGAAAGTCAATCTTATTTTATCGCATTAATTCGTTAAGCATGGGTGAAAACTTGAACCGAAAACAAATCCAGTCTAGACGTTTCCTATTGTACTGTTAGTCTTTAATTTGGCAAATACCATAAAATTCAAACCGATTCATTTTCACAAGTTTAACAAAAAGTAGATAAGTTTAAAAATTTAAGACCGGGAAAAATTGTCTTCAACGAAATTCTGCCTTAAGGCCCCACGCTAGGCATACGGAGAAAGAACCGGATATGTAGTCTATGGGGGCGTTCTTTTCAAATATCTCGCTCAAATTTTAATATTTTTACATGATTTTTTTTGCACAAGATAGCTGAGGATTATCCACAACCGGCCTAGTTTATTTTTTTGAAAAATCTGAAACCAAAATTGAAAAAGACCAACTTTCAAAACCGGTTTAAACCGGTTCTGAAATTGAAACTAACGTAATATTAAAAAAAAAAGCAAAGTCTAAAAAGTAAAAACTAGGCCGGTTGTAGTCCTCAGCTATCTTGTGCAAAAAAATCTAAAAATATTAAAATTTGAGCGAGGTATTTGAAAAGAACGCTCCCGTAGACTTTACATCATCAGGATCTTTCTACGTGTCTAGCGTGGGGCCTTAAGATTTGCAAGACATTCTTTTCATCTGAATGAATATTCAGTTTTAGAAAAGTCTTAGTTGATTTCGTACCATGCTTATATGTAAAATTGCGTAGAAAATAAGTGAATACATTCTTAAAAGATCTGGATTTTAGTGTCCCGTGCAACAGTTACGCGAAACTAGTCAGACCTGAAGTCTGAACAAGTTGACGCTTGGTAACATTAGTATTTCCCCCTCCCTCTATGATCAATTTAAAGTCACCCTTTTCACTCAAAACAGATTGTTCAGCGCAACCAAATTGGCTTCGCACAAAAAGTTTTTGCTTATGTGGTCGGGGGATCATCGTATGCTATAACATTAAATTGTTGATACTATAAAATGAGGGGCCCATTCAAATAGAGATTACCCTAATAAGTCTTAAAATTGCCTTTAAAAACCGTTATTTTTAAAATCTGACCATGTACGATAGTTGTTTCTTTATTCTTTATATTTAAACAGATCATATTTAATGAAGGATCAAATTGAGAAAAACTCGTTCCTTCAGAAGAATGTCGAAGTTTGAATGCCATTTTTCATGGAAAGTGAAATGCTAGTATGGAGGGGCTATATTTGGGAAGCAACAATATTCCAAAATTCTTTTGGCGTACTGTTATAACACTACCTGCTTATTAAAATTGCTTCCACGGGGCATTGTTATTTTACGTTATGTTGAAACAAAGTATAGTCAAAATGACGTTTTTGTCCATTTTTCGCATTTAATCTTATTTAAGCAATAGTACCCAAACTTTCTTACAGAATATGAAAGTACTAGGACAAGCTAAATACCTTACAGCATTAAGATATTGTTGCTGTTAGCAGATATCTTAAATATTCAAAATCCGCAACATTTCCAATACTTTTATATCAAGAGTCAGTTTAATGAAAAAAAATCATGCAGCAGTTTAACATATGTACAAAAACACTGAAAAGAAAATGTGGGGTCTTGCGATATTTAGAAAAAAATTACAATTTTAAAACTGTCAATGATCTCACTTTCCCATCAGGAAATTAATCTCATTTGCCTATGAGAAAAATTGAATTCCATTTTCTTTCTCCTTCCGAAAGAAAAACGGGATGTTTCATTTTCTGATAGGGGGGGGGGGGGGAAATGATCATTGACATCTTTTTTGAAACTTGTTTACCTAAAGATTTCACGAGACCCAACTTTCTTTTCCATGTTTTTGCACACATACTGCATGACATTTAGTTTCATTTAAACATGACGCTTTTTTTAGATAGGAATATCTGAAATGTAGCATATTTTGAATATTGCACAGTTTATACCTGCTAACAGTAACAATATCTCGATGCAGTGTTTAGCTTGTCCTAGTAGTATACTTTCATATTCTGTATGGAGGAGTTTCTGGTACTATTGCTTAAATAAGATTAAGTGCGGAAAATTGACAAAAACGTTATTTTGATTGCACTTCGTGGCAAAATAATGCCCCATGGAAACAAGTTTTAATGAGCGGGTAGCGTTATACTAATAGTTCGTCAAAAGAGTTTTGGGAAGTCGCTTGCTAGCACTCTAAACATACTTTCATTTTTCTATGAAAAATTACATTCACAACCTTTGACATTTTCTACAGGTAAGAAATTGTCAGGCCTTCAAAGTTGCACAATATTCATTAAATATGATTTACTTCAACCTAAAAAATATCAAGCGAGTTAAAAACTAAATCCCTTTTGTCTGAATTTCAAAATAATAGCTCTTAATGTGGACACCCACTAACTTTCTCAAAAAGCACCACCAACCTTTGAAACAATTCCCCCGAACCCAAGCAGTACGGAAAAGCTTTAGACACCAAGTTAATTTTGATAGGTGCTCTACAATAAACACCTAACCACAGTTGCTAGTAAAATTACCTAATCTAAATGTAATACTAGGTTATATAAAAAAATTCCCGATTACTCCCGATGCTTTAAGCTTCTCATACGTGTCTCATGAGTACAGATAAGTATTGCCCTAATAAGTATTGTATTTACAAAACATTCAGCAGCCATTTAAGAGTCCTTGATTTATGGACAAATAGTTTGCATGCAGTACAATAAAATTTTATGGCTTGTCACAAAAACACTGAAAAATAATTCACGCATGAAATTGTTAACCCCTTGAGCTCTGCTGGTAGAATTTTCTACCACATAATTTTAATTCCAAAATGTCATAATGACACCAGAAAATTTGACCAAATTTAGTTCAAAGAGGTTTAATTCATTTTTTCGTGTTTATCGTTAACCGGTTTTTTTCTTTGCAAAATACTGGTGCCAATGTCACATTTGGAATTTTGAGGAAATTTACACCCCAGAGGTCAAAGAGTTAACTAGTGACTTTAGACCATCTTCTATAAATCCAATGATTAGAATAAACAGCAAATTTGCACGTGTTTAGGGATTGTTTAAATAAGAATATAGGTTGAGATATTCATACATATATTTAAAAAAACTCGTAATTTAAATTTTGAATTTTAGTCTAAATTTATTCATTGTCTCAAAAGTTATTTGAGGATATAAAAAACGTCCAGTTACGGATTTAACAAACATCGATAAAATTAACTGAAAATCCAAGAATATTCTTTTCCTTTTAGAGATGCCGTTATCCAAAAATACAAAAAGATGTCAAAAGTGGGAGTTTGAAAATTGAAAGTTTTATTTAAGGGGCAACCTCCACTTCAGAAGTTTAATAAGAACAATTCTTAGATTAATGGTCTCTTCTCCGACAATTCTGAGAATAAACAGCATGAATTTACTTTTCAGAAGTTAAATTCCACTATACCTGTTCTGATTTTAAGTTCACTGTATCAAAAGGAATTATACAAGATTAAAAACACCGATAAACATTTATTGAAAAAATCCCAATATAAAAAATCAAATTAAAACATCAAATTAAAAAACTTTCTCTACTTCCTCTTTCCTCGTCTGGTTGATATTGAAGAGTCTACATTCACTTGTGATTTAGAATGATCAGCTGCAGTGGTTTTAGCATTTTCAACTTTCGAAGCAGAGCTGGGTTCTGTTGAAGCAGCTCTTGTGAATTTTCTAGGTGAAGATCTAGCTGTTGTTTTAATATCTTTTATATTTACGATATCTGGAGTTTTAGCTCGTATCCTACGAATCTCTTCGGATTCAGCAACAGCGTGCTTTCTTTCATGTTGAATCCCCTTTTTGGTCTGTGGAGTTGGATCCAAACTTTTGCTTCGAAGCGATCTTCCGGCTAGGGGCGAATTTTTTGAAGCATTCAGGTTTGAACCATGGGCTTTAGAAGCCTTACCATTTTTAACTTCTAAATGTTCTGGGATAATATCTTTGGATAACCCATAAACTGCTTTTTTCGTGCGAACTCTCGTTGGAGCACAGTCTACTTCATCAGCTTCACGTATATTCTCTTTAAGTACACCTTTACGTTTAGAAGCATACTTATTGCTATCCTTTCCATCATCAGATTCAGAGGCAATAGATTTGACATCGTCACTTTCAAAATCCGAAGCACTTTCTATATTGGTATCGACAGTTGTATCCATGAAGGAATCAACATTGCTTGCAAAACTATTTTCAGGCAGTTTTCCTTCAGTATCAACAGTGGTTTCTGATAAATCTGTGCATTCCGAGTTTTGCTCTACTAAAGATTTATCTGTAGGATGCTTATAGGAAGATCTATTTGTAACATGCTCTAACGAATGAGGTTCGTCCAAAATTACTTCAACGTTTGCATCTGCAATCAATTCTGAATTTTTAGTTTCTGCTTTCCCGTTTACGTTTACGTTTTTTTCCTCATCACTTGACACTATTTCAGTCTCTTTCGATTGAGATATTTCTGGAGTCTCTTCTGGAGATAGGGATACATCTGAAATTTCTTTAACAAATTCAGATTCTGTATTCTCTTTTTCCAAATTTTCGTGTAGTTCATCTACATCTTTAATTTCACTAAAGTTTTTGCCAGATGCTTTTGCTTCTGCCTTTAATTTGTTTTTAAATGTTTCTACAGAAACGCCGTTAATAGAAGTACCTTGTGGAGTGTTCTTTACAGCTATATATTTTTCAAGATCATCAGATATTTTGCACTTCGTGCTATCAACAATAGATTCTTTTCGAGAATCATTTTCTTTGATAGCAACTTGTTCAGATGGCTCACTTGATAAGTCATCCGCATGCTTTGAAAGGCTAGTTGCATCTACATCATTCCGAGTTTCATTTTCCTTAGACTTGCATGGAACATTGAGATTTTTTAAAGAATTTGTTTCATTACATTCGATATTTTCCGACTGGCTAAAATTCTTTAAAGTTTCAACTTCAGAAACATGAAGATCATTACCCAATGCAGAATCTTCGAACGAATCTTCTGTATCCCCAGAGGGAAGATTCACAGATACTTTTCCAATTTTAATCTTTTCTGAAGAAACATTTGCATTGCTAAAAGATTCGTTTTGATCATTTGAAATTAACTTTTCAGCTGCAAATACATCTCCATCTACTAATCTAGTTTCACTCTTGTCCAGTGAGGCGACAATATTTTCATCCGAGGAAGCATGTTCTGAACCAGACTCCACTAGTTTTTCAGTATTTGACGATACATTAAGAGATTCAGATTTATTTTCATAACCTATTATATTAGAACTGCAACTGTCTGAACATTCAGATGCAAACTCATCCTTCGAAATCATCTTGGGACATTTTTCTGGAGAGACTGAAATTCTTTCATTAGATTTTTCGAACAAACTAACTTTAGTCCGAGACTCCTTTAACAAATTCTCAGTTGCGGCACACATTTCCATCTTTGCTTCAATGTTACCGCAAGGGCTTTTCAAACTATCGTTCAACGTAAATCTAAGTCTTTCAGTTGGAGAATCGCCGGGAATGTTTGTATCCAATTCTTCCAGTTTTTGTTCTATTTTAAGAGTAATAATTTTTTCAAATTCAGAGTTTCCAAGAACTTTATTCGCAGTTTCAAGCTCAAACGTTTCGTCTGCCGAGCTACTTTTTACAGCGATTGAAGCAACATTTGAAGATCGAACATCTTTGACTTCAGAATCCAATTTCAAGGAATTCGAAGTCCCAGCATCTATAGTTTGATCTATATACGAAGAATCTTTACTTAAAGTTTCCGTCTGGATAGGTTCTTTCAATACAGTTTTTGCGTTTTCAGGTACTACAGATTCAGATGCCATGTTTTGACTTTTATCTATAAGCTCAGATGCAAGTATTCCAGTTGCTCCTTCAGATACAACACTGTCATCTTTCGATTCACAAGGTATGCTTTTATCCGTTTTAATCTTTTCATCCTCTGAATCCGCATGCTTAAGGTCAACAGGTGAACATTGTCTGCAAAAATCACTGGTGAAAGATTGTGTAGGCTCTTTTACAGATAAATCCTCTGAACTTCCAGCTTCAGGGATAGATTCTGCCTCCAATTCTTTGTATTTTGCAGCATCCACAAGAACATTACTTCCACTGGTTACTTTTATGACAATAAACTCATTCGAAAGTTCAAGTTTTAAGAATTTCGTTGAAAGGCCCTTTAATTCCAAAGACTTCAGTTCGGTAACAGGGATTTCTTCAGCTTTTTCATAAGGATATATATCAGGCCAAGCATTTTCCAATTCGGGACAATCTTCTGCAGATATATCTAGACTGTGAACAGAGAGATTGTCTCCTTCAATATCAGCTTCGCTTTCAATTTCATAATTTTCGGAATTTTGTTCGACATAATGTTCTGCATTATTAGACTTTCTTTCAACTTTCTCATTTGCATTTTCGTAGTTTTTCTTCTCAGGATCTTTTTTCAAGTCATTGCTTTCGCATTGTTCATAATTCCTACTGCTTTCCATAACTTCAGATCCTTCTGTATATTTTTCAACTACAGGTAAACTTTTATTCGAATCTGCGAGAGATTGAAAATTTGCCGAATCGTCAAAGCTTTCCGTTTCCAGATACGATTTTTCACCTTCGATGCCACTTTCAGGTTCATCATGAAGTTCTACTGGCCCATTTCCATTATCTTCGCACGATTTAGTATCAACTGGAAGCATGTCATCTTTATTCTTTAGAGCTTCATTGCCGTCTTCGTCAGTATTCACGATTTCATTTGCATTGTCAGCATCAAGACTATGAACATCACTTAGTCCGGACTTTGACATTTTATTATAATCAAGCTTTGTACTACCAGAATCTTCAATACTATTATTTTCAGGTGGTTTAAAATCTGAATCATGCCCCAAGTGACTGATCGCAGCAACAGCCAGCTTTAGAAACCGTTCTTTTGGTATATTAAAAATTATATTCATATTGTCACCTGAAAACGCCAAAATGGGGGCGTTAGGATCTTCGCAATTATCGTATGGAATTACTTCTGCTCGAAACTCTAAAGACTTGGGATCTGCTTCAGACCCCTGCCGTATTCCAGGACGAGTCGTTGGCACCTCAATGTTTTTATCAGATCTTCCAGGCATTTTTAATACAGCTCGAATATCTAAAACCTGAAAAGACAAATACATTTTTTTCATTAAAATTTTACAGTATTTTAAAACTGCACCGAATTTATTGTAAATAAATCTTTCATCCAAGCCTAAATCAGCCGAATTTAATACAACTACAATTAAAGATTCAGGAATACTTTCCAAGTAAACAAATTTTCGCTTAAACTTTAAATAGAGCATGCAGCTAACAATTTTAACATTACAAAATTTAAACATCTATTTCCTCAGTAGGTTCAACTTCGGGAACTTAAATTTCAAGATCTAATCAATGTTAAACTCAATGGACGGATTGATAGGAAAGAGCTTAATAGTTTGAAGAGATTGAATTTGTCAATGTCACGAAAACTAGTTTTGATTAGAGGACACGCCCGTGCCTTCTAGGTCTCATTTGCAATATTTCTTCACGATAAGTTTCTTTTGGTTTAAGATCTAACTGCCGACAGTTAACTTCTAAAATCGTTATCAACAATCCTTTGATTGTTCTACGTCGATTGGGCGCCTTTGGAACGCCTAAAGCTTGCATAACTGAAAAATTATATTCTAAAATTAATGATAGTTTTCAGTTTTTACTTTAAAGTTTATAAAAAATAGAGTAAGAGTTTAATAATTTAACACGAGTCCGTCACCAGTACTGGACTTTTCGTTTAGAACGCCTCATTGACAAATAACTAAGTGTCTAAAATATGATAAAATTATATGCAGTTAAATATACTGAAATTAAATTTACTGAATTCATTACAGGAATATATATTTTCTCAAAAATAATTTTGAAATGTACCTCCCATTGTTTTAAGCCCTCATTTCAGCAACAAAAATATACAAGATAAACTCAAATTTAATTCGCCGCTTTTAAAGAGCAATTTCGTTTCTGTAAGCTGTTTAAATCCGAATCTTAAGCGAAATTCGGCTCAAAATGCTAATTTTGACTGCATTTTTTGAAATATTTAGATTTTATATTAAAAATCTACCAATATGGCAGATTATACAGTTCCTAAATAAGAAAATGTCGGATGCGTTCGAGAGCAAAATTGGTTTTAAAAATGAGTGAAAATAAGCAATATTTAAATACTTCCATTTTTCTATTACGATCGCTTCGGGAAATTCTGTTCAAAATGCCCATTTTGAAAATTTAAATATATTCTGCTTTTATCAAAACCCTGTCCAATACATCACATTATATAGCTCCCAAAGAGAACCTGTCATTTGGATGATTTTAAAATCAAAAATGAGTCGGAATGAGCAATTTGGATTTGATATTTATTTTCTTCAACTCTTATTTGTTTATTTTTGCTATAAGGATTGGTCTTATAAAAACTCTTTAGTGTGAAAGTTGTAGATAAGATTTTAAAATAAATTTAATCGGGTTTGATATCTTAATTGACAAAGACACCATTTCACACCCACCTTTTCGTTTTTTAAGGGTGGGGGGGGGGGGGGACAATAAGAGTTGCTCCTGCCAAAAACTAATACAAAAGTTTAGATAATCTTTATAAAAAAATTTGGAATCTTGAAAATTTACGAAGTTATGACTTTTCTCCCCAAAACCCCATTTTTTGCGCCCCTTGAGCCCATTTCTATTTTTATCAAAAATCTCATGCATTAACTTTTGGCCAATTTTTTAGAAGTAATATAAATTTCAACTGATTAGATATCTATTTTAAGTTGGGTTTTTCGGTTTTCACAACCCGCCCCCCCCCTCCCTCTATTTCTACACCTTTGTCCAATTTTGCCCATTAACGAACTCGACCGAATTTTATACCTTTTGATTTTATGCATCAGTTAGGAGATATAAGCATAATTATGGAAGTTATCGTGTCTATAAGTGATAACTTTACCGTAAGTGAAACTTTGGGGTCATAATCTGTGTGTGGATATGCAAAAAAATTTTAGAAATTCCAGTTTAGGAGCGATCGCAATAGGTAGTATTTTTTACGAAATCTACCTAATAACAAACAAACGGATAGCCAGATATAAAATAAACCAACACTGTTTTGACGTCAGCTATTAGTAAACTATATAAATAAAACTTAAGTAAAATACAGGATTCTATATCTATTTTTAAAAAGCGCGAGTTAATTTTTTTAATTTGTTCAACAAAAATAGAATTTAGTTTTAATCCAAGAGCTTAACATTTATAATGCAAATCTTTAAATAAACCGATAAGTAAAGAGTTTTCAGATGCAATTTAATTATGAGATTGCATTTGTATGTCTGAAATTTATTTTTCACATTAAATTTTCACTCCAAAGCTGTGTTCGAATGTTACGTCAAAAAATTTAAATTTTATTAGCATTGATACGATTAATATGTAGTACATTGTGTTATATTCTCATAATTTTAATTACTTTTGTAAGAAGCAAATTTTTATAACGCAATTTCAATTGGACGTAAATTAATCTTAAGAAACGATAAAATTAAGATTTTATTAAAGAAAAAATCAATTTACACCTAATAAAAATTTTGAACTTTTATACCTAGAGTTTGTTATAATTTTAAAATTTCGTTCAATAAGTAAAATGAGTATTTGAATTTAAAACAAGATTAATTTAAGGAGTTCAGCATTTAGACTTTTAATTTAAATATTGTTTTCTAAAATGCAATATGTTACACAACATTTAACTAAACGGTTTGCTACAGTATGTTTTATGCATTGCTAATACAAGTATTGCGTTAAACAATTTCGCAAAATTTTCTTTTTAAATATTTTCAAACTTGCAAGGATGGCTTACTTTATAAAATAGCTATGTATGATGTTTTAAATGGAAATTATATCAGCAATATCTTAAGATTTTTAAATTAATAACTACATATAAAACTGATTGTAAGCACCTTCACCAGTCCCCTCTTACAAAAGAGACATTTGGGGCAGAAATAATTGAGATTTTTAAACGATCATTAAAAAACCTATTAAGTAAATAAGAAAAACATGGGTTATCTTTCATATTGCCAGAGATTTCCGATAAATATTATCCAAATTCCTTAAAAACCCCTTGAAACAAACCCCTAAGCAAAATTTAAAAGCAATTTTTCCAATTTGCTAGTTTGTTTTTTAACAATAAATCAGTCATCCAATTAGTCCTCCCTTCCCCCTATCTACTTATTTTATATTTTATAATACTATGTTTAAACACCCCACAGAAACTATAGATACATTTTTGCTTAGTGAATTTAACACAAATGATTATGATGAAAAATGAAAAGCATGTCCATGGAGACTTTCCTTTTCATATGTGCCCCACTAGTGGGGCACATGAATTTTTTGAATTAATAAAAAATTAAAAGTAAGAACTAAAATGACTATTTTTAAAAAATTGCCATGTGTAAAAATAAAATATTCTATTTATCATATTTAGTTTTATAGAAATTAAATTGAGAAAATCCTATTTATGTAAACTGTTCACATCTACCCCAGTTCCCCTATATATTTTTAAAGCGTGTAATGCTCAAGCTGTGGATATATACTAACTTTAATTGTAACGTAATCTAACCTTAGCTTAAATATATAAAAATGTAACCTAACCGTCACTTTATCGTAACCTATTCGTAAGGTAACCGTAACCCAACTACAATTTAATCATAACCTAACTAACCCAGTGGCGTAACCCAGGGTAGGTGTTCAAAAACCAGTAAGGTTCTTTAGCGTTAAACTAACAGAATTATCTGGTTAGATAAGGCAAACAGAACTTTAAAAAATTACCAGTATTCGGAGCACTTGGGCACCCACCCTGGTTACGCCGTTATAACCTAACCGGAATTTATATAATCCAAAACTAACCTATTGTAACCAACCTAACTTAACACTATTAATTATCCTAAACATGCACGTGCTACGAAGTACTTTTAGTTCCACTTTTCACCGCCGCTTTTTACCAGGCGTTCTACGCACGCTTTGATGAATGTCTCCGGTTTCATCACAAGGATGAGCACTTAAACCATATCCGAACCATACTCTGATTTTCTATCTATCCGTTGATCCATTACCCGACGGGTTGGGATACAAATACCAATTAAAAGAAATTTGCTGAAATTTCTAATCTGAAGTGATTGTAACCACCACTCAAGAGACCAATATTTATACAAGAATGATACCGTTTAGCTGCTACTTGCTTCATCAAATGGCAGGCAAACTGCGCATGTTCTGTAAAATGTTAGTTCCACTTTTCACCTCCAGGAGCGCACTCATTCCTTCAAAATCTATCCAAACGCAACACCGTCAACCTATTCGTAGATATTAGTCGAGGGAGGTGGAAATTAATAGAGAAATTGTTCGGAAATAAACACCACTTGCGAAATATGTTCTGTACGAATATCAGACAGGTTTCCACTATCTGCGGTACTATACGGTAAACGTGCAGTAAATTCGAAGCAATTTCCGGAATTTAAAAAGCTAAAGAGCAATGAAAAACAAGATTTTTAAAAAGTAAAATTTATGAAATTAAAAGTATACCATTAATAGTATCAAAATTGAGAATTTAAAAAATTCTATTTAAAATTTTTATTCGCTACAAAAAGCATTCTAATGCTAAGAATTCTTGTTGCCAGTTTAATTTCTAATGGCCAGTAAGAACTAATCTTTTGTCATTTAAAACCCAAATGTTGTTCTATTTAAATAGATCAGTTTCAACCACGCTCCTTCAATTCTTTACAGTCAATCTAAATCTTTACTAGATATCGCTCAAAAGAAAAAAATTTGAAAACATGCGTCCCAGGTTGTCAAGTTCGTTGCTAGATTGAGACATTTTAAACTATCCTCTTAAACCAACATGTCCTATAAGGACGTGTTATACACGTCTTATTAGGACGTGTTGCTTAAACGTTCATTAAATGTTTTCAAAGCATATTTCATCTCCGCACTAAATTTTAATGTCTAGTTTAAAAAACAGTCTAAAAATAAAGCATTCGCAATGATTTAATTCTACCCCAGCCTATTCAATTATTTCTGCTCAAATTTTACACAACCAACTGAAAGCAAACCGACTCATTTTTGATGAGAGACACTTTATGAACCAAGCAACCGAAAGTAAGCGCGCGCGGGGTGGGGGAAGTGAAAAAGACGTTTTTGATGAGAGAGTTCCGAATTTTAATTACTCTGCTAAATTTGAATTTTTAAATTCTGAATGTCAGGTACATCAGGGACTTTGGGCTGCTCTTAAATTTTGAGCCTCGTACGTTCAGTAGATTTCGCTAGCCATAGCATAGCATTAGATTTAGCTAGTATTTTGTTAGTATAGATACCGAATATAACTAAATATGACAGTCGTAGACTTCACCATAACCTAGGAAGTATTTAAAATGTGAAATAACCCAATGAAATTGTGCACCAATTATGTGGATATTTCCTAATGCAAGTCACGTGCTACCTTTTTTGGATACCAATATTTCAGAACTGAAAAGGACTCATCGGAGAAGTCAGAGCCAAGCAAACTTTATTAATGGTGGCCAACAATCAGCGATGGTACTACAAAAACCCATGATACTAGCCATATTGAATTTAAAACTATTCGGTTGGGTAATTTTGATGCTGTTATATGCGGGCAGACTGAACACTATTAGGTACTAAGTACATAATTGCGACACTTCCCTTCCATAGATAAATGGAATAAGATTAAACTAGGAACGCCAACTTATTTTCAATACCGAAAATGGCATAGTAAAATTCATAAGCATTTAGATTATGTTGAAATTTATTAAAAAGGCATGAAAGTTTGAAACTTCACTTAATTTATACCAATAGAAAAGTACATTAATACTTTTGTACAGCTCTGCTATTTACTATATACATGCTTCTATTTAGCTAAAATTAAAGACTTAACTGAACTCGTCGAGATTATCCATAGACTCACGTATACAATGTGTTGCTCTTTATATCATTCTACAAACATTCAGAATTTTATACCAAGTGTAGTTCCGTGTAAAAATTCATTTATCATTTAAAATCACCTTTACGCTATTTTAGTTTGCGTCCTAGCCCTTACATTCTTTTAGCCCTGTATGAGCTACAGTATTTTACACAACATGTGCAAAAATTCCGTTAAAGATCGCATGTTAACTAAAGATGCGCTTCCAGTAATCCTCGCTAATACAGCACTTCTCATGTAGTAGCTTGTCTAAATACTATGAACTTTCTATTAGAGTAATTAGTAAAATTCAGCAACGTGTTAATTTATATGAAATGGTTTAATACAAAATACGCCGCAATGTTTCCCCTATACCATTTCGTAACAAGAAACTTGCGCGACCCTGTAAGCGAATAAATGTTCTTTTCATCGCAAACTTTACAAAACAGATATTTTAGTGCACTTTAGATATATAAATCTGCTTATGTTCGAAAGTAATATTTAAATTCCCTTGAATCCTTCCCCCGTTCTCGGTAATGTAAATACTTCACTCAGGCACTTAGCCAGGGAGGGGGGCTAAAGCCCCTCCCGAAAGTTTAGAAAGACTCAAAATTATCTATGACAATAAAATAAGCTTTGTTTTCATCTTCCATTAGGGGGAACTGAGGCACATCGATACAGTTTTGCTAAGAATATTTTTGGCTTCCAGAAAGTAGAAATTACAAATTGCAAATTATTTTTCCACGTGGTGTCAGCAAAACTTGTGTAGTTTGTTATAAAAATATATAATCGTTGTTTTATGTAGTATTTTTGCATGTAATTAAATTTTTCTTTTTAAAAAGTCATTTGTATCAATGTACCCCATCCTGGGGGCAGATAGATACACCTCATGGGGCACTTCGATACATTTGGGAAAAATAGAGAAAAAAAATAACACCAATGCATATTTTTCATAGTAAAACAGTTAGCAAACCATTTTATATTTATAAATAGAAATTCAAATAACCCACAATTTGTAAGCAATATTAAAAACAATCAAAATTAAATGATAACGACTTTATGTTCTGGCTGTTTCTTGTCCGATTGTTGGCTGTGATAACTTTGTCATACCTGGTACTATAGGGCAAAATTGGGAAATTTCTTTAGCGGCCACTGGCCAGTAAGACTAATTTTTCAAATGGCCACGATGTTTAAACTAGTGGCCACTAGGGGCGTAGCTACTGGGGGGGCGTAGGGGGGCGTCTCGCCCCCCTAATGTCGGCAACTTCGATGACAGTCGGCAAATTCTAGGTAGTCAGCATCAATCGATACAACTGTAAAACACTCGATTTTTTCCCAATTTTACATGTTTTTACTTAAAACATACACTAAAAAACACCAATCCTTAGCATTTTTCTAAAGGATTTCTTCCGAAAATACGAAGTTTGCCTCACCATTTTTCGACTTCTCGTGACTGCTGAAAATAATTTGAAAAAAAGAATTCGGGAAAGACTAGTTTTTCTGAGAATTTGCAGTAGATGAGTAGAGTTCTAGTAGATCAACTAGCATTAAAGATGATGACGACTTCGGTGAAGATATTCATATTTTTTCCCAGAAGTGGCAACAATCACACTTCGGCGACTATGTACCGTCCGTAAAAGACTGTTTATTGGACGAAAGGAAAGTTGAGTAAAAATATTCTTCATTCTTATTGGACAGGAAAGCCACTACACAGTCCTCATTGAGTTTGTGGCTAAAATTCTAAGATTGGACAGAACTCGATTATGATATTAAAATGCAACTGATCTGCCAAAGCCATAACTTGGTGGAAACAACTGTCAAAAATTCTATTTTAGTGGCCAATCGGAAGGTTTATCACTGTGTTTTCCTGCTCTCAGTCGTCTATGTTTTTCATATCTTAGCGTACAAGATAGGGACTTGCACGGGCCCGGGCTTGATCCGAGGCCCGCACTCGGCCAGTCGAAATAAAGACAATTTTCAAACGGGTCGGGTCGGCAGAATTGAGACATTTTTATCAACTGGCTGATAAACGAAAAATACGGGTCGTGCCAGCAAATAAATTAAACGGACCAGCTAGGCCGGTAAAAAAAAATTAGTGGGCCTGCCGGCCCGATCTAAAAGAGTAAGCAAAACCGGTAAAATATTGGCTAGTTTCAATGAATATGATTTTCGGGAGAATAAGTGTAAATGTTTGTCATGAACCAATGCTAGTTTGATAAATCAATACAGAAATGTTGCACGTCCACCATAGAAGTCGGCATCAGGCATGGTGTCTGAGCTGAGTTTCTTTTTTCTTTACAGACTCGTGCAGTGCTGAAATCAAGCTTTTTTTCTCAGTGAAGTCGAGATGGGCTGGAACTGTACTAATTGTTCTCAGGATTTATAGCGTAGGCAACATCTTTTGTAAAAATATTAAAAACGATAATGTTCTGTTAAAGTAATCTTTGGAAATATATCCTAAGGTGGTCAAATGTATTGCTAAACAGCACATTTTTAAACTACTTTTAACTGTAAAGGCTTAAAACTGACAAGCCTGACTATTGAAGCGATTTTGAATCCAATAGTAATTTATATAATATATATATAAGGTTGACAATAAAAGATTCTTGTTACGGCTTCAGGTTTTTCTCCTTTTTCGTGATGTCGGAACTGAAAATTCGTTTCAAAACGCTTTCTTTAACACTATTTTATCTAAGATGCATTGCCTTTACCAGAAAATAAATAACGTCATTCGATTGAATAGTTTCTAATGAGAACACCTGCCACTCTTATGCATTTCCGAAAATAAATGAATTCAGAAGTGTGTCCAAAAATAGCCCTTTTGTTTTGGGAAAACCTTAATAAATGTCAGAGAAATATTTTCACAAATCTACTTTTTATTAGACAGCTTCAAAAGTATTTTAAACTAAATTATTATTATTTTTATTTATTTATTTATTATGAATCCTTATTTGAATGTTGAAACGTCTAGGAAAAGTAGTCATTAATGTTGCTTTTATATGTACTTTCTGTTGTTCGAATGCATCGTAATATACTGTATATACTGTAAGATATACTGTAAATTTACTGTATAAATATGGATGCAATATTGTTAAAGGAATCTTAATTGTAATTAAGACAAAATTGTTATTTTTTTTTTCCTTACAGAAATTGAATTGGGCCAGATCGCGCAGGGCGGGGCTCTGTACCATAAATATAAACGGACCTAACTTAAAATTTTTACATTGGATAGGCCGGTCCAAGATAACTATCATTCGAGTCGGGACTGGGCCTGAAAATTCTGGCCCATAGTGAAATTCTGGCTCTAATACAGGAAAATTTGATGATAAACCTATCGATCATTGACGAAAATCAGGTCTGCAGGTGGCATTAAGAATGACTTTGGCAGACCAGTTGCATTTTAACATGCGAATATTGAAAATTCAGCCGTCAATTGAATGTGGTGATTATCCGTGCAGCTGATTCTCAGTCTGATGGTTATTGTTTATCTTCTAGATATCCGCAGATGATGTGACATAGGTAAAGTTCAATGAAATGGGTTGAATAATTGAATCATTTAGTCGATTATTTACGTCTAAAGCCGATTATTGAAAAACTGACCTGTCTGTTGAATAAAATGTTTTTTTTATCCCTTTTAGAGACTAGAGATAGAGCTCCACACGGGCCATAATTTTCAGGCTCGACCTGTTTGAAAAAAAATCTTTCCCCGGCCCTAAATAGAAGTTGGAATTTCGCCCGAAACCGGCCCGCAAAATTTCAACTCAGTCCGATTGAATTTCTACTAAATAGTGATTTTTACTTGTGTGGAGAAGTTCTGATTAAAAAAAAATACCTTAGAATTTTTCTAACGTTTATGATCTTCATTTATATAGAAATGACGTAGTTTATGTTTAAAATGAACCGCTGTTTGTTGTATGTAAATGTTTCAGTTATCCTTAATACTATTAATCCGTATTCCATGTATTGGAGGTATAAATATCTTAAAAATGGTATACAGTAAAAAATCGTTATAGACATGTTTCCTTCTTAGCAGGTATAAAAATGTATTATATTTTACCCTCACATATAATTGCATTAATTTTGTATGGATGAAACGCAATTTTCAATTTAAAACATTATTCCGCCATAGGCAAATACTTTTTTATACATTTTACTACATCTTAATGAGTTTAGAAATCTACGATTCTTTAAAAAGAATAAATTTTTATATTTAATTGAAGAATAAAGGCGATTTTAAACTGTATGCTTTTTTTGCCAAAATTTTTGGCTCAGGCCAAATTTTACTGATCTTTCAACAGACCTGGCTACTCCGAGACAATGATTTTCATATAGGCTGGCTCAAAACTGGGACAAAATATTTTGGCCCGTGAAGGCTAAGAAGAATGAAATCAGTCCCGGCTCGGTACGGAAAAAATAAATTAGGCCCGGCCTGATCCGATCTTTCAGGAAAAAAGTAAGTCCCTATCCCAGCCCGACCTAGGAAGAGTAATAAAATAAATTTTGATTTAATCCTTTTTAATATAAATAAGTTTACTGTAAATAAATTCCAAGTAACTTCTTACTAAAAATTTCAACTTGTTTAATTAATTTGGATTCGAATTTCCTGTTGTACTATCAGCAATAAAATAAACAAATTTTCATTAATATCAAAATACGTAACTGGAATATTTATAGCAATATAACGTAAGGGGTAGTATAGAATGTCCATCTTTAAACCTATCTTATAGTCTCCTCAATAAGTGTAAAATATTCGATGTTTTAAAGTGAAAAATTTAATCCATTAATGCCCAAATTATTTTCTTCAATAAAAATGAAATTTTTGGTTTCCCACCACTTTTAAAAGAATAACTTTGATCTTAATTTATTGAGGTCAGGTCTCTCAAAAAATAGTACTTATTTATCTTTCTATTTACTGGTGTGAAAAGTGCCTTTTTGTCTTTTTTGTAATTGTCCCTAAAAAGGGACGCTAGGCACTAAGGAGTTAATCTCGGTGGGTTAATATTGTTGAATTTTATATAGAACATACAGGTTGTCTTAAAATGAATTAACTGATTTAAAAATTCAATAACTTACAAATGGTCGCAGCTATTTAAAAAATATTTGCAGAAGAGTTAGGAAAGATGTGAGAAGTGTTTTTTACAGCGTTTCTCGACTTAAGTTTAAAATAGAAGAAATACATGACATTGCTAGCAATGGGTGTTAAATTGGGGGCCGATATTTTGTTTCTCTTCACTCTCTGTCTTGTTGCGACAAAAGGAGATTAAATATATGAAATGACTCTCAGTTGTCAATGTAATTTTGTTATTAGGAGTCCACTGCATATATTTAATCTTTTTCTTTCACAACAGAATTGAGAAAAGAGGCCAAAAGGGCTCAGATTTAGCGCCTGTTGCTAACAGTACCATCTACTGTCTGGCTTCTATAAGAAAGACTCTAGAACCGGTCTCAGGTCCGTTCTGTTGCGAAGGTAACTGGTCAGTCGACTTTATTTTAGGGAAGTCCGGCATTTCTTTTTCTCCCATTCAACCGATCATTCCGCGAATATGCAGTCTTTTTTTGTCCTATGGATGAAGTTCCCTCCCTACAAGTTTTGGAACCTTCGAAAGCAGGAAAACTACTCAGGGTTTTTCTTATCTCGGTCAGACAGTATACCCGCTATTTTAAATTAAAATCGAGAATCGCGGTAAAAAAAACTTCTGCTATCTTAAATTCTTACATAACACTCTTGTAGGAATTTAATTTTACAGCTACCATAATTTGCAAGTTACCGAGTTTTAAAATCAGTCAGTCAGTTTTAGGACATCCGGTAGATGCATATATACAAATACAGAAACATACTTTTAAAGATATAAACGTATATATTTTAAGTTATATATTTTAAGTTAGTCGGCAAAATCGTCATTTACGCCCCCCTAATGAATTCTACTTAAATACGCCCCTGGTGGCCACTTTATTTAAAAGTACTAAACAGTTAAAATTTCTATAAGTATTAATGTAAGACAATAGCACAAATAAATGTTAATATACTGGACCCCAAAAAAGTAGAATTGTTGATAAAATGTAAGTAAAATATATTATCTCCTAAAAAAGTGGCCATAAGGTGGCCAATGATAGACAATTTTTCACTGGCCACTGTCATTTACTGGCCCTGTGGCCGGTGGCTAGTGCTAATTTTGCCCTTTATCTGGTACTTCAACCTCAGCATCATCTTTCTTAGGAACGATGAAAAAATTACCAGGTTTCCTGCTTATAAATCTGTTTATAAACAGAAAATAAAGGATTATATCAAAAATTCTGTTTATAATGTAATTATCCTTTGCTGTTCTGCAGCTTGTTTCTTTTACTTAAGTCTCATCTCGAAAATACTTTCTCTGGAAAATCTATAGAGATTTGCCAGGCTGCTGTCCTTTTGTTAGTTCGATTAGCACTAGATATTGGGTAAATTCGTACGTCTTCTGTTTGCAAAAATACTATAAAATGTTCTAGTATAAAAAATTAGAGCTATTTCACTTCAATAAAAACCAATATTAGAAACTTTGTGAAAAAATTGGATTAAGGAGGGTATGGTAAAAAAATAATAAGGTAATGAAATAATGAACTAGAAGGATTTAGGTTGTATCAATGTGCCCCATACAGCCATTTTGAATAAAATGAGTCAAATCCAACACACTATAATTTACCTAACATTAAGGAACGAGAAACTGATACAGTAGCTTTACTTGTCAGGGAGAGTATTCCTTTCGGTTGAAAATACTGGAACAGTTGTATAATACCATTCCAGTAGTACAACTCAAATTTACTTTTAACCAACAAAAACAAATCACCCGTAACATTAACTACTGAATCATGCCAAGACATTCTGTATGTAGTAGTGTACACTAGCATCACCTTTTGGAGCTGTTGCTAAACTTCCTATAATGACCCTGCAATCAGGAGAGGGAGTGTATCAATGTGCCACAGTTCACCCTACATTAAAATCAATTTTATTTTAGCTGTAAAAGTATCCATTTATTCAATTACAAGCACAGTAATCATTATATCGTCATTTTGATATTTTTTAAATAGATATTTACCACAAAAAATTTTTAAAATTGAATTTTAACTATTTTTATGCTCAGTAAAATTAGATCAAATGTAATTCCGCATCATTAATTTGACTAAGAATATTTAGTGTAATACACATAAGCCGTATTAAACTTGGGAAACAAAACATTTACTTGCATGTTATGATCTTTAATTTTCTTTATCTTCATGCATATAAACGAAACTTACAAGGAAGGTCTCCATTGGGGGCATACTCAGAATTTTTTGAAAAAAATACGAATTAAACTACTCATGTAGGTAATGAAGGATCAGTGAAAATTAGCGGCGGAATTACATTATTAAATATGTAAAAAAATAAAATAGTTTGGAATAATTGGCGTGAAGAGCTGAAAGCGACGCGGGATTTGGCGAGCAGTGCATTTCCTCGCCAAAAGCAGACGATTTTAACGAATCTGAAAATTGATTTTAATTGACTTCACTGTTAAAATCTGCAGCATTTACTGCAACGTCACTCCACTACTTTTATAGAATACCTTTCTTCTGACCAATGAGAATGCTCCATAGCACGATGAATTGACCGTATCATACTGTTAAAAATCTGCTGCATTTTGTTGCAACGCACTCCACCGCTTGTATATAATATCTCTATTCCAACCAATGAGAAAGCTCCATTTCACGGCCAAGTAACCGTTTTCTATACAAGCAAGGGAGTGCGTTGCAACAAAATGCAGCAGATTTTTAACAGTGTATTTTTCAATTTGGAACAATTTTAATCAATTTAAATTGTGTTTTAAATGATAAAATATATTAATTTCATTTTGTTATAAGTACATATAAACGTATATGACAAAATTACACTTAAAGTAAAAATGCAAAACTAAAATTACTTAAACTAAACTTATTTAAATAAATTGAACATAGAAAGTTTTTTCTTATTCGAAGCGTAAAAGTGTATTTTTCAAAATTTCGTTTTTTCGCCAACCGGAGATAAATCGCCAAATAAACGAAATTTTTATTATTTTTTTACGGACGTTATAAGGAGGTTCCGCCAACATTTTTTTTATAAACATATATAACTATATGAGAAGAACATTCTGTAATTTTTTCAGATTTTTCTGAGTATGCCCGTATGGAGACCTTCCTTGTTAGAGCAGTCCGTGTTAAAATGTTTTACACAGAAGGGGGCAAAAAAAAAAAACTAATAGCTGCCTATCATTAAAAATCATGTGGAAAAAATACATAATTTTAAAGAAAGTATTTTTGTTAATGATGTTCTAACTGCAAAACTCTTTATTAAAAGAAACTATTAGAATGTATTTTTGAAAAATAAGAAAAAATAAAAAGATGCGAAGAAAAAAGATATGGGATCGAAAAACTCAAACGCCATGGCGGCATCCCGCAGTCTCGTCACTGAACTTTTCTGCGAATTGTTTGCATGTGAATCTTTAATAGTAAAAAAATGTGCGTGAAGTAGCTGCTTTGTCTGGTTAATTTTCTTTATATATTTTTTAGAACTATCAACTTCAGGGATGATACCTCTAAATAGGGATTTTTTAGAAGTTTTTTATAGTACCACCGGAAAGATTTTTATATCTCGTCAGCACATGTATTTGGATAAAATTTACCTCAATTACATTGCGAGGCCAATCTACAGATGTAGGCGGGTGTGCTGACGAGCTAGCGGGTGCTATTTGTGAAGTCAGTATAGAAACATTGATTTGTGTCTAGGGACGAATTAAAAATTTAAACACTGGCTCATTTTACAGCCAAAATATTAATAATTGAAGTAAAGTGTATTATAAGTTAAAAAAAAGAAAAAGAATTGTTAAATATAATTATGGTTCTAAAATTTTTAAGCCGCGAATTTAATGACGGAAAATACAGTATTTTCTCAAATGACTAGATAAGATGGAAAGAAATGTTAATGACTGTTAATGGAATCTTAATTAGAAAATATATAAAATGGCAAAATTAATTTCAGACGTGTACTTTTTTTAATAACAAAATCGCAAAACAGCACCATAGATGTACCAAATCTTGAACCGACTTCATAAAACAATTCCAATATCAACTTTTTCTGACAGCAAGTCTTGTTTAGAAATTAAAATTTAGAGTTGTTTGGATGTTAGCGTTCGAAACAACTTGACTTTGGTAGGGATTCGTCAAGTACTCGATATGAGCCTACAGTATGGCAAGTAATTCGATTCGATATTGCTATGTAACTAGAGATTGATGCCACGACGAAGCGACACATCTTTGATTCCATTTTACTTTCCAAACAGCAATATAGTTTTCCAATAGCTGTTGGAAAGAAACAAAGAAAAATTGAGAAAGATCCAGAAATATTTCCTTTTCTTACATATTCTAAAACTCATTTATTGTAAACGTTTTGTTTTCTCATGAAAAAATAAGTACAGAAAACAAAAAACCAGGAAGACTAGTTTCTACATGTTTCAGACATTAGAAAAAGTAAATGTTTTATGCAATTCTTATAACATATGCAATTAGATTATCACAAACTATGTTATTTTAGCAAACAAAATTAAGATTTCTTTAGGAATACAGCAAATTAATATTTCATTGTTGAGTTTTCAAAGAACTTTCAGGAAAAGAAATCTGAGCAGCTCTTTGATCAATACTTGAAACAATTTTATTTTGTGGCGAGAAAAATGCCATTTTGAGATTACTACAATGATGGTCCTCTAATGTTAGAGAAATCGATATAAAAAAGACTTTGCTAAGAGTCTTAAATTTTGAGCAAAATCTGGAGAGAATGAATTGAAATGAGATATTATAAATATCCGTAGAAATGCTATTTACTTCACCTAAGACATTTACAATAAAATCGCTCAAATATCCTCGAATACAGTTACCGAAGAATTAATTATCAAAATAAGAAACGTGATCTGTTTTGGTAGTACAAACAAAACTCGTATATTAATTGCTGTTGAAGCTCAAGTGCAGAACAGCTTGATCTTTGTGTTAGACGTGTTGACTATTAAAAAGTTCACAAAATCAATAATTCAAAAAATTCTTTTAGGTTTTATTCCAATAAAAGTCTTCTCTGCCAAAAATTCAGGAAAAGTAATATTACAACATTGTGATTAATTCTGCCTTGACATGTATAAATGCGACACAAAGGCGTATGATGAAGCCGCTTGTCATGTTAGCGGGGTCCATTCTAAAATTTTTCAGAGTATCCACAAATTAGATACGACCACTTTGAAAGCCATCTTAAATCTTGCCTTGTCCAACAGCATGCCGATTCCCATAATTCGAAAGCATGGACTTGTTCAAGAATGAACAAAGTTTTTTAGAATCGCATAAAGGCAAATTTAGCGCTTCAAGAAGCAATTGCATAATATACCCCATTAAACAAAAGAAAATGACTTCTCCGGATTTGTGATAAAATTTTTCGAGAGGCATGAAATCATTAACTTTTGTTAAGCTACATACATTTGCATTAGCTCAGAAAATATTTTGAAAAACATGTGGAAGATTTCTTTGGTATCTGAGCTTTTTTGGCAGTCAAAAGAAGGTCTCATAAGCCAGTCTGTGGGATGTTTTTCTGTCTGACAAAATCATAGCGAGTTCAAGAAAAATTTCGTGGCATGATATCGGCTGTAACTTATGTTTAAAAAGTTAATTGTTTTACATAAATATAGCGAAAAATGCAGTAGAAATCTTGTGCGATGTTTTATTGTGCATCAAAACTTTAGGAAGACATCTTCCAAACTGAAATAAAGATCCCAAGACTAACATTTAGACAGACAATACATACAAACCTTCAAAATACTTCCGAAGAAGAGTATCACGGCCTTTATACCGCGAGTAGAAAATCTTATTGAAAATTTTCATGATAATGTGTCAATGTAGCAAGTGAAAGCTGAATGAATTAGGGTGCAAACAAATCGTTGACACCAACACAGATCCTAAAAGTTTTAGTACAGTAATGCGACGTATTCTAATATCAAACACTTTATCACAGTCTGTTAAAAACTAACAATCAGTGCTGAAAGATCTTTTTCAACAATGAAAATAATTAAATCTTTGCATCGAATCATTATGGCCGATGACGATGAGACCGAGTCGCTCTGCAACGATTTCCATTCATTGGAACATATTACAGAAAATCTCAAGTTAATCAGCATCATGGCTAAAAAGAAATTACGATGATTGCTTCCACTGCATTAGTAAATTTACCAAGAGTACTGCATTTATAACTATTATAATCAGAATGTAAAATACAAGGATAATTTTTATGATTAAATGTAACTGTAGCAATTCATTTTTCTTTAGAAAAAATGTAATGTGAAAGAAATTTCATTTATGGATCAATAGTATCAAGATCTCTCACTCGTATTGGCAGGCACTTCTACGCTAGTATTAATAGTGTGTTTTAAATCATTTCATGTTACTTGTTTGCATTTCAATTTTTTACTCATAGGATACTTGGGGCTCATCTCAAAAATTGTTATTTTGTGTTTAGGTTTCGCGGAATTTTTTCTAAAAGCTATCCGGTTTCCAAACCGGTTTGGAAACAAAGTGCTTTTGAATGTCAAAAATTGCAACGAATTGAAAAAATATGAAATACTATTTGACATGGTTATCAAAGGTATCCTTTAGAAACACATTTCAGGTTTAATTTTTTTGCCGTAAATTGCACAAATTACTTTTGTAAGGTTCAGAAAAAATTAAGTATCAGCCTTTCCCGAAAGGAAATCCTGGCTACGGGCCTGACTTTACTCCCTGTAATTAATGCATCCGATTTTCATAAAATCGGAAATGACTACCTAACTCTGCAATGATCTTCAACTTCAAACTATTCGGTTGAGTAGTTTTCTGCTGTCCGCGGACAGATTGACTAAATGACTATAGGTGATGCACTTATACAATTCCGAATTACCTAAATACTTATTTCAGCGAAATTAGAAATTCAACTACATTGATTTAAAAAGGGTGTATTCGAAATATTTTCCACCCTCAGCAACTGATATTAAATTCATTTTTTAAAGTAAACTTACTGACGGGGTTTTTGAAAGATTTACAAGAGGCCATGTGATTTCATTTTTCATTCAATTGGAATTTCATTTATAAACTATTTTCAGTAGGACTTCTCGTTCCCAGATCTCTAGCTTAGGAAAATTCCGTTTGAAACACAGCATTTTTTGCAATATTTTCTGCTTTTATCAAAAAATTTATTAGCACGGCACATTATGTGGTTTCTAAATAAGAATTCGCCTATTTGATGAGTGAGAGTACAAATTCATAAATAAGTCCGAAAATAAGCAGCCCCTTTGGAATACACCCTTAAATATGGGAAAGTTGTTCATTTCGCCGTTTATCAGCTGCAATTTTTGGAAAGAGCATAAAATACAGTTAAACTAATCTGCTTAAAAATGTATCATTTTAGAGGAAAGTTTGTTGAATTCGCATCGATATTTTTAAAAATCTAAAAAGGTAAACATTGCTTTTGTCACGAAGTAAAAAATTTCTCATGCAAAATCTTGCAATTAGTAATATTTCACCGACACATCTAAAGGTTAAACAGGCATCTAAGGTCTATTTTGGATTTCATCGTCAAAATCTGCTATAAACCCCGATTATTGAGGATTAAAAAAATAGGAAATGATTGGTATTTAACACAAGATTCAATTTGATGATTATAGATGTCATACGAAATAGCTTCTCTAAAAAGCTACACCATTTGGTTAATTTTTGGTATTCAGATAAATTCCAGAACCTCTTCGGAATTGGCATTTCGAAAAAAGTTAATCTTTCTGCAAGTTCTACCAATAGCGGGGAAAGCATTCTGGCGAGTCCAAAGTACTTTCACTCAAAAATGTTGCATCTTCCAGCGAAATCCGAAAGAAACGCGTTTCTAAACAAATTCTAATCTAGGCTTAAGTACTCTTGTAAGTGGACGTTACCGTAGTTTCCAACATTGGTATTCCTTTGAAGAATATTACGTACTGTTCCGGCTAGTATATATGGTATATTCATTTGTCTGAGTAGAACTCTTAAAAAGAAACTAAATGAGCAATTCCATGTTTTTGACGCATAGTCAGAAACTGGTCTACGCGTATACTTTTAGCCATGATCAATTCAAGTTAAATTGTTTTGGATCTGTATATTCCTTGCAATTACACATTCCACATTTTCCATAAGCAAAAACTTTTCAAATGCGTGTGCTTTTTGCCATGGAGAGCAACTGAAGAATCTTGGCAAAATTTTTAGGCCACCTTAAACAATCCAATAATATTGCGAAATAGGCAAAATATTAGATTTTTAAAAACTAATTTTTTCAGAGTAGCAACCTATTCGAACTTAAATTCACGCCTTTTAATGATTTTTAAATTTTGAACCAATATGTTTAGAAGTTCATTCCAAACAATTTTATCTTTAATATTTTCGTAGTTTCTACCCAAGCTACATTTGAAGACTTCGATTGTCCTTATTACTTGCCCATCATACGTAGTATAGAGAAAGTCTTGCAATCGTTTTGAAAATCTAAAAAATTGACGGATTTACACGTTTCAGATACATTCGATTCAGATATTCAGAAAAACATTAAGAAAATTCTGCCGTCCGTCTGTCAGAACGCTCTCCCCCAAACAAATTGATATGGAGACTAAATTTTGTGCTCCGTATACAGAATGGGACGAAACCCATTTAATATCATTAACCTCGATTATCCTGATTTCGGACTCTCGAAAAATCCATTCTGATAAAAACACATTTAAAAAATTTCTAAATTTTAAGTGGACGTAAGAGGCATAAAATTTTGCAAGAATGAAGTCGATCGGATTAGTTGCCGAGATATTTGCTTTCCACATTCTTAGACTTTTCATGACCCTGTAATTTCATTCAAATTTCAATTCAAAGATTTTTGAATTGGAAATGAGACTTAATCCGATGCAGTAAATTGTTAGTTAATGATTATTTTTGGAGTTAAGTAGTACCGAATTGCTTAAAAAGAAACATCTGATTAGTTTGGAGTTATATAATGTCGAAATTTGTTCATCAGCAGTTCATTGATGAGCATTACTAAGCATATTAATATTTAAATATAAGTTTAAAATTTGGAATTTCAATGCATCTTGTAAATAGTTTACACTATTTCCACATATTCTATTATGCATACCCATGACGGGTAAGTATTACGGTGTCCACCAACAACTAGTTTATAGCTGCCCAATACAAGGACTTCAAATTACTCAACTGCAAGAAACAGGAAGAGACTTAAGAAATAGCAAATAAGAGTAACCTAATATTTAAATTTTGTGCTGAAAGGTGAAAGACTAAATTAAACACGATTTGATGTTCCTATAAAAACGAGATTGTTATGCTAGTTATCAATGCTTTACTGTTTATCTTAACCAGCTAAAAATTTAAAAACAATCTTTAATCAAATTGTCTCAAGTTTTAAATAGCGTTAATTCCTAAAGCCGGTCAAACATTTTAATACAATTAAATCAAAATAACACTTCGTCCAGAGTAAAAATTAAGGACAGGGAGCTTTATACTGGGGACAGATTGCTAAATCGTGGTTTATGAGATTTTTTATTTAGCATTTTTTAGTTTCAAAAATATATTTTTAAAAAAAGCAGCTTTAAAATCTGTATACTGGATTCTTATAAAATCTTACAGAATGCAAGCATGCAAATTTCGCAAAATAGCATTTTAAATAGAGTTCTAGCGTAGTTTTCAATTTTATGAAGAAGGATTAGTCTCATTCCGAGTTTGCCTTCATTTTTTAGTCGTACTTTTTGGAATTTCTTATTCAACAATGTATAAATTATGTAGAGGCCCCTACAAATAAATTCCACATTGTCCCCTAAAAAATGTGTTTAATATGTTTATCGGGAGCGAAACTTTTGGTTAATATATTTAAGTTTTAATTTGGTGAACGAAGTCGCGAATAACAGCTAGTCTTAAAATGTACTTTGATAGCTCATGCACTATATTCTTTTAGCAATACCATAAAATATAAAGTGAAAAACTAGCAATATCATGCAATAGTTTGTTCAATACTAAAGATGCCGAATCCGAGGACCGAGCAGCAAAATTTAAGGTGAAATGAAACTTCACTTTAATGCAGCTATGTTACTTTAATCTTCAGATAATTTTGCTTTCAGAAGTCCGGGCAGAACCAACCATTTGTGTCGTGCATACGGAGTTTAATTCAAGGGGTTCCCCGGGGGGGAGGGGGAGACATTCCCCCGGAGCAATAAAATGCCCACCCCCGGAAAATGAAATTTTGCGTATTCAATAGTAAAACAGTACAATTTCCCCCCGGAACGCTAATGCCCCCCCTCCCCCCCCCGGGAAAAGAGTGAATTCAACACTGCCGATAGCGATAGCGAAACTTAAAGGTGTGCTACAAAGCTAAAATTGCATGAAATTGAGAAAACTAAGTTGATCGTTTCCACACAATTTATGTAGAACAGCACTGTTAAGCGATGGTTAAAAGTTTTAAATTTAATGAAAGAATGCCCGAGTTTCACAAAACATCGCAGCGAGTCTATTTTTGCATTTTAAATTTAAGCTAATTCTAGTTGTATAGACTATGTAATAGATGTAATAGACTAGTTGTATAGACTTGTAAATGCTATAAATGTTAAGTTTCATATTAATCCAGACTAAAATGAATGTAAGACAAATAATGGCAGTCTGTGGGAGTGATGAAAATTTATGGACATGAATTGCACAAGTAACAAAAACAAATTCATTTTAGTTTCATTAAATTATCAGTTATGAACTTTTTAATTATCAAGTAGTGAGCACAGTGCTCAAAGTCCTTTGAGTTTGGAGCGTGGTGCTCTGAATTAGTTTCACTATAAGAGGAATTAATCGTACGTGACTTTCGATGCTACCAGTAGGAGGGTAAAATTTACATCGCCAGGTGAAAAGGCACTAAGCACTGCTTGCAGCTGTAATTTATAATTTAAATGACCATGAAAATATAGTTAACTTCAACGTAAAGTTAAATCTTCCATGCTTGACTTAACAAGATAATGTATTTCTGCTTTTAACTCCCTTCCATTAAACTCAAGAGTAAATTAAACTTTAATTTCTGTAGAATGGGTATGGTCGTTGCAGTAATTGAGTGCCACAAAGTTTACGCATGAGTATTAGAGCTCTGGTTTGTCATCTGCTTGAAAATGGAAATTAATGCAATAAACTACAGTTTATAATCCGACAGGTTTCCCTCATTGGCAAGCGGCTCCATAGCATGATCAACAGCATGCGGGATTAGATTTTTCTGCGTGAGTTAGTCTTATTTTTCGGAACAAAAATTTGTTTAAAATAGATTATGCATTGAAATAATCAAAATTTATTTAAAAAAAATTCTGTCTAGACAATTTTTGTTCACTTTTCATTGCATATTCAAAGACTAAGTTTCGTAGTTAAACATGCGACAACATGTACATTTATATATTTTTGTAAGTTTTTTTCCAATTGCGGTTCGAAAATTTATTAAAGTTTTCATTCCAACATACAAGTCCAATGGATATTCCATCAATTTGTTTAGATTTGACTACAAACCATGTGCGCATGCGCCAGCTTTGTGGATCTTTCTGCAACGACCGGCTCCCTTCTGAATAGTTAAATTTTAATTCAGTTCAAATCTTACAGAAACAAACATGTCGGGTATTAACTACATTCGATGAGATATAACCACGTCTATGATATAGTACAAGAGCCGACCGTATAAAACATCTAAATATTAGGCTTTTTATTTCAATACTTTGCATCTATAAATCCTTTCTGTAATGGCGATTTTAAGGTATCTGCATAAAGCCCCAAGTCATCGAGCACAAGAAAAAGTTACTTTATTTTTTATGGGAGAGTAGCAATAGGGGAATAATCATCCATGTCTACCCGAAGCTAACAGGGTGCATAAGCCAAGAACTGATACCACTAGTTGTTCACTTACACGTTTAACATTGTGTTTGTCATACAATCAAAAGTATGAAAATATGGAAAATTGGGTGCACGATGCACGAAAACAATGCTAAGTCTACGAGTCAATCCCTTAGTGGTACCCATTTTTGGCTTATGCACCACTTCGCTTCCGGTAGACATGGATGATTAAATCCCTTTGTTATTACTCTTCCATAAAATTAAGGTTTTTCGCTTGTGCTCGATGACTTGGAGTTTTATGCAGATACCTTACAATAACCATTATAGAAAAGGCTACCAGATGAAAAGTATTGAAATAAAAAGGCGTAATATTTAGATGTTTTAAATAAATAGTACTACATTTTATATAGTACTCAAGAAATCTAGGGTGAAAATTCCAGTAATGAACAGTCTCGCACTTTGGTTTATAAAGAAATAGTTAAGCTTTTTTTCTTCTAGACTCCCTATTTCACGCTTTATAAAGTGTTTATTATTTTATTTACAGTTTCCATCAAATCAATTAGGAAACAGAAGAAGGTCCAGTTTCGCAGTTTTCCACTGAAAATCTTAATGGACATGCTAAGAGTTTACTTTTTTTCCCCCAATATATATATATATATTTTTTTTTTTTGGGGGGGGGGGGGGGGAATCAAATATTGAATTTAATATACCAACGGTTATTTACAAAATTTTACTTTTAAGCTTTTAGAAGGGGTGTCCATTACTGGAGTGCTTAATTTTCAATTTTCCAGTAATGGACACCCCAAGTGATCAATACTAAAAGTGCAATTTCGGTAGTACATAAGATAGTGATATAACTGAAAAGCTAAATAATCAAATTTAGCTTTCAATTTTGATTTACTAGAATTTAATAAATGCAATTTCTTTAAAAATAACCGCTCTTAATTCCATGTGGCAGATTTTTTTTAATTAAGTCTCATTTTAATTCATTCAATTAATTTCAAACTTAACGTTTTAATATTTTGTTTTATAGTATGTTATCAAGTCCTGGACCTAAATATAATAGAGAAAAAATTGTTATTTATTGTAGGGTGGTCCATTATAGGAACACAGGATGTCGATTGCAGAGCTTTTGGGCGTTATGATGAAATTCTAATATTTAGAATTAAATTTTTATTTCTTTTGGGAAATGTAACTATAGAATTAACTAAATATCGCGTAAAGATTAATATATGGAAAACCCTGAACAATAGTAATACCTATTAATAAGTTATTTTTTAAAGAAATTCCTTGCCGGGATCAATTATTGGCAATATCTACCTTAAAATCTTTTACAAAAAAGGATCCAAAATTAAAGTAAAATGTTTTATTTTTTAATGTCAAATTGAACATAATTTAAATACAGTCATATATAATTGGCAGAAAAAGTACGTCAAAAGTGCAAGAGTAATTAATATATCAATTTCTTTAAAACAAAATTATACATTATTAATTATCATTACAGCGGAGAGTTTAGTTGAGAAGAAATAATAAAAGCTCACCTACGTCTCAGACGCAAAGCACACATTAGGAACCGTGCAAGTCTCACAAAACAAATTTATGAACATGCAAAGAGTTGCGGTTATAGTGTATAACTTTGGAACATGTTCTGCGCAACTTACCGAGGTGACAAATCTTAGGGCGTGTTCAGCACAACTTACCGGTTACTTACCGATTGTAGACAAGTACGAAATGATAATCAAGGCGACGTGTGAAGTCAGCTACAATTCAACAGGATAATTTTCATTGGTGCCACAATCGCCCACATCGCTTTCGTACTGCCCTACAATCAGTTGGTAACATTGGTTACTTTGGTAGGTTGCGCTGAACACGCCCTTACCGATCGATTTTAGAGCAGTACACTGTTGAAAATGTGACCCATTTGCTGCAGCATCACTCCACAGCTTTTATAGAATAACTCTTTTATGAGCAATGAGAATGCTCCATAACACTGTAAAGTAATCGTTTTCTATAAAAGCGGTGGATTGACGCTGCAGCAAATGCAAGAGCAAATGGGTCAAATTTTTAACAGTGTATGAAATGAAAATCAAGGCGAATTGTGCCGTCAGTTACAATTCAGTTTTGCCTTACTATTTTTGCTCCGGCAATGCGAAAACAGGATAGTTTTCGTTGGCGCCACAATTCGCCTACACTGTTAAAAATATCACCTTTATTTATAAAGACTATCTATTACCTGACCAATGAAAACGTTCCATAGGCGGTTATGAAATGTTCTCATTAGTCATAAAATAGATAGTCTTTAAAAACAAAGGCAATATTTCACGATATTTTTAATAGTGTAGGCGAATTGCGGCGCCAACGAAAATTATCCTGCTTTCGCATCGCTGGAGCGAAAACAGTACACGATTCAAAATTGAATTGTAGACTTCACAATTCTCCTTGATTTTCCTTTCTTACTGCCCAGAAATCGATCGGTAAGATTGGTAACTTAGGTGAATTGCGCTAAACATGCCCTTTGTTAATTCTTTGAGCTCTGGTTTATTATTTATTTATTGAACAACGTACTTCTGACTTGTGAGCTCGACATGAAGTCTGCTTATAAGCCATCGTCAATATACAAGGACGAGATAGCACAAGGAAATTTTACAACACCCGGCTGTAATTTTACAGAATTACAGCCGGGAGCTCCACACAGAGAGTGTGTGCAATGGAGCCAGTGGGATTTGAACCCACAATCTCCTACGCTCGCAAGCGATTAGAGGCTTGGTGCTTTGACCACTCGGCCACGGAGGCCCCTTGAGCTCTGGTAATAATTTCTTAAAATTCCAAATGTCACATTGGCACCAGAATTTTGCAAAGGAAAAAATTCGGTTTTAAATACTTGCAAAGCTATTCGCTTGCGAGCGTAGGAGACTATGGGTTCGAAACCCACTGGCTCCATTGCACACGCTCTTTGTGTGGAGCTCCCGGCTGTATTTCCTTCGTGTGTGTGTGTGGTAAAATTTCCTTGTGCTATCTCGTCCCTGTATATTGGCGAACACTTATAAGCAGGCTTTCATGTCGATCACACAAGTCAGATGTATGCATTCAATAAATAAAGCGTCATTTTTTTTCCAACCACCTTCGTCGTTCCAAGCCCAAGCTCGCACTCTGATTGGTTGTTGCTCTCGGCACTATTTTTATGTAACTTGGCAATAATCATACTTGGCGTAGCGATAGATGCTTTCGTCGAGGAGTTTGATTTCCTTCCGAACCGAGTAAAAAGTAACTTTTCTCTTGCAGCATTGGATTGGATGGAACGTGTCTTACTGAAAGCTGTACTCTTTAAACGTTTTTACACACAACTTTTTACTTCGTACTCGGTTCGGAAGGAAATCAAACGCGACGGAAGCGTCTATCGCTACGCCAAGTATGATTATCGCCAAGCTACGTGAAAACAGTGCCGAGAGCAACAACCAATCAGAGGGCGAGCTTGGCCTTGATACGACGAAGGTGGTTGGGAAAAAAAATTACGCATAAATAAATGGGTCCTCCGTGGCCGAGTGATTAAGACGCCCCTCTGCTAACTTGGAGGTTGTGGGTCCGATTCCCGCTGGCTCCATTGCATGCACACTTTGTGTGGAGTTCCTGGTTGTATTTATTTTCTATTGTAAATTTCCTTGTGCTATCTCGTCCTTGTATATTGACGATAACTTATAAGCAGGCTTTTATGTCGAGCACAAGTGTCGGATGTATGTTATTCAAGTAAATAAATAAATAAAATAAATAAATATGCGCAAAAAATGCATTAAACCTTTTCAAATAAATTTGGTCGAATATTCCGGTGCCATTGTGACTTTTCGGAATTAAAATTAAGTGGTGGAAAATTAAGCCATCGGAATTCAAAGGGTTAAAACGTGAAATGTGTTCAGTGCAACTAACCACAATAACCAATCTCACCGGTTACTTGAGCTCGATTCTAGAGGATACGTTTTTAAAAATATCGTGAAAAATTACCTCTGATTTTAAATATTTATTTTCTCACAAATGAGAACGCTGCATAAATGGAACATTCTCATAAGAGGTTCATTCCACACGAAATGAGCAAATCAGGTGTGGCTGACATGTCATAGATTTTATTGAAAATCATCATATAAGTAGATCCCAATCATTTACGAGGAAACGCAAAGTAATAGATTTCAGACTTGTTTATTTCAGTACAAAAATTTACATTAAACTTGATATGAAATCGAGGTCTTATCTACATGCTTGAAATTTCAAGTTTGATTATTAGCCTTAGAAATGGAAAGACTGTGTTAAAAATTATTTACACTTAAGAATGAACTATAAGTAACAGATTAGCGTAATTTAGTAACTGTGTTTCTACTCCGTAATTTAAAAATAAATAAATAAATAATTTTAAAAAAGTTGTGGGAAAAATGAAATATTTCAGTTATTTGTTTTAAAATGAAGGACACTTTTCAGCTTCAAAATTTTTTTACGTTACAGCTAATGGAATATATCATACGAATTTGAATACTTCCAACTGAGCGAAAAATTGCCCAGGCCGGGAATCGAAGCCGGATACTTGGCTTACAAGGCCAATGCTTTACCTGTTAAGCTAACCGGGCGATAACCGGCTGGGATTTTTCGCTCAGATAACCTTATTGGCTGTAACATCTGGTCTGTCATTTAGACAGCTTGGCAGAATATTCATATGATAACTTTACCAATCAGTTAGATTGTGTTAAAATATTAGTATATCTACGTATCCATCGTTCTATGGAGTTCCATTACCTGCGGCTTATTCTGCCGCGCTGTCTAAATGACAGACCAGATGTTACGGCCAATAAGGTTATCTGAGCGAAAAATCCCAGTCGGTTAGCGCCCGGTTAGCTTAACAGGTAAAGCATTGGCCTTGTAAGCCAAGTATCCGGGTTCGATTCCCGGCCTGGGCAATTTTTCGCTCAGTTGGAAATATTCAAATTCGTATGATAACTATACCAATCGGTTAGATTGTGTTAAAATATTAGTATAATGGAATATATTTAATACATCTAAAATTTAATTCTTGCCTTTTCTCCTCAATGAGAAAATAAAATAAACAGTGAAAACTGTTGATTAAAAATTCAGCATTTTTATCATTTGTTTGGATACGAATAAAAGCTTTCAAAAGCTTTAAACTCTTTGATATTACAGACAAAAGTGCATATTTTAAATATATAAAGTTTTATTCTTGCTTTCAGATTATTTTTGTCCCGAGAATATTTTAAACAATTATTATTATTATTAGAGCTTTGAGGAGTATATTTTAAATTTGAGTAAAAGAAAAAAGATTATCTTGTATAAATAATTGTATTTTAATCTTAAAATCAAATAGAAAAAGTAGATGGCAGAACAGATCTTTTTTCAGCAAGAAACTCGCAAAAAGCGCATGATTTCAAAGAAAGATTACCCTTGGAATGTCTTGAATATTAGTTTTTTGAACCCATTTTTGTTATGATAGGAATCAAAAAGGCATTACTGAATTTTTTTTAGTGTGTTATAGACTTATTGATTCTTATAGATGTGCAATATTGTTAATGTCGGAGCATTCCTTTAATTATTTTTTTGCGGATACATAAGAGGAAAAATTATGATTACATATATATTTTTAAGTTTCTAAGTTTTTTTTAAGATAAAGGAAATAAATAACAACTTTGAAACTTGGAGAATTCGATCTTCATATATAATACTAAATCATGCATCAATTTCACAGGTGTTTTTTAAATCCTTTGATTTTTATAGCGTGTCAATTTTTTTAAAAATTTACAAAATTTCAATATTTACAGCCAATTTAAGATAAATCATGGTATTAGCAGATTATTATTACTCAATAAATATAAAAATTGATTTTCAGAGATTTCAATATAATAATAATTTATTTTTCGTCAAAATATTGTGTAGAGCTACATTTGAATATGAAATGAGCACGTATCTCAAATTTTATTAAAATCAGTTCCTATGCAGCCACGACATTTTTTACATTTTAGCTCATTTTACATGGAATGACCCAAGACAGAAAAAAGATTCTTTTTAAAAACTGAGGTAATCTTTCACGATATTTTTAACAGTGTACGAGACTGTTCATGTATATATTGGCGTTTTGCAAAATAGGAACATAAAATAAAATCTTGTTTTAAAACTTACTGTGTAAGTTTGTTTTGTTTTGTGTAAATTTTTATGAAATGTCATTTGCATTCCTATAAGAAATGAAATTGCACTCGAACATATACAACAAAATCTCCCTGTATTTTTCTTTCTTAGTCTCGCAGAACATTTTTGAGCAGTTGAAAATTTGTTGCAGACCATTGCAAAATATTCTGTTTTGGGACAAAAGTATTACTAAAGTAATTACAGAACTTAGTATTGTATCAAGCAAAAATCTAGGCGCCAGCAGGCAGACTCTCACCACTAAAACTATTTCGTTAATTTTCGTATTATATTTCGTATAAAACTCTTGTAAGAATGCTATTAAATTTTAAGCGAAGAAAACTTAAATTTTTGTGGTGAGAGACTGCTAGCTGGCGCCTAGATTTTTGCACCCCTGGTATCAAGTATTAAAAAAATAATATTTTATGCAACAAAATTTCAAAATAATTTGTTTTTATCAATGAATTTTAACATAGTTGTGAGCTTGTCTATTTTGTCATTCACTAGCCTGTTGTGGAGTTTAAATTGAACAATACCAAAAAATATTTTGTCTAATGCAACTGTAAATAACTTATTAACTAAATTTAGACAGTTTAACTTTCAATAGCTACTTTAACTAAATATTCTACCACATAATTATTGGTTATAATCAAAAATGTAGCTTCAAATGCAAAGTTTGGAAAAGATATTTTTTTAGTGGTGGGTGGAAATGTGCAGGGGGACTAAAAAAGCCACCGCCAGAGCAAAAGTTCTTTAGAAACAGAACAATACATTCAATAATAGTTAAAAGATATGTTTGCAACATGAAAATATTGAAATACTTAAATATTGAAATAATTATCATGCACAATAGTTCGAAAATATATACAACAGACTTTATGATATTTTGAAAATCGATACCAAATCTGCGAAAATATCACAATTCAGCATAAACGCAGGGTTTAAGTGAAAACTTTTGAATAAAATTCTGTCCCACACGAGCTCTCATTGTGTCTGATCGCAATGGATCTGAAAGCCTGGAAATTCCATTTTAAGTCAATCTGCAACCTGACATGTGCTAAACTAAACCGAAATATTTTATAACACACCACCACTCAAATCCACTATAAATGAAAATTCATGCTTTGATGAAACTATGAAAAGTAATCCACAGTTATATCTATTTAATATGAATTTTGCCTTTTTTTTTTAGAATAATAAACATATCTATATTTTTTAACATTTAAATATATAAAACATATGAATAGCAGATACCTCAGGAACATTGAAAAAATTATTGCTTCGGATTGCCTAATTTTCTTTATTTTTTTTAGGTCAAAATGATTTTTTTTTTTTTTTTTTTTTTTTTTTTTTTTGCATAGGGGTGACTAATTATTTAGTTTCTTTTTTTGCGGGGTGGGAGTGGGGGGGTATCTAATTTTCTTTTTGGCAGCAGTGTTCAATCTAGAGTGTTTCGTGAGAATCACATTTAGGTTTTTACAAGTTTAATTGTTGGGATTAAAAAAATGAACAAGATTATGTTTCAAATGAAAATAAATTTATGTTTGATTATGAATGATTATATAAATTCAGTTTACTGCATGAGACATAAAGTGTATACAATAAACGTCTAATCTTAGATTAAATTAAGCATTTTTTTTAAATTTTTCAGTCAAGAATACTTTTTTCCCTCTACGAGTATGAAAAATATTACTAATACTTCATTTTTTATGCATTGAAAAATGCATAAATAGGATTAAAAAAGTGTTTGGCAAATAAAAGAATTCTCTTTCTGGGAGTGTCTGTTATGGAGGCTTTATTATATATAGATTTTTCACTTGAAAAAATATTTTAGACATTCTTTCAAAAAATCAAGTACCCCTGAAGTTTAAACACTTTCTTTGGCTTTAAAATATTTATTTAGACTAAAAGATTTATAAATTTATTTTAATTCACAGAAGAAGCCACAAAGGTAAAAATTTTATTAATAAAGTTTTAAGACTATCCTCTCCTTCATCAAAATGAAATTATGTACCGTAAAATATAATAAAAGCAAATTATAGAGAAAATAAAAACAGTTGTGAATGAATTTTTGAATATTTTGTTCTGGATTACATACAGTATTCTTTTAAATAGAGCTGTTTTGGATTATACACGGGAGAGTGGGGTGGAACGGGACAGTGGGAAGAATGAGGCTGTAGGGGTTTTTTCTGTTACGTATCTTTCCAAATCTTTCATCAATCACACACTTGATGAAGCAATAATACCGCAATCTTCAGTTGAAAACAGTAGCTCATCTGCTTTTGCTTATAAATGTATTTAAAAAAGAGTACTTCAAGAATAAAAAGTTGATTTGCTTCGGATACCTTTTATGATTTCTGTGTATCAATGACTTGCTTATGCATAGATGAAATAGTTTATCTGTAATATAATAAAAGCATTATGCATAATTTAAACTATAACTAAAAACAGTATTTTTGTTTGTACAAGAAGTTTAAGGTAAAAGAACGTAAAGGAAGGAATGGAACATGCTAGTAAAGGGAGGAATGGGACAAGTATAATTCCTTCTTTTTAATAAGATGAGTGTAAATTGCTAATATGCAGCTATTTTTAGAGGGTAATACATTAATTATAACATTGAAGATGTATTCATTTGCTTTAAAATATAAATAAATTGAACTGATGATTTTTTAATGTCATCTCTGACTTACAAGCTTAAATTTTCCTTCCAGTTATGAAGATCCTGGAATTTGATGTTGTAAGACAGACATTATCAACTTACAATTTTTGTTAGATTGCATCTAGTCGACACTAGATTGTTTGTGTCTTATCATACACTGTTTTACAGCTGTTCCATACCATCCAGTTAGTGGGAAGGTATGAGGTACATTTTGTAATTTACAATTAAATTGTTTTTGAAAATTATGTTTATATATTGTTCAAGAAAGTTAGGAAGTGTTTCATTTTGTATTTTATAAATCGAAATTATTATTATTTTGTGTGTGTGTGTTAAGAGGCCACTCGACTCGCTCAGAAAGGCCCGAATGAAAAAGTTAAGTCTATGGGGGCTTTATTTTCAAATATCTCGCTCAAATTTTAATATTTTTACACGAGTTTTTTTTAATATTAAAAATGACCATTGGAACCAGTTCCAACCGGTTTTGAAATTGAAACTATCATAATTTGAAAAAAACTATCATAATTTGAAATTTGTAACCAAAAAAGTCTGGAAGAGATAATTATCGAGGAAAACTCTCGCCAAATCTCGGAGGTTTATTTATTTATTTATTTATTTTGCTTTGAGGTAGGCGCTACAGCTATTCGCCGGCATAACCTCCAATGATCACAAGAAACCATATAGAACACTTTATTACAGAATATCCAGTACACACATTTTTCACAGGGACAACACAGACACCCATGCCGCTAGCTGGACTCGAACCAGGGACCAGCGGTGTGGGAGCAGCCTCCGCTACCATCCACGCCACTGGGTCGGCCTCGGAGGTTCCTGCTTCAAGAATCCCCGAAGAGAACAAAGGGATCCATTATCTCGTAATTCCTGATCTAAGGCACACAATATTCTAACACAAGAGAAGTACAACCAGGAGCTCCACACAAAGAGTGTGTGCAATGGAGCCAGTGGGATTCGAACCCACAATCTCCTACGCTCGCAAGCGATTAGCGGTGTGGTGTGATGTCTTAACCACTCACGGAGGTGATGTCAATGCAAGGAGTCTATAGGGAACTTGCAATCAGCTGATAGCCATTGTATTTCATGCGTGGAAGATCAATAGCACGGTGGGCGTGTTGACAGAAGTGTGTCGGGCTGTCAGGTGAGGAGCAAAATAGGGCAGGGCCGATGACAGGTTTCACGGGCCCCTGGGCAGGCAAAAATTACGGGCCCCTACAAGAAAAAGTACAAAAATCCGTCGCTTATTTGAATCAGCATATAATCGAATCAGTGATATATTATATATATATTTAATTAAGAACATAATGTTTATTAATGCTTATGCTTAATGCTAATGCTTATTAATGTTTATTAACTCTTTTATTTAAATCAAAACTACTCCCCTAATTGAATCAGGTTCAGATTTACAAACAGGTTTAACTTAAAAGGTGATTGTTAAACTTTGATTGAATTTTGTCGTAAAATGATTTACTTCGTATTCTGAAATTTTACATTTTATCAACTTGACAATCCTAATGTTTATGACACGTTTGTTTATTACTTACCCATCATACGTAGTATAGGGTAAATCTTGCAATCGTTTTGAAAATCGAAAAAAAAAAAAAAAAAAAAAAAAAAAAAAAAAAAAGACGGATTTGCAGATTTTAGATAGGGGAGAGTGAGGATACTTGAGCCACCCCTATTATTTCTACAGTTGGTTAAATTTTCTTTCTAAAACTGACAATATGGTAACATATTTATTGTTCTGAACATGTAAAAAAGAAATCACATACCTTGATACCATTTTGAAAGTATGGTGATTAATAGTTGTTTTTTCCTATCTTAAGTAAATATTTAGGTGCATGTTTTTTTATCAAAGTTCTGTTTAAACAACAACATAGTTGCAAGAATATACCGTAATTTCGGGTGTATAAGCCGCGGATCAAACAATTCTTTTTCGACCCAGATTTTTTTTTTAAATGAATGTTACTACTTAGATCGCCGTAAATTTTTGTGTTCAATCACTAAATAAGATTTCTGGGTCCAAAAAGGATTGTTTGAGCCGCGGCTTATACACCCGAAATTACGGTATATAAATTTATTAAGTATAATCTCAATTGTATTTTGAATCTAAAATAGCTCAAATAGCTACATGCTTTACTTAGTAAAACTCTGATAAACAAAAATAGTGGTAATGGGGATACTTGAGCCAGTGAGATTGGGGATACTTGAGCCATGGCTCAACCATCCCCACTAGGAAATTAGACATGGGTAAAATAAACAAGAAATAAAATTACGTCCTTATATTCACTAATAGATTTTTTTTCTGGATAAAAGGCAGCATAATTTTTTATTTTAATATTTTTTTTCTTTAAAAAATAATGACTTAGAAAAAAATGTTTAAAAATGTATTTTTTAAATGAAAATAGCCATTTTATTTTTCATTTTGACTAACAAAATAGCCTGTCTAGATAAATGTAATATAATCTCTAATACTTTAATTAGTTAGGTCCAACATATTAAATATTTATTTTTTTATATAATGTATTAAGATTAATATTTTATATTGAAATTGTAACCTCTGTTACTGTAACATTTTTTTTAAATCAAAGAAATTACTTCTATTGTTCCCAACAGAGGGCACTACTGAATTACCATGTAGGTAAAAGAAAAAAGATGTGTGGTTTTACAGCCATTCAGAATTTGTTCTTCATACATGTTGCCAAAGAGCTGAAACATCTTAATTCTAATCTCAAATGGTTTTGAAGGTGGTTTTTGAATAAAATATTTGTGCAAAAATAAAGCAAAAAAAATTACTTTTGTAGGTATTTTTCAGTACTGGCTCAAGTATCCCCTCCATGGGGATACTTGAGCCACGATGTAAAACAAAAGTAAAAATTAATTAGACATAGAAAAATAGTTCAAAATTAATTGAAAGTGGTTTTATGTTGAAGAAAAATTATCAAATTTTCATTTTCAATATTTTATTTTGTTCCAAGAAGTTATAAAAAATTAAAAAAAATTAAAATTTAAAAAGTGGCTCGAGTATCCCCATCTTTCCCTACTGGAGATTCCGAAAAGCATATTTTTAGGGAAAAAATTGTCGTCCGTTCGTCTGTCTGTCTGTCTCGTAACCGCTCTATCTCCCGAACAAATTAAGATACAGATTTGAAATTTTGTATGTACTTAATGTGTAACAATGGGAAGAAGCCTATTTAATATCAGTAAGCTCTATTATCCGGAACTGTTTTTTCGGATTCTCGAAAAATTCTTTTTGATGAAAGGTACATAAAAATTGCAATGATTGACTAAAACAACAACAAGAATAAACAATTGCATAAAAAATGAGGAGTTTTGAATCTTGGGTTCCAATTTTTCTTCGCTATTATTATGGGTCCTAAAAAAGACAATTTAAAAAGTATTAGAGCCTGCTAAATTTGTCATCTGGGCACCTTTAAAATGAATGGAAGCTATAAAAAGAGCATATTTGTTTTGGTTGAAGGAAACAACAGTATTAAGGAAATTTTGAATCTTAATGAAACCCCCCAAAGAGATTAAAAAGCACATTTTTTAAACATTTCAGTAAGAAAATGGTGCCTAAAAGTCTTGAATGTTGGGTTTCAATTTTTTTTTTCACTTTTAGTAGGAGCCCTAAAAGAGACTATTTAACAAAATTAGAGCCTGCAAAATTTTGTTTCATTTGGGCACTTAAAATAATAATAAATAAATAAATAAATAAATAAATAAATAAAAATAAAATGGTGGCTGCAGAAAAAAAGGTGTATTATCTGTTTTGGTTGAAGAAAGTAAATAGTATTAAGGAAGCTTTGAACGTTATTGGGGATTCACAACGAGATTAAAAAGCACATTTTTTAAAAATGTGAATAAAAGTTTTGAATCTTGGGTTCCAACTTTTCCTCATTTTTATAAGGATCCCGAAAAGACATATTGAGATTAAAAAGCACATTTTTAAAAAATATGAATAAAAGTTTTGAATCTTGTGTTCCAACTTTTCCTCACTTTTATAAGGACCCCGAAAAGACAATTTATAAAGTACTTACATTCCTAGAGCCTTAGCACTAGATCCTTAGTACTTATATTCCTTAGCACAAAAACCTAAGGCATCAAGCATAAGAAAAAAAAATCTTTATTTTATGGAAGAATAGAAATTGAAGAATCTAATGATAGATGTCTGCCAGAAGTGAAGTGGTGCATAAGCCAAAAATTAATACCACTAGTGATTGACTCGTAGATTTATCATTGGGTTTGGCCTACAAAAGTATGAAAATATGGAGGAATGAGAGAAAGAAAATGCAATGATAAATCAACGAGTCAATCAATAGTAGTACTAATTTTAGTCTTAAGCACCAATTTACTTCCGGCAGACATCTATCATTAGATTCTTCAATTTCTATTCTTCCATAAAATAAAGACTTTTTCTTGCGCTTGATACCCTAAGTTTTTATGCTGTCGGCTCTCGGACTTTAGAGTCGGCAAAACTTCTTTCATCTGGGCATTTTAAAGAAAATCGTGGCGCATCTCAGTTTTGGTCAGGAAATAATAAAATTAAGGAACTTTTGAACTTTATTTTGTTTTTTTAATGAGATTAAAAAGCACATTTTTAAAATATTTGAACTTTAAAAATGGCTCTAAAAGTTCTTAATCTTGAGTTCCAGTTTTCCTTCACTTTTATAGGGGACCCTAAAAATGACAATTTGAAACGTATTTATAGTCTGCAAATCTTCTTTCTTCTGAGTTCCTTTAATAGAATGGTGACTATAGAAAGAGAGCACATTTGGTTGAAAGAAGTAATGGTATAAGGGAAGTTTTGAAACTTATTCGGACCCCCCCCCCCCAATGAAATTAAAAGGCAAATTTTTTAAACATTTGAATAAAAAAAGGGGTTTAAAATTTTTCAATCTTGGGCTCTAATTTTTCCTCATTTTTTATAAAAAGGCTCAGAAAAGAGAATTTAAAAAGAATTTAGAGCCTGCAATATTTCTTTCATCTGGGCACCTTTAAAAATAATGCTGGCTATAGAAAAAAAGCATATATCTGTTTTGGTTAAAAGAAATAATAGTATTAAGGAAGTATTGGAACTTATTTGGCTAACCAACAGGATTAAAAAGCACGTTTTAAAAACGTTTGAATAATAAAAATGAGGACTAAAAGGTTTGAATCTTGAGTTTCAACTTTTCATCACTTTTAGACTTTTAGGGGATCTTCAAAAAGACAATTTAAACAGTATTTAGAGTCTGCAAAATTTCATCAGGGTACCTTTAAAAAGAACGCTGACTATTATATAGAAAGAAAACACTTTTATTTAAAGAAAGTAGTAGTATTAAGGAATGTTATGAAACTTGTTATGGCCCTAACGAGATTAAAAAGCATATTTTTTAAACATTTCAATGAAAAAAAGGGTTTAAAATTTTTGAATTTTGGATTCCAACTTTTCTGCACTTTTATAGAAATGCCTAAAAAACAATTTAAAAAGAATTTAAAGCCTGCCGAATTTCTTACATCTGGGCACTTTTAAAAAGAGTGGTTGCTGTAGGAAGAAAGCATATATCCAGTGCTAAATTCTGGGGATGACCCAGGGGAGGAGACATTCACCCCGTAGCAAAGAGATGTCCCTCTTCGAAAGATTTGGTATTTGTATTTTCAATGGCCAAAAAGTGCAGCCCCCCCCCCCTTCCTACCCCGAAGTCAGAGAAATCCCTCCCACAGAAAAGTGTCTAAATTTAACACTGCACATATCTATTTTAGTTTTTAAAAAGTATTGAGGAAGTTTTTGGTCTGAAAGTTTGAATCTTTGGTTTCACCATTTTTCCCATAGATAAGGCCCCTCAAAACGACTAAAATGCCATTAAAAAAAAAATAGAATTTAGAGCCTTCAAAAGCTCTTCCATCTGGACATCTTTATAAAGAATGGTGGATATAGAAAAAAAGCAGATACATTGTTAAAAATAAAGGTGACAAAGCGGTGCCATTTGGGACCCGGAGGTGAAAAGGCGGTGCCATTCGGAACCTTAGGGTGCCATAGGGGCTTGAATATGTGGTTGAGGTGCCGACAGATCTCTTACTGGATGATTGGAGCTAAATAAGGTGCCATGTACTTCGTATTGGCAGCAATGTACCACCTCATCGGGTGACTGGCTACTTGCGCGTGCGCTGTGACATGTGTCTTTCTGCTTTCGGTGTCGGCAAGTAAAAACTACGGCTGTGAGAAAATCAAAACATGGCAGTGGCTGAATTGGCGATATTAATTGAGGACTGACCACTGAGCTATAATGAAACAACAATGATGACATAACGATCCAATTTCCGCGACCAGTGAACCGGGCAAAGTCTGATAAAAGGTAAGTTTTAACTTCATTTTATTTTATTGTTATGTTAATTTATTGTACATCACTATATGTAATGTCTTTGAAAAAATAAAAACAGTAAATTAGGTTTTTTTTTTTTTTTTTTTTTTTTTTTTTAAGTATGATTGTTCAGTAGGTTTATTATGTGAAGCTACAAGCTACACTCTCGTCAAAATACCCGCTTACTAATGTTAATCCTATAAAGCAGTTATTTTACAATTTCTTGTTTGCATGTCAGTATTTTTAAATGATTTATCGGGGGTGTAGCTACCGGGAAGCAATTGGAGCAAACTGCTCCAAGCGCGCGAATCCCAAGGGAGCACAATTAGAAAGCGAAATGTAAGATTGTAAAAATATTTACATATTTTTTCATTACAAATCAGTTATTATAGACGAATCTTGTTGCAATCGAAATATCCTATGACCATTTTACCTTGTGTTTAAGCTCAACTGTTTAGCTTTAACCCTTAACTGTTGTTAGTGGTCTCAGAGATCATGAGTTTTTCAAGTTTCACAGTTTAACTTGTAATTTTAGTTTAACTATAGATACTGGTCAAATTTTGTTTAATTTGGAGTTTTATTACTACCTCTAAATACTTTTGAATAGCTGAATTTGATTTATAATATTCTTGTATCTGAAGTTCAATACATTACATTCGGAGAATTAATGTAACATTTTATTCATCTTCAGATTAAACGGTCTGACAGACAGCTCACAGTAGTTATGTGACATTTTTTGTCACAGCAATTAAAGTTAAATATGTTTTTGCATCTATATACAGTTAAAAGCAATTATTTTTATTCGCGAAGTTTTAATTTTAACATTTACACGGGATCTCGGACAGCATCTGGCAGGCTTTGCATATATTGTCGGATAGATACTATCCGAACCCCTCCTGTAAAGGTTAATTCACACCATATTGCAGCCTCACGTAACTTCTCCAATATTGTTTCAGTATGCCTCACTTGTCTGAGAGGAAGGGGTAACTTTTTCATTTAAGAGAATTGAATACTTGCAAATCTTAAAATAATCAAAACTTATGTACAGGGTTTTCATTATTAGCATTTTCCTTATTAACTATCATTATTTCCAAAATAAGCTTCATTTTAAGATTAGATCGGGAGGCGGCAGCACAGACAATCCTCTCGTCTAATTTACGGATAAAAATCACGGAAAAAAACTCGATTTGCATATTAAAATGTTATTGGTCTGCCAAGTCATACCTCTGTGGGAAATGCCTAAAAACCCGATTTTAGCGGTCTCTTAGGTTTATTATTATGTTTTCTTACTCCCAATCCTTCATATTTTCGTACTTTTGGTTTCGTTTTCTTTCAAAAAGTGAGAAAAAGTTAGGGTATTTAATTGAATTACCCTTAGGATCTGATTATCGACTATGCAGATTTACACCCCTTTTTTTCGAAAGTATTCTTTCACATTATACCTTATTTAGTAGCAAAATTTTATGGTTAAATAAAATAAAACATTTCTTTTCAAAAATAGTAATTTAAGTTTGCTTATACCGTAATCAGTCTCCCCCCCCCCTTTCTCGGATAAAAATCACAATATAAAGTCATCCTATTATAAAATCTCATTATAAAGTATAACAATGAATAAAATTTTATATCCTCATTTTACACAAATGTGAAATTTTTCCCCTGGTGATGAAGGTTTCGTGTTATAAAGAAAATGTGCATTTTCATTTATAAATCTTATGCATTTTTCTAATGACATAATTTTTAACAATCCTGAAACAAGGCCAATAAACAGGGTTGGCTTTTTACCGGTGAAAACCAGGGGAGAAAGTTGTAAAAACCTAACGATATACAATAAACTGTTAGCCCTTAAACTAAATCTTAATACTATTGATAAAAATTCTATTTTCATGTAATTGGTGTATTAATATATAATATCTATATAGGGGAGAGTGGGGTGGTGTGGGACATTTTTTAGAAAAGTAAGAAAATTGATTTCGTTTGATACAAAAAGAAAAATTTCAATTTATAGCGTGCAAGGTAAAACACTTTTTAATCCCCCTGAATAGTATAGAAACATAACGTGCAAAACCTATTTTATTTTAAAGAAGACGTAAATTTCAAAATGTGTCCCATACCTCCCCCATTAAGAGTTATGGGACAGCAATAAAAAAAAAGTTATAAGGCACAAATAACCTAGTGTCGTCAAGATAAACAATCAAATAAAGATTGGAAGTTGATAACGTATGTGCCACAATATAAAATTCCAGTATCTTCATGACTGGAATGAAAATTCAAAAATCTCTGTCATAGATGACATTCAAAAATCATCAATTCAATTTATATACATTTCGGAATATGAATGCATACATTATCAATGTTATAATTAATATATTATCCTCTAAAAATATTTGCATGTTAGCAATTTGCAATATTCTTAATTAAAAAAAATCCCTGTCGGCTTGGCCTATAGGCGGAGGTAGATTTCGAAGAGTTTTCTTTCAACAACAAAAAATAAAATATTATTAAAGATAAACCCAGATTAACTACTTTATTTGGCCGCTTAAAAAAAAAAAAAAAAAAAAAAAAAAAAAAAAAATACGTGTGGCACTCGGGGACTGCCGCGGTAAAGCTATTGCATACCATTTTTTATCAACTTATGCATTTATAATTATTTACTTATTTTTTATTTATTCAGTTTTTTGCCATTGATATTAATTCAAGTTAAACATTTTGAGCGTGATGACCGATAACATTTTTTTTTTCTTGTATTGAACAAATGAGAAGTTAATATCGTTTAAAATATTTTTATTATCTTACAATACATGTCGGTTAATCAGGAATTTTTATCATTGAAACTATACGTTTAAGGTAGCTGAAATAAAAAAACATAAGTTTAAGACTTGATATTCTCAAAATATCTGAAAAATACCGCGTCAATGTCTGCCGAAGTCTACGGAGGGATACCGTGCCGAAGTCTGCCAAACTGAAGCGACGTTAGCCGGAGTGTTAGTTTTTTTTTTTCTCGTTACAGAATTTCTAGATTCTTTCGCCGCTCTCAAAGCCTGCGATAAAAGCATGCAATACCTTAATAAATTACAAACAAAATTTGGCCGCGTTACGAAAATTAGATTGCAAGTTATAAGCATTTTAAATTTTCCGAACCTCACCATGGGGGATCTCTTGTCACCAAAAATTAACACTGTCTCATAATAAATTACCAAACAAAATTTGGCCGCGCTACGAAAATTAGATCGCGAGTTATAAGCATTTTAAATTTTTAGACCCTCACCGTGGGGGGGGGGGGGTCTCCTGTCACCAAAAGTAACACTGTCTCATAATAAAATACCAAACAAAATTTGGCCGCACTACGAAAATTAGATCACGAGTTATAAGCATTTTAAATTTTTAGACCCTCACCATGGGGGATCTCCTGTTACCAAAATTAACACTGTCTCATAATAAATTACCAAACAAAATTTGGCCGCGTTACGAAAATTAGATCGCGAGTTATAAGCATTTTAAATTTTTAGACCCTCACCGTGGGGGGGGGGGGGTCTCCTGTCACCAAACGTAACACTGTCTCATAATAAATTACCAAACAAAATTTGGCCGCACTACGAACATTAGATCGCGAGTTATAAGCATTTTAAATTTTTCGACCCTCACCATGGGGGATCTCCTGTTACCAAAATTAATACTGTCTCATAATAAATTACCAAACAAAATTTGGCCGCGCTACGAAAATTAGATCGCGAGTTATAAGCATTTTAAATTTTTCGACCCTCACCGTGGGGGATGGGTTCTCCTGTCACCAAAAGTAACACTGTCTCAGTAAATTACCAAACAAAATTTGGTCGCACTACGAAAATTAGATCGCAAGTTATAAGCATTTTAAAATTTTCGACCCTCTCCATGGGGGATCTCCTGTCACTAAATATTAACACAGTCTCATAATAAATTACCAAACAAAATTTGGCCGCGCTACGAAAATTAGATCGCGAGTTATAAGCATTTAAAATTTTTTTACCCTCATCGTGTGGGGGGCTCCCGTCACCAAAAAGTAACGCTTCCTCATAATAAAATACCAAACAAAATTTGGCCGCACTACGAAAATTAGATCGCGAGTTATAAACATTTTAAATTTTTCGACCCTCACCGTGGGGGGTCTCCTGTCACCAAAAGTAACATTGTCTCATAGTAAACTACCAAACAAAATTTGGCCGCGCTACGAAAATTAGATCGCGATTTATAAGCATTTTAAAATTTTCGACCTTCAGCATGGGGGGGTCTCCTTTCACCAAAAATTAACACTGTCTCATAATAAATTACCAAACAAATTTTCTCCGCGTTACGAAAATTAGATCGCGAGTTATAAGCATTTTAAAATTTTCGACCCTCACCATGGGGGGGGGGTCTCCTTTCACCAAAAATTAACACTGTCTCATAATAAATTATCAAACAAAATTTCGCCGCGATACGAAAATTAGATCGCGAGTTATAAGCATTTTAAATTTTTCGACCCTCACCGTGGGGGGTCTCCTTTCACCAAAAATTAACATTGTCTCATAATAAATTACCAAACAAAATTTGGCCGCGCTACGAAAATTAGATCGCGAGTTATAAGCATTTAAATTTTTCGATCCTCACCATTGGGCGGGTCTCCACTCACCAAAAGCTACATTATCCTTCCTTGTTTTGTGTTAAGACGATTCTTTTCTATACACATTCTATCAGGAATTTTTATTATTGAAACTTTAGATTTATAGTAACTGAAATAAAATATATAAGTTTGAGACTTGATATCCTCTAAATACAAATACCTGAAAAATACCGCGTCAATGTCTGCCGAAGTCTACCGAAGGATACCATGCCGAAGTCTGCCGAAGTGAAACGACGGTAGCCGAGTGTTAGGTTTTTTCGTTACGGATGTGTTAGGATATTTCTCGTTACGGAATTTTTGGATTCGGTCGCCGCGCTCAAAGCCCGTGATAAAAGCTATGCAATAGCTTAAAAAAAATTTAATTTCATTTTTCTGTAAGAACTGATTTTTTCAAAACCCTCTTAAACGAAATTCGGCTCAAATGCCCATTTTGAAAACATATTTTGAATATATATTCTGATTTTATTAAAAAATCGACCAATACACACATTATATAATTCCTAAAAAAAAAAAAGCCTGTCAATTGAATGTGTTTGAAAGCAAAATTGAATTAAAAAATGAGTCATAAAATAACCAATTAGTTATTCGAATACATCCACAATTCTTTAAACATGATCACTTTGGGAAATTCTGTGCGAAGTGCCCAATTTGACAGCTTTTTTAAAAAAATATATACATTTCTTTATGAAAAAAATGACCAATACGGTCCATTACACAGTTCTTAAATAACAAATAACTGTCAATTGAATGCATCTGAGAGCAAAATTGGATTTAAAAATAAGTCATAAAATAACCAATTTGTTATTTGAATACATCCTCAATTCTTAAATCATGATAGCTTTGGGAAATTTTGTGCGAAGTGCCCATTTTGGCAGCCTTTTTTGAAATATATTCTGCCTTTATCAAAAAACTGGCCAATCCGTCTCACTGTATAGTTCCTAAATAAGAGGACCTGTAAATTGGATGCGTTTGAGAACAAAATTGGATTTAAAAATGACTCAGAAAAAACGCAATTTGTTTAATTCTCAATTTTTCAATCAATATTACTTCGTGAAATTCTGCTCAAAACACCCTAGCAGCCTTTTTTGAAATATATTCTGCCTTTATCAAAACACTGGCCAATATATCACATTATATAGTTTTTAAGTAAGAGGATCTGCCATTTGGATGCGTTTAAAATCAAAAATGAATTTAAAAATGAGTCAGAATATAAGCAGTTTGAATTTGAGGTTTTTTCTCCAACTCCTATTTTTGTTTAATTTATTTTTGATATAAGAATTGGTCCTATGAAAAACTTGTTAATATAAAAGTTGTAGATATTATTGAGAAGATGTAAAATAAATTTAATTAGATTTCATTGCTTAAGAATTGAGTAAGTTATGGATTTTTTTCTTTTTCCTCCCCCTTTTTTCTTTTCGTTTTTAATTTTTTTCATCGGTAAAAATTGGTCCTATCAAAAACTTGTAAATACAAAAATTTTAGATAATGTTAAGTACATTTATAACAAATTTAGTTAGATTTGATATCTTGAGAATTGACGAAGTTATGAATATTTTCTCCCAAAAACCCTGTTTTTTTCGCCCCTTGAGCCCACTTTTAACTTTATCAGAAATCTGTCAAGCATAAACTTTTAGCCCATTTTTAGAAGTAATATAAACTTTAAATGGATTCGATATCTATTTTAATTAGGAAGTTGTAGCGTTTTTTCGGTTTTCACAAAAACCCTCCCTATTTCCACCCCCTTGGTCCAATTTTGCCCATTAACGAACTCGACCGAGATTTTATGCCTCTTGACCGAGATTTTGTGCCTTTATGTAAAAATTTGAAGAAAATTTGAGCATAATTATGGAAGTTATCGTGTCTAGAAGAAAGTGAAATATATATATAGATAGATAGAGAGATAGATAGATACACTGGTGTCCAAAATTTAAGCATAATTGGTAATTAAGTAATTATTTTTAAGTAATGAAAGAAATATGAATCGGAATGTGCTGAAAATCCAGGTGTGTAAACAAAATAGTACGCGTCACATATTTTTGCGAAGAGTTTTCCCCGAAATCGAACAGGGGACCGTCAACAAATTGAAAAAGAACGAAGATCTTTTGGATAACCCTGTCAAAACTAATGTAGCAAAAGCGTTCAAACTGCACATTATGATTAATTGGCTTATTGTAATGTACTGTGTTAATTTTTACAAGGATAGCATGTATACTCGTAGAGAAATTAAGGTTTTTATAAAAACAGTCCTAAGTTTTTTGCTTATAATTTGCAGAGTTCTTAATATAAAATAGTGTTCTTTTTTGAAAAAATGACAAACATCATTGTACACAATACCCTCTCATCAGAATTAAAAAATAATAAAAATTGTATGACAAATGAGCAGGTTTACTAAATAATTTTTTACTGTGCATGCGTGAACGCTATTAAAATTTCATTTGCATATTATGTTAGTTAAATGTATAGAGCAACTTTTGTGAAAGTCTCAAAAACATAGCTTAAAAATTCTGAAAATTATCGTTGATAGAATGAGATCAAAATCCTTTATTCCCTAAATGAAGCAAAAAGATGAGGGGCTGTATCCATATTCCATTGTTTAGTGCCCACACAATATTGCACGTACAACTATATTTAGGTAAAACCCCTGATTTTTTTGCTTCCTTTAGGAATAACGGATTTTGAGTTGATTCTATAGGCTCCCATTTTCAGAATTTTCAAGCTATGTTTTTGAAACTTTTACAGAAGTTGCTCTATACATATAGCTAACACAATATGCAAATGACATTTTGATATCGTTGACGCATGCGCAATGAAAAAATATTTAATAAACATAATCATTTTTCATACAATTTTTATTATTTTTAAATTCTGATGACAGGGTATTGTGTACAATGATGTTTGTCATATTTTCAGAAAAGAACATTATTTTATAATAAGAACTCTGCAAATTATAAGCAAAAAACTTGGAAAAATTTAGGACTGTTTTTATAAAAACCTTAAATTCTCTACGAGTATACATGCTATCCTTGTAAAAATTAACACAGTACATTACAATAAGCCAATTAATCATAATGTGCAGTTTGAACGCTATTGCTACATTAGTTTTGACAGGGTTATCCAAAAGATCTTCGTTCTTTTTCAATTTGTTGACGGTCCCCTGTTCGATTTCGGGGAAAACTCTTCGCGAAAATATGTGACGCGTACTGTTTTGTTTACACACCTGGGGTTTCAGCACATTCCGATTCATATTTCTTTCATTACTTAAAAATAATTACTTAATTACCAATTATGCTTAAATTTTGGACACCAGTGTATATATATAAACTTTTTTACTGATGGTAGTTTTGGGGTCTAGGAGTCATGATCTAGATCTGCAAAAATTTTTCAGAAATTCCAACTTGGGAGAGAATGCAATAGGTAGTATTTCATACGAAATATACCTAAAAGGAACTAGACACGTCCCATTCCTCCCTTTGCTAGCATGTCCCATTCCTCGCCATTACCTTGTTTTGTGTTAAGCTTCTTGTATAAACAAAAATGGTGCTTTTAGGCTTAGTTTAAATTATGGAAAATATATACGGTATAATGTTCCATAAATAGGGAAACTATTACATTTATACATAAACAAGTCATTAATATATTGAAAGCAAATAAATCAAATTTAAATTTGATTTTTGAAATAATTTTTTCCTTCATAAATTTGCAAGTCTATGCATATGAATATTTTTTGTAAACTGAAGAATGGATTACCACTGCTACATCTTGTGTGCGATGGATGAAATCTTTAGAATAATGTCTAAAGAGAAAAACCTACTGTCCCATTCCACCAGACTTTCCCCTTCTACCCGAAAATTTTGAATTCTTGCAGGAGGAAAACAAAGATGAAAGTTTTCTGGGCTTTTTACGTTTATTAAAACCCTTTATTTTATATAGTATTCTTTTACTGACTCAGAATACACACTTAAGAACTTTTACCTAATAAGAGTCTAAATTAGTGAACATTATTATTTGGAATTACAGTATTAATACTCAAAAAAAAAGGTTTACCCCTGGGAAAATGAAAACTTAGCAGATACATTTTCATAAAAATGACAAAAACAGTTTTAATGTGCTAACAGAATTTTTTTTTCTACTTTTTTTATCATTAAAAGTCATTCGAAAGCCTGATGTTACAACGTTACATTCATTGGTATGTTACATTTGTTGTAGAATGTTATTTTCCCTTACTCACAGGTTCCACAATCAAGTTATGAAGAAGATGAGTTTTCCCTTACCATCCACATTAAAGTGTTGCAAGAAGAGTAGCAAAAAAGAAAACCGAATGAGGATTTAACTAAAGACAAAATGGAACGCACTTTTCTCCACCAAGCTAAATATATAACAACCTATTCCATCGCTGAAACATTAACATGTTTCCTCTCCCCCCCCCCCCCCTTCAACAAACTAATGAGGTATATTCAAGGGCAATAACTGCAAATTTATTTCGTAGCACAAGTCATTTTACAAGCAGTTTAAAAATTTTGAAAACACATTTTTTTTCACTTACTGAACGAAGCAAAACGGTTTCGAATACATGAAACTGTTTTGAGGTATTTTCTAACCATTAAAAAGAATAGATGCAAAAGAGAAAATTAAAAAAAAAAGAAAGGATTGTCACAGCTGCTAATAGCGGAGGCAGAATGTGCATGCATAGAAGATAAAAGGCTGTAATAACAGTTTTTAGTCATTAACCTCAGCAAGTGAGGGGGTACCGAGTTGTTTGGTCTTAATCAGCCCCATTTAAATCCTGTTTAAAATCGAATGATTTTTCAAAAAAATCTTTGATTTAAATCGGCCTTAGTTTTTAGATCGATTATTATTGGATAAGGATAAATTTTCGTGTTTAAATTTGAAAGAAAATGGCTAAAACAATATTAAGGATTATTTAAATGTAATAAGCATGTAATGAAATAATTGTTTTTTTAAAAATGCATGTAATAAAATTTTTAATAAAAATATAACTCATTATTTAAAAAAAAATGAACCCAACATTAAAAAAAGTTTACAATTATAGAAACAAAGTAAAAATACGGATTAATGTCACTCACTTTTAATACTATTCTATTTTTCTAGATGCCCCTCCCTCTCCTCCTGTTTGCAAGCATGTTGGTGAAGTAAACCTGTACAGTTGTGTTTTTTGTATAGGGTTCTTACTTTTAAAGCAGGTTAAATAATTCACAAGCTAATATTTATTGTATAATCGATTACACTTATAAATCACATATTTATTAGCTCATTCTAATATATTTTTATTTATGGTAATATTTAAATGTAAGTTTTAAGTAATTTTCAAAATGCATATGAATATTAATTTTAATATTATTCCTTAATATTGCTAAAATATTTCTTTACTGCTTTATATTTGAATAAAAAATTATGTTGAACTATTTGTTCTTCAGAATTTCGTATTTCAAATAAATATGTATAGTTTGTGATGGATAATTTATATTTTCACTGCTTATTTAATATAGAACTAAAAAATATCAATCCATGTTCCGTGTTTCTCTTATAACGGGATAAACTTTTTTTCATGGAATTCACCGAAGTCATGAAAAGATAAGATACTAGTATGCTCTTGTATGAGAATTCAGAATAAATTAATATAAATGTTATGTTACAGAATTGACAGACGAACACATTCATTATAATATGTGTAAATGAGGTAATACACACATGATACACATGCATATATATAAAGATAGATAATGTAAAATTTCAAGCATATTTATATACAGAAATATAAAAAAAACTTCTTTCAATCAAATAAGTCTGGAATTTATTTATTTATTTATTTATTTAAAAAATAATAATTGTGATTTTTTATCAATCCTGAAGTGTGGGGAATAGTATTCAGTGTTATCAGATATGCTTCAGTTGTTCCAAACAATACTTTTTGAAGTGATATATAAAACATACATAATCCTGTAACCCAGAAGTGAAAAAATAGCATTTTAGAATACTTATTCTCTACAAATAATCCATAAGGGTCTAATTAAATAAAATATCTAGATTGTCACACAATTTGATTTTCTCATGCAAAATTTGACATAATATGCATATTACATTTGTTTTAAAAATCTATTGTCCCTGCTGATATGTTAATTTTAGATCTCTGTTGTTCATTGTATTCTAAAAACCAATGTTAGCGTTTGTTTTGAAAAATTCAACTATTATTCATTTGATTTTCACAAAAAAGTATATTTTACATAACTTTTACCCCTCGCCCCCCCCCCCAAAAAAAAAGATAAATGCATACATGGATTAGCTTTATAGATATTGGATGTCTAGCCACTTGGATAATCTGGAAAAGTCCAGGAAATTCATATGGATGGTAAAAGTCAGAGAAATTTAACCATTTGTGAGGAAATATCAGGAAAATTTCTAAATTCCAAGAAAAAGATAGAAAATTTTGAATTTCCAGGAAAAAAAAAATTAAGTACATGCTTTTTATAAAACTAAGGATTTGAAATTATAGCGCCATTTAAATCAAACTTTGCTGCTCATAAGTACTGTAAAGAGGTTCAACATCACGTGCAAATTTTTTTGTTTATTCCCTTTTAGTCCTCCTTTGCAACAGAGAGATGTTCAGTTCAAAAGAAATCAACTGTAAAGTTAATGGGCAGAGGATTAGCTAACACCCCTTTTTATACTTAACCAGTGGGCCCCTAAGCCTAATCAGGGAAGTGCCTTATCAGAGTGAACCTATATATAAAATTTCAACAAATTTGATAGTTCTGCATGATTTCTTCATATTTATCTAAATTAAGGGGGGTAGCACGCTCTTCTCCCCCCTTCATATTTAACCAATGAACCTCCAAAGCTAATCAGTAAAGAACCTTATCAGAACGAACCTACGTATAAAATTTGGAGCAAATCTGATATTTATATCAAGAGTTATCACGTTACATACGGAACCTGCGGGCACATTAGCTGTTAGGCTTTGATAGCCTTGTGAGCTAAAAACGTCATGAATCTAAATTTTTAGCTCTGTAAACACCATAAATCTGTTCTTTTTTAAATTTTATTCTTTCTTTTTTTTTTTTTTGTTAATCTACCTTTTTTGCTGTGCTTTGATGATACATTTTAATTGGACTGTTTGTTGTGTGTTTTCTTTAATGTATTATTATTATTATTTCAGATAGTAAACTTCCATTTAGAGTACTTACATTACCATGATTGATGCAAGAAAAGTTTCCGACTGTTTATCACGAAGAAGGTGCAGAAATATTTGTGTTTCAACCTGTGATTGTGCACCGCAACTCAAGCAACCACAGAGTACGGAACAGAGAATCAACTTTCATACACTGTAATGGCAACTTGTTTAACATGGGATTACGCATAGACAGTAGCGATACGAGCGGATGACTCTGAAACTACGATCATAACATAAGATAGGTTTCTAATTCGGCGAAACATCGCTTCCTTGGCGACAAATTATATAGGAAAAAAGAAAAAAAATACAGCGACGGCTTGCTGCTTCTTGTTTTGAAATTTGTGAAAGAATTATTTCAATATGAAATAACTTTGACGTATTCGTCTTGCAAACAATGCATGTGTCTCTTCTTACCATAACGACCTAATATTTAAACTTGAAAATTCAAGAACAATAACAGTAATAATTACGAATCAATATAAGCGCGGAAATCTAAGATCAAATAGCATAAGCACGTGTGCAAAGATAATCAAATCAGCATTCAGCAAGAAGTGCCAAGCCAGAATATGGTTACAGTTAAACAGAAATCACGAGGATAAAAATCGCCAACGCGATGGTTTAGTTTTTAAGTGATCCACTGAGGGCGTTCTTTTCAAGCCGAGTTGAGGCTCTGTCTGTACTCTGTGCAAGCAACTTGTTAAATGAGTCATGTTATGAATTAATTTTAGACCCTGGATTTTCGAGACAAAAGCCTACCTAACGGGTAGTAGCATACGTCTCAGTATTTGCCAACCAACCAACCAAAATTAATTTTATTATAAAAACTGAAAATTTTAAAAGCACAATTACTTTGTGGTATACATTAATTTGGCTGTTTGACGTTGACTATTGCAAAAGTAAATTTAAATTTCTATAATATTTAGATACTTATGTCCTCAAAACTTTCTCAGTGGCATCAGTTCCACATAATGTCAAGTCTTTGTTTAATAATATTTAATGCATTCTTGGTGTTTCCAATAAAAAGATTATTTGAACTAAAAGGTATATTTTTATTTAGTGTTTTATTCATTTCATTATAATTACTCTTTGGATTTAAATTCCCGATGCAATTAGTCAAAACACAAAAAAATTGGCAGAAAGCGTCTTGATGTAGATACTGGATTTGAAATCAGCAGTCATTAGTGGTCAAATGCAACTAAATTATAGAAAAATTATTCCTAGTCGTCAAATCTTGATAGCTAGCTTTCTTTAACTTTAATTTTTGTTTAACAGAAACTTTTGTTTAACAGTTAAGCTTTCATTTGTATTTTAGAATGCACCTCCCCCCCCCCTGCACCATGACAGTAGCACGTGTCTTAAGAATTTTGCACCTGTCAATAACCTCTGGGGATTACGCAATATAAACAAGATTTTCTTTCATTATGAAATACTTCTCCATCCTTATATGTTCCTAAACTAAGAAACTGTATTAAAATTGTTTTAAAATTTTTGTGCTTCCTTCCTCAAAAAAGAAAAAAAACCATTCATGTTTGATTTGGAAATGTTTTAAATAACACACCATAATTGGTAACCAAAGATTCATTTATTTGCTAACTTTTTATTTTCTGATGTACTCTTAGTCTCTGATTTTTTTTCTTCAATTTGGCTTATCCCTAGTTATATCTAAAGTTCATATTTTCTTTTCATGGACATATTTGCTTGATTATCTGTTTTGTATGCATATTAGCTTTATAAAAAGAATAAGTTTTTGCAGAATCCAAATATTGTAGTTTGATCAGGTTTCATACTTATTAAAAGCCAGTTCTTATTTTGTTTTAGTAAGATAAAATGTCTAGTATATAAAGTTTCCTCCCCACTTGCCTTCAACGCACAGAAATTAAATATGCAATGCAATATTATTATTAACATGATTGTGAAAAGAAATAAGAAAATATGAAATGCAGTTGTCATATAGAAAAAAAATGTAGGCATTATTTTGACACCTTACATACAGTTCTTAATTTCTAACCCTGTGTGGATATAGGCAATAAAATATGGATTTGCATAAGTTCAGTATAAAGTTAAGTACTACATATATTGTGAGAATGATTTTTTGGCTCAATTCCATCTATGATTTTACCACAACTATAAAATTATCTTGTTTTCTATAGTTCATTTCATAGCTCGATGGCTAACTTTCTGGAAAAATTTTAAAGAATATGGAATATTCTTACTAATTAAAAAGTTACAGCATTTATTACATTAAACTTTAGCATCTCTAATTTGTGTTTTACTTTTGTTTTTTTTTAATTAGATACAACAGGGTGGCTGAAAAGAATGGGTGCGTTGTTTGACATTGATATTACACAACTAAAATTTGAGAAATGCTTATTTAAAAATTTTGTAGCATTTTTTCTATTATTATATGAAAATCTTAATAGTCCGAAAAGTTCACAACCGTCAAACTGATCAGCAACTAATATGTTCAACGAAGTGTTGGCCTCATGGAAGTAAAATAATTTTAATGGAACTTCTAGCAGTATTGATATCGAACCCATCACATGGAGCAAAAACAACATTGACCTTTAACACCCATCAGTGTGATTATTTAACAACCGGTGTATTGCCTTCGGACAATCAGACCTTAACCCACTTGATTTCTGTAGAAAAGTTAGGACAAGAAAATCTCCAGTTTGCGTTGTATGTGATACGAAATTATCAATGCATAGAATGATTTAACTCAGAATTAGCTGCAGCGGATTGTGAATTCTGTGCTCCTTCGTTTTCAAACTTGTATAAAAATAAATCTCAAGTCAGTGAATAATTTGTTAAAATATTGTTATTTCTTATATTTTTGTTTTTTTAGATTAAAATATGGCATATATTTTACAGGATGTAGCATTTTTCTGCGCACCCATACTTTTCAGTTGCCCTGTATATGAAATAATGAAAATACATGCAATATAATGTGTGTCAAAAAAGATGGTAACGGATTATTTTTAAAATTATAACAGAAATTGATGGAGAGAAATTTGCACCTGTGCACCTTTTTTTTATTAAATCAATTCTAATTAGTTTAGGTAACGTTATTCCATCCTTTTAATCTCACTATTACCCATCAGAGCATAATAGGCTGATTTATTTTTTTTTGTTATCTATTAAATTTCAAGTGTGATCGTTTATGATCTTCTAGGTAAATTTTTTTATAGGTTAGAAGTATAAAATGTTTTTATCAATATCTTAATTATTTATTCATTAATGCGTTGTGTCTTTTACGTGAAAATTTACCCTATGAAGAAGAAAAGAAACCCTATTTGCTCCAATTTCAATTATATTCATAATAAAACAAACATACTGCCAAATAAAACATCATAACACAATTAACATTTATATACAGGGTTTATTTACAAAGCAATGACAATATAAAATAAAGAAAAACAAATATTTACAAAATTATATTCCCAGTTCTCTAATATTTGCATCAGTTTGATCTTGATATTCATACATTATTCCGTCCATTTACAGACCCTTCAGATCAATCATACATATATTAAATATATTATAACCCAAAATCGTACTAATTTATGTGTGTTTTTTTTTATTTCGACCCTATGGCTGGCAAGAGGCAGTGCATTAATAATTTGAGACAATAATTCAGGCAAAGTGAAGAAAAATTTTTAAGATACCTTGTATTAGGAGGAAGGCGTTTTGAAGGATGCATACAGAGGTTTTAGGATACTCCGACTATTTCCGACGCATGAGGACCGCTCCTTGTCGATTCCATACCATCACTATCGGAAGGGCACACTCTTTATGTACGGGATGCTCCACCGGGATTTTTTTGTCATCTTCTATCCATCTCCAGAGTCGACTAGGCGGCACGACACATTTTCTTAGGACTTCACTGGAGTGATCTCTAACAGCATCTGATCTCTCACCAGATTTTTTTTTCTTCCCAGTCCTGATCTGCCTCATTTTATTTTTTTTTAATTATAATTTTCGGGTCATTTTCCCTCCTCTTTTTTTTACTGCGGCGAATCCTCTTTTTTTTCACCCCCTTTGCCAGAAGATCATTGGCTGGGGTTCCTCTTGTATGGTCCTTCAGTTGTGTCTCATTTCACATCGTGGGAGACTTTTTGAAATTGCTTTTACCATAAATTTGCCTGTCTCTTTTTTTGTTCTTACCAGCCATAAATGTTTGTAGGATTTATAATAGATCATAAAATCATGTGTGGTCTTTTTATTGTCCTTTTCTATATCTGTCTTGCATATTTGCATTTTAGATGGCTCAATTGTTAAGTTGTGATTTATTAAAGTTTGTAAAACTTGCTCTAATAACTGGAGCATTTCGTCGATGCTGTTACTTCCTATAACCACATCATCCATGAAAAATTGTACCTTTGTTTTATCGAAATGTCCCAATACTTTTTCTATTAATTCTGCAAAATATGAGCTACTATTTTTAGTTCCGAATGCCAACCTTAAAGGGTTATACTTCCCATCCTCTGTAATAAACGCTAATTTCTGTCTATCTTCTGGTCTTAGCATAATTTGGAAGAAGGCGCTATGAAGGTCTAAAACCGTATAAAAAAATTTTCCGCTTATAAGATACAAAATCTCTTTGATATCAGGTATGGGATAGCTGTATGTTTGTAATATTTGATTTAATAATCTGTAGTCTATTGCCATTCTGTATTTCGCTTCTTTTCCCTTATCTTTTATTTTTTTTAATTTTTTTTTTTTTTACAAAGATAACGGGGAAGGCGTAATGCGAATTTGACCTTTCTATAATTTTTGCTTTTAATAAATCTTGTATTTCTTTCTTTGCATACTGCCTAACAGTTTGGGGAATTTTATAGGGTTTAGTTTGAATGGGGTACTCATGATTTAAATTAAACCTGGGACTAACTAAATTCGTTTGTCCTAGTGTTGCATAAGATTTAGAAAATGCATGTGCCTTCGCTAGTAGCAGTGTTTTTATTTTTTCTTGTAACTCTTCCGACAAATGTGCGACGTCAAAATCATTCACGCTTAATTCTGCCTCTCTTAATTTTCTGACTTCCTCAATATTCAAATTATTAATTTCATATATTTTGCCTTTCTCGATATTGTCGGATGTTGTGTCTTGTTTGTATTGTATATTGTTATTTATTTTTCCTATATTCATTCCTTTATTTAATTTTATTCTTTTCCCGGTGTTATTTGTTATGATAATGTTTATTTTATTGTTTTTTTTTACCTCATGTATGGAGGTTTCAAATTCAAATTCGGAAGTATATTTGAATTTTTCTAATAATATTACTTCCTGTTCTTTGATAGCTTCATCACATTGTAAATTTACAATTCTTTTGGAGTGTGCATTTATAAAAATATTCGCGACCGTTTTTGCATACATATTTCTTTTTTTGATAGATTTTGACTGTATTTCGCTATCCTCGTTATTATTGTTCTCTCCTTGAGATTTTGGAGTGTTGTTTTCTGGTCTGTTTTCTGAACTTAAAGTCAAATTGTTAACCTGCAACGTAGGATCTTCTTCTGGCACGTTTAATTTAATTTTTATGTGTTTGAAATTTAAAGTTTTATTTTTAAAATCCAAAACCATGTTGTTACCCCTTAAATAATCGTAACCTAGAAGTATTTGGTATCTCCTACCAAAGTCTTTATTAGTAACATAAAATGTCCCAGTGGTATAAGTACCCTGTAATCTAAAAGCTAGTTTAATACATTGTTTGAAATAAATTTTGGAATTTGTTAATGTTTGAATTTGTATTTGGTTGCCTAAGTATTTAAACTTAATATTTTCTTCTTTTAATTTGTCGAAAATGATAGGTGACATTAAAGATACAGCTGCTCCGCTGTCACACAAAGCTTTAACTTTTATATTTTTTATTTCTAAATTTATCATGGGTAGGACCTCTTCCATTACATTTGTAACGCTCGCAATTATTCCATTTTCCCGAAAGTACCCGTTATTTCGAGACTCACACGGGTTATTGGACCAGTGTTCATTATTCGTGAGTCTCTTATTTAGTTTTCCGGGTCCTGTCTTTTTCCCTGTCCTCTTCTGTATGAACTTTTTTTTCCATTTCCCTTATGCTTGGTATCCCTGTTACCTGCATTTGAGTTTTCCTGTCGTTCATAATTTTCCTTGTGGTTATTTCTCACATCGTTGTGGTAACCTCCCCTTCCACGACCTCGTGGATGTTGTATGTACCCCTGTGTATTGTAATAATACGGATGTGGATGTTGAGTAAACATAGGAGGAGGAGGGGCATAAAAGTAAGGGGCATCATAATTGGGATCAAAGTTATAAAATTCATTATTCTTTGCATTCGGTTGATAATATCTCGTTCGAAAACCTTCCTGTTGTTTAAAATTGCCTCCGTAAGGTCTTGTTATTGTGGATTATTAAATCCGTTATTATTTTGATATATGTTTCCTCTATAGCCCGAATTGATCTTTTTATGTTTGTCTTTGTACCAACAATCTTGCGTATCGTGAGTATCCTTTTTACAAAATTCGCAGTATTTATTAACTTTCTCTGTTCTTTCTTCTACCCTTAATTTTAAGTTATTGATTTCAGTTACTAGAGTTCTTATTTGCTCTGTACTTTCCGAGCTTAATTTATCTAGCTTGTGTAAAATGTCTGCTTCTCGGGAGGCAGAGAATGTATTTATTTCCTGCATATTCGTTTGTGCGTACGCTTCCTCCAGTTTTAAAGCTACTTTACAAGCTTCATCGAAGGTTTCTGGCGTATTTTTTCTTACTTCTAGACTTATGTCTGCTCTTATCGCATCTAAAAATCTAGCTAATTTCATCTAATCTAAAAATTTTGAATTATTTTGTTTATTTAGACCCTGACCACTCTTCTTTATGTATAAATTCGCTGTAGCGTTGAATTCTGTGATGAAATCAGATATACTTTGATCTGGTTTTTGCTTCAAACTGAAGAATAAATTTTGAGCACTACTAAAGTTACATTTTACCGAAAATAGTTCCCTTAACTTATCCTTAAATTTTTTTAAGTCAGTTTCCAAAAACACCGATTCGTCCTGCATAAGTCTTTCTCTCGCCGGTCCCGTAATTTTGGCTTTTAAGATTGTTAATTTATGAGCATTGTTATATGCAGTTTGATCTATTAGATTATCAAACTGGAGTAGAAAGTAATTAATATTGCTTTCCTTTTTATTATCAAATGGATATATAAATCCAACTAGTTGTTCTGGCGTGGGAGTTGTCATACTGAATTCTATATTTATTTCTTCCTCAGAAGTATCACAACTCTCTGTATTTTTGTTATTTTTGTTTGTGTTTAGTAAAATGTTATTATTACTCTCTACAACTAATTGCTTTTTTTGCGTTCTGGTTTTTACCCCGCTTCTTCCTGTGCTCTCCCTATGAGTTTTTCTTTTGCCACCCCTACTCATTAAATTCCACCTTGAATAAGCATATGAATTTCTTAATAATTATCAAGCATTTATCCAATAAATTTTGTTCCCCTAACATTCCATTACAATAAAATTATCAATTCAATTAAATAATATCCATAATACAATTCAATAAAACTTTCAAATATTATTGGAAAATATGCCAATTTTCATGTAAGTGACCTCTTGCCTGCCGTTGGATCCAATGTTTATAATACACAAATTCACAGTATGTTTTATGGCAGTATGTGCCCCAGTTTAATAACTAACTTATTCTAAATAGCAATCATATGTTTATAAACTTTTTTTTTATTATTATTATTACTCAGGTATTAATTACATTTATTTTTTGTATAATTTGAGAGCTAATTAAATTAACATAATATTGAAATAACCTAAGTCCGAAATTTTAATTATTTAAATTAAATTTATTAAACTAAATAATTAAGGGAATTGGTTGCGGCACCATATAGGTAAATAATGAGATGATGGAGAGAAATTTGCACCTGTGCACCTTTTTTTTATTAAATCAATTCTAATTAGTTTAGGTAACGTTATTCCATCCTTTTAATCTCACTATTACCCATCAGAGCATAATAGGCTGATTTATTTTTTTTTTGTTATCTATTAAATTTCAAGTGTGATCGTTTATGATCTTCTAGGTAAATTTTTTTATAGGTTAGAAGTATAAAATGTTTTTATCAATATCTTAATTATTTATTCATTAATGCGTTGTGTCTTTTACGTGAAAATTTACCCTATGAAGAAGAAAAGAAACCCTATTTGCTCCAATTTCAATTATATTCATAATAAAACAAACATACTGCCAAATAAAACATCATAACACAATTAACATTTATATACAGGGTTTATTTACAAAGCAATGACAATATAAAATAAAGAAAAACAAATATTTACAAAATTATATTCCCAGTTCTCTAATATTTGCATCAGTTTGATCTTGATATTCATACATTATTCCGTCCATTTACAGACCCTTCAGATCAATCATATATATATTAAATATATTATAACCCAAAATCGTACTAATTTATGTGTGTTTTTTTTTTATTTCGACCCTATGGCTGGCAAGAGGCAGTGCATTAATAATTTGAGACAATAATTCAGGCAAAGTGAAGAAAAATTTTTAAGATACCTTGTATTAGGAGGAAGGCGTTTTGAAGGATGCATACAGAGGTTTTAGGATACTCCGACTATTTCCGACGCATGAGGACCGCTCCTTGTCGATTCCATACCATCACTATCGGAAGGGCACACTCTTTATGTACGGGATGCTCCACCGGGATTTTTTTGTCATCTTCTATCCATCTCCAGAGTCGACTAGGCGGCACGACACATTTTCTTAGGACTTCACTGGAGTGATCTCTAACAGCATCTGATCTCTCACCAGATTTTTTTTTCTTCCCAGTCCTGATCTGCCTCATTTTATTTTTTTTTAATTATAATTTTCGGGTCATTTTCCCTCCTCTTTTTTTTACTGCGGCGAATCCTCTTTTTTTTCACCCCCTTTGCCAGAAGATCATTGGCTGGGGTTCCTCTTGTATGGTCCTTCAGTTGTGTCTCATTTCACATCGTGGGAGACTTTTTGAAATTGCTTTTACCATAAATTTGCCTGTCTCTTTTTTTGTTCTTACCAGCCATAAATGTTTGTAGGATTTATAATAGATCATAAAATCATGTGTGGTCTTTTTATTGTCCTTTTCTATCTCTCTCTTGCTAGAGCCATTTCGCTCCATCAGAAATTATAAAAATATTCATATAAAGGTAGATAATTCAAATTGTACTTTTTCTTATTTAGGGGATAAAAACATCAAATTTTTATACTGTTCCTGTATCTAAAATGCCCAATCACAAAAATAGTTACTGTCCCATTCATGATCATATCCAAAAAATTTGATCCAAAAATCTGAGTTATAGACAGTCAAAAATCCTGATTTATATCATTTTACCAAGAAATTCAAAACATTAAACCGAAAATCAGTCTTCATATTGCATGACAAAGTCACAAGGTTAAGTCACACAGTACAGGTTACGTGAATTTTGTGATTTATTCAAACAAAATCCTTTGGGAAAGACTAAGAGTGCAATAGTGATTAAGATATTGAAATGCAAAGACTGTATAAAAAATAAAATTTTGAATTTTTCTTAAAATACTCTCCATGTAAATGAAAGCACAATTTGAATTCTTTGCCTTTCTATGATTATTTTTTCAGTTTATATTATCCCTCTTATAGTTACAAAAATATGCTACAATTTTTCTTTCGACACCTGTTAATTTGTTTAAAATATATAATATTCCAATATTCAATGTAAAAGAAAAAAAAAGACTCAAAATATTGACTGATCCTGATAATTTTCTCTGCAGAATTCAATTTAAAAATGGGTGAATACTTTGTATTTCATGATTCAAACCATTACAATTGCTAGACAAGCGGAGGGGGGAGGGTGCCACTGTGGACTAAAGATTGTGAATGCTTTCTCTTGTAGGGTGCTACAGGACAACCTGGATTAGATATATCATCCTTTCACCCTTGGGGTATCCTGGATAAGGGGTGCCATTATTCTGCACTGAGATGCGATCCTTTCTCCCCCTGGGGCACCCTGGATAAGGGGTGCCATTACTCTCCCCTGAGATGCCATCCTTTCACCTCCTGCGGCACCCTGGATAAGCGGTGCCATTATTCTCCCCTGAGGTGCCGTCCTTTCACTAGCTGAAACACCCTGGATTAGGGGTGCTATCCTTTCACCCTAGTTAAGGGTGCCATTTTAGCTCCTCTAGGGGTGTCACCAGTGAGACAAGCCTTTCACCTATAAAAGGTGCAATGTGTCACCATTAGTTTTAACAGTGTGGGAGACACGATGGAACTAAGCGAAGACCCTTTTTTGCTTTAAAAGCATACGCACGGTGGTCGGCTATTTGAGAAGAAGACAGGAAGTTCTCCAATTTTTCTAACACTATCAACTATTTCACAACTTTTATCGAACTCTCAATGAGAGATTTCCCGTACTTTTGTTGGAAATCTTCAGTTACAATTCTGGGAAATATTTTTCAGCTGGTAAAGGAAAAAAAGTATGACCAAATTAAGATTTGGAACATTATGAAATTCCGGTAATTTTTCATTTGAAATCCTCTTTTGGTCCCGGGCCCCTGGGCAGTTGCCCCCTGTGCCCCCCTCTCTCACCGGCCCTAGGTGTCACCTTTGGATTAAATCGGATTAGCGCATTGGGTTGAATTTCTAAGGAGTATGTAAGGGGGCATCCATTTTGTAGCCTGGTGGAATTATAGAATTTTAAACAGCTCTTCAAGAAAACAAAATGTGACTGTAGTGTTTCTCTCTTTTTAGTGTTAATAAATGCATTTTGCTGGATATTTTAGTTCACAAATTTAATAATAACGAATTTTATTTTTTAAAGTATACTTAATTGGGTTAGAGGTGTTTACTCTCTTATAATAACTTTTGTTAGCTTATTCCGTTTAAATCGCCACTTTTATAGCTTTTTGTGATATTGTGTTATAAGAAAAGACAAAACTTTATTAGATTTTGTATTTTTTTATAAGAACGCACGTTCCAGTTTTGTACTGTTAATAATAAAAACGTATTTATAGCCTTTTCTGATATTTTGTTTCCTTTTATAAAAAAAAAGGGCAAAACTATTAGATTTTGTATTTTTTTTATAAGAACGCAGGTTCCCAGTTTTGTACTGTTAATAATAAAAATGTATTTATGATTGCCTCAGCAAAGTATCCAGTTTGAACGTCTACATTTTTGTTAAAATTGTCGACCGAAACAGACAGCAACAGAAACTGAAATCGAATTTCGGTAACCTTCCTATTTTTGGCCGAAAACGAACGGTTGGCGGAAAAAAGCGCCCCGAAAAAAAAGCGCACCTTATAAATCACATATTTAAATAAGTCTGATTATAATACACACGGTTAACCTTAGACTATAAACACTAGATTGAGATGATTTTTTTAAAATTCGATGTCCTTGCTCTCTCAGGACTGAGAGAAGGTTAACCGTGGTGCGGGGCTTGGCGTTAAAAGTTTTTCAAAACCTATCGTTAAAATTCACAGGAGAGAGCGTACAAAACCTATGGTTACCTTCCTCATAAAAGTGTACAATAGGTCATTATCATTTTATATAAACCCCGCCTAAATTTCCTGAAAAGCGGAATATAAGAATTCGAAAAATTTGGCTATAAGCAGTGATTAACGCGCTGAAATTTTGTATGCGTAAATAACCTGATATAATTTTATATAGGAAATTGTTCGTTTCTTTTTAATTAAAAGTCCCTAAATTTTAATACATAATAAATATAAATGAGCCACTGCGAATCACAAGTAACGTAATTTTTTTAATGGCAGAGAGAGGAGGGGGGTATCTGTTTACTAAATGCTCAATATTTTAATATATCATAAATATAAGTTGCCGATCATTTTAAATATTCGTAACTCGGAATGTAAATGTTGTAGAACAGTGTTTGAAAAGTTTCTAGGAACACAATTTAACAGACATTGTAAAAATGGGATATATGGGTAGAAGGTAAAAATGATTAAAACCATAAACTAGTTACTGCGAGTTATTTTAATTTACAAGCATTTTTATACAGTCATGTTTAATAGCATTTTCAAAGAATTATTTTCATTTTATTCCTCTGTCGAAGATTACCAAATGATTTTACGTCTTCCAAGCCATTAAGATGCTACTTCAGTCAAGCGAAAAGACCCATTCGCTAATGCTACACTGTTAAAACTAATAGTGACAAATTGCACCTTTTAAGGGTGAAAGACTTGTCTCACTGGTGACACCCCTAAAGGAGCCAAAATAGTACCTTTAATTAGGGTGAAAAGATGGCACCCTTGATCCAGAGTGCCCAATGATGAAAAATTAAAAAATATACTAACCGACTTTCGGCCCTCGATGGATTCGAACGCAGAACGTCTGATTACAAGCTCAACGCCCTATCCACTCGGCCATCAAGCTCACCTTCAAAGTGTCCCTGAAATGTTCATATGTCCTGAAATTCAAAGGTTGCTTTATATAAAAAAGCTCGCAAAAACTTAGCCATCCGAAGTTCTAAACAAAATCGGGATAGCGTATAGCGGTGATAGTCATCGTAGGAAAAAATTGCTGTGTTGATCCACCAGTGACAGCGACTTGAAGTGCAAGGATACACGTTACAGAGCATGCGCAAATGACTAAGGGGTGAAAATCTTCCAACGGTATGCATTGCGCGGCACCCTAATTAGCGTGAAACACCCAATTGCACCCCAAACACATTGTCAAGCCCACTGGTGCCAAGTGATTTAACTTTTTCACCCCTGGGCGTCAAATGCAACCGGTTCGTCACCTTTATTTTTAACAGTGTAATCCTATAAAATAAATTTATAAAGATATCTCGGTTACATTTCGATGTTTAATTTTTTTTTTTCACTGGATAGATGAGATCGATCTGTACAAAGGACGTTTTTACTTTTTTGTTTTTGTTTACGGATGTTTTTAATGAGTATACTTTAATTTACTTAAATGATATTTTATTTGAATGAGGATACTTTGATTTTCGAAACCAGTTTCAAATATTAAAACATTCTCAAAAAAAAAAAAAAAAATCAGCAATTAAAATTGAAGAAGTAAAAAATGTCTTGTACAGGCCAATTTCTGCTACCCATCGCAAAATTATCTAAAAATATTGAAATGTAACCGAGATACTTTTGCACATTTTTCACATTTAGCATTAGTAAACGAATATTTTTGGATTCGTGACTAAAATATTTCCTCCTTAAAAGAAATTATCATACCAAATTTTAAAAAATTCCTGCCGGCTTGGCCTACAGGCGCAGATAGATTTTGAAGTTAAGTGCTTATTTCAACAATAAAAAATAAAATATGATTAGCGATAAATCGGGTTTAACAAGTTTATTTGGCTGCTTTTGAAAAAATTTTAATTTATTTTTTTTGTAAGAGCTGGTTTTACACTGGTGTCCAAAAGTTAAGCATAATTGGTAATTAAGTAAGTAAAGAAAGAAATATAAATCGAAATGTGGTGAAACTCCAGGTGTGTAAACAAAATAGTATGCGTCATATATTTCCCCGAAGAGTTTTCCCCGAAAATGAACAGGGGACCGTCAACAAATTGAAAAAGAACGAATATCTTTTGTATAACCCTGTCAAAACTAATGTAGCAAAAGCGTTCAAACTGCACATTATGATTAAGTGGCTTATTGTAATGTACTGTGTTTATTTTTATAAGGATAGCATGTATACGCGTAGAGAAATTAAGGTTTTATAAAAACAGTCCTAATTTTTTTGCTTATAATTTGCAAAGTTCTTAATATAAAATAATGTTATTTTCTGAAAATACGACAAACATCATTGTACACAATACCCTGTCATCAGAATTTTGAAATAATAAAAATTTTATGAAAAATGAGTAGGTTTAGTAAATAATTTTTCATTGCGCATGCGTCAACGATATCAAAATTTCATTTGCATATTGTGATAGCTAAATGTATAGAGCAACTTCTTTAAAAGTTTCAAAAACATAGCTTGAAAATTCTGAAAATGGTCGCCTATAGAATCAACTCAAAATCCTTATTCCTAAAAGGAAGCAAAAAAATCAGGGGTTTTATCCAAATATATTTGTACGTGCAATATTGTGTAGGCTCTAAACAATGGAATATGGATACAGCCCCTCATCTTCTTGCTTCATTTAGGGAATAAAGTGTTTTGATCTCTTTCTACCAACGATAATTTTCAGAATTTTTAAGCTATGTTTTTGAGACTTTCGCAAAAGTTGCTCTATGCATTTAACTAACATAATATGCAAATGAAATTTTAATAGCGTTTACGCATGCGCAGTAAAAAATTATTTAGTAAACCTGCTCATTTGTCGTACAATTTTTATTATTTTTTGATTCTGATGACAGGGTATTGTGTACAATGATGTTTGTCATATTTTCAGAAAAGAACATTATTTTATATTAAAAACTCTGCAAATTATAAGCAAAAAATTTAGGACTGTTTTTATAAAAACATTAATTTCTCTACGAGTATACATGCTATCCTTATAAAAATAAGCACAGTACATTACAATAAGCCAATTAATCATAATGTGCAGTTTGAAAGCTTTTGCTACATTAGTTTTGACAGGGTTATCTAAAAGATCTTCGTTCTTTTTCAATTTGTTGACGGTCCTCTGTTCGATATCGGGGAAAACTCTTCGCGAAAATATATGACGCGTACTATTTTGTTTACACACCTGGAGTTTCACCACATTTCGATTTATATTTCTTTCATTACTTACTTAATTACCAATTATGCTTAACTTTTGGACACCAGTGTATTAGAATCATCTTATGCGAAATTCGGCTCAAAATGCTAACTTTGACAGCATATTTTGAAATATATTCTGAATTTATGCAACCATCGACCAATACGCATTTGAGAGCAAAACCGAAACAAAAATAAGTCAGAAAATAAGCAATTTGTTATTTGAATACATCCTGTATTCTTCAGTCATGATCGCTTCCAGAAATTCTGTTCAAAACGCCCACTTTGGCAGCATATTTTGAAATATTCTTCAGTTCTTGTAAGTCACAGGAATTTTGGATTTGAATATCTCTGTCAGATTTTTAGATATGGAGATCAAAATTTTTTGTTCAATTCACGAACGTATAAGGAATAATAAAATTAATATTAAAAAAATCCTGTAAGCTATATTTTTTCATTAAATAAATGAAAAAGCTTTGAAATTCGACAAATACTGTTTAGAGTTCAATTTTAAAGTACCCAACTTTAAAAATAATAATAATAATCATTTAGATTTTTATAAAATTTTTATGTGAAAGTTTAGGATGTGATTTTCATTGCAAATTATATTTTTAACCACCACAGACGAGGAAAAAAAAATTAAAATTCTAACTCAATAAATGTATTTTTTAAATGTTTCCTGGAACTGTTTAAAGTAACATTATATCATTGATTTTGAATTACTCACATTTCAATTTGTGTCTAAAAATTTTTCTTTCCTGTGAATTTAGAAAGGAAATATGATTCAGGACGGAGCTATTTGTTTTATTGAAACAAGGACAAATCCATTACAATGAAGAAAAGAAATATATTAATGAAATTTTAATTAAAGCAATATATTAATAATAATTATATATTATTATTATTATTATTATTATTATTATTATTATTATTATTATTATTATTATTATTATTATTATTATTATTATATTTATTACATATTATAATACTTAATAATTTAATTAAATATACTTAATAAAAGTTTTCATCTTAAAAGAGACTTAGAAAAGTTTCGCGCATAGTAATTTCCGTCAAAACTTTAAAGTAGTGTTTGATTGTAGCAAAAAAGTTAAAAAATCTTTTTGGAAAAAAAAAAAGGCCACACTACATACACATTTTTTTTATTATTATTATTGGATTTTTTTTTTTTTTTTTTTTTTTTTTTTTTCAAGAACTTTTTAAACAAACGCTATAAATTATTGATCTCAAGGAACTTTTTCAGAAGAAGAAAAAATTAACCTTTTTGGCCTGTTGGATTGGATACATTGATTGTGAAAAAGGTTATTACCCACCGGGTAGGTATTTATTTTTGGAATATATACCTGGGTATTTGCAGACGACTAAATTAAATAAACATCCAACAATTGGCTATTTTCCTATTTCATTGTAAAAAATTCCTACTATCGAAAAAATTTTTGATAGTTTAAGTTGCAATGCTTCCAATACTATAATAACTTTTACTTTGATTACATAAAAATACCTATATTTTCTCCTGCTGAATGAACATCACTATCTTTTACAATCAACATGATGCGTAAATCCTTACGAAAATAATAATGAAAAATAAACTCATGGTGAGAAACTATTATCTTAAAGATGTTACAGGAATAAAAGATAATAAGTTTATATGACAAATTGTGGCAGTTAGTGAAAAAGCTTAGCTGCCTTATAAGCTAAAAATATATATGTTTTTTAAAATAGCGTGTTTTAACTTTTTGACTGTGTCTGTATATAAAGTAATCATGCTAGAAACTTCATTTTCAAAAGGAATCGTTCTAGGGTAGACATAAATAACTTCCTGAAATTTCATGCCAATCCGCGTATATTTAATGGAGTTAGAGCGCGGACAGACGGCCAGACAAACCAAAAGCATAAACACTTTAAACTTTGCAGGAAAGTGTTAAAAACCCACTTTTACTTCATCCAGGCATCAAAATTGTTGCTTAAATAGATCCTCTCTAGGCAAATCCACTATTTAAAAGAACGATTAATCTTTCTCCCCCTAATCTTCGTCCTGCGAGGTGGGGAAAATCTGATGAATAGCCTTCTATAGTGTACACACAATGGCGTGCTAGGCGTTTCAGAATCATTTCAAATGGAGGTCAGGGTAGTTTCACCAATCAGAACTCTCTGTTTCTAGTGTGTGACCTCCAGTATGACGTTAATAAGGAAAGGGCATGTTTACAAACAAACACTTCTGTCAACCAATCTACCGCTACATTTATTGTCATAGCGATCATTGTAGGAATCACCTTGACGATGTAGCCCAATCGTATCATACTTACTTGTACATTGGCAAACTTAGACCAATGAAATTCCCGGAGCCCATCCGTACAGTGTCAGTCGTTAAGGTGCGTTTTCACGGGCCTACCCAAGCGCTAACTTTCCCAACTCTTCACCTAAGCACAAGATTTTAGGTAGTTAGAATGCGATTTTTTAGGTTCGATTCGTGTTCAAACCTAAGCAGAAATTACCTAAGCGCAGCCAATCAGAAAAGAGTATTTTGCCAAATAATGGCGGTGAAGAAATGCAGCATTAAAAATGAAATTTCATTTTGTTATTTTTATTTCGAATTGCTCTCTTTTGATTTAAGCAGAATCTATTTTTTAGGATTGAAAGAAGATGGTAGGTTTTATTAATGTATTTTCATTATGTAAAAATCTTGTACATATCTATCTGTCTTTGGTAATCGTTGGGATGTATTTTATTAATATTAAAACAATACTTATATAGTTCGTATTTCATGGATTTCGTTTCGAATATTAAAGATTAATGTGTTGCTATAATGATATAATGTACTGTTCTCAAAACTATTTTATTGAAAGTTAACAATACAAAGAATAAAAGTACTTGTTTATAAATATTTGTTTCTTAAAATTAATTACTTGCTTCATTGATTATATTCGGTTGTTTACAGTGTTCTCGCTGACATTTGACCAACGTTAGTAATTTGGCTAATTCAAATTAAAAAACATTCGCCAAATGAAAAAAGTATTAGCAAAATAGATTTGCTGTGTAGCACAATATATATATATATATATATATATATTCTTTAATGTAGCCTCCTTTTTTCAATATATTCTAAAATAACCTAAATTTTTATAACTGCGACAAAAATTGTTATTAATCTAATTTCAACCATCCGCTACAAATATATTAAAAAGATGTATATATTAAAAATACGTAATGTGTGCATATGTATGAAAGACGATAAAGAAAAGAAAAAAAAGGCAAAAATTGAGCACTAGCCATTTGGCGAATCTAATCGCTTGTTTATTCGCCAAATGAAGAATTTAATCGCAATTTGGCGCAAAGGCGAGCGACAGCGAGAACACTGGTTGTTTAGTAGAGTATTTCCGGTTAATTTTGAATAAAATATTTTTGTTCATTTAAAATAATTGCAAATGTTAAGAAAAATTTTGTTAGCTTAGCTCGTTGGTTTTAAAAGTAGAAATTAGTTAAAGGCAAGCAGCAAAAATACGTGCACTGTGATTGGGGAGAATTTCAGAGTTGCTGAAATCTCGGTTGCCGCTCGTGGGTGCTTGGTACATGTTAAACAATCGCCAAAATCAAGTGTCTTGGCTGTTCTAGGAACACGTCTAAAAATATCTATACCTGTGTGCTTCTCTCGGCAATATTTTTTTTAGGAATTTAATATAAAGTAATAAGTGAATTTAACATTTTTCTGTTAACCACTTGTTATAAAGAACCAAATATTTTTTTAAGGTTACAATAACAACAAGCAGAGTTGATTATACATCAAACTGTGCCATTAAAATATGCCAACTGGCAGTGAAACTGTAACAACAAAATATTTTAAATAATTTGAAGGCAAGAAATGAAACATAAATAAAAATAATGAGATAATTTTTATTTACAAAAATAAAGAAATAATTTTTGTATCTGTTTTTATCAATTAATAATTTAGCATTAAGTAAATTATAGTTAAACTTAAAAAAATAGTTTAAAAATTCTCAATTCATAGTTTAAGAAATGGTTTTAATTTACCTTTTCTGTTGTCATACCAGAAAAAAAGAAAGAAAAAATAATTCCTTTAAGAAATTCAGTAGTTCATGCTTTCTACCAAGTCATAGTGGTGATTTTTTTATAATAAGAGTCATGGCAAATAGTGAAGAGAAGTTTTTTGATCCATCATGAATTACCGTCTTGTAATTAGTCATGATATTTATAAATATTTTAAGTTTACATAAGAATGTTAAAATTTTTTTTTTTTTTTTTTTTTTTTTTTTTTTTTTTTTTTTTACTTTTATACTTATTTAGTAATGACGTTTAATTTTTAAACTAATTGAAAAGAAATACCTAACACAGTGTGCTTTATTGACATGTTATGGATAGAGATATATTAATTAGTGTTATCATTATTATGCCATTTGTGCAAATTGAACAATTTTCCCAACATTTTCGACAAATTTATGTCATTTGCGCACATGAAATAACCTGATCAAAGTGAGTAACTTATCACTTTTTCATAAGTGAAAATTTACTTATGTGTTTTTAACACATTAATCATAGTAACTGTGCTTTTATGTATTTTCATTTTGAAACTTGGATAAAAAATGATTTTTGGAAGCTTAAAAAGCTGTTTTAGTAAGAAAAAACAGTCAAAACTTTCTATTATTTTTTATACGAAATATTTACGATTATCACGAAGAACATAAACAAAAGTTATTTTTTTATAATTTTATATCAGCTGATGCCGATCCAGTGGCGTGGTCGGTAGCGTCAGCTCCTCCCACACCGCTGGACCCTGGTTCGAATCTAGCTAGCGGCATGGATGTCTGTGTTGTCCCTGTGATGTGTATTAAATGTATGTACTGTATTTCCTGTAATAATAAAGTGTTCTGTATTAGTTTCTGTGTATTATGGATCATTCGAGGTAACAGCCACTGTAGCTACAAACCCGAGGGGTCTCTCAATGGAGTATAATCTCGTACAACCGTTCCTGTAATCTGTGAAATCTTACTGTAATCTTCCTTAATCTTGCGTAATCATGTCATCTCGTGTCATCCCATGTAATCAGGTATAATCAAAGAAATCCTAATGTAATCCCGTGTAATCAGTTGTAATCAATATAATCTTAGTATAATCATGTATAATCAAGTATAATCTCGAACTGAAAATCTCGAGAAAAATCCAATTTGTCGCCATCTAATTTGTCGTGGGGGGGAGAACTCGTGTGATACATCCGAGGATACATCGCTCTAAAGCCCGGTGACTATTCATGTGAATGCACCCCCTTCCCCTGCCGGCAAATCTTTCAAAATTTTGCCTGATGTGAATATTTTTAAATTTTGATGACACTCATCGTGTGCTATATTGTTAGAAAAAATTGACGATTTATAATTTTTTACGCATTTGATGCGCCCTCCATCCCCCCCCCAGGGGGGTACTTTTCTAAATTTCGTAAACACCCGTCATGTGACATATCTTTGGAAAGGCCTTAAACTGCTTATTCATATTTTGCACCTCCGGTGCGCCACCCCCCCTCTCTGCCCCCCAGGGGGCATTTTCTAAATTTGTATATACACCCATCGTGTGGCGTATCGTTTAAAAGAACTGTAACTGCTCATTCCAATTATGCATGTTCGGAGCGCCGCACCCCACTCCCCCCCCCCCAAAGGGGAACTTTTTAAATTTTTGTCCACACCCCTTGTGTTGCATATTTTTAAAAGGTCTGAAACTGCCAATTTCCTATTATGCATGTCTTGTGTGTCTCCCTCCGCTCTGCCCCCCAGGGGGGGGGGCACATTTTTAATTCCTTTACAACACCAGTCGTATGACACATCATTTGAAAGGTCTGCAACTGCTTATTCATATTATGGATGTCTTGTGTGTCATCCCCAACTCTGCCCCCCAAGGAGGCACATTTTTAATTTCTTTACAACACCAGTCGTGTGACACATCAATTGAGAGGTCTGCAACTGCTTATTCATACTGTGCATATCTTGTGTGACATCCCCCACTCTGTCCCCCAGGGGGGCACATTTTTAATTTCTTTACAACACCAGCCGTGTGACACATCATTTGAAAGGTCTGCAACTGCTTATTCATATTATGGATGTCTTGTGTCCCCCCCACTCTACCCCCCAGGGAGGGCACATTTTTAATTTCTTTACAACACCAGCCGTGTGACACATCATTTGAAAGGTCTGCAACTTCTTATTCATATTATGGATGTCTTGTGTCCCCCCACTCTACCCCCCCCCAGGGACGGCACATTTTTAATTTCTTTACAACACCAGTCGTGTGACACATCATTTGAAAGGTCTGCAACTGCTTATTCATATTATGGATGTCTTGTGTCCCCCCCACTCTACCCCCCCAGGGAGGGCACATTTTTAATTTCTTTACAACACCAGTCGTGTGACACATCATTTGAAAGGTCTGCAACTGCTTATTCATATTATGGATGTCTTGTGTGTCACCCCCTACTCTGCCCCCCAGGGGGGGCACATTTTTAATTTCTTTACAACGCCAGCCGTGTGACACATCATTTGAAAGGTCTGCAACTGCTTATTCATATTATGGATGTCTTGTGTGTCACCCCCATCTCTGCTCCCAGGGGGGCACATTTTTAATTTCTTTACAACGCCAGCCGTGTGACACATCAATTGAGAGGTCTGCAACTGCTTATTCATATTATGGGTGTCTTGTGTGTCACCCCCATCTCTGCCCCCAGGGGGGCACATTTTTAATTTCTTTACAACACCAGTCGTGTGACACATCAATTGAGAGGTCTGCAACTGCTTATTCATATTATGGGTGCCTTGTGTGTCACCCCCCCACTCTGCCCCCCAGGGGGACACATTGTTAATTTCTTTACAACGCCAGCCGTGTGACACATCATTTGAAAGGTCTGCAACTGCTAACAAGAATTTGTTTAAAAATTATCATATTTTATTATCCACCGTTACGGATACTAGTGTCATGTATCTCCATCAAACTTGCCACGTATCCCCAAGTGTACGTATCCGTGGTAGGGAACCGGTGGCCTACGAGAATGATATAAAGAGACATTTGTTACCACTTTAGTTTTATCACTTATTTATCGACGCTGAATATTTATCAATTTCTTGTCACTTTTTGCACTCTTTTTTTTCCGGTCAATTTTTCCTAGATTCTAGAAAATATCCCGACAAAAGGTTATCGCGAGGGTTATCGGCTAAAGCCTTGATATAGGTACGGGATTTGTAGACCCCCCCCATACACACACACCTTCCACAGAAGAACAAGGGCGCCTGAATTTTAAAAATATGTTAGTTTATATTATTATGAGTTAAAAAAGTATTATAGCATTTTAAATAAACTAGGGGGCTCTGCTCCCTAGAGCTACGCCGGACAACTCCCGTTCATGTACATCAAACTCTAAAAACATGCTAATTTAATAAACTTTTAAAAGAATCACGGAAGATTGAATTATAATTAAAAAACCAGGGTGATCTTCTTGTAAACGGATTTCCATTCTGTATGATTGGGGAATTTTAAGGTCGAATCATTTTCTATTTAAAAAATTCAATCGGCTGTTTTCGTCTTTGATTGAACAAGACCAGTTAAGCATTCGCAAGCAAGTTAATATAGAATGAATTAAATAAACAGACTCTTTGCGTCCTGGTATTTTTTGAACAACGCTATAAGAAAGCTTTTTAAAATACGACATTTTAAGTATATTGTTTTAAATATGACTCAATCACCCTCAAAGCTTTTTTTTATTATTATTTATTTATTTACTTAAAAATACTTTTAAAAATACTTTGAAAGGAAATGTTATTTGCGTTGTCTTAGAATTCATAATAATTGTTCAATCTTCCTACCCTGAATAGGTCTAATCGACCCAGTCCTATAATGCGTTTCATTCGATTCAAACCAGAAAATTTTTCTTAAATTCAATTAAAAAAATAATACAAAGATTTAAGTTAAATAAGTATTTTAAATGAATTTAAATAAAAATTCTGGTGCGAAATATTTTAATGAAGTTTGAGTAAAATTTCAACGAATGTTAAAAAAAACCATCTCAAACTAAGAAATAAATGTCTCGTGTAAATAAATTTTTAAATTTAGTTTTTTTTTTTTTTTCTTTTCTTTTTTTTTTTTTTTTGCATTATTATTGTTTCGTTATTTTAAATATGATGTAATTTCTCATATTTTCTTCTTTTAAAGCTTCTTCTTATTTCATTTTTTTAAAATACTATTTCTCTTTATAATTCATGTGAAAATGCTTTTGTTGAAAATAAATATTTTTATTTGGAGCGCCTTAAAGTTGACAACAATAGTTTAAAAGGTTCTCTAAACATATTAAATAAATGTGTCGTGTATACATGTTTTTAAATTTAAACTTTTCAGCAAGATTATTATATGGCATATGACGTAAATTCCTTCGTTTAACTCCTAGTAATGCATTTATTAGGTGCGTTCGTAATTATGTAAATACGTAGCACCTATTGTTGTCGCCCAGTCCGTCCGTCTGTCCGTCTGTCCGTCCGTCTGTCCGCATATAACAACGCAAAAACTACGCAACCGAATCGTTTGAAATTTAAAATACATAATTATAACATAATTTTGTCGAGTCATTTCAAATTTTATGAAAATCGGATGGATAGATCAATTACAGGGACATTCCAAAAGATTCCGTTACATTACGGTCAATAGGGAAAAAAGTTTTAAATGCATTTTAATCGTTTGAAATTTAAAACATATGATTATTGCGTAATTTTGTCGAATCATTTCAAATGTTATGAAAATCGGATGCATAGATCAACTACAGGGACAATCAAAAGTATTCCGTTACATTACGGTCAATGGGGAAAAAGTTTCAAATGCATTTTAATGATGTTACACTCATTCGAACATAATAGAATTGGCATGAATCTATAAAATATATACTAGAATATGCATTCTGTACAATCTGTGATGCAAAGAATTTTTATTATTAAATTACAGGGCCACACAAAAGTATTCCACAACATAATGCTATACGGGGAAACATTGTTTGGGGCGTGTTTTAATTACATTCAACTATTTCACATTTTACGAATAAGATATACGTTGCTGAGGTGTAATAAAAATTACTTCCTGCATATTTACAGAAACGTAAAGATTTCGACTACTATACTGTATCCGGAGTACGCTCTACTATATCAGCAAGATTTGAATATTTTAAAAACTTCGTTATCGTACGAACGCACCTCATTTGCTACGTTCACGTGCAATTTCCAACTTGTTATTTTAATATTTTAATTTTCTTCTAAAATTCACGTGTAAATATAGTTTCTATGACGTAAAAAAAATATTTTCTTGCTTTTAATATGTAACGAGACGGAACATATACATAGTCAAATCTTGTAATTTATCGTTTTTCTTTTTTTTTTTTTTTCTTTTCTTTATTCTTTAAGATGGTTGAAATAGAAAAATAGATTTGAAAAATAATTCATGCTTGGAAATAGCTTAAAATTCGTTAGTTTTAGAGTCAGTTAAAAAAAAAAAATTTCATCCTTAAATTAATTTTGTTCCTGTTTTGTCATGTCGCAATCAGGGGCCTCACCAAGGGGGAGGGGAGGGGGAGCCCCCCAAAACCTTTGCACACAGTGTTACAGTTGGCAAATTTACAAATTGAATTGGCAAATTAGTTGAAAACTTTAATTAAAAACTGTAATACACTTTCTATTTCTGATAAATTTGATGAAAGTTACCAATATAATTAGAAATATTATTAAGTTTTTTACAAATAAAAACTACATTACATTTTCTAATTCTGATAACTTGGTAAAATTATAAAACTAGTTGGCAAACGCCCAAGAACTATTTATGTTTGTTTTTCACTGAGTTGGCAAATATTGTATTTTGACTTGGCAATTTAAGGTTCTCTCCCCCACCAATAAAAAGTCTTAGCTAGGGCCCTGCTCCTGCTCACAATCTATATATTTAAAACGCCTGGCTGTTTTTTTAGTCATTTTCATTCCCTATGCTTTCTACTGGTCTGATTTTGATAGTTATTTTTTTTTAATGAAAGCTGTTTATGTGTATATGTGCCCATTCTGGCTAATTTTTAATTTATTTCCATTTTTATATTTTATTTTTAAGTTTAAGAGCTTTTTCGTGACTGTAAAACTATTTCTGTAAAACTATTCTTTATTAATTTTAATTTTTCCTGAAATTCTTTACTTTTTTAATTCTTTATTAAAAATTTAACATACTTTGCCTAAAATTAATTTTTTTAAAGTGAAAGAGAACATGTGATGAAGATAAAATAAACAATAAGGCCTCTAATTATAATTTTTACAATCCAGAAATGAAAAAATATTATAGCATCATTTTGACACCACACCCAGAAAAAAGTTTTGTTGAATCAACAAACATTTGTTTGGTCCAATAAATATTTATTTCAATCCAATAAATAATAATAACAATAATAAATACAATTAAGTACCTAGTGTCTAATATTCTAATTCCCCGTACCTTACAATTTTTTTAAATTCAGGTAATGAAGGGTTTTGAGGTAACTTTTAAGGACCCCTCCCCCCTCCCCCCCCCCCCCTTCTCCTCCATCTCAGTTCCGAGACAGCAAGAACTCTCAAATTTAAAAAAAAATCATCTCAATTCATTGTTTACATTTTAGGATTAACCATGAGTAAATTATCAGACTTATCTGAATATGTATATGTGGTTTGTAAAAAGGTTCGCTTTTTCCCGATGCATCTTTTCCGGTGCCCTTTTTTTCTGATTATCTTACACACTATTTTAACGGTCCCTTTCCTTTGTCGTTTGATACAAAAGCGTACAATGGTGAAATTTGGATAAAATTCTATGTCAAAAAATCCAAACATAAAAATGACCAAAGGTAAAATTAATTTAAAAAATATATGCAGCTAAAATAAAAAGAAGAAGAAAAAATATTTAAAACTATTAAAATGCAAGCAAAAGTTTTTAAAAAGAATGCTTCCATAGGTTTAACATTAGCATTTCAGTGCTACAGTCTTCACGTTATCAGTGCAGCCTTGTAAATATTAGTGTAGTCACAGAAGTAAATATTTCCCCGATAACTAAAACCTATTTAAGCGGTTTTTTTTTTTTTTTTTTTTTTTTTTTTCAGAATTCTCACTTGTATTTTAATATTTATTTTATTTATTATTGTTATCATTATGCAGTTTAAATTTACTGCGGTGATTCAGGTTCTACTCTGCTTTTCAAAAATAAATTTGTTCCCCCCCCCCCCCAAAAAAAATGAAAAAGTACAAAAGCATAAAATTAGATATCCACCTCAGGTATTCCATGAAAAAGAAAAAAAAATTAAAAATAATAAGGTGCAAGCGAGATAATTGTCAATTATGCTCCCGGCTCCCATTGTTTTAAGCCCCACCAGTGGCCGAGAGGTACGGACCTCTCAACTGGTAGACGGCAGGTGCTGGGTTCGAACCCAATCGCGGCTGTCGGCCTAACCGTTCGGAGTTTTCGTGGTTTTCTTCGAACCTTGCGTAAATACGGGTTAGGTTCCCTTAGAAAGACCCCCACGAAGGGCACTCCCCCTGGTCCTATATCCCTAGCGTAGATAATCGGACGACAAAAAATAAACCAAACCCATTGTTTTAATATAAACTTGAAAATGTTTTCGCGTGACTCTTAATTCATATCACTGTCATTTTAACTCTTCAATTGCAATTCTGCAAATACCCTAAAATCTATGAAAATGACATCTATAGATAACAGAATTCGAACTAAAATGAAAAAATTATGTATTTTCAACAAAAAGAATATCAACAATTATACTCGCTAAGATGGAAACCTGTATACAGCGGAATATTTTTCTGTTCCTTTCGATTCTGCTTTCAGTTTTTATGAATCAATATTTAATAAAGCTGATTCAGTATTAAGTATGTTATGAATGCATATTTTAAATTTCAAAATAAGTTGGCTATTAAAAACTTAATAAAATTCTCGTTGTGAATTTTCTTTGCGAAGGAAGAGAGGAGAGGCACCAAAATCTATGTTACCCCCTGGCAAAGAAAAAAAAAAAAAAAAAGGTTATTTTCTGCCCAGAAGCCCAGAATACATGTGGCTCGACGCGTGGGAATAAATCGCGTAATAGATATCATGATTACTGTGCCACCCGTGGTGTCGCCAGAATATACCATCTGACCATTGTCCTTTTCCACCGTCTTTTCCTAAGAATAATATAAACCGAACACCGAATTCTACACAAAAACTTTGTCCCCCGGGGTTTTCGATTATATCAACGTTTTATGAATATAGCCGTTAGTGCTAATGAGTCTGATGAGCATTGGCCTCGGCATTGGAGCACCACCCATGGAGGGAGTTAAGGGGGCTGAAACCTCTCCCAGACAGCGAGACTAGACTAATTACACACGCCTGCAAATTTTAACTTTTTGTCCGTGGTTTTTATGAATTAATGTAAATTGGAATAAATTTGCTATACTTATTTCAAAAATAGTATCTATTTTTATGCATCACGTCAGGATTTTTTACAATTAAGAAATTAAGAATTTGGAATTTTAGAATACACAATTTACATATCATTTATTAATAAATGCGTAAAGCAAATCAGATAAATAAATAAAATCTTATATACATACATAAATGTGTGTGCATGTCTTATAAGGAATTACATTCTTATATATACAGTAAATTTACTTTTATTTATCATCAAAAGAACGCTTGTGTGCTTTAAATTTTGAAGCTGGTTTAGCGTCTCTCTCTCTCTCTCTTCTTCTTTTTTTTATTTTTTGCCGCCTGCAGTAATCTGCTAACATTATGACATTACAGTGTCCTTGATAGCATTTTTCTACGCATTTTATGTTGTGCTGAAATCTCTCACCTTGTGCTTTACTCATTTCCAGATTTTTTTTTTCTATAGAAAATATATTTTTTAATTCTTGCTACAACCTAGTTTAAAAAAAATTTTAAGTTTTTTCAACGATCATTGCACAGTTAGGATCATTGTAATTTCTTAAAAATTTCTGAATAACATCTTTGAAGCTAACCCATGCATCTTTCTCAATTGATTTTATATTTTCCTCAATTTTTTCATCTTTCATTAACCGTCTTTTATCTGGGCTGACGAACACACCTTCTTTGATTTTACTTTCCTGTGAATGTGAAAAAACTTCATTCAAATATCAAAAACAACCCCCTGTTTTATCTAAGGCTTTTACGGATTGTTTTATTAAAATTAATTTATTGTACAGAGAAAGCAAGAGGACTTCTTTAGGATCAATTAAGTTCTGCCAAATCACATTATTATTATTTTTTTTTAATCCTAGAATTTAAATCTTTTCTTGCAGGTTATTCTTTTCTTATTCAGTATAGTATTGATGTATAGCTTGGTTTCTCCACGCGCATAAAAAATAGGGCATTTTGATGTAGCTCACCTTATTGGATTAAAAGCATTGATAAAATTTTAAAATTCCCACAGATTTGCCCTATTTAATAATATTGAGGAGAAAATCGGTAAACGGAAAAAAAGTGACCGGAAAAAAAGTTATCGGAAAAAAAGTGACATAAACTACAAAAGCGAAAAAAAGTGACACGGAAAAAAGTTACCGGAAAAAAAGTGACAAGGAAAAAAGTTACCGGAAAAAAGTGACAAGGAATTGATTTTGGGGATTTATTATTGATTTTGGGGATTCATTCGTTAAGTATGAAAGGGGGATCGGGGGGGGGGACACAAAATTTAGGTAAATGGGTTTTTCATGCTGAATTAACTGTTTTGGTTCAATTTTTGGATATACGTTCATCCTGAAAAGACGCTTGCCTGATTAGTTTTGGGAAGGGACGATTACCCCCCTCCCCATCCGTCCTCAATTAGATGAATGGGTTTTTACGCAGAATTATCCAACGTGTGTCAAATTTGCACATAGGATCTTTTCGATAAGGCTTAAAGTATAAAATTCCTGAAGAGATTCTAGGAGTTTAAGGGTTAAGTATAGAGGAGGAACGGGGGATAACTTTCTTAAATTAAATTAATGGCTTTTTACGCATAATTATCCTATTTGCTTAAAATTTTGGACATAAGTTCATTATGATAAGACGTATCTTAGATTAGTTATGGGTTCTTCTGCTTATTATAAAGGGGGTGAAAGAGCAATTATCTCACCCTGAAACTAGATAAATAGGTTTTTATGCAGAATTATCCCATGTATTTCAATTTTAAATAAGGTTCTTTCTGGTAAGTTGAATTCCTGAATAGTTTTAAGGATTTAATAGCTAAGTATAAAGGGGAGATGAGGGAAACCCCTCTGAAATTAAATAAATGGCTTTTTTTGCAGAATTATCCGATTTGCTTCGAATTTTGGACATGGGTTAATTATGATAAGACGTATTTCTGATTAGTTATGGGGTTCTATTGGTAATTAAAAAGGAGGGCGGGTGATTACTATACCCACCTTAAATTAGATTAAAAAAATTATGGAAACTTATCCGATGTATTTCAAATTTTGGATTTAGGATCTTTCTCATAAAGTGAATTCCTGAAAAGTTTTAAGGGTTTTATGGCTATGTATAGAGGGGGAACAGAGGATAAACCCCCTTAAATTAAATAAATGGCTTTTTACGCAGAATCATCCAATTTGCTTCAAATTTTGGATGTATATTCATTATAAGAAGGAGTATCTCTGATTAATTATGAGGTTCTTTTGCTAATTAAATAGGGAAAGTGGATGATTAATCCTCCACTCTTTAAATAAAATAAATTGTTTTTTTTTTCTTTCACAACTATCCAACGTATTTCAAATTTTGGATATAGGTTCTTCCTGATAAAGTGAATCCCTGAATAGTTTTAAGGGTTTAATGGCTAAGTATAGAGCGATGAACGGGGGATAACCCACAATTAATCAGGGCTTCGCCTTATCATAATGAACGCACAATCAAAATTTGAGTCAAATCAGATAATTCTGTGTAAAAAGCCGTTTATTAATTTAAGGGGGGGGGTATTGTCCGTTCCCCCACTGTTTATTTAGCCATTAAACCTTTAAAATTATTCCGGGATTCACTTTATGAGAAAGAACATATATCCAAAATATGAAATATATTGGATAAGTGAGCATAAAAAACAATTTATCTAATTTAAGGGGGGGGGGGGGGAATAATCATCCGCTAGAATTTTTAATTGGCAAAATAACCCCATATGTAATCAGGGATATGCCTTATCATAATGAATCTATAATCGAAATTTGAGCAAATCCGATAATTCTGCGTAAAAAGTAATTTAATTTAAGGTGGGTTATATTCTATTCCCCTTCTATACTTAGATATTAAATCCTTAAAACTATTCAGAGATCCACCTTATCAGAAATAGGTCCAAAATCTCAAGAAATTATAATTTTTTTACGTATTTGATAAATTTTTGAAAGAATGTTTAAATATATCAAATATATAAAATATTTTAAAACATGAATGGTGATTCATAGACTAAAATCCTTGCTTTGTTCATATTCTTTTTACAGGTTGATTTATAACAATATTTTTATCTAAACGAATTTTCAAATAGCACTAATTAATCATAATCAATTGTGTTTTGATTTTTCAATAGTGAATTAATGTTGCTTTACATAACAAAAAGGAAAAATTGTCAAACATTGAATATTACTTAAATTTGGAAAAAGGAGTTATAAACAAATTTATTTAATACTTATTCGTTTAAAATTTTCAATGGTTTAATTTGACAGTAAAGATGAAATATATATAAGTTAAACATAATATAAAGTAAGGTGAAATATCTAAATAATTTTGACGGAAACCTACATTGAATCGCTTTTTACTGTTATATTTCATTTCATCGAATATATTTTTTTAATTTATGAATTTATAAAAGTCGAAAGTATCCTAATGAAACCTATACCGTGATGAAATTCTCGGTTTCATTGCTGTAATAATAATAATAATAAAGTAAAATCTTCAAAGTTTTCTAGTGTACTTTACTGCAAAAACATTCTCTCAATTCTGGAAGCAGCATTTCCCTACATAGAAAAAATTGCGTATCTTTATCTCTTTACTGAGTCATAAATTTTGTCAACAGACAGCCGATGAGGCATCTTGGATTTCACGCATTTCACGGCTATTAGCGGTAAACACCTCTTTGAAATCTTGTACTAAAAGGGCGGGGGGGGGGGGGTAGGAATGTACTGCTTTCTGAGCGGAAAACGCTATTCTTTCCAGAAGTGACCAGCAGCCTTTTCGATAACAGACATGCTAACAGAGGTTCATTATCGCTATTAATATTTTTAAACATATTTCCTGACATACACATTTTGAGTTTAATTAGTAAGTCCCATTCAGGCCCGATTCAAAGTATGTAGGGGAATAAAATGTAAACCCAACACGGCCCAGCACGAATCTGTTGGAAAAGGTATGTATGAAGTGTGTAGGATGGGAGGAGGATTAAATACCTATTTATTGAAATTACTAGCCGCCTCTACATACCAGTTTGGGCTCACTTAAATTTATGCCAAGCTTTGCAACATTTTACATTTATTTTATTTTATTTATTTATTTATTTATTTATTTATTTATTATTATTATTATTATTATTATTATTTTATTTATTTATTTATTTATTTATTTATTTATTTTTTTTTTTTTTGCCAGTTTAAGTATTTATATTATTTTTTATCACTAACAATCATAACATTTTTTGGAATTCAATTTTCTTTCTATTATAGAAACTATTGCGATTTATTAATGATTTACCATTTTAAATATCGTTTAAACATTTTTTTTTTTTTCGTTTCTAGAAATTTAAAGTTTAATTTATATCTCTGTAATTTTTATTTTATTTTATTTTAGTTTTTTTTTTTTTTTTTTTTTTTTTTTGATTTTTAAATGAATTGATATTTTGGATTTTATGTAAATAATTTATTCCAACATTTATATTTTAATTAAAATAAATAACTTCTTTTTATAATTATTTTAAGATCAAATTTATTGGTACTACAATCTATGTAAGAATTTAATAAATATAAATTAACAATTTGGATTTATTAATTAAAGGATAACTTGTTTTGAAGTAAATATAAAACGAAACCCTTTGTATGATATGCGATCACAATTACCCACTTGTTTTAAATTAGTAAGCTTCTTATCATAACCATTTCATAAATCGATACAAATTACATTTATCATTTAGGACAATTTTGTGACTTTATTAACTATTTTTGCGACTTTTTAAAATTAATTTTGTAATTTCCGCTATTATTTTCTCGTACACCCAGCACATTACATACTCCTTAGGATAATGGATTTTGGCGCCTCCCCCACCCCCCACATATATACACTCTTTATATCAAACACACCTAACAAAATTTTAATTTGGCGCCGCCTTCGGCTTTTGTTCTGGTGGCGCCCGGGGCACGTGCCCCCTCTGCCCCCCTCTAGTTTCGGCCTTGGGATACGAGTACGGCAGATTGGGAACCGACGCTCTATACATACACGTTGTATACAATAAAACTTGTAAGAAGTGAACTTAATGAAATAAATACTCTACAATTTTACAGGCTAAGACAAAAAACCTGGCAAAAACAAAAAAACTTTCAATCTTTTTAATTTTGCTTTAATAGAAGGTACTTTATAAGCTTAATTAAGTGAAAAGGCCCGATGGCTAATGCTAATGCTATGGAAAAAAATTAAATATTTTTAAATGATTCTTTTTGCATTGGATAGGTAAGATCAATCTGTACATAGATCGTTTTTTTAATTTTTTCGATTTTGTATACAGATATTTCTAATGAGGAAACTTTCATTTTCGGAGCCGGTTTCGAAAGTGAAAGTAATCTCATGAAAAAAATCTGCAGTCAATATCTAAAAAGCAAAAAACGATCTTTGTACAGATTGATGTCAGCTATCCAATGCAAAAATAATCATTTAAAACTACTGAAATTATACTACTAAACGAGATATATTTATAAAGTTCTTCCATAGGATTAGCATTATCGAATTGGTCTTTTCTCGTAGCTCAAATAGCCCCTTAACTTCAAACTTCATTGGCTGCATTTGTATGCGTAGTTCCGATTGCCATATGTTGTATACAATAAACCTTGTGAAAAATTAACCTATCTATAACGGAATCTTGCCTTTAAATGTGAAATTTCTATTGTCTTAATGAAATAAATACCATACAATTATGCAAGCTAAGATGGAAATATGACAAAAACAAAAAACTTTCAATCTTTTTAATTTTATGTTGACAGATTTGATTGTACTTTTAGGAGACCATTTCAAACAAAAGAAAAAACCCATTTGAATAAATGGAATATTGGAATAAATTTTTAAAGATATCTCGTTTGAATTTCAATATTTTTAAACGATTCCCTTTTCATTGGAAAATATAGATCGATCTGTACAAAAACTATTTCTTACATTTTCAATTTTGTTTTCAGATATTTTTAATGAGGACACTTTCATTTTCGGAACAGGTTTCAAAAGTGAAAGCATTCTCATGAAAAATATCTAGAGGCAAAAACGAAAAAGCTAAAAACGGTCTTTGTACAGATTGACCTTAGCTATCCAATTAAAGGGAAAAAACTAAAATAATAACAATAAAAACAAGTTAATTTTATAAATTTCTTCCATAGGATTAGCATTAGCGTATTGATCTTTTCACATGACTAAAGTACGTAACCCCTTAAATTCGAACTCCATTAGCTGTATGCATTTGTATGCGTGATTCAGATTGATATACGTTGTATACAGTGAAAAATTAACCTCTGTGAAAAATTGACCTGTTTATAACGGAATTTTACGTTAAATGGAAAATTTCTATAGTCAATGAATTAAACACCATACAATTATGAAAGCTAAGAAGAAAACCTGACGAAAACGAGCATTTTTCAATCTTTTTGTTTTTGCTTTAAAATGTTTGACTCTACTTTATAGTCTTAGGAGGCTTATTCAGTCAAGCGAAAAGAATTGGTAGCTAATGCAAATCCTATCGAAGACATTTTTAAAGATATATCGTTTGAATTTTAATCTTTTTAAATGATTCTTTTTGAGTGGATAAGTAATATTGATCTGTACAAAGACCGTTTCTTACATTTTCAATTTTGTTTTCAGATATTTTTAACGAGGATACTTTCATTTTCGGAACTATTTTCGAAAATAAAAGCATTTTCATGAAAAAAAAAAAAAAAAAAAAAAAAAAAAAAAAAAAAAAAAAAACCTGCAGTCAATATAGAAAAACTGAAATACTTTATACAGATTGACCCAATGCAAAAATAATCATTTAAAAATACTGAAATTCAAACGAGATATCTTTATAAATTTCTTCCTAAGGATTAGTATTAGCGAATTGGTCTTTTCGCATGAATGAAATACCCCCTTAAGGGTATATTCCGATCCAAACTGCCTTTTTTCAGATTTATTTTTAGATTCGTTTTTGCTCTCAAATGCACTAAACTTTCAAATTCTCTTATTTAGAAACTATGCAAGGTGCCGTGATTATCAATTCCTTGATAAATGCAGAAAATGTTGCAAAAAATGCTGTCAAAAACGGCGTTTTGGACCAAATTTTCCGAAGCGGGAGGTCTGCGAACGAAAAAAAGAGTCACGCTGAGAAAATAATTGCTTATAAATCAAATTCTAATTAAATCAGCGAAAAATTACATCACACGGTACCTTGTACGTCAATTCAAAAATCCCCTCAGCAAGTTTCATGCTTCTACTTTTACAAATGTGTCCAAAATTGTATCTGAAAATTTCGAGCTGTTGAAGATGGAAAATCATTTTTTCGAATGCACCCTTAACTTCAAACTTCATTGGCTATACTTGTATACATGATTCAGGTTGATATATATTGTATACAGTGAGCCCTGTGAAAAATGTACATGTCTATAACTGAATCTTGCCCTAAATTATTTATTATTATTATTATTTTTTATGAAATAAATACCACACAGTTATGCAAGATAAGACAAAAACCTGACAAAACGAAAATTTTTCGATATTTTTTATTTTTCTTTGACAGGTTTAACAGTGCTTCATAAGCTTAGAAATGTACTTCGTCAAGTGAAAAGACCCGGTTGCTAATGCTAATCCTATGGAAGAAAATTTTTAAAGATATATCGTTTGAATTTCAATATTTTTAAATGAATATTTTTGTATTGGAGAGATAAGTTCGATCTGTACAAAACCCGTTTCTACCTTTTCGATTTTCTTTACAAATATTTTTAATGAGGACACTTTCATTTTCGGAACCAGTTCCGAAAGTGAAAGCATTCTCATGAAAAAGTCTGCAATCAAAATCGAAAAAGTAAAAAACAGTTTTTGTGCAGATTGACCTCAACTACACAATAGGAATGAACATGAGATATTTTTATAAATTTTTTCCATAGGATTAGCATTAGCGAATGGGTCTTTTCGGATAACTGAAGTAGCCCTTTGATTTCAAACTTCATTGACTGTATTTGTATACATGGTTTAGATTAATTTACGTTGTATACTGTAAACCTTGTAAAAAACTAACCTGTCTATTAAGTGTCCTTAAGTGGAAATTTTTATAGTGTTAACGAAATACATAAGACCCGTAGCTAAGGGGGCGCTATGGGTGGCTCAGCCCCCCCTAAAATATTTTGAGCCTCCCCCCCCTGGAAACGATTCCAAGGTCACTCAATAAATTTCTGTTCCGAAAATTTAAATGAAATTTTGTTCCAAATTTAATTTATTTTTGAGACCCTTTCACAGTTTTGCAGAAATACTAAATTGTACCTAAAATAAGTGTTTAAACATCCCCTCATCTTATTTGTAAACATGAAACCAACATGATGTTTAATTTTGCTCAAAGTTATACACTCAAAAATTTCACCGCCGTCTTGTACTTTTCTAAGCATATAATAAAATTATTACTACAGTTTAATAAGAAACATAGTATCTACAGTGTAAATATGCACTAATTTATCTTTCTGCGTCAGAGAGAGAGAAAAAAAATTATGACCCCCCCCCCCCCTATTACCTACTATTCACTACTAGCTACGGCTATTATGCAAGCTATGACGAAAACTTGGCAAAAATGAAATTTTTATATATCTTTGCGGTTTTAATTTAACAGACTTGAGTGTATTCGTATGCATGATTGAGTAAACCATTAAAATTCTCCGTTTATGAAATTTTACACTTGCTAGTTAGAATAAAATCAGTGAAAATTGAATTAATAGAGATCGGGAAAAATTCCATTTTAAACAAGTTTCTGTTTTAATAAGAATATTCCTATAATTATCCTTTCATCATCAGGATCGGAATCATGAAATATTTCTGTTTAACAAGTTGAGTGTCACGGTGACTGACACTGGATTTTTTCCATTTAGGCCGCGTCAATCACCGGTGACTGACAATGTAAAACATGATATTATATACATTTTTAATACATTTTTCAGTAATTGCATAAAACAATATAAATATTTTGGTTTCATATCATATTGTAGACAGTCAGTCACCTGTGGCTGACATGGCACTCGACGTGTTAAATCAGAAATTAATTTTCACAAGCGGACCGCTGCAAAGAAGGAATCGTAAAAGACTGGATAAAAACTCCTTTTTATACAGATGCTGATACTACAAATGTTTATTTCTTATTTTGGACAACTCTAAAAAGTTAACATGTAAAAAAAGTTGCTTGGAAGATAGTAAAATCGATTAAAACTCTTATATGATAACCTTTAGCAATTAAATCACATGTAATCAAGTATAATCAGCTGTAATCTTAGTGTAATCAAGTATAATCAGCTATAATCTTGGTATAATCAGTATAATCTGCTGTAATCTTAGTGTAATCAAGTATAATCACATGTGATTACAGTAATCAGCTGTAATCAGCCGTAATCAAGGTGATTTCGTAATCTCGTACAGAATTTCTCTCATTGAGAGACCCCTCGTACAAACCTCAAAAAAGCATTGTTCACTCAACTCATATCAGCTGATCGGTCTGTAGCGAGGTCTGTAGACTGTTAAAGCCCTAAAGTAGACGCTTGCGCAGTAAAGACTTGCCTTTGATTGGTTGGCATAAGGATTTATCTGTAACCAGTGAAAACGCTCTTAGGTTAGGTTTTGGGTATGCTAAGGTTTTTTAGCACCAAAACGCACCTTTAAAGAACGGGCAGGTGTTTCTCGCTTATCCCAATGACCTATAATACCTACGTAGACACCAAAATGGCAACCTTTTCGTAGGCCGACATGTCTGCCTTCCGTCACGTGACGGAGGGCAGATTTAGCACGCCAAACCGGTTTTTCTCCCGCCGAAACTCATATTGCTCTGTTTGTCTTGAATTGGACCGCACTTCTTCTTTTCTCTTTGTGAAATCTGAAAGTTGCCAATAAAGTGATCACCGCCAAAAAACAGCATCTTTTCGCCAAAGATGTTGGATTCGAAACCATGCAGAGATAACAATGGTATTTGGAGTCTACGTATATGAGAAAGTCAATGGCTTATCCACAGTAATTCGTCCACAGCGAGGTCTACAGTGACGTCAGCTGCCCTTTCCTGCCCTCCCCTCCCCTCAACTGCACTATACCCAAGAGCACGCGCATGTGACGTCACGCTTCAGCTGCTCGCTTGTTTGGGTGGCAAAAACGATTCCTTTTCCACTGTAATTACCACAGACTTCTCGTACAAATATCTTTACTTTGAGATATTAACAAACTTTATTAGAGTTATTAATGCACTTTTTTGTAGTGTGCTGTAGCAAAACACACGAGGGGGCAGAATTATTATTTTTTGGGTGGGGCGGGGAGAAAGGAGATATTTATAGTTATTAGATATCAACGAATACGTTTTTCATTGAAATTTTGAATATTATATGCAGGATATGAGAAGAAAGGGAAACGGAAATTTCAGTAATGGGGATTATTTATATTTCTAATTATTTCTCTATTGTCGTTATAGAACAGCAAACAAAAAAATATTATTATTAATATTATTAACCCTCTAAGCGTTTCTCCCGTAATATTCCGTACACTAAGCTCCAGGTTTCACTGCAATATAAGAAATGTTTAAGATATTATAATTCTATAAATTTAATGAATTTTCAAAGCATTGAAGAACGATTAGGACTCTCAAGGATTACATTTATATTCCCAAATAAGATTTTTTTATGTAATATTGAAAGAATCATATTTTATTAGCATTTAAAACAAAATTCAGAGAAAACAACATTACAATTTTACCCATTTGCAAGACGCTTGGAGGGTTAATATTAGTATTTTTTTTTTACATAGAATTAAAAATAACTTAAAGATTTTAACTTTAAAACCTAAGAAATCACAATTTATGCTTCTCACTCTTTCCTACTAGCATTCAAATATATTTGTATCAAAAGGGGGGGGGGAGCGTAAATGATTGTAGGTTAACGATAATTAAGATTATTTTTCATGTATTCATGACACACAGGTCTGGCATTTTTTTGAATAAATATTTTTAAAAATAAATAATTTTTTAAATCAATATTTTTAAATAACTATTTTTAAATATTTGACAATCAGCAAACTGGGCGGGGGGGGGGGGGGGGGAGGGCAAAGAGAAGACTGGATGAGAATTTCAGAAACAGAGTATAAGTTATATGATTAATTATTTTTGCGACTACGGAACAATAAATTGAAAAGATTTTTTATGTAAAATAAAGATTTAAAAAAAAAAAAACTCCTTTGTATTCCGGAAGGGGGGGGGCTACATGGAGAAGCGTAAGTTCGGAATGTTAGGAAGTGATTTAATCATTATTTATTTATTCTTATTAGTGAGCAACAAATATATCAGTTTTCTTTTCAAATGAAGAATTTCAAAGTTTTAAAATTCATTCTGCTGGAGGGGGGGGGGGGGGGGGCAGAGTGAAGAAATTTTTTCGGAATAAAAGAGATGATAAAAAATCGATATATTTGTATTGATATATTTGATTATTTTTTGTCTCTGGAGAGAGAAAAACATAGTAGAATTTTTTTTTTATAGAAAAAAAAAAAAAAAAAACTTATTTGCATGATGGGAATGGAAGGGGATGGGGGCTAAGAATGGAAGCATACATATTTCGGATAAGCTGGAGATAATCTAAATTATTATTTATTTATTGTGATAAGTCAGAAATAAATGCGACAAATTTTATTTAAAAAAAATAAAGAGTTTTAAAAATATGAAACTGTATATGATCAGAGGAGGGGGGGGGGGCAAAGGGCGGAAAGTGTAATTTTTGACGGAAGAAACCTAATTTGCTTTATTCATTATTGATTTATTAACAGTAGAAAGCGGTAAACGGAACAGAATTTTTAAACTATATAGATCAACAATAAATGTTTATTTTTTTTATATATCGGGGGGAGGGGCAGAGGGTGAATGAAACATTAGAAAAAAGTTAAGCCTAGCCAGACAGGACTATATTTTTCCAAAAAATAATCATGATTGGACGAAAAAGTCATGATATCGGGAAGATTGTTATGGATTTAAACGACGACAAACAAGGAACGGCGAAGTTCCTGCCACCCAAACAGCGAAAATGACAGTTTACTTGCAACCGTGCCCGTGCTCTATACCAAAGGCTGTTCCTGAACGCACAGACCCAACCCATGGAGGAAGAATATACTGGAGGTGAACTATAATGATTTGGGTGATGCCAAAAATGTAACCCTACATTAAGTCACATTAAGTCCAAACAAAACCACGTGCTTTGATTCGCCTATGAATTCAAACCGGTTAAAACCCGTATTTGATTGCTCTTGTTTTTTATCGTCGAATTTTTTATTAGACAGCGCTTCACAGGTAAAAATTTCTTTGATAATTTAATTATATGTGTTTTAAATATCAAAATAGAAAATCTTTTAACATTTTTCTTGAAAAGATAACATTATTTTCCTAATATCTGAAAATCGTTTGCAATCAGAAATCTGTATTTTAGATTAATATTTAATACTTATGTTTTCATACATGATTTTAAAAGAATGTTTTCATTATTATATTTTAAATATTATTTAAATGCAATTATTAATATGTAACCAAACAAATTTCTTTTTATATATTCATCTTGATTTTTTTTTTTTTTTTTATCCCTGAATTATTTATTTAGAATAAATCTATTTGTAATATCGAAACCCTGTATTTATGCTTCATTTTTCGCATTTAAATGCGATTAATCTTAAAATATGTGTAATTTATTTTCTAATAATTTTAAAAACATGATAAGAATCGAAATTTTTATTGCGAGAAAATCAGCTCATTTATTTCACAGCTCTCAAATTTTATCATGCTTTATATCTGTTGTTTTTAGGTGCTTTCGTAATTATGTAAATACGTAGTACCTATAGTTGTCGTTCAGTCCATCCGTCTGTCTGTCCATTCGCATATAACAACGCAAAAACTACCCAACCGAATCGTTTGAAGTTTAAAATACATAATTGATACATAATTTTGTCAAGTTTTTTCAAATTTAAGATAGATCAATTATGCATAGATGAATTACAGGGACAATCAAAAGTATCCCGTTACATTACGGTCAAGGGGGGGGGGGGGAGTTTCAAATGCATTTTAATCATTTGAAGTTTAAAACAAATAATTATTACATAATTTTGTCGTGTCATTTTAAATTTTATAGAAATTGGATGCATAAATCAATTACAGGAACAATAAAAAATATTCCATGACATTACGTTCAATGGTTAAAAAAGTTTCAAATGCATTTTAATGGTGTTAAACTAATTCAAACATAATAAAACTGACATGAACCTACGAAGTATATATATACTAAAATATACATTCTGTACAATCTGTGATGCAAAGAATATTTGTTTTTAAATTACAGGAGCACACAAAAGTATTCCATTACATAAAGCTATACGGAGAAAAATTGTTTGTGGGGCGTGTTTTAATTACATTAAACTATTTAGCATTTTATGAATATGATATACGTTGCTGAGGTGTAATAAAAATTACTTCCTGTATATTTACAGGAACACAAAGATTTCTACTACTATAATGTAACCGAAGTTACTGTCTACTATATCAGCAAGATCTGAATATTTTAAAAACTTCGTTATCGTACGAACGCACCTCATTTGTTACGCTTCACGTGTAATGTCCAACTTGTTTATTAATTGTTTCGCAAAATTTTTTATTGATAATGCTGTTATTTTGAAGAAGTAAAATTTTTATATTTGTCAAAAATTGTTCTTATTAATGTAAGGCATGACTATATGCTAACAATATTTGTTTTAAAACATGTTTTGGAATTTTTTAATAACGTTGTAAGTATTAAAATTAGCTCTGTTTCAGGCGGAATACTGTTTATGTGTCGGATTCGAATTCAAATATTAGCGGTTCAAATCGATAAAAAACATTTATGTAGGATTCCGATTTGAATAGAATTTTCGTGTTCAGGTAAAATACAACCCGACCCATTCAAGGATTTAGTCTCGCTGCAAATTTAACATACATTTTTATTTGTGCAGCTTTAAGCGTTGAGCAAATAAGCAAAATTATAATATAATTTTTTTTTATAATGTTGCAATATTATAATTTTTCAACATTACAATTTAAGCAACATTATATCATTTTAAACACTCTTACTTTCCTTTGCGTGAAATTTTATATCATCACGAAAAATATTGAAAAAGCCCGGTTTTAAACTATATTGAGCTACACTCTTCACATTTTGAATATGCCTATACAGGGTGTTTCAAAGTTATGCATCAGAAATGTAAAGGCAATTAGCGGGAACATTAATGAGCGGATTTGTAAAGGAATGTGGGTGAGGAGAATCAGTGAATAATTTATGTCTATTTCACAATAATTTAGTAACATGGCCGCTAAAAGCTCCCAACTATGTGTCATTATCCCCATAAACAGAATTCTTTTGTGTGGCTCTTTAAATAAATAATAAATGTTTAGCAAACCCCATATTCTACAAAATGCTTGTTATACTGCCGTTTATAAATGCATATCAATTTCTTTATGTTTTAAATGGTCTAACGTCATTGAAATGAAGCGATTTTTCCCATTGACCATAATGTAACAGAATACTTTAGACTGTCTATGCAAATGAACTATAAATTTTACACATTTGCTTTTCAATAGCGATCACGGTGTAGTGCACGTCAATAACATATAAAAAATGCTACGAGCATCAGAGTTTATTTACAAGAGTTAGAACTCGGCCACACAAACCGGAGTCAGGCACGTAGCCAGGGAGGGGGCTAAGGGGGCTGAAGCCCCTCCCGAAACTTTGAAAATACAAAATTATCTGTATGATAAAAAAATAAGTTTTGTTTGTTTTTATTTTCCATTACATTAAAATCAATTCCATTTTTAGCTGTAAAATATTTATTTATTGAATTACTGTTACAGTAATCCTTTATTATATCGGTTATTTGGATATATTATTTTTTAATAGGTATGTACCATTAAAAATATAAATTCTTTTTAAAAAGTAATTTATACTGTCTTTATGCGCAGTAAAATTCGGTCAAGTGTAATTTCTTATCATTAATTTGACTAAGAAAATTAAGTATAAAATGTATATAGCATGAGAAAGATCACGAAAAATTAGGAAGATTATTTTCTACATGTTTCAGTCATTGGAAAAAGGCTAAAGGTTTTTCTTAAAACATATACAATTAGATTATCACAAATCTTATGTTATTTTAACAAACAAACTTCAGATTTTTTCAGGAAATAGAAATAGAATTATTTCATTGTTGAGTTTTCAGAGAGCTCCAGGAAAAGAAGAAATTAAAGAAGATCTTGAACTAGTACTTGAAACAATCTTATTTTGTGCAGAATAAAATAGCCACTGACCACGATGACGATCCTCTAACTTTAGAGAAATTGGTATAAAAAAAACTAGTTAAGAGTTCTTTGAAGTTTTGAGCAAAATCTGGAGCGAATGAATTGAAACGAGACATTATAAATACCCTTAGAAATGCTATTTATTTCACCCCAAAAACTCAGAATGAAATCAAATATTATGGGATACCGTTACCGAAGTATTAATTATCAAAATATATATTGCGATCTGTTTTAGCTTAATTGCTGTTGAAACTATGGACATTTCAAGCGCAGTACAGCTTGCCATTTGTGTTAGATATGTGAACTATTAAAAAATTCACAAAACCCAATAATTTGGAAATTTGTTTCACGTGTTATTCCAATAAATGTTTTAAAAATTCAACATTGTGATGAACTATGCCTTGGCATGTATAAATGTGTCACATAGGCGTATGACAAAGTAGCCAATAAGTTTGGTCATGTTAGCGGGGTTCATTCTAGAATTCTTCAGAATATCTAAAAATTAGATATGTCCTCTGTGAAAGCCGTTGATTAAATCTTGCCTTGTCCAACAACATACTGATTCCCTTCATTTGAAAGTATCATGCATGGACTTGTTAAAGCAGCGACAAAAATTTTTAAAAATCACCTAAAGGCAAATTTAACGCTTCAAGAAGCAATTGCATCATAGATCCTAGTAAACAAAAGAATATAACTTTTCCGCATTTGTGATACAAATTTTATCGAGAGGCATAAAAGCATATTGACTTTTGTTGAGCTACTTAAATACATTTGTATTAGCTCAGAAAATATTTCGAAAAACACATGGAAGATTTCTTCAACAGCTGGAGTTTTTTTGGCAGTCAGGGAGAAGAATAATTTTCTCATAAGCTTCCCATGCTAAAGATGCCTAATTGTTTTACATAAATATGCAGAAAAATGAAGTAGAAATCCTTTGTGAGATTTTATTGCACATCAAAACTTTGGGAAGACATCTTCCAAACTGAAATAAAGTTCCCAAGACTGACATTTAGACAGGCAAGAGGTACAAACCCTAAAATTACATTCATTGACAAGTATTGCAATATCACGGTCTTATTTCCCAATGTAGAAAGTCTTATTCAAAATTTAAATTATCGATTCATTTCAAATGAAGACATTCTAAGAGATTCCCAGTTACATTTTTCAGGATGTACTTCACTGGCAAAAGCAAGCAAATTAGAGAATCCGATGCAATATTTTCAGGATAAAGTGTCAATGTAGCAAGCGAAAGCTGAATATGAATTAGGGTGCAAACAAATTGCTAATGTTGACACCAACACAGTGGTTTTAAAAGTTTTAGTACTGGAATGTGACGTATTACGATAAAATAAAACACTTGTTGACAGTTTTGGTTAAAAGCCGAGTAACAAAAGTCAGTGCTGAAATATATTTTTTGGCAAAGAAAATAATTAAATCTGACTCGAAGCGTTATGGTCGATGACAGACTGAGTAGTTTTTCCATGATTTCCATTCTTTGGGAAATTGCAGAAACTCTTGATAAGTCAATCAGCATCATGGCTAAGAAGAAATTATGATGATTGCTTCTGTTGCACTAGTAAACAGTGTTGATTTTAGGGGGTCGCCCGGGGGAGGGGGACATTCCCCCTCCCCCGGAGAAATGAGATGTCCCATCCTGGAAAATTTGTGATTTTGTGTTTTCAATCGTCAGAAAGTACAATTCTCCCCCTCTCCCCGGAATGCTATAAAGTCCCCCCCCGGAGTCCCAAAAATCCCTTCCAGAGATAAATGCCTGAATTCAACAGTGCTAGTAAATTTATTTTATCACGAATGTCATTCATAATTATTATACTCAGAGAATGTGAAATACAAACATAATTTTTATGATTGTATATGGCTATAGCAATTAATTTTTTTTTTCAAAAAAATAATGCATGTAATTTATTTCATTTATGGATCAACAGTTTCAAGACCTCGCACTCATAATGTCAGATTCTCGCACGTTAACATTAATCATGTGTTTTAAATCAATACATATTACTTGTTTGCATTTCAATATTTTACAACGTTTTTCTTCATAGGATAGGGGAAAAAGGAGCAAATTTGAACAATTTTTAAAAAAATCAGTACATTTCTTATTTGAATTATATTTTTTGAGTTTTAAGTATTACATAATAAAAGCAGTGTATTTCTTCATCATATGAAACAGAAATTAAAAGTTTTCCATAAAAATAAAAAAAATTGTGAGGATTTAAAAAGCTTAAATATTTCTGTTCAAACCTGTCCCATGTAGGGGTATTTTTGAACAAGTAAGGGGCACCTTTGAATAAATGAGTAAAATATGAAAATATTGTGAGTTTTCATAAAACGCTGCATATGTTTCAGAAATATAAAGTAATACGGATAAAATTTAATAACTATATTTTATTGAGACTAATAATTTTTCTATTATTAACTAAACTTAAATCCATCAAAATTGATGTCAAAAATCATTGTTGAAACAACACAGAATGTCTCTCCAGTTATGTTTGTTTGAGAAAACTTTTTAAAAATATCCTTGTAATGCACCAATATGATATCTGATACTTCTGGAAAATTAAAATTCTTCAGTCACACTTTTTATGAAAAAACTTGACTTAAATTATGTTTTATCTAGTACGAAAGTACTAGTAATTCTGTATTTTGGGAAAGATTAAATGAAAGAATATAGGCTTTGTTAGACAAACCTACTAAACCATGAATCATTATTGTGTATCCGGGTTTTGAAATTATCAAATAAATGAATGCAATCATCAATTTAGGTTTGAAACATCAAATCACTGATACATCCAGAGATTGTAATACATGTTTGCAGTAAAGAAGGATTGTTAACAGTATAAGTTCATGTTCTTTGATATTTTTAATTAACCTCTTTTCAGATAGAAAAAATTCCAAAATCAACAACTCTTTACTTCATAGTTTTTAGATGTTCAATGGTGCCCCATCACATGGAGTTCAACATTACAACAGTTTACTCAATTCGGCTGATGAATTTGAATAAAACAAAACTTATAAACTAAAGATTATATCTTTATTTAATTGTTGAACAATAAATCAAAATTTTAGGGATACATAATTTTGAACAAAAATCTTACAACGTTATTTTTTTAAGTTTAGATTCAAGAGGAAGAAAAATCTTGCTTAGACAGCATTGTGCATACAAAATGGATGAGCTTTGTATACTTATTGCACAGAAGCAATTGTAATGTATTCCATAGACATTTTTAGAAAATAATTTATTTGAAGGAAAATATTTAGTGTTCAGAGGTGCCCCCAGTTCAAATGTGCCCCCTTTCCCCAACTTGAGGCTCATCTCAAACATTGTTACTTTGTGCTTTTTAAGTTTCACAGAAAATTTTTCATAAAAACTCTCCGGTTCCCGAATCGGTTTGGAAACTGGAAACGCTCTTAAAAGTTAAAAATTGCAACAGAAATTGAAAAAATTAAATATGAAATAACAATACTTGACATAGTTAACAAGTATCCTATGTAGAAACACACATTAGGATAAGCCTAGATTATTTTTAAAGTTTTTACTGAATATTATTAGAATTACTTTTGTAAGAATAGAAAAAAATTCGAAATTGAGCCCCTCCCGAAAGAAAATCCTGGCTACGGGCCTGACCGGAGTCATAAACATTTTTCATCTACTTTATAAAGTATTAACCAGTAAAAAAAAAAATCCTGCGATAAGCATACATTATAAAACGCTATCCAAATGACCTTAATTCTTTAACAAAACTTCGTTATTCAGGGAAATAGGTGTTACTGCCCATAGACCCCTTGCATTGACGTCACAACAGCGGCTGTTCCTCTTATCTGGTGCACATGACGCCATAATCTGGAGCCCAAACAAACCATCATAACTCCCCGTTTGCCGTTTAAAGCAACTATGGTCTTTCTGTTTAATTTTGATTTTTCTTATTCTTGCATTATTTTTCTAAATATTTAAAAAATGAAGCGCAAATTACTATTTTTATAAATGTGAAAACACCACATTTGCCTTATGTTTGGGCGCCAGATGAAGCATGTGACGTCACGTGCAAGGGGTCTATAACCAAATATGTATTCCAATACTTTTAAACAGCTCTGTATTTGATTTGTCGGTTGATATATATACTATATCATGGAGAGATTTAGTTTAGCAAAAAAATGCCTAGCTGGATGAAATTTTTCTTTTGGCAGTTTATACGAATAGATGTAAAACATGCTTCAATTCTTTTGTTCAGCCCTGCAGTTTACCTAGTACCTTTATTACACGAAAGTATTTTGCTAAAATTAATTATATAAAAAAATAAATAAAAAATGTTAATCAAACAACAATACTCTTTAAACTATTTAAATCATATTTCCAGAAATTATCATCCTTAAACAAACCTGTATCCAGTTCTTTGCGTGACCATGTATATCATTTAATCTATATTCTACAAACATTTCACGATAAACTAAATGCGATTCGACGTAAAAATGCAAAACTTTTTTAAAAACAAACCTTTAAGTAAATTACACTCACATTCAGTAACCTTTCCGAGTTCTTTTGAGTAACCCTGTATTATCTTAATTGTGTAACAATTATAGCATTTATGCACACCATATAATGTGAATACATTTAGTGACACTTAAAAGCGTATATCATAATTAAAAATGCATTTCATCCATGGAACAGTTACCATGCGTAACACACAGTACTTCGAATAGAATATGCTTTTTGAAGTCTTTTGTGTGTCCCTATAAATCCTATGCACTTTGTATTATGCGTGAAATAACTCATATTAAGTCTCAGCGACGTATATCAATTTGATTACACATGATACCGTTTACCATCGTTAAAATATGTCGCAAACAATTTCCTCCTTTATTATCATGTATTAGAATTATTTTGTGTGGCCCTGTAAATGAATAACTATTCTTTTAGCTGCATATTTTAGTGTGCTTTTCGTAGATGCAAAAAATGTGAATACGTTTGTCCGGCCGCAGCATCTTTAAAATTAATTTGAAAAGATTTTTCCCCATTGGCCCTAATATAATCGAAAACTTTTGACTGTCCCTGTAAATAAACTAATCGTGGTAGAAACTTCATTTTTAATAGGGTTTGTGCTTGTGTAAACTTCAATAACATGGTAAAATTTCTTTGCATTCCGAGTATATTTACGAGAGTTAGAGCGCGGACAGACGGACAGACAAACCGAATGCATAAACATTTTTCAATTTTGTTGAAAAGTGTTAATAAAAATTACTGTAAAAAGAAAACTTTTAATAATACAATTTTTAGTTCGTATCAAACGTTTTCAATTTCTTATTAAATTTTAATTTGAAATTTAATAATAATAATGACATTTAATAATAATAATTTCCCAATTTCAATTATTTTAAAAGTAAACATTTCTTTTAATAAATAATAATAGAACAAAGACCATTTTAAAAAATTCCTATTTATTCTTAAAAAATGCTCCAGCTGTAATTCATTTCTTTCAATTCGACTTATTAATACAAAATCCCTTCCTTTTTTGGAAGCTTTCCAATTTTCCACGTGCTTTTGTTTGGTACACTAAAATTTGAGCGATAAATGGATTCACATTACAAACCTTTTTTTAAGGCTTAGTTCACCTCCACCTATCTTCTTCCTCCATGGACCCAACCATAAGGGAAACCGCCATTTTCACTGTGACATCGATTTTCGTTTTGACTAACCAACCAACCAATTAAACAAAGCAAACTTTTAATAGTATAGAAGTTTGCTTTTTAATTTTTAACTGTAAATGATTATTTTGAAACTGTTTTATTTAAGTTTTGACATCCGGATTTCCAGTGAATTACAGAATGCTTTAGCGAAAATTAAAGCGTAAAAGAGAAACATGTTTACCATTCTTTTATGCCCACATTCGTATTTAATTTTTAATTCCTAATTGTTTATTACTGTATGAAGACTTTTTATTTAAAACTTGAGAGATCGCTCACTTTATGTGGTGTTATAATTTATTTTGTTGAATAGGACCATTTCTTTACGTGTTACTTGGAATTTATTTTCAGAATGGTGGAACCGATTTTTGATTATCAATTTCGCCTTATAGTTGTAGGCGACAGCACGGTCGGTAAAAGCGCTTTACTTACTGCATTTACGCATGGAAAATTTTCTGAAGTATGCGATCCAACTGTTGGTGTTGATTTTTTTGCTAGACTCATAGAAGTAAAAGATGGTGTTAGAGTAAAACTGCAACTGTGGGATACTGCTGGCCAAGAGAGATTTAGGTAATGAATAATCTACTTTCAGCTGCTTCATGTAATTATCATTAAATTTATCAGAATGGTATGCTGTATTGACAGAATTGATCTGTATTTTCATTTCATTTGTTTTTATCTGATCATAACTGAAAATAAAAATTTGATCAGCTAAGGGCATTTTGTGCCCCAACATGTTTTATTTCTACTAAATAATCTAGCTTTAAAACAATGTTTCTGTTATTGTGGTTAAAATGAAATAAATAGTATCTGAAATTTCTATCTGATACCACTTTTCTCCTTTTTTACTTGTTTATTCTGTTATGTTTACCTGCAAGAGTTTGATTTGATGGTATTTTAAAATAATTCACGAGTGAATGTTTAACTAATTCAAAATGAAGTAAAATCTTCTTGTAAAATACCTACTTCATTAAATCTATGAATTGAAAATTAATATAGCATAGATTAAAGCCTTTCCTCCTCATCAACACACTTGATTACTGATTATGCTTTTATTTCTCCATGAATTAAGTTATTTATGCAACTAGTTCCTAGAAAAGCAAATTCTAACAAAATGAAAGTTCTATTACTGAGAAACTTCATAACTTTTTAGCAAAATCTTTTGTTAAGAAAATATAATTGGGTCATTCTCAGATAAAAGGAAATTTTGCCTTTGAAAAAAAAATTTTTTTTTTTGTTTTTTTTATTTTTTTGTAATAATGGAATGTTTGCATGTCTGACATTATCAAAAAAATATCAGCAGAAATCATTAACCTTATTTATGGCCTTAATTTATAGAAACCCAAATTAATAACTGGAAGATCAAACTAATTACTTTATAATTCAATTTCATAAAATATAAATGCATTAAAAATTAAGAAATTTATATTTAATCATTGACCCATTTGTTATTATCATTCATGAAATAAATATAAACATAAATGTAAAAGAAAAATCATTTTTGTTCACAAAGATAAATGAAAATGATTGTTTTGTAAAATCGGATTTAATTACTTTTTAAACAATAAGTCAGTAAGTTTAAATCTTTATAGTAACTCAAGTTTATGTTATTGATGATAATTTTTGTGAAATAATATTAGAAAATACAAAAAATCTTGAAATTTCTCATTTCCATAGCCTGTTGGCTATTACAATGTTTGAGAAAAGACATGATAATGACATTTGTAATGTTTAACCTCATTTTAGGCTAAATTATAGCAATTAAAGGCTTACAGTACATTTACTTTCAAAATAGTCCTAGAGATCTATAAAATTCAATTAATACAGTTAATAACTTGCATTATTATATTTTAATAAAATGAAACATGGTAATGACACATAAAAAACACATTGTTCTCAGTTTTTGAATAAAAGTATCAAAATGAAACAGTACATACCTATTGCAAAAACGTTAGACCACCACTGCTTGTAAGAACATGTGCTACTCTACAATACAGCACCTAAAAGTATACTCTGGCACCCACTAGTGATGAGCTATGAAAGAAAACGCTTTGCACCATGGCAGTGACCATCAACTCCAGGGACAAAGTTTAATTAATTAAAATTAACAGAAAAAAATGCTTTGAAGCTAAAACGTTAATTATATCATAAGTAGAGAGATAAAAATTTATTATATTGTTGTTGTTTTTGCTCAAAGGCTCTCCAACACTTCAAAGTGTAATTTTGAATTATTAAATTTGAAGTTAGGGACATGCCATGGTAATGACATTTGCAACTTTTTAATTTTTTTAATATTAAAATTATTATTTTCCCCATGTTTAGATTGAAAGCTAAGTGTTTTTTGAGTTTTGTTTTGCAAATTTCGTTGATCAGGCTTAAATAAAATCGCGAATTTCGTCTATCCGATGAGGAAAAATCAAGAATTTTGTCGATCAAGTGAAGAAAAATTGCGAATTTCATAGATCAGCTTTGCAAACATCGAAAATTTCGTCGATCAGGGAAAGAAAAATTGCAAATTTTGTCGATCGGCTTTGCGAAAGTCACAAATTTCATCATCAGTTTCGTAAAAATGGCTAATTCCGTCAATCGGCTTTATAAAAATTACAAATTTCAATGATAAAATTTGTAAAAATTGTGAAAACCGTCGATGTGGTATGGAAGAATCGTGAATTTTATCAATCATGCTAGGAAAAATTGCAAATTTCGTCGATCAGCTTCGTAAAAATTGCGAATTTCGGCAATCGGCTTCTTAAAATTTACAAATTTTGCTGATCAGGCTCGAAAAAATCGTGAATTTTGTCTATCAGGCTCAAAAAAATCACGAATTTCATCGATCAGTTTGGTAAAAATTGAAAATTTTGTCGATCATGCCAAAAAATATTATTATAAAAAATTAAGCCAATTAGCTTTGTAAAAATCGCAAATATTATCGATCGGCTTTGTAAAAATCGATAATTTGGTTGATCATCCGCAGAAAAATCACAAATTTCGCTTATCAGCTTTGTATAAATCGCGAGTTTCGTCGATCTGCTTCGTAAAAATTGCAAATTTTGTTGATTTGGCTTCGCAAAAATCGATAATTTCGCCGATCAACTTTGCAAAAATCTCAAATTTCGTCGATCGACTTCATAAAAATCGTGAATTTTGTCGATAGGCTTTGTAAAATTTGTGAATTTTGTCAATCGGTTTCATAAAAGTCACGAATTTTCTCGACCAGTTTCGTAAGAATCGCAAATTTTGTTGATCAGGCACGGAAAGATCAATTTTCTATGATCAGTTTCTTAAAAATTGCAAATTTTGACGATCACTTTAGTAAAAGCTTAAATTTGGTCGATCAGATATGAAAAACTGCAAATTTTGGTGATCGGGCATTGAAAAATCAGGAATTTTAGTGATGAGGCGCTGAAAAATCTTGTTGATCGACTCCTTCCCTTTCCTTCGTTCACTAACAAGGAAGGTCTCCATTGGGGGCATACTCAGAATTTTTTGAAAAAAATACGAATCAAACTACTCATGTAGGTAATAAAGGATCAGTGAAAATTAGCGGCGGAATTACACTATTAAATATGTAAAAAAATAAAATAGTTTGGAATAATTGGCGTGAAGAGCTGAAAGCGACGCGGGATTTGGCGAGCAGTGCATTTCCTCGCCAAAAGCAGACGATTTTAACGAATCGGAATATTAATTTTAAATGACTTCACTGTTAAAAATCTCCAGCATTTACTGCAACGTCACTCCACTACTTTTATAGAATATCTCTCTTCTGACCAATGAGAATTCTCCATAGTACGGTGAATTGCCGTGTCATACACTGTTAAAAATCTGCTGCAGTTTGTTGCAACGCACTCCACCGCTTGTATATAATATCTCTATTCCAACCAATGAGAAAGCTCCATTTCACGGCCAAGTAACCGTTTTCTATACAAGCAAGGGAGTGCGTTGCAACAAAATGCAGCAGATTTTTAACAGTGCATTTTTCAATTTGGAACAATTTTAATCAATTTAAATTGTGTTTTAAATGATAAAATATATTAATTTCATTTTGTTATAAGTACATATAAATGTATATGACAAAATTACACTTAAAGTAAAGTAAAAATGCAAAACTAAAATTACTTAAACTAAGCTTATTTAAATAAATTGAACATAGAAAGTTTTTTCTTTAAAAAGTATTCGAAGCGTAAAAGCGTATTTTTCAAAATTCCGTTTTTTCGCCAACCGGAGATAAATTGCCAAATAAACGAAATTTTTATTATTTTTTTACGGACGTTATAAGGAGGTTCTGCCGAAATGTTTTTTATAAACATATAATAACTATATGAGAAGAACATTCTGTAATTTTTTCAGATTTTTCTGAGTATGCCCGTATGGAGACCTTCCTTGTAACTTCTCATTTTTTTCGGCACCAGCCACTTATCTTTGTTTTTTTAGCATTATAATAAAATAAATTTTATTTTACTGAATAAAGTCACGGAATATTATTATATCTTGAGAATAAGCCTTGCTATATCTGTTATATATACAAACGTAAAAGCTGCTGATATATCCTTACCAACTGAATTGGATATTTTGACTGGCTAAGCAAACCTAAATGAGGTATCGCCCCACTTCCCTCTAAAAACATAAATTTTATCCGATTATAGGTCACAGATCACCTTCGAAATCAAATTCTCTCCATGTTATTGTTGTGGCCCTCGACCACCCAGATGTATTTATAAATGGCCCTTCTCTTGAAAAGGTTGTGCACCCCTACATTAAACAATTCATAGAATGCAAAATATTTTTTTATTGTATTATTTTTATTGCACTGAACAACGACAGCAACAAAACACTTTAAGAAATACAGCAGGCCTTAACGTATTTAGGCATATAACTAAAAATTTTAAAAAGAATCGTAGAAATATTATGTTTTTGGCATTTACATTTCTAGTCCGGTGTCGAAGATCTTTGAATCCATCTTTCTGTATTGTATACTAATATATTTTGAATGTAACGGTGGGCTGAAATGTTCTTTATTTCCAGTCCTTGTTTACTATCTTAATTCATCCAACATCCGCAGAACACTCATCTCCAAATCATGCTCTTTTGCTTTGTGTTGTTAAATATAGCTGCTTCATTGTCTAATGCTTATATAAGAATTCTCGTGATCCCCTTCCCTCTCATCTTGGTCAGCAAAAATAAGCAGACACTGGACCCCCCCCCCCTCCCTCCCCTTACTGCTTATATAATGCTTCAATGACCCCACACGGCCTTTTTACACTTTTGTCATCAACAGACGTAGTGAACTATTATTGGTCTTTTTCTGCATTGTTTTTATTGAATGAGTTTCTAGCTATCGTAAAGAAAACTTTTGAACTCCAGATGTCAGAGGTGCAGAATATGTCCGATCCGGCGATCTAGGATCGGGGGAAATTTTAACTAACCGGGGAAATTTTGCAGAAACTTATACTATTGATTTCGATTTTAACAACGAATTCCATAATTTCCTGAGATAGAAAATTCACTACAAACAAATAAGATCTGTAAGGCGACCTTCACAAAATTGATGTGTACTGTATGCCACGGGTAATTCTGTTACAAATTTTCCGAAAATTTATAAAAAAACGTTCATCAATCTGAAAATTCGGATATAAAAATACCGTGAATTTTGTCCGAAAACTACGGAAAAAACGCAAATTTCATCACGAGATCGCAAAATAACCTAGTATTTTGTTTAAAGAATTGCAAGTTTCGTCAAATGATCACGAAATGAAAACAAATTTTTTCAAAAGACCGCAAAATGAATGTCAATTTCTTCAAACGATCTCGAAAATCCATCAAAACATGGCGAAACAATTACAAATTTCATTATAAATTGCTAAAAACTGCAAATTTCGTTAGTAAATTTAAAAAAAATGCAAATTTTGTCAAAAGATCGAGAAACAGCCACAAATTTCGTCAAAAAAATCTAGAAACGACCACACATTTCATCAAAGCGGGCAAAAAAACTCTGCAAATTTCGTTAAAATATCACAAATATCGCCAAAATATCAAAAATAAACACAAATTTTGTTAAAAGATCACGAAATAACTACAAATTTCGTTAAATGATCGCTAAAAATAGCAAATTTAGTCAAAGAACGACAAAAAAAAAAAAAGTTAATGCTGGGAGTGGATTTTCCCCCTCCCCCTTGTTGTAACCTTTTAAAAAATTTGGTGTGAATTTCAGATTTTTTTTTTTTTTTTTTTTACTCAGAATCACTTTTGTTGAGATATGAAAGATAGAAATAATGGGAAAATGGATTTTCGATACATATGAGAGGCATTTTTCTTAACATACCGTAAAATTTCGGGGAAATTTTCATATGGATTGGGGGAAATGTTGAGAGTAGAAACATTTTCTGCACCCCTGGTGATAACTGAACCACCCAACTTCAGTACAGGAAAGACCACATTCTTGTAATACAATAATGTTAGTTTTCATTCTAGATGTCCACTCTACTCTTTTATTTGAAGTTATTGCTCTTTGATTAAATATTAAAAATATTTACAAAAATTTCAACTAAAATATTAAAAAGTTAACAAAATTTCCTATTTGTTATTTGATTACATAAAAAAAAAAGGCTTCCTTCTGCAAAACAAAGCACAATAATGACTTATTCCAATTTTAAGAATGATGTCAGCTTCTGCTGGCACTTACTAACATTTGATTGATTCCCAAAACAAGAACAGTGACTGGCAATGAATGTTAGAAATCATAATCTACTTCATCACTGTGCTTTTCAGATTAAAGTAAGTATAACTCTTTTTGTATTGTAAGTATTTTAATTTTGTGTTTTGTATCGTAATAAGCATTAAATACCCTTTTAAATGATATGTATAAGAGTTTGCATTCTGTAACATTTTCTATTGGCATACAAAGTTAGAAAACATAAAAATTTCTAAAATAAAACATAAAAGCAAACAAACATAAGTTTCCACAATTTCAGCTACCACTGTCGTCTAAAAACAATCAAATAACTCAAGAAATACACATCTGATTGGAAAATAAAAAACTACATATTAAATATTTTAAAAATTGCTATTCAGTATCTGGGTTTTTGGCATCAAAAAGTGGTTTTTGACATGACATGTTGAAAACCTGTCTAAAAGTGTCAAAAACCTTATACACATTTTTTTTTTTTAATCAATCATTAGTGATATTTTATATTAAATAAAGCTAAAATCTGGTTAAATAATAATTTATATATTATGTAAATAATTTTTATTTAGTTGTACAATGAGTTGTAATAAAATTATGTATCACAATTTAAATTATATGTCAATTGTCATGTATAGGAAAATAGCTAAAAACATTGAAGCTACTGTACATTTTTCAAAGTACTATTTATGATTGTATCTTTATTACTATTAAGTGTTCAGTTTGATGTAAAAATTTTAAGTCTAATTTATGCAAAAGAAAAAAGCTTGTGTAAATCTAAAGTGATTGCTATTCAATGACTGATTATAAGTTCCTTCTATTTTTAATGATTCTAAATGTTTGTTTTCATACATAGACAGGGGTGGGGAATTTTTCAAAAATCTTACCAGCCAAGGATTTATTTCACCAGCCTGCAAGATGCAACACACACGCAGTTGAAAATAGTTATGACAAAATCGCATGCTATTACAGACGAAATTACTATTTCTACAAATGCATTTTCGTAATTCTTTTTTTCTAAAATATTAAGAAATGTATGCAACAGAGGTAAGTTTAATATAAGATAGAACTTAGTACCATATTTACACTGTGTAATAATTTGGAAAGTTAAAATATCTAGATTAAAAAAGTGTCTCTGATAACATCTCTATCGCCTACAGTTTTCAAAAACTTAAAATGCACTCGCCTTGCCAGAAAATCCACTCGCCAGTGGCGAGCAAAATGATGTATATCCCCACCCCTGTACATAGATATCAACCACAATTGCAACACAAATGTTCTAAGAGTAATTAAATTAATTATAATATGAAATCAATATAATTAAATGTTCTTTAAATCAGTATAAGGTGATTTATTTTCAGTTATCCATATATATCTTCATTTTACTATGTCAGTTCCAGTTTAATTCTTTAGAACAATGTGTTTATGTTAAGTTTTTCTTTTATGCATTATAAAATAGCCCACCAACCCCTCCTTTTTTTTTCATTTTGAATATATTATTTCAGAAGCTGTAAATCTAGCCTTTAATGCTTAATTATTTGTTTGTGGAATGTACATTTGCAAGCAAAGAACAGGTGTAACATTTTTTTCTTAATTTAGATTCTATTAACTATCTGTATTTGGCACCTGTCTAGTATTGCACCTGCCTGTGTAGAATAATGTAGTTAGGTCAGTATTGTGCTATTACTTGTCAGTTTGGAAAACAAATCTGTGCTTTATAGAAATTATTTAATTTTACTTTCTTAAAAATTGCTGAAGCTACTTCTAACAGGAAAATTATTTCAATTGTGGTTACATAGCTTTATCCAGAGTTTTGTTTAGTTAATGTGTATTAAATCTGTTTCTGTAGTACAGATTTTTTCCTTAAGTCATGGATAAAGGTAGTAGGCCTAAAAATGCTGTGTGAAAGTCAAGTCAACGCTGGTGCTTAAGGAGTACTTACAGGAAGTCGCAACCCCTGTTTAACCTCCATCGAAAGTAAAAATAAAACATAAAAATACGTTTAACAACAATGCATTCTAAAAATTTAAGAATTTGGAGACTCGAGTGAAACTTAGCTCTCGAGCTGGAGCACCGGGGTAAATATACCCCCAGTGGCGCAATGACTTTCTAAAAATTTTAAAAAATCATCACATACGTTGACAGACTAGGAAGTGGTCGAGACGGGAAGGGCAGCATTGGAGGTACCAAAGGGCCCAGAGAAAGTTCTACCCTACCCTAAGAACTAAAAAAAAGGGGGCCACATAGCTCACTAATTTTGAAAAAAAAAAAAAAAAAGATCTAAAATGTAATTTTGAACCTAACACTTAAGCTAACCTAGTGTGAGTGTTCTGTGACCGGGTGGCGGACAACTCAAGAGGCCCACGAAACAGCGCAGACCTTAGTCCTGACAAGGACTCTTTGCTGTACGGAGCCGCAAGAGAAGTGCACCAGCCGGCGGTCTTAGTAAAAATGAAGAACAAGTCGAAAAAAAAGGGGGTTTAAATAGAATTGGCTGGGATCTCGTGAGCAGGTTCTCCTCAGCCAATGGGGAAGTCAGAAAGGGGAGTCTCTCGGTAGAGAGGCAAAGGCCTCAGCTAGTAATTTGATTGGCTGGAAAAGATGACATCATCAGACTCTGCAGCGGAGAGAGAAAGAAAAATGAAGAAATAAATTCATTTATTGCCGAATAATAAAAAAAAATTGTGGATTGGTAACAGACGGCCAACGACGAGAACGATACCAAAAATAAAACGAGTTAAAATATAATAAAAAATATACATTTGCTAATACATAATAATAAACAGAATACACTATATATACATATTTTTTTTTTTTTTTTCCTAAAGTAGAATGCTCACAAACGCGGCTGAAAATATCAGCTGATTGCGACACCAGGGAAACCAATTCTAGGTGAAAATTTCTTTCGACCTAGGGAAAATAGTAATTTAGAGTGAAAATTCTAAGTTAAGTTACTCCAGTGGGATTGCGTCTAGATGTTTTAGAGCATGGAACGAAGTCATCATTCCACTGTAAAATAGCAAGAGGTCTTTTTTTCCCCCTGCCCACACTGGCGTCGCAACTTGGAATTGAATCCAACTCAGAATTTTGCACTAGAGGGACAGAATTATGAAAATTTAAAGTTAATTTTTTAATTTCGGCGAAAATTGGCCGAATATTTAAATCTTTATGAATGGTGTCGTTACGGACGTAACGAGTCGCTTTAGTAATTCTGCGTAATTGCTTATTTTGGAAAGTTTGAAGTCTTTCAAGTTGAGTTTTAGTGGCCGATCCAAAAATCACTGAACCATAAGTGATTATCGGCCTGATCATAGATTTGTATAATAACAACTTATTTTTAATAGACAGGCGGCTGTTCCAAGCCAAAAGGGAATAAAGGGCTTTCACGGCGCAGTCAGCTTTATCCAGAGTTTCTGAAATATGCTTGCACCATGTTAATTTGGAATCTAGGTGAAGTCCTAGGTATTTATAATCTAATTTCCAGGGAATAGGTTCATTATTTAAAGTTAAATTAATGTCTGGGGTGAATTTTTTCAGAGTGAAGAGGACAGCAGCACTTTTCCTGGGATTCACTTTTATACGCCATTTTTTCAGCCAATAGGAATATTCGTTTAAGTAGGATTGGAGTTTTTCAATCACTTTGTGTGGGTTTGTGTCTGTGCAAACTACGGCTGTGTCGTCAGCAAATTTTGCTAATTTAATGCCAGGCCTTTGAGGGATGTCGTTAACAAAAATATTATAAAGCGTGGGAGAGTTGAGTGCCCCTTGAGGCATAGAACTAAGAATGAATTGAGGGTCAGAGAGGGAATTTCCCACTTTGACAATGAAGGATCTAACATTGAGATAGTCAGCATAAATTTTAATTAATTGAGCAGGGACACCGTCCCGTATTAATTTATAGATTAGAGCAACATGCCAGACTTTGTCAAAAGCTTTCTGAACATCGAGAAATACGATTCCAGTCACCCCGCCCCTGCCAAGTTTGGCATGAATGAGTTCTGTAACCCGCCACAGCTGATGCTGTGTTGAGTGACCTTCGCGAAACCCGAACTGTTCCGGTATAAACAGGTCATGCGAGTTATAGAAATCTTTCAAGCGGTTGACTAGTACATGTTCATAAACTTTTGAAAGACAAGATAATAAGGAAATAGGTCGGTAGCTTTCCGGAGCATGTAAGTTTTCGCCGTTTTTAGGCAGCGGAACTACAATTGCTCTTTTCCAGCTATCCGGAAAAATATTTAAAGAAAGCATGCAATTTATTAAGATTACAAGATATAAAATGAAATTGTGAGGTAGATTTATTAGCATATTGTTAGTAATTTTATCCTCCCCCGGAGCTTTATTTTTTTTAAGGCCTGATATATAACTTTTAATTTCAGTTGGAGTGGTTTCTGGTAGTGTGTTCTGTGACTCCCTCTGTTGGAAGTTATTGACAATATTTTCTAAAGTCTGAGTGGTTCGCGGATAATATATGTCTGTGTGAGGAGAAAATTGGTTTTTCAGACTTTGTGCAATAGCTTCCGCTTTTTCAGTGTTTATGACAGCCGTACCGTTAGGGCAATTAATTGCCGGAATGTGTGTACGTGTCCTACGAATTTGGGAAGCAGCCTTCCAAATGCTGTTGTTTTGTGTAGTGAGAGATTCAACATAATCGTTGAATCGTGATTTACTAAACTCCAAAATAGCAGCTCTAACTTTTCTATTTTGTCGATTAAATTTATTTTTAAAATATGGGGTCCTATAAACCTGCCATTCCCTGCGAGCACGATTTCTTTCTCTGATCATTTCCCGTATGTTTTGCGGTAAGCAGTACATATCAGGTGTTCTATTTTTTGGACGAGAGCAACTATTGAATGCTTCTCTCATGGAGTCTCCAAGCATACTGATAGCTTGCTCGACTTGCGCTTTATTTATAGGGATGATGGGCGGGGTTTCCTTCTGCGCTAGCGAATAGGAATAGTCCAGCCAGTTGGTGTTGAGCGACTGAGTCGTGTCGAAATTATAAGATTGTACTGAATATCGCAAAATTATCGGTAAATGATCCGATGATAAATCGTTCACTGTTTGAATGGTGTAGGGAAAAGGAAAATTGCAGGTGATTGCAATGTCTAAAAAACTATTACTTCTAGGGAAGGTGGGTTCGGGGGGGACAATAATTTGTCCGAAATTTTGATCTGCCCACCTTCGGATGATGGTGCCGACACCGTTTGTGTATCGGCTATTCCAGGAAGGATGATGTGCGTTAAAATCACCCGTGAGAATAAAATTTGGAAAATTATTGGTGAGCCGGTTTAAATCTTGCTCTAGCAGGTTTCTGTTCGTACCAATCCTAGGAGTTATGTACATAGCTGCTATTAATAATTTTGGAATATTGGGAAAATCTAAAATAATAGGGGTGGTTTCAACATAATTTGAATGAGGGACGTTAATGAAAGTAGCGTTGAACCCCCTTTTGACGTATACAGCAGTGCCGCCTCCTCTCGGCTGATTGCTACTACGTTGCCTGTGTACATAGTAATTATCGTAGTTTGCAATCTTGACAGTTTCTCCCTGGTTCAAATGGGTCTCATTGACCAAGACGATGTCTAAGTTGTTATTATAAACAAAATCTCTAAACTCAGTTGCCTTAGGGCGAAGACCATTTGCATTCCAAAAGCAAATGGTGAAAGAGTTCTAATTCCTGTTATTTGGGAACATGAAAACAAAAATAAAGTGGTTCGAATTTGGGGTTGATGTAGCGGACCATAGATGGCGCTACCCTAACCAATTTGGATGCCAGAACACTCTTGGATGCTTTGGTAAAGGACGAAAATTCGGTCAACTTCCGAGTGTGCTTCTCGGAGTGCCGAGAGTGCTTTTTTATAAGCACTGAGGACAATAGCTTTACTATAAGCTTTTTCGAATGCTAAAAGCATCTCAATGAAGCCGGTGGCCGAATCTGCACTGGTACCGGGGACCGGCAAATTTTGAGGGATTTTATCGACTTTCTTTGGGGCGCTGCTACGTCCGTTAGCAATGCCCACATAGGATTGGGCTGGGTGAGCCATTTTACTTTCAAATTTTTTCGAATTCTTAGTAATAATTAAGGTTTTATTGTTATTATTTTTTTTACTAGTATTAGGTTTAATTTTTTCGGTAGTTTTTGGGAACTTGGGGCAGCTCCGAAAATTAGCGGGATGGCTACCGCCGCAATTGGCACAAGTGCAGGGCTCTTCGAAAGGTTTATTGCAATCCTTCGTCTTGTGCTCAGCTGCGCATTTAACGCAGCGCGTACGAAGATTGCACACGGCTTGGGAGTGAAAAAAGCCCTGGCAATTATGGCATTGCGCCGGCCCTTTTTTACCCCAATACTTTTCGACGCTGACCTGAGTCCCGTAAATTTCAGTCAGGTTAAAAATTTCGTCGATATCTTTATCTTGCATTTTTGGGATAGTAAGTAGAAATAATGGCATGTATTTTTTGTTGGTTACAGAGCCTCTATATAGTTGGGTGATAATTACATTATTGAAGCCTTCTTGGCTTATAGCTATTTGAAGGCAATCTAAGCTGGTATTTGAGGGAAGTCCTCTCATGACCACTCTTATTGGTTTTTCTTCATCTAATAAGAAGGATTTAAACTGAACTTTTCGCTCTATGAAATATTTTTGCACGGTTCTATAATCTTGTTGATCTTCAACTTTTATTTTTAAGAAACGGCCTTTCATTTCAGATGTGAAATTTTTTTGAACTATCGTGCGAATTTGTGAGATCATAGTATGCCACGCTGGTGGTGGAATGATAAAGAAGGGTGGAATATTAGGTTTTTTAGCTGTTTTAATTTTAGGGTTTTCTGAGTTAGTATCCATATCTGACTCATCGTCGGAATTTTTGCTTAATTTAGGCTTTTTCTCGAGTTTTTTCTTTCGACCGACTGTCGACCAATCCGAAATTTCGTCCGAATCGCTAGGCTCCGCCTCCAGAGATCGCTTCGCCTGCGCTTGACTTTGGCTCATATCTGCGTTCACAGATGTCGCCACGTCACCGCTTGGGGAAGTTAAATGGATCTCAGTTGGCGGTGCACTAGTTTTTGGAGGTATATATACCTCTGAAGTAAATAAAGAAGAGATGCCAGTAGCATCCTCCAATACCTTCATGAAATGCATGGTACTGCATTTCTCCTTCTTTAAGTTGCTGATGGTCTGCACATTATCAGGGTCATCAGACTTCAACAGCTTGAAGAGCCGGCAATCTAATTCTCCGAGCTTTGCACGAGCTTTTATCATTTTTTCATGCGCCTCTGATGGAGGTAGAGTGCGCAGATCTACACTTGGCATAGAAGGATGAACAATTGGAACCCCGGCATCCCCGGCTTTACTTGCCGTAACGGGAGCGGTAATATTCAGGGAGATCACTCCCTCAGCAATCGGCGATACCATCGTCAAATTCATGTTTACGTAGCGTAGTCAGCAGAGGTCGGGAAAAACACGACCTACTCCCTCACTGACTAAAACGGTTCTCTCGTTCGAATGATTCGAGATCAGAGAATCCGTTCGAATGAGTCTTCTGTGTGAAAGAAGGAAATAAAACTTTTGAAAAATGCAAAAGATGTGGACACATTATGGCCAATAGAGTTGACAGAATGAAAGGTCATTCAGCAAAATGCAGAGCATGTACAAGAGAAAAAAGATTATGTAAATTAAGAACAAGAACATCTGCACATGGAAATTGATATTGGAAGTCCTGAGAACAATAGTAATGTGAATGAAATTGTCAACAATAACCATGAAGAAAATGATTGTTCTTCATATATTACAGGTGCTAAGAAACTTTGTTTGGAACAAAATAAGATAGATAACTATATATAGTAAAAACTACACCTATCATAAAAAAGCAGTTGGATCTACAAGTTGCTAGATTCTTTTATAGCTGTAATATCCCCTTTAGCGTTGTTGAACAAGAGGAATTTGTCAAGCTAATATAGCTTCTTCACCCTGGATATAAACCCCCTTCTCGGAAAACATTATCTGGTAGCCTTCTAGATGAAGTTACTGAAACTTTAGAAAGTGAAATGAAATCAGAACTTCGAGGAAAAGATTGTGCACTAGTCGAAGATGGATGGAGTAATGTCCATAATGATGCCGTAATAGCTTCTTGCCTGCATGTTGAGGGAAAGGTTTTCTTCCTTGAAGCTACTGATTGTGCAGGTCAATTTAAATATTTAAAACAGCACAGTTTTGCAAAGAAAAAATAAAAACTTGATAGCTCGAGCAAAAAATAAATTTTCCTGCAATGTCTCATGCGTGGTTACTGACAACGAAAGAAAAATGCAAATAATGTGGGAGTTGTTAAAAGAAGAAAATGATGATCTTTTCGTGTATGGATGCTGTGCCCACTGGATGAATCTTCTTGGGAAGGAAATTACTCCACAAGACATCATGAAGCATATTGTGGAAGTGCAAAAGTACTTTCGCAACCACCATCTTCCATCTGCCTGGTTAAGTCAATTGCAAGACACTGTGAAGCCGCAGCTTCTAAATGAAACTCGCTGGAATAACCAACTCACTCGTATTGACACTTTTATCAAAAATAGGTCAGCTTACGTAAAAATTTGTGAAGATCATGCAATTGAATCTAGAATAGTACAGCTTGTGAATAATTATAGCTTATACCAACAAGCAAAATAATTGCAAATGCACTTAAAACCTTTGGCAAATATGCTTGACAGGGTCTAAAGAGATCATGCAACATTGGCTGATGCTTGTCAAGCTTGGCTTTCTTTAGCTGTAGACATAAATCTGGCTCCATACTGTGATGCAATTATGGAGTGTATGGAATCTTATCTACAACCGTTTCATTATCTAGTGTACATGACGCATCCAGCATACAAAGGTGCATTATTAAACAATGAACAGAGGGAAGCAGCTCGGACATGGCTACTTGAAAGAAACCCAGATTTTCTCAGATTTATCATTGCTTTTGAAGCTGAATCTCCACCACACCCTAAAAGTTTCTTCTCAGCTCAAGATGTTCCAGCAGCAGTATGGTGGAAAGGCTTGAAGAAAAACAATATACCAAGTGAATTCATACAGCTCATGGTGTGTTTGCATTCCAGTCCATGCAGCTCAGCCTCAATTGAGCGAATATTTTCAAATTTTGGATTTATCCACTCCAAATTATGAGACAAACTTGGAGTACAGAAGGCATCAAAACTAGTGTTTTGCTACCGCATGCTTCGTGGAAAAAAAAAGATTTAGAATAAGACTAACATTAAAATAAGATAAAAATAAATATATGTGTATTATTTATATTATAATTTTATATGTTAAATTATAAGTATTTTCACCATGTACTTTCATTTTTAAAAATTAAAGTATTTAGTAGTTTCATTAGTTTATATTTTTAATGTAACAACTAATAACACTTCTGATTATTCTTTATTCTACATTTATAGCTTACAGTTAATATCTATTTTCTAAGCAATTTGTATTAAAACTGTCAAAAAATTTATTCAAGTGTCTAAAACTAAAAATTATGAAAAATTGTAAATTTAATGTTGTTCTAAAAATAATATTAAACTGTTTTTCGACTCAATTTCAGGTTTTTGACACTTACTGTCAAAAACTATGTCAAAAAGGGGTTTCTGACATGACGGTTAAATCCGGATAAAACCGTCACACTGTCAAAAACTTGCCAACCCTGAAGTCGACCTAACTCAAATCCCTGCAGGTCTCAGATGGTCCAACTTCCAAATTTTAAATATGAATTCCCCCCCCCCCTAAATTTTTTAAAAATTGCACATTTTTATTACACAGGAAAAAAATAAATATAACACATTAAATATTTAACGTTTTGTTTGTTTTGTCATAAATGGCCCTGTAATTGATCAAAATTCAGTTTGATTCATTTGCTGAGCAGGAAATCTTTTTTTCACTAAAGTTCGTTCTAAAAATTTAAATATAAAAAAATAAACAGAAAAATTGTTAACTTTTCTCTCTCCATCATGGGAAGAAAAGGGGCCACTGCTTAAATTCTTCTAAACGATGCTGAATGAATGACTACTTTTTGTGTTACCACAATCAATAGCATTAATGTAGTAATTTCCTGTTCTTTTAGGGATACTCGAATAACTTGAGTCCCCTTTCCTCTCTGAATTCAGTGTACTTGTTTTAGGTAAGCCTCTCATTTCTCACAGTTTAGGCAATAATAGAATAATTTCCCACTTAATTAATGTTCAAATTGCTAACTTCTTGCTACTTGAGACTATCCTACTTAAACATTCATGTTAGCAATTACTTCTACCAAGTTTCTGGTATTATAGTATCAGGACATTGTATTACTTTTTTGTTTTATTCATCAATGTCTGGAAAGTTTTGTTTCAAACCTTTTAGGTAGATTTCGTATGAAATACTACCTATTGCATTCTCTCCCATGTTGGAATTTCTGAAAAATTTTTGCAGATCTACACAGATCATGACTCCTAGACCCCAAAACTACCATCAATAAAAAAGTTTATATATCAATCTATCTATCTATCTATATATTTCACTTTCTTCTAGACATGATAACTTCCATAATTATGCTCATATCTTTTTCAAACTTTTACATGAAATCAAGGGGCATAAAATCTCGGTTGAGTTCGTTAATGGACAAAATCGGACCATGGGGGTGGAAATAGGGAGGGTTTTTGTAAAAATAGAAAAAATGTGATAGCTTCGTACTTAAAATAGATATCGAATCAATTTAAAGTTTAAATTACTTCTAAAAAATGGGCTAAAAGTTTATGCAAGACAGATTTTTGATAAAGTTAAAAATGGGCTCAAAGGGCGAAAAAGACAGGGTTTTTGGGAGAAAAAAATTCATAACTTCGTCAATTCTCAAGATATCAAATCTAACTAAATTCGTTATAAATGTACTCAACATTATCTAAAATTTTTGTATTTACAAGTTTTTGATAGGACCAACTTTTACCGATGAAAAAAATTAAAAACGAAAAGAAAAAGGGGGGAGGAAAAAGAAAAAATCCATAACTTGCTCAATTCTTAAGCAATCAAATCTAATTAAATTTATTTTATATCTTCTCAATAATATCTACAACTTTTACTATAACAAGTTTTTCATAGGGCCAATTCTTATATCAAAAATAAATTAAACAAAAATAGGAGTTGGAGAAAAAACCTCAAATTCAAACTGCTTACATTCTGACTCATTTTTAAATTCATTTTTGATTTTAAGCGCATCCAAATGGCATATCCTCTTATTTAGGAACTATATAATGTGACATATTGGCCGGTGTTTGGATAAAGGCAGAATATATTTTAAAAAAAGCTGCCAAAAAGGGTATTTTGAACAGAATTTCCCGAAGTAATAGTGATTGAAAAATTAAGGAAGTATAACAAATTGTGTTTTTTCTGAGTCATTTTTGAATCCACTTTTGTTCTCAAATGCATCCAATTTACAGGTTTCTTATTTAGGAACTATATACGGAGACGGATTGGCCAGTTTTTTGATAAAGGCAGAATATATTTCAAAAAAAGCTGCAAAAATGGGCACTTCACACAAAAAATTATCAAAGGGATCATGATTAAAGAATTGAGGATGTATTCAAATAACAAACTGGTTATTTTATGGCTCATTTTTAAATCTAATTTTGCTCTCAAACGCATTCAGTTGACAGTTATTTGTTATTTAGGAACTGTGTAATGGGCCGTATTGGTCAGTTTTTTGATAAAGGCTAAGTATATATTTAAAAAAAAGCTGTCATATTGGGCACTTGACACAAAATTTCCCAAAGCGATCTTGATTAAAGAATTGTGGATGTATTCAAATAACAAATTAGTTATTTTATCTCTTTTTAAATTCAATTTTGCTCTCAAACGCATTCAATTGACAGTTTTTGTTATTTAGGAATTATATAATGTGCGTATTGGTCGATTTTTTAATAAAGTCAGAATATATTTTCAAAATGGGCATTTGAGCCGAGTTTTGTTTAAGGGAATTTTGATAAAATCAGTTCTTCCAGAAAAATGAAATTAAAAATTTTTCAAAAACGGCCAAATAAAGTAGTTAAACTGAATTTATCATTAATAATATTTTATTTTTTGTTGTTAAAATGAAAACTCTTCGAAATCTGCCTCACCCTATAGGCCAAGCCGACAGGTATTTTTTTTTTTCAAATAGCCCCTATAGATATAATTTAGAAAGGTTAGATCTGGTGATCTGGATGACTACACAATTACATCCCTCCTACCAGTCCAATGCATAAAAAAAAGTGTAATATGTTGCATATAATCAATGTAAAATAACATTGAGCCTCATCCAGCTGAAATGAAACATTTTAAAGTATTCTAGCAGTGTTTCACATCTCCAATATCACATGGTTGTGCAATAAATCAGTATATTTTTTTACTGTTAAATTACATTTGATGAAAAATAGGCTGACTATTTGATTGCACAATATTTCAGTCCAAGCATTAATTTTCTGTTGAAATTGCTTATAGGATTATTTCATCTAATAGGGATGCTCATTGGACCAATATCACATATTGTGTCGATTGATAACTCAACTTAACTAGAATGTACTTCATCAGAAAAGCATGTCCAAAAGGAAGACTGTCTTTTTTACCACTGTCCATTTCCTACAAGATTCTAATTTACAATCAAAGTTGTACTCCATCAGCTTAGTATTACCGTATAAATACAGAATTTGTTATCATTATTTTATTCAGATGTTTTATCGATACCATTTTTTTCTCTCTCTTTTAAAGACCTTTCCAAACGTTTTTTAAGATCTTTCTAAATGTTCCCCCACCCCCTTCTAACTGTTGATTAATTAGTTGATTTGGTGGTTATCATTAAATAAGTGTACAACTCCTCCGTATAATCTTATTTTATATCTACGCCTTCACAGTATAAGGATATTTATTTTTTCTTTCTCATGCAAAAGCACAATTTATGCTAACTAATAGTAAGAGTTCAACTTCATATGATTGATTGTAAAGCAATGTTTATTGTATGTGGTTGCATATAGAGTGGCATATTATTGAATTGTATATGTAGAGAGAATAATTTGCAAAACCATTGAGTTAATGCCGTGTCGTTATTTGGTTTTAATTGCAATTTAAAAATTACTATGACATGATAATTTTATGTAAAAGTTGATGATAAATGAGAATTTTAGTAAAGCACTACTGACTGTAATACAGAAAGCACATTAAAAATTTGATATCACACAATAATTCTATGTAAAAAATTTTGAGAAATGAGGATTTGAATAAACCAATACCTACTCCAACTTAAGAGGACACTTTAAAAGTTTGATATGATGTTACTATTTTAACTGAAAGTTTTTAAGAAATTTGAATTTGAATCAGAAAATGTCTACTCTAATATCGCAAGGCATTTTAAAAAATCAAATTGTTACAAATTGCCCTATTTACTTGAAATTTATGTTGTAAAAATGTATTTTTTTTTTTTTTTTTTTTATGTTGCTTACAAGTATGGTTTTCTGTGTTTTGTAATATATTGTTACATATAAATATTGTACTTCCCATGATTATAAGATGACATATTACTAAGCACATAGTTGCAAACTTGTATAGTTTGGCTGCACAATGTATGGATTTTGTTTTAGGTGTATAAATTTACAGAGGAACAATATGATTGTATAGTTTTCCACATTGAAAAATACAACCGCATAAAAATATGAATTTTGTCAAAGAATCGTGATACAAAAGCACAAATTTTGTCTAAAGATTGTGGGAGAAACCTAATTTCATCAAAGAATCGTGGAAGAAAGCCCAATTTCTTCAAAATATTGTAGAAGAAATCCTAATTTTGCCAAAAGATTGCAAGAATAATTTTTATTTCATTGAAGGATTGCAAAAATAATTTTAATTTCATTAAAGGATCATGAAAAAAAATATGAAATTGTCTAAAAGATTGTGGGAAAAATGCAAATTTCATCAAGAATTGCAGAAAGTATACAAATTTTGTCAAACGATGGTAGCAATAATTTATATCTTTGATTATGGTTACATTTTTTTTCTTTTCTGAAATTCATAAGCTTTTTTAATGTCAAACAAATATTTTATTACAGTACTTTTTTTTTAAATTATCTTTCCATTCTAACATTCACCTGTGTGTTATTAACTAATTTTGTATCAACAAAAAAAAAAATGTAAATAAAGAGTGATCTATAACCTCTACAATCTTTGTTTCCAAATTTTACATATTAGAGAAAGTTGACTGTATTATCTACTTTCATGTGGGCTTTCAGAATGTATACCATATTATTTTTCTTTTGAATGTGCAAGTTAATAAGTTTTCTCTCTTTGTGTTTTCTTTATATAGTGTTTATTTGTAGTTCATATTCTGTAAATAAGTCAGAATTTATTAATTTGTTTCAAACTCTTTATGTGGTCATATTATAGAGATAATGTTGGGACTCTAGTATGATATACACTATATGGGCAATGATGACTGGTCACTTGCGATTTTAGATATTTTGTTAAATATGTAGAACAATACATGAGGAATTATCTTGAAATTTCAGGTGTGTAAACAGATATGTCAATAATAGTATATGTCATATATTTCCGTGAAGATTTTTTCCCCATAGGGGACCATCAACAAACTGAAAATTAATATCTTTTGGATAACCCTGTAAAATTGATGAAGCAAAAGTGTTTAAACTGTAGAACATGATTAAATGGTTAATTTTAATAAACTGTGTTATTTTTTTTATTTTCATGATGATAGCAATACTTATAGGGAAATTAAGGTTTTTACAAAAACAGTCTCAAATTTCACCAAGTTTTTTGCTCATCATTTGCAGAGTTTTTAATATAAAAAAATTATTTTCAGAAATTATGACAAACATCATTGTACATAATACCTGGCAATCAGAAATAAAATATAATAAAAATTGGATGAAAAATGAGCAGGTTTACTAAATAATGTTTAACTGTGTATGTGCAAATGTAATCAAAATGTAATGTACATAATGTATTTGCCAGTTTGCTTGTTTGATATTTTATTGCCAGATGTATAGATGTTGTATAGCTATATGTATCCAATGATCACTTTTCCTCAACTCTGCTCATCATGACATGACCCTATTTACATTTTTTGTGAAAGTTTAAATAAAATAGCTTAAATTCTAAAAATAATCATCAGTAGAATAAGCTCGAAATTAGTTGTTCCCAAAACAAAAGAAAAGATGTAAGGCTGTATCCAAATATACCATATATTATGCATTATTGATAGTACACAATATTGTAAGTACTGCTGTATTTGGATATAGCCCCTAATCTTTTTTCTTTTTTTTTTTTTTTAAGAACAACAAATTTCAAACTTATTCTGTTGCAGATAATTTTCAGAATTTTCAAGTTATATTTTTGAGCCTTTCCAAAAAATTGTTCTATTAATTTCGTTATCCCTAATTGAACTCCTTGTGCACTTATATAAATGGTACTTTTATTTCCTTTGTTTGCTTGTTTGATATTTTATTTTTAGCAACAGTTCCTTTCAATAATTTATCTTTTCTTTCTTTTGGTTAAGTTTTTCACTTAATCACTTTTAATTTTAGCACTTCTTACTCACTTTTTTTTAATCTCCATGTACATATTCTGACTATTCATTTTTTATTCAATCAGAATTGATTAATATGATCAATACTTTTGTTTCTGGTTTTAATTTCTGGCCTATTCTATTTCTTACTTATGTTAAACATCGATCATTTTTCAGAATGTCAGCTCTTTTATCAGACATTAACCCTGCCATGATGCAACATTGCTTTTTCTCAACTCTGGTCATTGTGACGTGACTCTATTTATAATTTTGGAGGCATTTCTCTACAACGTACACATATTGGAGACGTTTCCCCATGACGTATGCATATGAAATGAGGACTATTTAAAGGATCAGTACTTATGATGTGGTGGTTGACTTTTGCTGTTTTCTTCCAACGTGCATTATTACTATTTGGTAGCTTTATTTTACTTTGAAGAAAGATTATCAGCACAGTTTTAGATATGTTTTTATTGCTGTCAAAGTTCATTTTTAAATTTCAAAGTTGCCAGCTATGAATTCCGTAGATGTCTGCTACTAATCTTCAAGCTATGTGTTTCTTATCCCCAAATCTTGAAAGCACATGAGTAACTTGATATGTTTTCTAGAACTATTTATTTTCAAAAACTGATTTTCACTTTTTTTTTTTCCCTGGCAGATCGTTTGCCAATTGTACTTTATTTTATTACAAGTTATTTTATGTTTCTAATTATGTTTTGTTTACTTTAAACCATGCCATGCTTTATTTTTGTACAATGAACTACGAGCCTATTATGAAATTTTTAATGTTTTGTCACCAGTTTTTAAAAACAGAAATTTGTGCCTCATCAATAAAATGCTCTGTTAAATAAGGCAAATTTTACTGGTGCGGATAAATAAGGATTCTTAAGTCTATTTGCGGCACATATACTTATCTCTCATCCCCAAGAGGTTAATGTGTGGTCTACATTAAACACTTTTGTCAAATTTCTTGCTTGAGTATATTTACAGTTTCCATGTTTCTCCTACAATTTAAGTGCTTTAGACCTATGCAGTACACTAGCTGGTTAGCTAATAAATTATACACATTATATTTTTATTGCATTTGCTTATGCAGTGAAACATTATTTAGTAAAATTGCTCCTTTTTCATCCAATTTCTATTATTTTTAAAATTTGATTGCAGGTTATTATGACATTGTTTTCTGACTTACTTTCTAGAATTTTTTTTTTTTTTTTTTTTTTTTTTTTTGATCAAAGCTTTGCAAATTATAAGCAAAAAATTTGGCAAAGTTTGACCTTTTTTTTTTTATAAAAACCTTAATTTCTCTAAGAGTGCACATGCTTTCCTCATAAAATTGAACACTGTTTATTACAATAAGCCTCTTAATCGGGCTTTTGCTACATTAGTTTTTACAGGGTTATCTGAAAAATCTGTTATTTTTCAAATTGTTGATGATCCCCTAATAGGTTTAGGGGAAAACTCTTCACAGAAATATATGACCTATACTATTCTGATTACACACCTGGAGTTTCATGATAATTCCTTATGTATTTTTTAAAATATTTAACAAAACATCTGAAATCGCAAGTGACCGATCATATGGGCCATATAGTGCATCACTGTCCATCCATCATTATCTTTCCATTCTAACATTCACTCATGTATTAGTTATAACTCATATTGTATCAACAAAAGAAAAATGTAAACAATGACTCATCTTTGGTTTCAGGAGGAAGTTGACTATAATATCTACTTTCATGTGGACTTTTTTAATGTGTATATTATTTTTCTTTTAAATGTGCAAGTAAATAACTTTTTCTTCTTTGTGTTCTTATATTGTTTTTGTGCAGTTAATATTCTGCAAATAACTCTGAAATTTATTTATTTTTTCTTTTTAGAACTATTACATGGTCATATTATAGAAATTCTGTTGGGGCTCTACTTTTGTATGATATATCACGACGATCAAGTTTTGAACACTTAGTTGAATGGTTGTTTGAAGCCAGGCGTCACATAGAACCAGGAAGAGCAATTTTTGAGGTAATAATTTGCATTCTTACAACTTTCATAGGTTAAAACATTCAATTGTGATTGGTTACATTATCTTATTCATTTTGTGTATGATTTAATAGCAATATATCCTTAATCAAAAGTGCTTAAATCTGAATTTTGTAGTCTGTTGAATATGTTATATTAATATTTAAAATAGGGTCTTAAGATCCAACACTGAGTCACTCAAAAAGACCTGGATGATATTGTTGAGTTTATGGGGGCATTATTTCCAAATATCTCGTTCAAATTTTAATATTTTTGAATGATTTTTTGTATAGGATAGCTGAGGATGTGTAGTTTTAAAATTAGTTTTTTTTTTTTTTTCAATTTTAGTTTCAGATTTTTTTTTAAAAATAACTTTAACTTTCTAAACCAGTTCTGAAATTAAAACTGTCCTAATATAAAAAATATGTATAACCAAAATGAAAAAAATTAAACTAGCCTTAAAACTAGATGTCTTCAGCTATCCTATGCAAAAATATTAAAATTTGAGTAAGATATTTTAAAATAATGCCCCCCACAGACTTAACATTATCATCTGGGTCTATTTCAGTGATTCAGGTAAACTCTTAAGGCTGCTAGTCACTGAAATTCCTCATTTCCATTCCCCATGTTAACCCATGGTAATAAATTTCCTCACTTGTCAAAGGATATCCCAGTGAAAAAATAAAGTTTATCATATTTCATTTTTTGTATGCTATCTTTAAAGCTGATTGCTTTTTACCTTATTTTTTATTGAAAGTAATTTTAAATATTTGATTTCATGTAAAATATTTAGAGCGTGATTAAAATATTTACTGCCCCTCAGTGAAGTGGAATTTTCGGTATAATTATTAGGTTTTTTAGATAATGCTAATTTTATGCTCACAAAAGCAAAGTGATTAAAATCATGATCTTTTAATGAAGCTTATGAATGCAAAAATTGTGTACAAGCAGTAAATAAAAAATAGTAACTTTTGATTTTACCATTTCAGTGTTAAAATGTATACTTATTTTCCTTAAGTATATTTATTCAAGTTGCAGAATATTGATATACTGTAATATATAAATATGGAGTGTGTACTGTATTTTCCTGGCATTATATTAATAATGTATTTTGCTGCATATAGAAAAATTTCTGTTATTATCACAAACAATTTTTAAAATTTAGTAAAATTCCCATTACATAATCGTAATGTGTATTAAGTTATTAATATCTGTTAAATATTACGAATTCCTGTCTACATTTATGTTATTTGATTCATTTTTAGGGTTCCATTCATAAAGTGAAAACTGAACCATTATAAGATCACTCCTATGTCTATCTATCCATCTGTCACAGCCATTTTACTTGTAAACATGGAAAGTTCAAATTAGGGGAAATAATAAAGACTATTGACCCACATATTTATAGAATATTAAACATTTACAAATATATTTAGAAAGGGTGTACGGGGGTTAATCAAGTAATTTGAAAAAAAAAAAAAAAACTTTCTTTCGTATATCATGCGGGGTAACTTGTGAAAGTTTGTTACATTCAGCACTCACAAAAATATATTTTTTTTAATTTTAGGTATTATATTTTCAGAGATAGTATCAAAAATATACTGCAAAAATAAGTTCCTTCCCATCTAATTCTGAATCTACTGAAACTAAATTTTTTTAAAAATTAGAGATAGTAGATGTTACTTTAAAACTTGCAGGAAAACTGTAACAATTACTCTAGATCGCATAGCATTTAGGAAAAGCACATTTTGATGGAATTAAAACACAATTCCATCGGGGTTGAACGTTTAGCAGAGTCGCATCAAAAACAGTGTCAGCGTTATGCTGATTTTTGTAACCCCATAAGTAATTAAATTAATTTAATTTTTAACGTAATGCCCAAATGAATATCTAATTAAATGTTCAGTCAAGAATTAAATCAAATGAAATAATGACATGCAAAATTAAAAACTTAACAATCAACATTTATTAGTTCATAAAATAAACATAAAATATAAAAACATAAATATAAGTAAAAATATATTGCATCTCTAATCGAATCATATTTAAAACAAAATTATTTTCTTTCTATTAAATCCACGAACCAAATATTTAAATAAGTATATTGTAAAGTAAAATATATCGAGACAAACAATAAATCAAAGTTAAACTTATCTATGAGAAAAATATTAAAAAAAAAACACTTTATAAGTCCTTTACTATCCTCATCAAGTGAACTGGAGCTTGCTAAGTCAAAAACTGGAAAATGATTTCAGTTCCAAAAAAAAATACATCCAAGTCATATTCATCCGTCGACAGAGTTCCAAAGATTCCACGATCAAAAACCAAAGTGAAAAAGCCACAGCAATCTATTACAAAAAAAAAATAGCCGAACTTTCTTTAAGAAGGCGAAGGTCAAAGTCCAATTCTCAGGATCTCTTCTACCCGAACATCTCTCAACATAGCTGATTATCACTTCACTCCAGGTCAATGATCTCACGTCAATAGCAGACATCTTCTAGCCTCCAAGTGTTTAAATTTAGAAATAAAGTTTCATATAGCTGAATATATTCTATAATCTTAAATGAAACGTAAAAACGTAATAAAATGCCATTTACTAGATGAAAGTTCTATTTCAACTGATGAACTGAACGATTGTATTAAACGATGTATTGAACGAATTGAATGATTAACTTGACTGATGACACAACTGACTTCCAGAAACATAACATAATACCTAACAGACAAAACTAAGAAAAACAGAAAACTATAAAATACGAAGCTACTTTATGCTGGCGAGACCAAAGTATATATACTTCTCAAACGGATTGAACACCAGGTTTTCTCCCCGCCGAGAGACACACCCACCAATCACTGAAGGATGAATGGCTGATGAGATCGTTACGTCTGATCGCATAAGCGATTACGTCATCGACTCTCATCGCTACGCCTCCACATGGCGATATGGGGAACTATGTCAAAAGGCGATGTTTACTTTTGAAAGGTGTGTGAAAAATATAAGTCCGCCAGGAAATATAAATTAACATAAAACTAAAGTTCAATTGTACAGTTTATAGACAACAATTAACCAGAAATAAGACCTCCATTATAAAAGGTAAGTGTACTTTAAATTATTAAATTGTAAATAAAGATGGCTATTGTAATTATTTACTGTAAATTTAAGTCTTATATGAATGAAATATGTAATGATTAATGGTTGGATGAAATGGCCTGACTCTCACACTAAAGGACACACTCTTACAGTAAATGTCAACTAAAAGATAGTTACTACAGTGGCAAGAACACAGGGTCTATTTCCTATCAAATGCCCCCCCCCTCTTGCCATCTGTATAACATGCAAGGGCTATGCCCAAAGGAAACACTGAAAGGTTACCGAAATAGACAACACCTTTAAAAAATGCAGTTATCACTTCGAGCTAACAAGCCACTAAAAACATTCCCATCAACACCTCTTCATCACAAGCCACAACACCTAAACCATCTTAACTTAAAAAATTTAAAAGTATCTAAAAAAAAATATTTATAGATGACTAGAATATCCATAAATCAGCAAGCCCCAGCACACCTAAAATCGAAAATATTTAAAAACATTTACATATATATACACACAAAAATTATACACATCACATAATCATGTATTAGTAAAAATTTTCCTCCAGTCCATGATCACCAGCTTTACATTTTCGTATATATAGTTTCAAAAACACTTTCTATTTTCTAATTGAGCTTTATCCATACAAAAGAAATTATACTTTATCAATTTCTTATATTGATTAATTACACATGTTCACAATATAACAATTTCCATTAGTAATATCAATTATTCTTCCATGAAAATATACACTATAAATCTATTACAATATTTTACAATTTTCAATTAAAGGAACTAAACACTTGTATTAGTTTTCCTTTCAAAATTACACTTTTACTTTAAGTTCTGGCAGAGCAACACGTAAGACATTGAATTCTAACACATCAAAAAATCCAATTAATTGAGCCCCCCTTTTACATAACAATTCTAGTAGAATTCCAACTCGTTAACATCAGCTGACATTGTTCCTTCCCAAGAAAAACTTCTTAATCAACTACAATTACTATAAAGATTACTATTATACCTTATCTTCACCTAACCAATGACTAAGAATCCTTACACGTGGGACATAACAGAACTAAACCTAATTAGCCCAATTATTTGGGATCAACTAAAAATTTCATCTCCAGGGGACATAGCATACATTCTACCCATTCATGAAATGTATTGAAGATCCAAGTATTTGCCACGGTTCAAACACAAGGATGTCAACACCTCCATTCAGTACCAATGCCAAGGCACGCATTCACTCAATCTCTTTCCCTCACATAGAACATATACACATAGTCATTGTCGGTTCAGACCACAAAAAAAATTCTTAAGCTGTAGTTCACCTCTGAATCCTGAAAAACACACATAAGTTTATAGGGCACTTCACAATCATACTCACACCCAAACTACCTTTCATCCTTATTTGAAAATCCACATGCTCTGGCGCCAAAGTCTTCACTCCCAATCTCTCAAAATATTTTGACGAAGGTAAACCACAGACACAGATGAGTAATCACCACAAATTTTCAAAAAAAAAAAAAAAAAATTGATCGCCTACAATTCACAGCGATTCCCTAACACTTAATATTACTACAGAGGAACAACTAATCTGCCAGCCAGAGTTCAGGGTATTCAGATCAACAAAGACGTCATTTTCTTCCAAGAAAGACTAACACATCAAAAGGGTCTTTTCTCAAAGAAATCCTGAAACATCAGACATCTCTTATTTTATTCAGAGTGTCACAAAGCAGCTGCCTGCCAGAATTATATTTTTAAACTCAGAATTTATCCTATTGACCAAGTAAAAATAAAATCTTGATTAATTCAAATTCAGTAGAACTCAAAAATGATAAGATCTTAACCAAAAAAAAATCTAAATTAATTCAAATCAAGTAAAACAGGTCAAAAATTAATTAGATCTCAATCCCCCCCTCACATACATCACACTTATGAAGAGCAACCTAGGAATTCTTTTTACACTCTTCAATTAAAAGGATGCAAAGGGGTAAAGACTAATCAAGAAAATCCTCCCAGACAGTACATGGCATGGATCACTCGGAAATTCAGCTTTACCTGCCTACAAAATTTTCCGGCCTGACGAGAATAACAGCGGAGTCCAACTCAACACTATACAAAGTACATTCTACAAACCCAATGAAGTCCATCTGACCCATAATTTACTTGATTCTCTAAAAAGTTAATTCTATTTAAATCTTTGTCCTTAAAACTTGATCCCAAAGAATTCTAAAAAAATACCTTTTTCATACAATTAAATTCTTCAATTAATAACTCCTTAACTGAAAAAAGGCTGATTTAATCAAACTTTTACTTAAAAAAATGTTTAGCTAGCATTGCTTCTCAAAAAAAATTGAGCCTAACACAAAATTTCTTATTCAGTCAAACATACATTAACAGTTTCTTATTCAATCTTCAAATTTACCAAATTTCTTCCTCAAACCACCACTTTAGCCACTGTCAAAAATTTAAACTTTTATCTCTTCAAATCTCTATCAGAAAATTCAAAATACCATCCTGAACCACTTTTAAACTTTCTAAAAACATCTCAAAATGTCCAATACTTTTCAACATCCATCCAAATTTCCACCAAAAAGTCGAGTTAACTCAGCATGCTATCCATTAATTGAAAAAATTGTTTAACCTTTAATAAAAAATAACTAAACAAAATTTAAATAAAGGCTGATTCAGTCCCAGCTGACCATATAACATCAGACCACTTAAAACAGGTTCAAAGTACTTCTCAAATACCTTATCCCATCTCAAACGTCAATCTGAAATAAATGAACCAAACTGGTTCTTAACACATATAGCCTCTAATCACAACTGAACCAGCATTAAATAAAAACAGCAACTCAACCTACTAAAAATTATGTCTCCTTGCCCAACACTTGAAGTCCACTATTAACCTTTACTATATTAGGTCACTTCTAAAAGCAGTGCATTACCAAAATTTATAACAATGGCATATGCTCTGAAAATATAGACCATCAAGGATAAGCAAAAACATATTTTAAGTCTAAATAAAAATATATAATCAAACAAAAATATAAATCTTTACAATACTTTATTAAAAATAAAAACCATATAGAAATCATGTTTTAGATAGCACACAATAAAGTTACCAACATTGCTCAAAAACATGTAAAGGACATTTAACAATTCATTAATGGATGTCATTTACACAAAAATCTAAATTCAAATATTCAGTGCAGGACAGGAGTTTAAAATACATGAATCCATGACATCAAATTACACATTTAAGAAAAACACTCAATTTCTAGCTCAAAAAGTCTCTAAAAGAGATTCGTAAATAGTCCTAAATAGACCAAGAAAATTGAGTTATTCATTTTTCGATGTCATGACTTTAAATTCAAAAATTTATCACTAATTCATCAAAACTTTCATTTTTAAACCTTAAATAACAATCTATTGCAAAAAAAAATCAAACAATAGTCCTCTCCCCCAAAATAGAAAAATTTTAATTCTATTTCATAAATTATAAATTTATATTAATGAAAAAAAATTAAATTGGAGCAAATCCCATGCAGAAATATTAGCTTTAAGGCCTGGGCATCTTAACCTCCAACACAAAAATAGTTAAGACATATCCCTCCTTTTTATTTTCAAAGCATTCCACACTAAGATTTGTCCAAAACTGTAACAATAAAAATACAATTACTTTAATATAAACTATAATCATTATCCCAAAAACTTTTAACTTTAAATGTATAATTAATTACGAAAAAATCATATAAGTTTAAATTTATATTACAGAATCTTTACATATTTTATGTTATGGAATTATCTTTAAATTCATACTTTAAGTTACTATTGAAGCAGAAATTAGCATCTATATGGGGAGTCAAGACCACATTTTCAAAAATATCAAAAGTTTAAGTATAGCTGCAATAAAGTTTTCCTTCAATGCTTTAAATTCAACTTTACATAAAAGTCATTAAGATAAGTTCTTCACTAAGAAAAGTTGCTCCTGTTTTTACTAATACATACTTAAATTTGAAAAAAAATTCATTAATACCCTAGATTTAAATCCAATATGAGAATCATTAATTTATTCCTGTCCCAAATACCAAGCACTTTAAATCTCAAAAAATAACTTTCAAAAATTAAACTTGAAATTTCTTATTTTCACACAACATTAATCCCTTACACGGGACTATTTTAACTCTTACGACATAGTTTAAAACATAAGCTATTTTTACATTATCGCAAGAAATTCAAGATTCAAAGACATCTCATTAAATAAATGATGAAAGTATGGTGATCCAGGTGGCAATTTAATTCTAACACTCTGTAATTTAGCAATGCTGAAAATTACACAGCAACTTTAACAATGTTATATCAAAAACTTAAAGAAAAACTTCTTATACTTTACTATCTCTTTACATAAAATAAGTTAAAGAAATATCACTAGATGGCAATCATTTAAACTGGAGAAAACCAGGAATCCTTCCACATCAGTCAAGCTTTTAAAACTCATGGCAAAGTATTTCAAAAAGTCATTTAAATTTCAAAAAAAATTCGAAAGCAAACTTATTTCTCTAATTTGAAAAGGTATTTAAATTTTCAAAGCCAAAAATATTCAGGATTCACATCTTAATTTTAAAGACATTTCTTACTTTCATCCTATAACATTACCTAATCAAAATATTCAAAAACAAAATTTCTTTACAAAACAGATCTCCTGGTTTACTACCATAGTTAAGCACAAAAATTCACATCATCTTCCTATCAAAAATACAATGGAGCCCATCACGCTCCACTGCATAAATTTATAAAAAAAAATTTATATGAGCACTTTATACAATAAGATACCCATAAAAATATATTAAATTACTTTTAAGTTATTTCAGTTTTTACTTATAAAAATTTTAAACTTTCATTTAATATCCAATTTGTATTCAAAATTACATTTAAAGGTCAGCATAATTTAAATTTACAAATTCATATTTCAAAAAAAAATTTTAATCTTTACACTAAAGTCATACAAAAAAAAAAAAAAAAATGATTCATTTTATTGAAATTCAAAATTCTTAAATTTACTAATTAATATCTCAAAGTAAAGTTTTTACACCAAAGTCAAATTTAATTAAGTGCAAATTCATTTTATTCAAAAAGAATTAAAAATTTAAACCTATATATTTATATCTCTGACTTTAACATACAGCCCCCCCAACTAAAACTATTTCAGACATCCGGTAGAAAATTTTTACTATCAATAATTATTAAATCTTTAAACAGATATAACTTACTATATTTTAAACATTAATCTTTAAATATATTATCATATTCAAGGGAGGGTATAACTTAAAATAAATCGTAAATATTTTTATTAAACTTTTAAATTTTTTTTTTTTTTAAATTCATTTTTTATAAAGGGCACAACGTTAGTTGTAAAAAGCCCATAACCAAAATGATGGAATTAAAACACAATTCCATCGGGGTTGAACGTTTAGCAGAGTCGCATCAAAAACAGTGTCAGCGTTATGCTGATTTTTGTAACCCCATAAGTAATTAAATTAATTTAATTTTTAACGTAATGCCCAAATGAATATCTAATTAAATGTTTAGTCAAGAATTAAATCAAATGAAATAATGACATGCAAAATTAAAAACTTAACAATCAACATTTATTAGTTCATAAAATAAACATAAAATATAAAAACATAAATATAAGTAAAAATATATTGTATCTCTAATCGAATCATATTTAAAACAAAATTATTTTCTTTCTATTAAATCCATGAACCAAATATTTAAATAAGTATATTGTAAAGTAAAATATATCGAGACAAACAATAAATCAAAGTTAAACTTATCTATGAGAAAAATATTAAAAAAAATAACACTTTATAAGTCCTTTACTATCCTCATCAAGTGAACTGGAGCTTGCTAAGTCAAAAACTGGAAAATGATTTCAGTTCCAAAAAAAAAATACATCCAAGTCATATTCATCCGTCGACAGAGTTCCAAAGATTCCACGATCAAAAACCAAAGTGAAAAAGCCACAGCAATCTATTACAAAAAAAAAAAAAATAGCCGAACTTTCTTTAAGAAGGCGAAGGTCAAAGTCCAATTCTCAGGATCTCTTCTACCCGAACATCTCTCAACATAGCTGATTATCACTTCACTCCAGGTCAATGATCTCACGTCAATAGCAGACATCTTCTAGCTTCCAAGTGCTTAAATTTAGAAATAAAGTTTCATATAGCTGAATATATTCTATAATCTTAAATGAAACGTAAAAACGTAATAAAATGCCATTTACTAGATGAAAGTTCTATTTCAACTGATGAACTGAACGATTGTATTAAACGATGTATTGAACGAATTGAATGATTAACTTGACTGATGACACGACTGACTTCCAGAAACATAACATAATATCTAACAGACAAAACTAAGAAAAACAGAAAACTATAAAATACGAAGCTACTTTATGCTGGCGAGACCAAAGTATATATACTTCTCAAACGGATTGAACACCAGGTTTTCTCCCCGCCGAGAGACACACCCACCAATCACTGAAGGATGAATGGCTGATGAGATCGTTACGTCTGATCGCATAAGCGATTACGTCATCGACTCTCATCGCTACGCCTCCACATGGCGATATGGGGAACCATGTCAAAAGGCGATGTTTACTTTTGAAAGGTGTGTGAAAAATATAAGTCCGCCAGGAAATATAAATTAACATAAAACTAAAGTTCAATTGTACAGTTTATAGACAACAATTAACCAGAAATAAGACCTCCATTATAAAAGGTAAGTGTACTTTAAATTATTGAATTGTAAATAAAGATGGCTATTGTAATTATTTACTGTAAATTTAAGTCTTATATGAATGAAATATGTAATGATTAATGGCTGGATGAAATGGCCTGACTCTCACACTAAAGGACACACTCTTACAGTAAATGTCAACTAAAAGATAGTTACTACAGTGGCAAGAACACAGGGTCTATTTCCTATCAAATGCCCCCCCCTCTTGCCATCTGTATAACATGCAAGGGCTATGCCCAAAGGAAACACTGAAAGGTTACCGAAATAGACAACACCTTAAAAAAATGCAGTTATCCCTTCGAGCTAACAAGCCACTAAAAACATTCCCATCAACACCTCTTCATCACAAGCCACAACACCTAAACCATCTTAACTTAAAAAATTTAAAAGTATCTAAAAAAAAATATTTATAGATGACTAGAATATCCATAAATCAGCAAGCCCCAGCACACCTAAAATTGAAAATATTTAAAAACACATATATATACACACAAAAATTATACACATCACATAATCATGTATTAGTAAAAATTTTCCTCCAGTCCATGATCACCAGCTTTACATTTTCGTATATATAGTTTCAAAAACACTTTCTATTTTCTAATTGAGCTTTATCCATACAAAAGAAATTATACTTTATCAATTTCTTATATTGATTAATTACACATGTTCACAATATAACAATTTCCATTAGTAATATCAATTATTCTTCCATGAAAATATACACTATAAATCTATTACAATATTTTACAATTTTCAATTAAAGGAACTAAACACTTGTATTAGTTTTCCTTTCAAAATTACACTTTTAGTTTAAGTTCTGGCAGAGCAACACGTAAGACATTGAATTCTAACACATCAAAAAATCCAATTAATTGAGCCCCCCTTTTACATAACAATTCTAGTAGAATTCCAACTCGTTAACATCAGCTGACATTGTTCCTTCCCAAGAAAAACTTCTTAATCAACTACAATTACTATAAAGATTACTATTATACCTTATCTTCACCTAACCAATGACTAAGAATCCTTACACGTGGGACATAACAGAACTAAACCTAATTAGCCCAATTATTTGGGACCAACTAAAAATTTCATCTCCAGGGGACATAGAATACATTCTACCCATTCATGAAATGTATTGAAGATCCAAGTATTTGCCACGGTTCAAACACAAGGATGTCAACACCTCCATTCAGCACCAATGCCAAGGCACGCATTCACTCAATCTCTTTCCCTCACATAGAACATATACACATAGTCATTGTCGGTTCAGACCACAAAAAAATTCTTAAGCTGTAGTTCACCTCTGAATCCTGAAAAACACACATAAGTTTATAGGGCACTTCACAATCATACTCACACCCAAACTACCTTTCATCCTTATTTGAAAATCCACATGCTCTGGCGCCAAAGTCTTCACTCCCAATCTCTCAAAATATTTTGACGAAGGTAAACCACAGACACGGATGAGTAATCACCACAAATTTTCAAAAAAAAAAAAAAAATTGATCGCCTACAATTCACAGCGATTCCCTAACACTTAATATTACTACAGAGGATCAACTAATCTGCCAGCCAGAGTTCAGGGTATTCAGATCAACAAAGACGTCATTTTCTTCCAAGAAAGACTATTACATCAAAAGGGTCTTTTCTCAAAGAAATCCTGAAACATCAGACATCTCTTATTTCAGCGATGCACAACCTTTTTAACCAGAAAATCGTTTGCCACCAGAATATTTGAAAAGCGGTGTTTCTTTTCTTTAATCTCAAAGTTTCTGTCAGTGCTATAAGGAAAATTATTCTGCATAAAAATAGTGGTAAAATTTTTGGCCCGCGGGCCAGAGGTTGTGCACCCCTGTCTTATTTTATTCAGAGTGTCACAAAGCAGCTGCCTGCCAGAATTATATTTTTAAACTCAGAATTTATCCTATTGACCAAGTAAAAATAAAATCTTGATTAATTCAAATTCAGTAGAACTCAAAAATGATAAGATCTTAACCAAAAAAAATCTAAATTAATTCAAATCAAGTAAAACAGGTCAAAAATTAATTAGATCTCAATCCCCCCCTCACATACATCACACTTATGAAGAGCAACCTAGGAATTCTTTTTACAGTCTTCAATTAAAAGGATGCAAAGGGGTAAAGACTAATCAAGAAAATCCTCCCAGACAGTACATGGCATGGATCACTCGGAAATTCAGCTTTACCTGCCTACAAAATTTTCCGGCCTGACGAGAATAACAGCGGAGTCCAACTCAACACTATACAAAGTACATTCTACAAACCCAATGAAGTCCATCTGACCCGTAATTTACTTGATTCTCTAAAAAGTTAATTCTATTTAAATCTTTGTCCTTAAAACTTGATCCCAAAGAATTCTAAAAAAATACCTTTTTCATACAATTAAATTCTTCAATTAATAACTCCTTAACTGAAAAAAGGCTGATTTAATCAAACTTTTACTTAAAAAAATGTTTAGCTAGCATTGCTTCTCAAAAAAAATTGAGCCTAACACAAAATTTCTTATTCAGTCAAACATACATTAACAGTTTCTTATTCAATCTTCAAATTTACCAAATTTCTTCCTCAAACCGCCACTTTAGCCACTGTCAAAAATTTAAACTTTTATCTCTTCAAATCCCTATCAGAAAATTCAAAATACCATCCTGAACCACTTTTAAACTTTCTAAAAACATCTCAAAATGTCCAATACTTTTCAACATCCATCCAAATTTCCACCAAAAAGTCGAGTTAACTCAGCATGCTATCCATTAATTGAAAAAATTGTTTAACCTTTAATAAAAAATAACTAAACAAAATTTAAATAAAGGCTGATTCAGTCCCAGCTGACCATATAACATCAGACCACTTAAAACAGGTTCAAAGTACTTCTCAAATACCTTATCCCATCTCAAACGTCAATCTGAAATAAATGAACCAAACTGGTTCTTAACACATATAGCCTCTAATCACAACTGAACCAGCATTAAATAAAAACAGCAACTCAACCTACTAAAAATTATGTCTCCTTGCCCAACACTTGAAGTCCACTATTAACCTTTACTATATTAGGTCACTTCTAAAAGCAGTGCATTACCAAAATTTATAACAATGGCATATGCTCTGAAAATATAGACCATCAAGGATAAGCAAAAACATATTTTAAGTCTAAATAAAAATATATAATCAAACAAAAATATAAATCTTTACAATACTTTATTAAAAATAAAAACCATATAGAAATCATGTTTTAGATAGCACACAATAAAGTTACCAACATTGCTCAAAAACATGTAAAGGACATTTAACAATTCATTAATGGATGTCATTTACACAAAAATCTAAATTCAAATATTCAGTGCAGGACAGGAGTTTAAAATACATGAATCCATGACATCAAATTACACATTTAAGAAAAACACTCAATTTCTAGCTCAAAAAGTCTCTAAAAGAGATTCGTAAATAGTCCTAAATAGACCAAGAAAATTGAGTTATTCATTTTTCGATGTCATGACTTTAAATTCAAAAATTTATCACTAATTCATCAAAACTTTCATTTTTAAACCTTAAATAACAATCTATTGCAAAAAAAAAATCAAACAATAGTCCTCTCCCCCAAAATAGAAAAATTTTAATTCTATTTCATAAATTATAAATTTATATTAATGAAAAAAAATTAAATTGGAGCAAATCCCATGCAGAAATATTAGCTTTAAGGCCTGGGCATCTTAACCTCCAACACAAAAATAGTTAAGACATATCCCTCCTTTTTATTTTCAAAGCATTCCACACTAAGATTTGTCCAAAACTGTAACAATGAAAATACAATTACTTTAATATAAACTATAATCATTACCCCAAAAACTTTTAACTTTAAATGTATAATTAATTATGAAAAAATCATATAAGTTTAAATTTATATTACAGAATCTTTACATATTTTATGTTATGGAATTATCTTTAAATTCATACTTTAAGTTACTATTGAAGCAGAAATTAGCATCTATATGGGGAGTCAAGACCACATTTTCAAAAATATCAAAAGTTTAAGTATAGCTGCAATAAAGTTTTCCTTCAATGCTTTAAATTCAACTTTACATAAAAGTCATTAAGATAAGTTCTTCACTAAGAAAAGTTGCTCCTGTTTTTACTAATACATACTTAAATTTAAAAAACAATTCATTAATACCCTAGATTTAAATCCAATATGAGAATCATTAATTTATTCCTGTCCCAAATACCAAGCACTTTAAATCTCAAAAAATAACTTTCAAAAATTAAACTTGAAATTTCTTATTTTCACACAACATTAATCCCTTACTGGGACTATTTTAACTCTTACGACATAGTTTAAAACATAAGCTATTTTTACATTATCACAAGAAATTCAAGATTCAAAGACATCTCATTAAATAAATGATGAAAGTATGGTGATCCAGGTGGCAATTTAATTCTAACACTCTGTAATTTAGCAATGCTGAAAATTACACAGCAACTTTAACAATGTTATATCAAAAACTTAAAGAAAAACTTCTTATACTTTACTATCTCTTTACATAAAATAAGTTAAAGAAATATCACTAGATGGCAATCATTTAAACTGGAGAAAACCAGGAAGCCTTCCACATCAGTCAAGCTTTTAAAACTCATGGCAAAGTATTTCAAAAAGTCATTTAAATTTCAAAAAAAATTCGAAAGCAAACTTATTTCTCTAATTTGAAAAGGTATTTAAATTTTCAAAGCCAAAAATATTCAGGATTCACATCTTAATTTTAAAGACATTTCTTACTTTCATCCTATAACATTACCTAATCAAAATATTCAAAAACAAAATTTCTTTACAAAACAGATCTCCTGGTTTACTACCATAGTTAAGCACAAAAATTCACATCATCTTCCTATCAAAAATACAATGGAGCCCATCACGCTCCACTGCATAAATTTATAAAAAAAAATTTATATGAGCACTTTATACAATAAGATACCCATAAAAATATATTAAATTACTTTTAAGTTATTTCAGTTTTTACTTATAAAAATTTTAAACTTTCATTTAATATCCAATTTGTATTCAAAATTACATTTAAAGGTCAGCATAATTTAAATTTACAAATTCATATTTCAAAAAAAATTTTAATCTTTACACTAAAGTCATACAAAAAAAAAAATGATTCATTTTATTGAAATTCAAAATTCTTAAATTTACTAATTAATATCTCAAAGTAAAGTTTTTACACCAAAGTCAAATTTAATTAAGTGCAAATTCATTTTATTCAAAAAGAATTAAAAATTTAAACCTATATATTTATATCTCTGACTTTAACATACAGCCCCCCCGACTAAAACTATTTCAAACATCCGGTAGAAAATTTTTACTATCAATAATTATTAAATCTTTAAACAGATATAACTTACTATATTTTAAACATTAATCTTTAAATATATTATCATATTCAAGGGAGGGTATAACTTAAAAAAAAATCGTAAATATTTTTATTAAACTTTTAAATTTTTTTTTTTTTAAATTCATTTTTTATAAAGGGCACAACGTTAGTTGTAAAAAGCCCATAACCAAAATGATGGAATTAAAACACAATTCCATCGGGGTTGAACGTTTAGCAGAGTCGCATCAAAAACAGTGTCAGCGTTATGCTGATTTTTGTAACCTCATAAGTAATTAAATTAATTTAATTTTTAACGTAATGCCCAAATGAATATCTAATTAAATGTTCAGTCAAGAATTAAATCAAATGAAATAATGACATGCAAAATTAAAAACTTAACAATCAACATTTATTAGTTCATAAAATAAACATAAAATATAAAAACATAAATATAAGTAAAAATATATTGCATCTCTAATCGAATCATATTTAAAACAAAATTATTTTCTTTCTATTAAATCCACAAACCAAATATTTAAATAAGTATATTGTAAAGTAAAATATATCGAGACAAACAATAAATCAAAGTTAAACTTATCTATGAGAAAAATATTTAAAAAAAAAACACTTTATAAGTCCTTTACTATCCTCATCAAGTGAACTGGAGCTTGCTAAGTCAAAAAAAAATACATCCAAGTCATATTCATCCGTCGACAGAGTTCCAAAGATTCCACGATCAAAAACCGAAGTGAAAAAGCCACAGCAATCTATTACAAAAAAAAAAAATACCCGAACTTTCTTTAAGAAGGCGAAGGTCAAAGTCCAATTCTCAGGATCTCTTCTACCCGAACATCTCTCAACATAGCTGATTATCACTTCACTCCAGGTCAATGATCTCACGTCAATAGCAGACATCTTTTAGCCTCCAAGTGTTTAAATTTAGAAATAAAGTTTCATATTGCTGAATATATTCTATAATCTTAAATGAAACGTAAAAACGTAATAAAATGCCATTTACTAGATGAAAGTTCTATTTCAACTGATGAACTGAACGATTGTATTAAACGATGTATTGAACGAATTGAATGATTAACTTGACTGATGACACGACTGACTTCCAGAAACATAACATAATACCTAACAGACAAAACTAAGAAAAACAGAAAACTATAAAATACGAAGCTACTTTATGCTGGCGAGACCAAAGTATATATACTTCTCAAACGGATTGAACACCAGGTTTTCTCCCCGCCGAGAGACACACCCACCAATCACTGAAGGATGAATGGCTGATGAGATCGTTACGTCTGATCGCATAAGCGATTACGTCATCGACTCTCATCGCTACGCCTCCACATGGCAATATGGAGAACTATGTCAAAAGCCGATGTTTACTTTTGAAAGGTGTGTGAAAAATATAAGTCCGCCAGGAAATATAAATTAACATAAAACTAAAGTTCAATTGTACAGTTTATAGACAACAATTAACCAGAAATAAGACCTCCATTATAAAAGGTAAGTGTACTTTAAATTATTGAATTGTAAATAAAGATGGCTATTGTAATTATTTACTGTAAATTTAAGTCTTATATGAATGAAATATGTAATGATTAATGGCTGGATGAAATGGCCTGACTCTCACACTAAAGGACACACTCTTACAGTAAATGTCAACTAAAAGATAGTTACTACAGTGGCAAGAACACAGGGTCTATTTCCTATCACATTTTTCTGTTACGCACATTTTTCTGTTACACACATTTCGATTTGTGGGCATTGAGCAAATGTGTTAAGGAGTGTTGAAAGTCCTATTGTGGCAAAAATATAAAAGCATTGTTGATAAAGATTTTTGAAAAAATACATTGGTAATTAGTCTAGTTATTAACCCTTAAAGTCACAAACCGTTGGGACATAAACAATGATGGTGCGGCGTAGTTTGCATAGCACATTTGGCAGTACATTTGACAAGTGATTTCGGCGACAAAACCAGATTTCCCCGATGGCAACCCCACCTTCTGCAGTTTTGAGGTTCTGTGCAGAAATATAAATAAACTTAAATAGAAATATGAAAAAATAGTATTCAAATAACAAATTTCTTATTTTCTGACTCATTTGTAGCACTTTCCAACAAAGGGGGGAAGGGGGAACACGATTTTTATCAAAGGTTTGTTGGAAAAACGCGAATTCTGAAAAAAGAAAAAAAGTGTGTATTTTATGAAAGAATCACGTGAAAAACTAAAATTTTATTAATGGATCGTGGCAAAAAAAACATGAAATTTCTCAAAGGATCATAGGAAAATAATGTATCTCGACTGAAGATCAAATAAAAAACGAAGTATTTCATCAACGGATCACTAAATAATGCAAATTCTGTCAAAGGACTGCGACAAAAATGGAATTTTTCCCAAAGGACTGTGGAAAAGCACATTTATTCAAAATTACAGGAAAAAAAACAGGAATTTTTTCGATTTTGCTTACAGGCTTTTTTTATTTTTTACTTTATACTTCAGGGCTTGAATTTCAGGGCGGGATGGCGGGATTCGCGCCCAAAATTTTGAAATCCCGTCCAAAAGAATAATGTGGACGGGAGGCTCCCGCCGAAACAAGTTTGCATTTTGAAACGATGATCAACTCCCATGACTGTTTTGCGAATTTTATGATATTTTCGTGCCAGTAATCGACACATTTTGCGAGTTTTTTTTACAGCGAAAAATCATTGAAAATCACAATTTTTTCCGCGACTGATTGACAAATTTTGCAATTTTTTTCCTGCAATCGATTGACGAGTTTCGTTCTATTTTTCGTGGTGAAATAGAGGTGATTCTGTTCGGAATTCCCCCCCACCCCCACAAAAAAAAATAACACATTCAATTCCAAAAATTATGAAACAGTGATGCCGCGGACACGCTATTGCACGTAAATTACGCAAAAGATCGAAGATGACACACAAAAGGAACAGCTATTACACGTTTCACAAGACGCGTGATTTTGTAAAAATTTGCTAAAAAACGGCAAATATTGTTGAAAGATCGCAAAAAGACGACTAATTTCCAGCAAATTTCGTCCAAAAACTCTCGAAAGAATGCCTAATTTCGTGAAAAAATTCTGTAAAACGGCAGTTTTCGTCAAAAAGGTAGCGGAAAAACGTCAAATTTCGTCCAAAAATCGCGACAAACGGCAATTTTTGTAAAAAAATCGCGAAAAAACGGCAAATTTCCTCAGAAAATTCACGAAAAAAGTCAAATTTCGTCCAAAAATCGCGAAAAACGACAAATTTCGACAAAAGATTCACTATAAACGACAAATTTCCCCAAAATATCACGAAAAACGGCAGTTTTCGTAAAAAAAATCGCGATAAAACATCAGATTTTATCAAAAGATCGCGAGAAAACGGCAAATTTCCTCATAAAAATCACGAAAAAACGGCAAATGTCGTCAAAAAATCCCGAAAAAACGACAGATTTCGTGAAAAGATCGTAAAAAAAGACAGATTTCATCAAAAGATAGCGAAAAAATGCAACTTTCGTCAAAGGGAACCTCTCTTCCCTTCCTCCCCCCAAAAATAATATTACAGGGAGTTCATTTTCTGTTCAACAAACTAATTTTCCTGCTTCAATATATTTTTTTTTCTTTGCTGCTCTAAAATCAGTTTCTGACAGTTCCAAATCTTTCTGAGTGCAATTCCTGAAAGCAGCCATTCATTAAACAAAAAGTATCCCTTTACTCAACAAAGTATTCATTTTTTAAGAAAGTCTCTTTGGATGAGTTTGACTTGCCCCTTTTTTAAAGAAATGCAAACAATAGTGATACTTCTTATTTTTTACACTCAAATAAGTATTATTTTATGATTAAATTTGTATCTTGCACATTTAATATACAGAAAAATAATATTGGTTATAACAATTAATTATAAATATAAATTTATTAAATTAATTAGAAGTTTTATTCATTATTTTTAAAACAATAATTAGACCTGTGACAAAAATAATTAGCACTAGGAGGGAATTTACCGCCAGTAAAAACTAGACAATATAAAAGTTTTTTTTACACATTTCGGATAATTATTCTGAATTGTTGATAAAAATTGCTTCAGTGAAAATTTTTTTATGTCTGCATTCTGATAATTCTTTAAATAGCACATAAAATAATGGCGGGTTTTAAAGATTTTTTTTCTCCCTCAGAAACAGCCAAACTCCTCTCCATTTTTAAATGCTGGTAGGGAGACTCCCCTCCTTTGAAAAATTGAATTTCAAGCCATGTACTTTTAGAATTAGTTTTGTAAATAAAAGTATTCTTAAAAATAAAAATCAGAAATCAAAAAAGTAGGAAGCGGTCTTTGTAAGGATTGATCTCCGCTAGCTAACGCAAAAATAAATAAATATTTATAGTAAAGTGCCAACTAAATATTTTTAAAATGTTTACCATTATAATAACATTAACAAGCAGGTGTTCGCATATAAATAATTGCTACTGATAGCATTTTCAATTTGCGAATCGCCTGACTGACACCTGTTTATTTAAATTCTTCAGGATTCCACTCTTTAAAATTACGCTTTCCCTACAATGCAAACGAACATCAAAGGAAGATTTTTATGAAAAATGAAGTATTATTGTGTTTGTTTTAAATAAATAATCTCTTTCTTCCATTTTGCTTCACAAAATATTTTTGGTTTCAACTGTTTCTTTTTTACATAGCAAAACATTATCAATAAAATGCTTATCGGATTTTTATGATGTCAGAGTTGCCACACTAAATAAACAAACATGGCATGATAATGGGACTTTTTTATGCAGTGAGCTTTTTTACGGGTATCTATAATATTCTTAAAACTTAATATAGTTTAATAAAAAATTGGTATTCAGCATAACTTATTATTATTGCCAGTTACTGAAAATTTGAACAAAATCGGTTAATTAATAAAAAAAAATCTTTTTTTTTTTTTTTAGTTTATTTATAGTCAGAAAAGAATAGTCTGGCTTTAGTTTCATTTTCAGTTCATTATTTCTCTTTGCTACTTGAACATTTTTTTTTCAACAACACAAAACTTTCTGACTTATTCATGTAATTTTTTTTTTACTTTTTAAAGGAATACAATTTGCATGAATACTCAAATGATTTGGAATTAAAAAGCATGTTCCTTTTTTCAATAAGTATCATCTTGAATTTAAATATTTGTGAATCTCAACAAAAATTTAAAAAATTTCAATAAAATGCACAAAAAATTAGAAAACAAGTATAAAAATTCCAAAATCGCAGAAGAACAAAATGTTAGGTTAAAAAATTTTAATTGGATTCCTTTTACCGATATAAAAAATTACTGCAAAACATGTACTAAATTGCACTGAAAATCGCTGATAAATGTGATTAAATTTCATTGAAAAGAGGACAAAATTTGCTACATTGGGTTAAGATAATAATGCTAGTTATAGAAATGATAATTTTTATTATTAATATTAATGCATTTTAAAAATATAAAAAAAATTATGGCAAATTGTGAAATAATATTTAGTTTAATAAGATTTTTTTTTTCTTGAGGGGAGGGGGGCAGATTAAAACGTGATAAAAAAAATGAAAATTGTAGAGAAGATAATTACTTTTCTATACAAATGCTTTAAACAGAATTTCTGTTTTGAATTTCGAAAAATCTCTGTGAAACAAAAAATAAAAACTATAAAAATTGCATAAAAAATTCACAAAAAAAAAAAAAAGCTGTACAAATTCAAATTAGATTTTATCATAAAAAATATACAAAATGTACTATATTTTACTAACAGTTTGAAATTGCATTCATTTTACAAATGTAAAAAAGAAATCGCGGCAAAACGTGAAAAAGACACGGAATATAATGCAATTTTTAACATTTTGATATATTTTTGTAAGGGTGGCACTTATGGCGGTGCGGCGTTTCTGGCGAATATTTGTTTTATTTTAATGTATTTTCGAGGTGCAGCACTTACGGTGTGTGCGCCGCATACGCCCAGAAATACGGTAGTCAGAATTTGGGAATTAGAAATTACTACTATATTTAGGTTCCTCTTTAGGTTTCATTAGGTTCTTTATACACATATACAATTTAGTAAGATTCAGCTGTTACATGGCATGAGATTTTTTTTCTGCAATCATTGCATTTGTGAAACATTCAATTTGGAGATTAAACTTTTGTCTGAAATGTCTATTCTTTAGAGAAATTTTGTGAAGGGACTTCTATTTCTAAGTAGAAAAAAAAATGTGAAGGATCTTTTCAAGTCTTCTCAAACAGATTTGTGCTTAGAGATAAGATTTCTCCCATTAATGTTTTCATGTGGGACACTTAATATAAAAATAAAGAGTATCAGAATGTAGCTATTACAAAATTTTTGATGTATTATTTTATAAAGGAAACTAGATGGTACCCGTCAATACTTGACGGCACCAAAGAAAGAAAAAGGTATTTTCCAGCTATTAAAAGATTTTTTAACAACTAATCTTCAGCAAAAATTTCAATAAATAAAAGAAAAACCTGCATTTTACATCCAGGCAAATGACCCGCAATTGGCAGAGTTACATTCAAACATGCTTTCATAGAATTAGAATCTCTCTCATTTGATAATTTTCCATTTACAAATACAACACGAATAAATTGTATATGACATGAATAAATCATAAATTACTGTCATTACTCATTTCATACAAAATATAAATACTTCACTTACTTCGCAGCAAAATAAGACTGAATTTATTAGTTTGCCACTTAGCAACAACTATAATAATGATCCTCTCAGTGGTTAATTTGTTGTTACATTAACCACCCCATTAACAAATAAACATTTGCATTTTCAACTAACTTTTCTATTACCTTTTCATAAATCAAAAATACATGTAAATTTCACATATTAAAAAAATTAATGATAATATTTATTCTGGCTAGGTGAAACCCGTTAAAACTTGATGGCAACAATATGAAAGAACCAAAGAAAAAAAAGTATTTTGCCGCTATAAAATTTTTTAAAAAAGATTAATATAATATTTATTAAAAATTTCAATATTCTTTTCCATTTACCAACGTAACACCAACATGACATGATCCCGGGTGCAGAATCGGTGCAACGCTGCGACACAAACTCTTGAAAATGTTTCAACTGTTAAAGTTTTTTTTAAAAAATGTTAGAAATCATTTGCTATGTACAAAAATTTGTCTAGGTTCCATAAAAAACACAAATTTTGGCAAATAATCACAAAAATAGCAAATTTCGTCAAAATACCCCCCCCCCCCCCCCAAAAAAAAAAAAATCACCCGGAAATTTTGTAAATAGATTAGGGATTGGACAAATATTCGGCCCTTTTGCTGAATATTCGATTGGCCGAATATTGAAGGCTTGTTGACCGAATACTTCAGCCAAATACCTGTAGCCAAATATTTAGAGATATCTGGCCGAATATTGCTAAAATCTCGCCAAATAAATTTAGGATTTAAAGAATTTAATTTCTTGCAATTTTTTTTCTCTAATCCAAATTGGCTACTTCATTTGTGAAGTCATTCTCACTCTTACTTACAAAATATACAGTTATTTGATTGCTAAAAAATACACAGCCTTTCTGTATTTCCTATAAATGTTAGTACTATTTTAGGAAATGCTGCCCAATTTGAAGATTTAATTGTACAGGAAATGTCTCCATTAGAGAATGATATATTACAATTCAAGATATAAAAACACTTATAGAAAAAAAAAAACACTGCCTTATTCTAAAACACTTGAATATTTATTAATGTCTGCAAATTCCATGCACATATAAAAAAGTCTCTTATGAAATTCGTAACTTATTTTCTGTAAAGTAAGAAATGAAAAAATTCATTCACTAGGTGTTTTAACAATGATTCATTTTCAAAATTAGATATCAAATACACTATTCCAAATACAACAGTACATCTGAAAACAGGACTGGTGGCAAACTAGATACACATTAGATGACACAACTTGCTTTATGAAGATGGTTTTACAAGTATTTAAACATAAATTCTATATACTGAACAAAATAATTATTTGCATAATTACTGACTTAAATATGTAACATTATTATGTATATACTTTTAATTTACATATTCCTTCATTCATGTTATCAATTTCTGTTTATCCTTTTAATGTTTGTTGAATAAGTGGAATATTGAAGTTGAATATTGTAGCAGCAATTCAAATGTCAAAGATTTTGTTATCATATGCATTCTACTTTAAGAAAAACCTTTGGCTTTAACTTAATTTGTAATTTAAAGCTTGGTAACTGATTTCAGAGCAGTCTCATTCTTACGAATTTGTTTATCATTAGGGACATAAACTCTAAATGATCAAATTTATTTCATTAAAGGTTATTTCAGAAAATATCTCCTTGTGAGTTCTTAATGAGAGAGAGAGAGAGAGAGAGATTAAGAATATTATTATTTTTGGATGCAAGAAAGGGTAAAAATATCATTTGATAGTAAAAGTGAAGTACATTCTTCATATTTTAATGGAAATATTTTACCATCCTGACTTACTAAAAATCAATTTGATGTACATTAATATAAAAGAATATAATGCAATTTCATAATTTTTTTATGTTAAAATAAGTGTTTCAAATTTAAAAATACATTTAAAAGCACATTTAAGAGTAATAATTATTAATGAGCTCCTATTTTTTAAATTATGTGTAATCAAAATTTATTTTCTTTATTGGAAAAAAAAAGTTGGTATTTGGCCGCCGAATATTTGGTATTCGGCCTAAAATTTGGCCGAATATTCGGTATTCGACTATTCGGCCAAATCACTATTCGTCCCATCCCTAAAATAGATGTGGAAAAAAAAAAAAAGCAAAATCGTCAACAGATTGCAAAAAACAAATTTCATCAAAAGATCTCTAAAAAATTTGTCAAAAAACTAAAAAAAAAGAAGTCTAGGTATCCTAAATAAAACACATTTCGCGAAAGTATTGCAAAAAATCAAAATTTTCTAAAACATCTAAAAAATTATTTTTTTTTTTTTAAAAAGGCAAATTTTGACAAAAAAATCCTTATAAAATAGCAAATTTGTAAACATATTGTGAAAAAAAATTCAAAATATTGTGAGAAAACAACAAATTTTAACAAATGATTGTGAGTAAGCAACAAATTTCATCAAAGGATTGAAAAAAAAGCAAATTTCATCAAATAATCACAAAAAAGATAAATTTTGCAAAAAGATCTTTAAAAAAAAAGGCAAATTACATCGAAAGAACTCGAGAAAAAAGATAAACTTTACCAAAAGACCTCAAGCTGACGAATTTTATCCAAGTATCATAAAAGACACAAATTTCGTTCAAAGATCTCAAAAAGCACATAAAATTTGTCTAGGTAATCGCAAAAAAAGGTAAATTTAGTTAAAAATAGCGAAAAAAATGACAAATTTCTCAAAAAAACAAAACAAAAACGACAATTTCGTAAAAAAAAATCACAAAAAAAGGATAAATTCGATAAAACGGCAAATTACACCGAAAGATTGTTAGAAAAAATGACAAACTTCACCAAAAATCCCCGAGAAAACAAATAATTTTGTCCTGGTATCATAAAAGACATGAATTTCATCAACAGATCGCGAAAATACATAAAATTTCTCTAGGTACTTCAAAAAACGCAAATATTGGTAAACAGATTGTGAGAAAACAACACATTTTGTCAAAAGGTGAAAAAAAGAGGCACATTTCATCAAAAGATCACAAAAAAGGTAAATTTTGCAAAAAAAAAAAAAAAAAAAAAAAAAAAAAAAAAAAATCTCTGACAATAACAAAAAAAGAAGAATTTCACAAAAAAAATACACAAAAAAAGGATAAATTCGATAAAACAGCAAATTACATCAAAAGATAGCGAGAAAAAACTACAAATTTCACCGAAAATCCCTGAGAAAACAAATAATTTTTTTCTGGTATCATAAAAGACGTGAATTTCGTCAAAAGATCGTGAAAATACTTTAAATTTGTCTAGGTACTTCAAAAAATGCAAATATTGGTAAACAGATTGTGAGAAAACAACACATTTTGTCAAAAGATGAAAAAAAGAGGCACATTTCATCAAAAGATCGCAAAACAGATAATTTTTGGAAAAAAAAAAAGACAAATTTCTGAAAATAATGAAAAAAAACAACAAATTTCACAAAAAAAAAATCACAAAAAAAAGGATAAATTCGATAAAACGGCAAATTACATCAAAAATCCGTGAGAAAACAAATAATTTTTTCCTGGTATCATAAAACATGTGAATTTCGTCAAAAGATTGTGAAAATTTTTTCAATTTGTCTAGGTATTTCAAAAAATGCAAATATTGGTAAACAGATTGTGAGAAAACAACACATTTTGTCAAAAGATGAAAAAAAGAGGCACATTTCATCAAAAAATTGCAAAAAAGGTAAATTTTGGGGGGAAAAAAAAGTGAAAAAAAATGACAAATTTCTGAAAATAACAAAAAAAAAACCAAAAAATTTCACAAAAAAAATCACTAAAAAAGGATAAATTCGATAAAAAGGTAAATTACATTGAAAGATAGTGAGAAAAACGACAAATTTCACCGAATATCCCTGAGGAAAAAAAATGATTTTTTCCTGGTATCATAAAAGACGTGAATTTCGTCAAAAGATTGCGAAAATACTTTAAATTTGTCTAGGTACTTCAAAAAATGCAAATATTGGTAAACAGATTGTGAGAAAACAACACATTTTGTCAAAAGATGAAAAAAAGAGGCACATTTCATCAAAAAATTGCAAAACAGGTAATTTTTGGAAAAAAAAAGGACAAATTTCTGAAAATAATGAAAAAAAACGACAAATTTCACAAAAAAAAATCACGAAAAAAGGATAAATTCGATAAAACGGCAAATTACATCAAAAATCCGTGAGAAAACAAATAATTTTTTCCTGGTATCATAAAACATGTGAATTTCGTCAAAAGATTGTGAAAATTTTTTCAATTTGTCTAGGTATTTCAAAAAATGCAAATATTGGTAAACAGATTGTGAGAAAACAACACATTTTGTCAAAAGATGAAAAAAAGAGGCACATTTCATCAAAAAATTGCAAAAAAGGTAAATTTTGGGGGGAAAAAAAAAGTGAAAAAAAATGACAAATTTCTGAAAATAACAAAAAAAAACCAAAAAATTTCACAAAAAAAATCACTAAAAAAGGATAAATTCGATAAAAAGGTAAATTACATTGAAAGATAGTGAGAAAAACGACAAATTTCACCGAATATCCCTGAGGAAAAAAAATGATTTTTTCCTGGTATCATAAAAGACGTGAATTTCGTCAAAAGATTGCGAAAATACTTTAAATTTGTCTAGGTACTTCAAAAAATGTAAATATTGGTAAACAGATTGTGAGAAAACAACACATTTTGTCAAAAGATGAAAAAAAGAGGCACATTTCATCAAAAAATTGCAAAACAGGTAATTTTTGCAAAAAAAAAAAAAAAAAAAAAAAAAAAAAAAAGCAAAAATATGACAAATTTCTGAAAATAACGAAAAAAAACAACAAATTTCTCAAAAAAAAATTACAAAAATAAGGATAAATTCAATAAAATGGCAAATTACATCGAAAGATAGCGAGAGAAAACGACAGATTTCACTGAAAATCCCTGAGAAAACAAATAATTTTTTCCTGGTATCATAAAAGACGTGAATTTCGTCAAAAGATCGTGAAAATACTTTAAATTTGTCTAGGTACTTCAAAAAATGCAAATATTGGTAAACAGATTGTGAGAAAACAACACATTTTGTCAAAAGATGAAAAAAAGAGGCACATTTCATGAAAAGATCGCAAAAAAGGTAAATTTTGCAAAAAAAAAGTGAAAAGAAATGACAAATTTCTGAAAATAACAAAAAAAAAAAATGAAAAATTTCAGAAAAAAAGCACGAAAAAACAGGGCAAATTACATCGAAAGATAGCGAGAAAAAAGGACAAATTTCATCGAAAATCCCTGAGAAAACAAATAATTTTTTCCTGGTATCATAAAAGACGTGAATTTCGTCAAAAGATTGTGAAAATACATAAAATTTGTCTAGGTACTTCAAAAAACGCAAATATTGGTAAACAGATTGTCAGAAAACAACACATTTTGTCAAAAGATGAAAAAGAGATGCTGCACATTTCATCAAAAGATCGCAAAAAAGGCGAAACTATGACAAATTTCTGAAAATAACGAAAAAACCAAATTTCACAAAAAAAAAAAGTCATGAAAAAAAGATAAATTCGATATCCAACGACAAATTTCACCAAAAATTCCTGAGAAAACAAATAATTTTGTCCTGGTATCATAAAAGACATGAATTTTGTCAAAAGATCATGAAAATACATAAATTTGTCTAGGTACTTAAAAAAACGCAAATATTGGTAGATAGATAGTGAGAAAGGAACAAATTTTGTCAAAAGATGGAAAAAAGGCGTATTTCATCAAAAAATAGCAAAAGAAACGACAAATTTTTCAAAAAGATAATGAAATAACGACAAATTTCACAAAAAAATGATAAATTCGATAAAATGGCCAATTAAATTGAAAGGTCGTGAGAAAAAACAACAAATTTCATCAAAAGACCTCAAGAAAAAGACTGATTTTCTCCAGGTATCATAAAAATCTTCGTCAAAAGATCCCGAAAACACACAAAATTTCTCTAGGTACTACAAAAAATGCAAGTTTTGCCAAATAATCATAAAAAAAAGAGCTAGCGGTAAATATGGTCTGCATTATCACGAATGAATGCTATGCAAAAAGATGGATCTCTTGTGATCATTTTATTTTTTTTCGTTGATTATAATAATCTTCATATTTTTGGAAAAACATTGTTGAGAGACCAAGAGATTGAAAAAAAATATATATAGAAAATTTCATCAAAATATTCTCTCCCCCCCCCCCCCCCAAAAAAAACAGCGAATTTTGTCACAGGAACACTTTTTAAAAAAAAGGTACTTTTTTTTAAAAGGGAACTTCGAGTCAACTCAACTCAAAGAAAGTGAAACATTAAATAAATATTAATGATTTGCAAAGCTGTTTATAACTGGGCATATTTTCATTTCATATGCAATTCACAACAATATAATGTAAATACTTCCTAAACATTATGAGTTTGCTTAAAAATGAAATTTTAAGGGGGAAAAAAATCACAGTTTTCTTGACCTGAGTATTATAAGAAAATGAAGCAAAAGATAAATAGTGATTTGTTAATCTGTTTACATCCATAAAGTCAATAACATCGGTAAGAAATCCCTGCTTTTTTCTCCCTCCAAAAAACGAAACAAAAAAAAAATGATGTGATGTCTAGCCAGGTTTTTTTTATACATACTTAATATAAATTTGAAAATTACAATTCGGAAAATGCTTAATCGGCCAAGAAAATAAATAAAAACTTTAATCATTAACTATTGAATGTTTCAATTTCATAAAAAACTGTCAAAAAAAAAAAAAATTCGCTATTCCACATTAAGCCTAATCTTTGCTTGCTGGCTAACAAAAGAATACAAATGGAAATAAAATAACTTACATAAAGTGAGCCACGAAATATACAATGTTTTTCCAAAAAATGAAGGTCATTATATTACCCAAGAAAAATAAATTATCAAAAGAAAAAGAAATCCTTCTTTTAGCATTCATTCAACAGCGATAATGCATTCCCATATTTATTTTTATTTACCGCTTGCTGGAAATATGCGTTTCCAGAGAGTAAGTAGAGTCTTCTCCGATTAGTTCTCAGATTTCCTGTGCAATCATGTATGCGTAGAGACCAGTTTTAGTGTGCTGAAAAAAATCCTTACGGTTTTAATATATAGATTTCAATTTCTCCACATTGGAAAAATTGAAAAATAAGCCCTCAGAAAAAATCCAAAAAAAACCTGGTTTTTTCATAACTTTTCCAGGAGGTTTTCTGAACATTCCCATCTCTAGTCATACAGATTATCATACAGATCATCATTGATTGTCTTGCAGAGATTATTAAATATTTCAAAAGATAGGAATGTATATATTATTATTAATTATGGAATACAGCATTGAAAATAAATTTTGTAATTTATAGATTTATCGTGGCTTTTTATTATAGTAAAGAAATAATATTAATTTTAATATTATCTTACTTTAATTTTGTATAATGTTCAGTGGCACCAACTTATATGTGTACATGGGGCGCGAGCCAGGGCTGCGGAGTCGGTGGGAAAAATGGCCGACTCCGACTCCGGAATTTTTAACGACTCCGACTCCAACTCCGACTCCGGAAATTTTAACGACTCCGACTCCTGGCTTCCTGGCTATCTAGTATACTAATGTTGATATTGGTTAAAGTTATGAGGGAACGAAAGAAAAATAAGGCAAAAAATCATTATTTCGGTATTCAATTCTTAGAGCTTTGGAAAAAAAAAATATTTTCCGTTTTACAAATTCTTTAATTTTATGTACCACAAACCTGAAAAATTAAATTACCAAAATCTAAAAGAGATAACAAAACGGATATTTTACTATTTCGGATCCGTGTCCTCGAAATGGGGAAATTTGTACAATTTTTATGTTAACTAGTGCTCTCCAGAGCAGAAAATTTTCAATGGAAAGGGGAAAAAAATAGTCAGATGTGTTAATCTTAGAACTTTCTTCTATATCACACATCTTAATACTTCCTGAAAAATGCAGCATAGCAGCGCCACCTCTTATGTGATTTACACCAAAATCTAGTTAACAAGTTATATAAACTTCTAACTGAATTTGAAGTTTGGTGAAAATCAGTACATTAATTTCTGGGATAGGGCTATTGCTGAAATTTTAAAATTCTGCATAACAGCGCTACATGTTGAGTGATGTACATCAAAAACGAATCAGGATCAATTTCTATCAGATACTAAATGAATCTAAAGTTTAATGAGCATCCATGCATTAGTGATTGAGCCACAGCTATTTCAAAATCGTAAAAAAATCAGCATATCAGCTCTACCTGTAGGACGATTTACACCAAACACTAAACTGTACTAATCTAGATTACAAACTAATTAAATATAAAGTTTGGTGAAAATTCGAGCATTTGTTTTTGAGATAGCGCTTTTGCAATATCATGAACAATGCAGTGTAGCAGCGCCACCTATTGAGTGATTTGCACCAAAAAATCTGCAGCACCTAATTATATCAAGGACTAACTGAATCTAATGTTTTATAAAAATCCGTGCATTTATTTTAAATATATATCTACTGTGGAAATTGTGAATAATGCAGCATAGCAAATCCACCTGTGAGTGATATACACCAAAAATTAATCAGATCCAGTTTCTATCAAGATCTAACAAAATCTAAAGTTTTGTGAAATTCCATCCATTAGTTCTTGAGATAGAGCGCTCGAAATTTTTTGTCGCATGCCGACTGACGAAGTGACAGACACTGACACAGACATTTTTGAAAAACTATCAAATCATGTTCAGTTCAAGATCTTCTAAAACGTATAAATCCAACGAATGCTGGAAATCGAAATTTTTCAAGAATCCAATACTTTATTCTTATAAAGATAGAAGAAAATAAAATTGAAGATGAAAATTTTATTAGTTCGCAAATAATCTGGGATCTACTAGAGCTTTTAATTAAAAACAGTTTTCATCTCCTGTGTACGCTGGGCAGTTTATTGGGATTTTTTAACTTGGGTAGTCCGATATAATCCAAAAATAACAATAAGAATTGTTTCTATGGATTTAAAATTACATTTTATTGGTTTAATTTCACTTCAAACTGTCTAAGAAAAAAGCCGGAGTCGGAGTCGGGTTGTTTTTTACGACTCCGACTCCGACTCCTTTTTCTCAAAAATGGGCCCGACTCCGACTCCACGACTCCGACTCCGAAGCCCTGGCGCGAGCTCACCCAATAATTTTATCTTTTCATTCACCCAATTTCATTTGATTTAATTCATATATATTTTTTTTTTATTTAATCGCTGAAATGAAATTAAATTTATTTTGAAAATAAATTTATTACCTATTTTGACATCGTTTTTGACACCTTGCATTGAAAAAGTACTTAGCTGACAAAAAATTTATGCTTTTCTTGACATTTAGTTTTTCGCACTTTTAATATTCAGCAATTCTAATGTTATTTAAAATAAATACTTATGTATTTATAAGAAACAACTTATAAGAATATAATTAATAAAATTATTTATAAAATTATAATTAAATAATAATTTAAAAATTTGCTTAGAAAACACATAATTCAAATTCAACTTATATTTAGTCATTCACTTCTCCTTTCTCACTCTCTCCGTACAGATATACACCAGAGATGAGACAGTCTCAGCCCAAGCCCGGGCTCATTCTTCCTGAAACCTTAAAAAAATTTTATTTGAGTGCAGAAAACATTGAAAGAACTTTTCTTTCCTTAAGAGTACTTATTGTTTTTCACATCATTATCACATTATTATTTTATCAAAACGAAAAGGGAACAGAAATTGTGTTTTTGTATTTTAATACTTGATTGCTGTTTTAAAAGAAAATTTGTGATGATTGGAAATTTGTCTACTGCATTTCCAGCAATGATCTGTTATTGATATGGTGCCAATCAAAACAAGCACAAACAATAAATTAGCTTCTGGTTGGATTTTCGTTAGTACAGAGTATATTTCTTATTTTAATCATTTATTTATTTATTTAGATAGTTATATAAAACTTAGAGAATGATTTCTTTGTTTATGTAGACCAAAAGCTTAAGATTTGCAAATTATTGAATTGTGCATGTCATAATTGTTCTTTGTATGAAATTAACATAGTGATGAACTTTTCTGTTTCTCATTATGAACTCTACTTATGCTGAAGATTTCCCTTCATAAGTAAACATATTTTCCATATTATTCCGATAGAAAACAATCAATCGGTGTTACTTCTTTTCCTATAAGAGCATCGGAACTGTAAGATAAGTGTATCAATGTATTAAATTGCATTGAAATTCAGGGTTATGTTAATTACAGGAAATTGTTATGAGAAATAATTGATTTTAATTAAACATGTACATATTTTATAGGAAATTGAAAATGATGTTCGATTCTTCAGCATACAAATAGTAATTTCTGCAAACTTCATATATTTATTCATTGCACTTCTTTAATGTATTCATCAAATATTTTTGTTAAATGACAAAAAATATGGGAATCCTTTTAAATATAAAGTATATTTTTATTTGATACCAATCTGCTCTTTTGATAAGGTTGAATTAAAATTCTTATTTAACAGTAATTTTTATGTAAGAAATTTCTAAAAATGAGACATCATATTTGAAACAATTTTTAAATGCCGTGCTTTTTGTATATTTTTGGTATCAGGCTCAGGCGGGCTCAGATTTAAAATCATTGGGCTCGGATTCAAAATCATCTTGCTCGGGCGGACCCGGGCTCCAAAAAACAAGCCCGAACTCATCTCTAATACACACTAAAGGGGAAATATTATATGTATTATTTTACTCAAATTTTTGAGACTCAATATTTTTGAAAAATTGGTGCTACTGATAATATTTATTAGGATGAGCAAAGCGAATTCTGTATTAGGCTACATAAATTACATTTTGTTGTACACTTTACAGAAAAACTATTCAGAATTTTGACTTGAAATTCAACAGACAAAAAAAATTTTGATTTGTAGATTTGCACAATATCATTTTTTTTAAAAGAATAACCTTAAAAAAATATTAATTAATTTATTTTACATGTTTTTCCATTACAGACACATTTTTGAAATAAAAATGAAACACATGTATTTTCAGAAGAAAATATAAATCTTGGAGTTAGTAATTATACATAGAATTATGATTAATTGAATAAGTAAAATATATTTTCATTAATCCACCAAAGCATCTGAAAAACCTTTGGAGACTAAAATTTAAGTATTTCTGCATGAAAAATGAATACAAAATAGTTAAACAAATTTAAGAAAAATTGAATATTACATCATAGTTTTTCTATACAAGATTTCCACATACAAAAGAAAAATAAAATAAATAGTTTGGCGGATTTATATATATATATATATATATAAGCAAATATTACATCATATTGGAAATATAATGAACAAAAGACAAGGTAATATAACGAATTTTTATGTTTTGGGCTTATTGAAAATAACTGCAGAATTTATACTTAAAACCATATAAAGAACATTAAACTTTCTTACATTAAATATGTATGTTATTTGAGAGGAAAATATACATTTTAATAGAATTCTTTATTAAGATTGGTTGGAAATCATGCATATTTTGGTGCTCATTCCTTTTAATCATAGGATAATTTAACGATTTATTTTATAAAATTTCTAAAACACATTTGTTTATGAAAATTATAGCATATTTTTAATGAAAATTTTTGTGAAAATTCAATTATTCACATTCAATTACAAAAGTATTTTTCTGTGTTAAGAAGGCAAATACACAATTTATTCTTATTATGTGAAATCATTTATGCAGGCGATACTTACACATTAAAAAAAAATTATATTATGATTTATTTATTTTTATTTTTATTTTATTTATTTATTTATTTATTTATTTTTTTTTGTAAAATGGCAGCAAAAGAAATGCAAACAAATAAAATTAATTGATAACTTCATTATATAAAGTGTTATTCAAATTTGAAGGCTTAAAATTGTATCAAATGAGACATATTTATTATTAAGATGTAATTACTATTAGTATTATTTTTTATATGTTTGCCATTAAAAAAAATATGGAATTAAGCTGAATTAACACTTCTAAAATTAAAAAATGCCAAAACATAAGAAAACATTTCTGTTTAATAAAAATGCAAAAATAAAATAAAAATGTACTGTTACTTTTGAATATTTTACTTATGTAATAATGCTTCATGAATCCAGACAAAGCATGGCTTTTGCTAGCATATTTAAATAGATCTATTAATCAAAAATAAACATTTAAAATTCTTCCCTTCTCACCACCACAAACTGATATTTCTGTTCACTAAGCTGTAAGTTTCACTGCTATAAAAGGCTTATTTAGATTAATTCTTGAGATATAATCCAGTAAAAAATTTTAAGTTATGATTAATATTCTGTAATATTAATCATAACTTAAAGAATAATATTACAGAATATTAATCTATAATATTAATCTTTAAGTTAATGTTACAGATTAAGTTATTCTGAAGCTTAAGCCTATACATAACAAATTTTATATCATGTTTGTTGGGGAAAAAACGTCTTTTTTCTTAGAATTTTTAAAAATACAAAGAAAACATTATTACAATTTGCCTTTTTACTCAGCAGTTAAGTGGTTAATGTTCAAATATGCTTTTATTAAAAAAAAAAAAAAAAAAAAAAAAAAAAACAATAAGCAGAACATTCAGAACAACAGTTGTTGATCTTAGTAAGAAGAAAAAATGATTAAAATGTCACCAAGCCAAAACCTTTTGATACTGAAGGATAGTGTTGGTTTCCCTTGTGACAGTTTTCCCTATCTGTGTCTTTGGCATTGGTATAATTTTAGACATTATTGTCTAGCTCACATAGTTCAGAATAAGACTCCTCCTTTCCAATTCTTGATGTAATTAAGAATTTTAATATCCATTTATTCTGATGTTACTATAACATTTATAGCTGCATTCCTTATCAGTGTTTAAAATAATTTAATTATATCTGTATTTTACAAAGAATACACAAATTAAAGTTTATTTTCATCCAAGGAAATATGATTTGTTTATCCACAAAGATAGCAGAACTAAACCAAAAGACAGCATTAGGCTATGTAAACATTTGAAACTTTGCATTATGATATAGATTTTTCTATTCTAGAAAGTAATTTGAGATTGCAGATCACTGTTTTATTCAATGCATTATTTCATAATATTTTTACATTTGTTTGTAAACATTTTTGAATTTTACATTTTAGCTTGTAATTATTTCTAAAGGAAAATTTCCACTTCATGAAAGTCTATATTTAAAGTACATAAAAAATGAAAATGTTTCTGGATTAAAAAAGTTAGTTGTCACTGTAACTCTTAAAATATTCATTAATTTGAATATAAAATAACTTACTTATCTCAGTGTTTTCTTCATTTATAATAATTTAGATTGGTTCCCTTAATTAACAAATTCATATTGAACAGAATAGATAACATGTTATTTTTGTCATTTTTGTATCAGCTGTTTTATTGAATCAAATTCTGGTTCATAAATAGGACTTTTGAAATTGCAAAATTGTTTATTGCTACAAAATGTTAAAAAAAAAGTAATAAAATTCCATTTGTTTTTGAAAAAATTTAAAGTTACTTCAATACAGTTGTTACTGTTTTAGTATATTAGTTCATTCAGCAATGTTAATATATTCTCTTACAGTTTAAAAAAATATTGTCATTGTTGTTTCATAATCTAGTTTTATGAGAAGAAAATCACAAGAAAGTGATCATCAGTTGTAAAATTTTAAAATAAGTCGTTCTGTTTTTGTAGAACCCAAATAAGAACATCTATATATGTTTAATGTATGTTAGAAGAAAAATTAATTTTGTTGCTTTTTCTGATATGGTAAGAAATATTGCATGCCTATTTTTAAAATAAATCTTAATTGTTTAATGAGAATGTCTAAGGAGAAATTCTCATTAGAGTTGTTTTTATTGGAATTTTTGCAGGATAATGAAAACTTCATATTAATCTTATTTATTCGCATATTTTCTAAAATAATCTATATTAATGTTTTATTGTACTGTATTGTAAGAAGAGATTTTATTAGATTATAAAAAGTAGTACCTTCATAGTTATTTAACTATATTTATTATTATTTTTTTTTTTTTAATGCTCTAGGTTGTTGCTTGTAAAGTTGATTTAGAGAGCAGCAGAGTTGTTTCAACTGAAGAAGGGAAAGCATTTGCAGATTCTTATGGTTTATCATTCATTGAGACATCTGCCAAAACTGGCTTTAATGTTGAAAAAGCCTTCACAACAATTGCACAACAAATATATGAAAAAATAGAAAGTGGAGAATTTAAAGTACAAGATGGCTGGGATGGTATTAGAACTGGTTTTAGCCGTTCAGATAACACTGTGCATCTAATGGAAGCTGAACCTGAAAGAGATGGATGCTGTTAAATTTGCTTTGTTAAACTAAGATTATCTGATAATCGTTGAATATGCTTCTAGTATATAGGAATTATTTTTTCACAAGATATTTTTTGTGAATATTTTAAGATTTGACTTTAAAGAAGCTAATTGTTGGCAAATATAGATTTATTTTATTGTTGTTTTTCGTTTGATCCTAGGTCAGTACAAAGTTTTTATTTTAAAGATTTTACCAATGAAAATTAATTTCAAGGAAAATGTATTATAATTCAATGTTAGTAATTCGTTAAAATTACACATTTCATTTTACTATTACTTTCATGCTTCTTGTTATAAAAACTCATGAGTAAATAGTAATTTTTATGGTCTTTTCTACTTAAAAACCTGATTTTTTAGAATAAATGTTGTACTGTTATGTTTAAAATAAATTTGTATAATTTTTCTCTGACAATTGGCCTTAAACTTCATAAAATTTAAAAGAGCTTAAGCTTTCTCTTAATTTAGTGTAATGATTGGTATGTATTCTATTTATAATCTTGTAATTGCTTACTTTACTTCAAGTATTTTTATGTTCATTTCTTAAAAGTATTTAAATTTTTATCTGCTAATAAGGGCTTTTGTTATTCATTTGGTTTCTTTTAGAAACACAATTTTATAAGCATACAAAGGAAAAGGATGTTATAGTCGTCCCGTCCATGATTTTATTTATTTTTTCTTTTCAAATTTTTAATGTAAACTTAATTTCTCGTGTGTAAAGGTGCACAAAAAGTGAGGGTGCCAACATTTTTTATGGTTATATGAGTGATTTTGATATAACTATATTAAAAATGAAGAAAAAAAATAGTGCACTGTCATTGAGTATATTACATTTTTCAGCCTTATAAGCATGCGTCAATCCTCTATTTTACAATAAGGTTGTGCAATAAATTCAACTATGGATATACAAGCAGTGTTATGAGCATTAATATTCATTTGCAATACGGATTATGCAGAAATAAAGTATGAATGTTTATTTGAAAGATGCTCTGCAAATAAAAATACTTATTTTGTGATATATAATAAAAGATGAGAATTAAAAACTCATTTTACAAGTTTAAACTGAAAAAGATTAGCCAAAGCTATAATAAATTTAGTAAAATATATACATTTCCATAATATCTGGGAAATTTAGTACCCCCATTTAAAGCATTTAAGAAGATCCTTTCTTCCACAAAAGGATATAATGTATTATGAAAAAAAAAAGGTATCCTTTTGATGGCATTGTCATTTATGAAATTATCATTTTATTGTTATAATAATATTCTGCAAAGAATTGAATTATTGCTATTATTATTAAAATAAAAAAAAGCATATATATATATATATATTCTAGCTTTGAATACCTATTTTGTTATACAGTTATAGCTACCACAAATTATTTTGATAATATCCAATTTCCAAGACAAATTTAAAACTCCATATATATACAGTACAGAACCATTTATCCGGAATGGTTGGAGTCAGATGTATTCTGGACAACTGGTTTTTCTGGTTAACTGGTTGGGTATTAAAGCAGCATCTGTTTGATAAATTTTATAGGATATATGTGGTTGTGGTATTACTTCTAATTTTAAATTATTAGATTACTTGAACTAAAAATCAGATGGAAGTAAGATCAAAAGTTAGTGTTTGAAAAAAAGTAATTTATGGGAATCCTTTGGGAACAAAATTTCGTCTGCATAAAAATTAAAACATCTATAATATAACTAAATATGCTTCCATTTCAAATACGAAATGCTGTTATTAAATTATACAATTGTTTCAATCAATGCATATGTTAAACTAGCAGTGTAAGACACTTTTTTCTACAAAGATTCTAACATCAGTCTATAAGAAATATCATTCCGGATAACTGGATTCCAGATAAATAGTTCCATACTGTGTATATATATATATATACAGTCAAACTCGCTTATAATGAGCCCTGATTTAATGATAACCCCGATTTAATGAGGAAAGCAGAAATATTTGTTTGGTACAATGTTAAGTCTATAGGAGCCTAACTCGTTTTTAACGAGCAGTGTTTTTGAGATTCATGAAATGTTTATTGACTTCAACCTTTCCCACTCAGCTTCGTTTCATGGAAAAATTCTTTTAACATTCTGAAGTCAACCTAAAGTTTGTGATGAGTCATAAAGCCTGAGAGCAAACAAATCATGCCAGCATTTTTCACCATATAGAGAGAACATGCCTGGACCTCCCACAGCGACCTTGAGGAGACATACAGAGACAGTGGCGCCAACTTATGTGGGGCCTGAGCCCACCCAATAACTTTTATTCAAGCATGCTCACTTTTCATTGCTCTATTTCGTTATTTTATTTCATTATTATTTTATTATTAATTTTTCTCCCTAGAACAAAATTTATTTTGCCAATGACCGTGCATTTTAATTCTCTGACTGACACCCATACATCCAAACTGACTGAAATGTAAATGTTTAAATTTCTGCTGTTTCAATTTGTAGTCATGTTCATAATATGATGATATTACAATAAGGTAAACGCACCAGTAGTGGGCCACTTAAGGACATTTGACAAGTTATTATTAATATATTAGTGAATTCCAATATATATATATATATATATATATATATATATATATATATATATATATATATATATATATATATATATATTTAGCCTCGTCCTTACCTTCATGTATCAGAATAAACATTCAAATTTTTAAAATATATTCTTTAGAAAAAATGAAAAATAAAAAATTTTACTTTCCTGTATGCTCCAGTAGTGGGCATAATAAATTTCTGATGCCCCAGTAGTGGGCCACTCCATTCTTGAGTTTAATGTGTACTGTGCAGAGGTTATAACATTTTTTACATATCTACACTTATATATACACAATAATGAAATCATAGTTATAAGTTTTGATGATTATGTAAAATAATTTCAGCTTCTATTTAGTTTGTTCAAACAGTCTGTAATATTTTATAACTTAAAAAAATATATCTGCCCTATTTGTTAATTTGCAGTAGTGATAAATAAGATATTCATAATAAAAAGGGTAATTAAATGCTGAAATTATTGCAAAACTATATTATATTTATATAAAAAAAAAGAAAAACAATGTGAGTGGGATTTAAATTTAACTGCATTTATTTTTCTTTTACAGCCATTTTATTGGCTCTCATTTTTTTTTTTTTTTTTTTTTTTTTTTTCATTGGATATTTTTTTCAACTTTTCCTTTTGAATTTTTCTTTTCTCTTTTTCTGCAGCTTTAGCATTTTTAATATCTTCTCTCTTCTTAAAATATTGGAGCATTTGAGGAGAAGTCACAACTGCAGGAAGTTTCTCTCGCTTTCTCCTTTTCTTTGTTTTATCTTCTTCTGGCCAGAAAAGAACTCTTTTGAAGGGAGATGGTACATTTCTAGATGGTCCAGCAATTGGCCCGGTTGATCCTTCTGGAATATCCACCTCAGCATCAGCATATTCAACAGTATCAATTGATTCTGCATTGCATGCCGCCTCAATAGATATGACTGGTGTACTCTATAAGAAGTAAAATGTTTAATAAATAAACAGAAATTTATTATAAATAACAGTAAAATATGTACCAATTTTAACTGCTTAATACCAAAATTATTTTGTGATAGTTTACCTGGAAAACTGGTTCCTTGTTTAAAGTTTACTTTGTCTCTGACCATAAGTAATAAAGCTCTGTTTGCTCCACAGGCCTTTCCATTCACCTTTATTTTCTAAGAAAGATTTAATTTTTTCTCCAATTTTTTCTTCGAGAATATCCAAAAAAGAAGCCATTTTTCTTTCCTTTATTGGTGATATTACCACTTTCTTTGATGTTACTTTGGATTCAACAATTACTTTCTTTGGATCCCATGGAACCAGTCCACATGCACAGAATCCACTGACAATTGTTGCAGGAGTTAAGCGATCTAAAGTTGACTTTAGAACTGGTGGAAATTCATCTTTCTGTAGTTGTTTGCCTTCATGGATTAGTCTGAAGTTCACTACTTCCTGCCGCCAAGTGCTTTTAAGAGTATGAAAACAGCAACGTCCATAGGTTGCATCAGGTGTGTGGCATTTGGGAGCAAAGCTACCATTTCAATTCCATGAGCTATACAGAAAGTGCTTAGGTTCATAGATATGTGAGAAGTGTGGCCATCCATAAATAACAGTACAGGTTTCTCTAGGCTATGCTTATTTAAATATGGTTCAAAAATGTTTGTCACATACTCATAAAATGTTTCTTGAGTCATCTATCCACTTTCCGACTTTCAAATAGCCAAATCAGAAGACATGGCCTTTACAATTTGTTGAGGCATCCTATCATACCTGAAAATTGGAAAGACAAAAAATTAGAATACAAAAGCATATTTAACAATTTCAAGGTTTAATTTACTAGATTATTGATTTTAGACCTGCTTTCCTATAAACAATCATTGGTGGTGCAAGTTCACCAGCTGCATTGGCTGTTAAAAGAACAGTCAAATTAAGTTTTTCATCAGCTCCAGCAGTGGTATACACCTCTTTTGATCCTCTTTCAGTAAGAACTTTTCCTGGCTTCGGGTTTAAAAAAAAAGCTGTCTCATCACAATTGAAAATCCTCTGGAGGTTACATAAGACATTGTCCAGTTTTTTGTTTTTTAAATAAGTCTCAACCTCTAGAAACCAATCATTTATACTCTTTTGTGCCACTTCTTTCCTGCTTGTTATTAAATTTTGGCTGGTACGCAGTTTAATGTTAGGATGGCATTTTAAAAAACTCTCATACCATTTTCGTCCAGGAAGAGTATTTTCTCCAGAGAAAGTGATTTTATGCTCTTTGGCCAATTTTATTACGTTAGTCATGAGTATTTCTTTCGTAATAGGAAATCCTTTACTGGCCATGCTTTTAATCCACAAAACAATGTTGTTTTCCTGGTCGTTGGTAAACAATGTACTTGGGCTTTTTGTGTAGCTAATTTGACTCCTCCTTTTAATTTCCTTTGCAAAGTTGTTTTTGAAATATTATACTGCTTAGCTACAGAACGGACACTCTTTCCTTTCTCCACATCCTCAATTGCACTTTTTAGTTGTTCTGTATAATTTTGCTCCTTTCTTTTCTCCATTATTCTGCAATATAATAAACATATATAATAACAGATACATAAAATACAAAAGCATATTAGGAAAATCATATCTTGGTTGTTCCAGTAGTGGGTCACGTGTGTACCAGTGGGCCATCTGGCCCGCTACTGGAACAAATTGAAATTTAATGATCCAGAAGTGTGTACCAGTAGTGGGCCACCTGGTCCACTACTGGAACAAATTGAAATTTAATGAATCAGAAGTGGGCCACCCCCCAAACTTAATAATATGTTAGTCTTATACCTTTTAAGCATAAGGAATAAAGTATTCATTTATACAGTGTATTAGAAATGTGGTGTTTTAATATAAAATGCAATATACTTCTAAAGAAAAAATATTGAATGAAAACTTACCTCTTAAGGAAAGCAGTAAGAATGAGCCACAAAATCCTTGAATTTTAAGACTGGAAGAAAAACAACCTTCTAACTCAAAGACTATCGGAATACTGAAGTTGTCCCTTTGTCTGATAACAGATAAGGCTTTCAGCCATTCAGCAGTTAGTTTGTTATCTGACAGGAGTGACTAGAAAACTTGTTTTTCAACTTTGAAAACTGGTGGCCCACTATAGGTACGTGGCCCACTACTGGTACACTTACCTTAAATATTACTGTTTATAAAGGAAAACACATGATAATATGATTTTAAAAAATTGCGACTATCTTGAAACAGGATAGCTTGATTTAAAAGTCTCATCTTTCACCAGCTGTCCACACTTCAAAGAAAAACAAACTGGTTGTACCATTTTACCAAAAAATCTTCGAGCTCACCCAATATTTTTTAAAAGTTGGTGCCACTGTACAGAAATGATGGAGGTTGCTGATTGGATATAATTTTATTCAGCATGCTAGGGGATTTGTATGGAAATTATTCTTTCTTTGATTAGTATTCATAGAGTATGCGCATCAAGTATTATCTTGCAATGCTGAAACATAAAATTTTATCAGTTGATGAAAAAAAATAAAGATTTTATGGGAATTAGAGGATGGTTAAAAAAAATCTGAAATCTGCAAAAAATATGATTTATCTTCTTCTACTGTTTACACTTGTCAAAGAACAAGGAAAAATTAATGGCTGCTTATGATCAAAGTAAGAATGATTGTAAACATTTGAAAAATGTGCTAAAGTGGATTTGAATGAAGCTTTTTTGAAGTGATTGAAGGTGCAACATAGTGCAGGTTTACCTGTAAGTAGTCCACTTATAAAAGTTCAAGCAGAAAAATTTGTTGAAGAATTCCGTTATTCTGGATTTATATGTTCGAGTGGATGGTTTGATTGATTCAAAGATAGACATGGAATAACTTTGGAAATTTTCCAGTGAAACAAAATCTACAAACTTGGCAGATATCACGACATAGATGAGTGAAAATTGGCCAGTCATCAGAGACAGTTACTCAAAAGATGACATGTATAATGCCGATGAAATAGGGATTTTCTACAACATAACCCCACAGCAAACTGTTAAGTTCAGTGGTGAAAAGTATATCAGAGGCAATCTCTTCAAGAATTGTGTGCTTTAGTGTGCTCTAATATGTCTGTCACTGACAAGAAGAAACTATTAGTTACTGGCAAGTCCAAAAACCCTAGACGTTTTAAGCATGTAAAAAAGCTTCCTGCTGATTGTGACTATCGCAGAAATGCTTGGATGACTGCAAACATTTCACAAAATTCATTTCAAAATGGGAGTGCAGCTAAGGAATGAAAAGTGTAAAATTCTCCTTTTAATTGATAATTGTTCTATTCATTCCAAAATCGCTGGACTTACAAACATCAGGATTGAATTTTCACCACTGAATTCTACAAGGTTATCCAACCTATGGATGAAGGGGTCATCGGAAGTTTTAAATCAAACTTTTGTAAGCACTTGATTTTGATGCTTCTTGGTAGAATAGAAAAAATTGGAACAATCTCAAATGCTAACTTAAACATACTGGAAGCAATGCATTTAATGAATGATGCATGGGAAAATGTTGCATCAACATGTATTGCCAATTGCTTTCATAACGCAGGATTGGACATTTCCCAAGAGAGACAAACCTCTGAAGAATTTGACAGCTTGGAAAATTTGGAAATGCGTAGGGAAAAATTTGAAAATTATGTATATGTTGACACCAATGTTATAATTTCAGAGATACATTTATCCTCAAAGATATTGTAGCTAAAATTCAAGCTAAAGAAGGTGACAAAAATGATGAAAGTGACGATGATAATGAAGAATATGAAGAATTTCAAAGTGAACTATCCCTAACATGCTCAATGTCTTTTGAATGCACAGAAAAACTTCAAACTTTTTTTGAAGTCAGGGAAGCAAATGAAGATGTTTTTTCAACCATGAATCTTCTCTGAAGAACAATAACACAAGAAAGACAAAAAAGCAGTTTAAAGTAAATTAACTAATTTCTTTTGTACTGTACAGAAGTAAGAAATAAAGTATGCATAGTAAGTATGCATGATTTTTTATAATTTTTTATGAACCTGTTTTTAATGAGAACCCAGTTTTTATGAGCAAATATGACGATCTCTTTGCATTTGCTATAAGCAAGTTCGACTGTATATATGTAATATGTATATATTTTCTATTGATAGCAGTACTTTTTTTCTTTTGTGCTATTGCTCAAATTTTATTAAATAAATATTTTTTTTTATCTTTCTGTAACTTTTTTTTATATTAAAACTTAATTTTAGCACTATTTTATTTCTATAATTTATGTTAATACAATATATATTATACAGTTTTTTATGAAAGAAAGAAAGGATAAGTTTCACCTTTTTGCGGGAGGGGGGGGGGTAAAGAAATTTCATTTTATTTATGTACAAATTTTTCACTTTTGAGTTGTGCATCATATGTAAAATTCCTTAGTTTTCATCCCTTTAAGTTGGCAGCTATGAAAAAAAGGCACACATTTCTATATTAAAACTAGTTGTATGTGGCAGTCCCAAAACTTTCTTCTATCTCATCCACGTTAGCATTTAAAAATTTATCACAGTGCCAGAATTAAATGGCAATCTATGCCCATCAAGGGAATTCTAATGATATGAAATTCTGTGCATTAGTTCTTGAAATATGATTATCACTAAAATAATGTAAATCATGCAAAAATGCTGCATAGCAGTGCCACTTGTTGGGTGATTTACACAGAAAACTGATTTGCAACATCTTATGTGAACATCTAACTGAATCTGAAATGTGATGAAAATCTGTGCATTAGTTCTTGAGATAGGGCTGCAGCGGAAATCATGAAAATGCAGTACAGCAGTGCAACTTTTTGGGCAATTTACACCAAAATTATAAACACCAAGTCTTATTAAGGAATAATTGAATCTAAAGTTTGAATAAAATCCGTGTATTAGCTTTCAAGATTGAACCATTACGGAAATCATGAAAAGTGCTGCATGGCAGTGCCATCTGTTGAGCGATTTACGCCAAAATGTAGAAAATGTCAATTTATGTCATGGACTAACTGAATCTCAAGTTTGATGAAAATCCATGCATTAGTTCTTGAGATACAGCTATTGCAGAAATGGTGAAAAATGCTGCATAACAGCGCCACCTATTGTCCTGTTGAGCAATTTATATCAGGGACTAACTGAATATAAATGTTTATTAAATTCTGTGAATTAGTTCTTGAAATAGAGTGCCCACAAAATTTATATGACATACAAACATACCATTTGTAAAAACATGTTTTTTGGTATGTCTAAAACATGAAAATCTGTTGAAAATCGGAAGTTGAATAGTTTTACAAATCCAGTATTTTTTTCATGTAAAGATAGAAGAAAGTAAATAAGATTGCAGATGAACTATAGCTTTTTCTTAAATTTAGATTAAAACTTTGTAACAAAGTTGAATTTAAAATTTCCCATGTGATATGGTAAGTTGACAACCATAAAAAATGCATTTATGAATTTTATTTTAATACTCCTATTTTTATGAATTTTTAAATGTGAAGCTATTAAATGTAATGTTCTGGTACACAAATAGCATTTGTTTTTGTCAGTTAACTTTGTGCACTATTTATGTAAAGTATGGTACATATATTGATATTCATAATATATTTGGTTTGTTACAAGTGATATTGTTATAAAATATAATTATTTCAAAGTGTAATGACATAGCATCTGAAACAATGCAGCCATTAAAACAATAAAATATTATGTTTGGATTTTGAGTAATGATTTTACTTTAGTTTCTTCATAAACTATTTTAATAGAGAATCAAGTATTGCAGCTGTACATGTTTCAATTTATATATGTTATCAGATTTGTCTCATATAAGTTTATTAATGTTTATTATAGATATCAGATCAAAACATTTTGAATTTGTTTTAATGTGTTTTGAAACATACTGAAACGTAAAATCATTTATTTTATTGTAACTAACAGAAAGTACATGATGACTCATGTCAAATGGTTATTTTCTTCTTGGAATACCTTAATATTTATACATAAATTTATAGATTAAATAAATCATTATGTGTTTTCTATAAATAAAAAGTCAAATGCATTTTTTAATTCAATTTCAAAGTTTTAATTCCAAGCACCATTATTAAAGCAAAAGGAATAGATTTCACATGTAAAAATTTTGAAATGTTTCTTATTTACAAATAAATTTGAATTTCAAATAAAGTTTCAGCTATAAATAATTGAATTATTTCTAAACTATCTACTTTCAAAACATGAAGGCTCTTGCCTCTGAATATAATAATGTTATATGTAATTGATGTTTTCAATTAAATATATATACATATACTATTTTTTAAGTCTTTTTATGATAATGTATTTACATAACATATTTATATGCACCTCCAAGGTAAAAAAAAATTTTCTGTAATGATCCGTGTATGATCTATAGTATAAAGAGCATAAAACTCTCTGAAAGATGGCATACTCTGACATGATTATTTTTAAGATGCAAAAGAATTAATGGTTCTTTAGACTAAATAGTTCTTTTTCATTCAAATAATTGTCATTGGTAATAGGTAAATCGAATTTTTCTTTACATGAAAGGAGAATAATATATTTTGTTCCATATCATATAGAATCAAATGTAATGTGTTAGGAGATACATTTATATTTAACATGATATCTACATGGTCCTTGAAAGCTCTTATTTTTTGCAAAAGAAATTGTGATCTTTAAAAGTCCTTAATTTTATTCTCTTGTTATTTCACAGTTTAGAGTTCCAAAATGGGCCATTTTTCTCTTTAAAACTTCTTTAGTCAATCTTTTTGCATTTTAGTCTGTTTTGTTCCTTTTTAATAACTTATAAATTTTTAAATTAATTTTAATAACAATTTTGATGACAAAGAAAGTTTAGTGAAAATCTCTCTTATATGCCTCCCCAATGTTTATAAGTAATACCAATATCAATTGGTATTACTTATAAACCTTTAGGACTGGGAATCTTCCATGTTTTTGCAGATCTATATTTCCTTTTACTTTCATCTAAATCCCTCCCTTGCCTCATGGTCCAAATTTCTTTTTGCTCTCCAAGTTAATGCTGCTAAATTGTACACTTTTCTTGTAAATTATACTTTTTTAGTGTTATTTAGGTCTATTGTATTCTCTACAGGGTCATTCCATGTCAATTCAACCAGACCTTGTAACCCGACCCACAGGGATTTTGATGAAACTTTGTGTACACACTAATTCTATCAAAAAATGATTCCATCAGATATTTTTCCTTCCTAGACCCCATACTTTGTGAGATATAGGGGGTCCAATTCTTGGGGGTTTCTCAAATCGCACATTTCCGAGTCTGTATTTTGAGATTGCAGTTCCATCTTCAAAAAATTGTTTCTATGGATCTAAAACGTGAATCATCTTAAAAATATCACTGTAAGAATATAAAAAGATGCAGATTTTAATAAAAAAATATTTAAAAAATTTACTTGTAATATTTAGGATAAAAAAAATTAGCCAAAGTTGAGAGTTATGGTTATTTTTCCAAATTTTTGTGACTTCACCAAAAAGGCTGTACACAAAAAGGCAAATTAAATTTCCAATTTTTTTTTGTTTTAAATAAAAGTTTATACTTTGGGCTTTCTATCTATGAAATAAAAATTATGTGTTTCGCATGGCTTATGCAAAAATTTTGGGTACTTTCCAATTAGCCGGATGCATGTTTTATTTTTACATATTACACATGCAAACAAAAAGGCAAATGAAATTTCAAATTTCTTTTTGTTTTAAATAAAAGTTTACACTTTGGGATTTCTATTTGTGAAATAAAAATGATGTCTTTCGCATGGCTTATGCAAAAATTTTGGGTACTTTCCACTTAGCTGGATGCATGTTTTTTTTTTTTACATATTACATATGCCCACAAAAAGGCAAATGAAATTTCCAATTTCTTTTTGTTTTAAATAAAAGTTTACACTTTGGGCTTTTTATCTGTGAAATAAAAATGATGTCTTTTGCATGGCTTATGCAAAAATTTTGGGTACTTTCCAATTAGCCAGATGCGTGTTTTATTTTTACATATGTACATATGTATACATCTATATAAATGCAGATTTATTATACATGTACATATGTATGTATATATACAGTATATTGATATATATATAACACTGGTGCCCGTCTAACCGAAAAGTACCAAATTTTGCCTTGTTTTAAGAATCTGCACCAATTAAGAGGAAAAAAATCTGACTAAGTTTAGCTGTGGTACTTAAATAATTACTGGAATTTCTATGAGTTATTGAATTTAATGTTATTTGATGCATGTTTTTTTAATTTGCAAAGTAAAGTTTAGGCTTTGTTTTTTTTCTGATAAAAAAAAATCTGACTGTAATATGTTTCCCCATTAAATTTAGTGAATGGTCTATATATTTCATTTAGTATTTAATTATGGGCATTTTTTGCTAATCTAAAGAATCTCTTACTTTTATTTTCAATAATTAAACTCAAAACAGATTTTTTTTTTTTTTTTTTTTTTTTTTTTTTTTTTTTTTGTACAGTATAAAATAGATAATTTTTTCTCATTACATTTCCATTCTTTTTTTTGAATGCTTATATATTAATTATTTGTGTTTAAAAAATGTTCAAAACCTTGTATTTCCTGTCCTTGGTTAATTTTAATCAGTTTAAATATTTATATTGGCAAGTTTAAATACACAAATGTTTAACAGAACTTAAATTTGTTTCTATAGTATGAAAGATTTAATTGCACCTGCCTTATATAAATACCTTCTGATAAAGGCAGGATAATGTTCGTTAGTATGAAAGCAGATGTTTTGAAATCAATTTAATAAAATTATTGTCATTCTGTTGTTTCTTATCATAGAAGAATGATCTAACTTTTACTGTGCTACTAAAAATATAATCGGATTGTTACATACTTTATAGTTTATGATATGTATAAATATTTTTTTGCTTTATTGTTTTAACCCCCTGACTGCCCAGCCAAAGGGTAATATTGTAATGTTGTTTTCTCTGTAATTTTTTAAAAATATTAAAAAAAAAGATGTTTTTTCTAACCTGATGCAAAATATGTTATTAGTATCGGTGTATAATCTTTGATAGCATCAATCCTAACTTAATTTTTCAGAACTGGGTTTTATGTGTGGAATTATACTAATTTAAATATTGTTTATGTTGCTGTGAAACATGCAGCTTAGTGTGTGAAAAAATCAGCTGGCGGCAGTCGGGAGGTTAATATGGAGCCTGATATTAAACCTTCTACTAGTCTTCAGGCTTGCAGTATTGTAATATTAACTGGTTTAGAATGTCACGAAACTAGCTATAGAAATAACAGAGAAATAGACTACATTGATAATCTCTGTGATCCAGAAAAATAACTTTTATTAGTTAGGACTATTGCATTTATAAAACAAAAATTAAGTGAAAACCGTTTGATTAATATATGTTAGCATCACAAAATTTCGCTCTTAATGAAATATGAATTATATAAATATGGAGATCCATTTAAGCGGCATAAAAAGCAAGTGAAAAAAACAATTAGGGCAGTTAATAGAGATTTATATACGGTCGAAAAAGTAAACCAAAGTCGAAAGTTATGATTATTTTTCCGAAATTTTGTGACTTTATGAAAAAGTCTCTACACGAAAAGCAAATGAAATTTCCACTTTGTTTTTGTATCAAATAACATTAAATTCAGTAACTCATAGAAACTCCAGTAATTATTTAAGTACCACAGCTAAACTTAGTCAGATTTTTCCCCCTTAATTAGATTATTCAAAACAAGGTAAAATTTGGTACTTTTCGGTTAGACGAGCACCAGTGTTATACATATATATATCAATATACTGTATATATACATACATATGTACATGTATAATACATCTGTATTTATATAGATCTATACATATGTACATATGTAAAAATAAAACACGCATCCGGCTAATTGGAAAGTATCCAAAATTTTTGCATAAGCCATGCGAAAGACATCATTTTTATTTCATAGATAGAAAGCCCAAAGTGTAAACTTTTATTTAAAACAAAAAGAAATGGGAAATTTCATTTGCTTTTTTGTGTGCATATGTAATATATAAAAATAAAGCACTTCTCCAGCTAATTGGAAAGTACCCAAAATTTTTGCATAAGCCATGCAAAACACATCATTTTTATTTCATAGATAGAAAGCCCAAAGTGTAAACTTTTATTTAAAACAAAAAGAAATTGGAAATTTAATTTGCCTTTTTGTTTACAGCCTTTTTGGTGAAGTCACAAAAATTTAGAAAAATAACAATAACTCTCAACTTTGGCTGACTTTTTTTATCCTAAATATTACAAGTAAACTTTTTAAATATTTTTTATTAAAATCTGCATCTTTTTATCTTCTTACAGTGAAATTTTTAGGATGATTCATGTTTTAGATCCAGAGAATTTTTTTTTTTAATATGGAACTGCAATCTCAGAATACAGACTAAGAAATGTGAAATTTGAGAAACCCCCAAGAATTGGACCCCCCATATCTCACAAACTATGAGGTCTGGGAAAGAAAAATTTCTGATGGAATCATTTTATAATAAAATTAGTGTGTACACAAAGTTTCATCCAAATCCCTGTCGGTCGGGTTACAAATGGGGGAAAAATTGGTTGAATTGACATGGAATGACCCTACATTTAAATGTATCCTGTGCAACAATTTCTCTCATTTTTCTAACCTATCTTACTTTTGATTGTTAAAAAAAATTTGCTTTTTCAGTTTGCTTCAAAATTTTCCCTTTTGCCGAAAATAAATTATATACATGTGTATTGTATATATAAATGAATTTTTCAGATCAGAAATACAAAATTCTTTGGAGAGTTGTGTGATATTAATTCTGCATTTGCTGTAGCATTAAATTATCTGAACTTGACCTTATTATAGATTACAAATATCTACATTATTAAAAAGTTTTTTAGTATATGTATCTATATCATATGTTTCAGTATTTTCTTTCAATTATCATCTACCTTTATGCTTCATTCCTTAATTGTTGCACCCCATACATTCGGGGACAATTTGCTGTTAAAGTTTCAAATGTGTTAAAGTTAAGGGGTTAAATACAAACATAATTGTAGGATATCCATTAGGGCTGGATTATTTATCAATATATCAACAAATATTGATATTTTTTAATCACCACAATAACAATATCCAATCTCTGATTCTGACAGTATGCCAATATCGATATCTAAATTTTGACTCTATCAATTCTGGATCAAAGAGGGAGGTCATGGAGATCATATACCCTCCTTCCTGTCTGGACGAAGAAAATTTCTAAAGCACATTTAAAAAATGAAATATATATTGAATTCCTTTAAATTTATCCCTTCCACAATCATAAGAATATTTCTGACTCTTTAAAGTTCTTAACCAAATAAGCAAGCAATTTTTGATACATCCAGGAAGTCATTTTTAATCTCAGATGCAAGACATTTGCATGTGCATTTATTCAGAACAAATGTGATTATTTAACGTTTTTCATTTCTTGATAAAAGGAGAGGATCTTTTGAGAAATCTACATAAAATGTGGGGTTTTAAACTGAATTGCTGGTTACGACTGTCAATTGCTCACTCATGCCGATATTTTTGTATCTGTCAAATTTTAAAAATTGGCCTAAAATGTGTTTTTTTTAAATAAGGGATATTAGAGGATAGGTATAATTCTGACTTCGTTCATTTGCAGAGTTAGTTTCATCAGTCATTTTTGACCATGTGGCATTTTCTTTGAATATTGAAAGGGAACCAGAGAATAGGATGGGAATTATTTTGATTTTGTTGTATTTTTGACTGGTTAGCAGTGGTTTATTTGACTTTGGATGATTAAAAGGAATATTATTCATGTAGTTTGATAGGGTTCTTTTTTTTCTTTTATATGACACCAGATTTTTTTTCTTAATTTTTTTTTTTTTTTTTTTGGAAAGGGTGGCATATGCTTTTATTATTTATTTTTATTTATTCATTTTAGGTTCTCAGTACTATGTTTTTAAAAAATAAATGCAAGGAACATTTTTATTTCTGTGATTTAGTTTCATTGTAAATAAAATTAAGAAAATAGCATTGCAATATTTGTGCGAGCACAATTGTAACAAATTTGAAAAATACAGTAAAAATCTGTTTGGATAAAATGCTTTTGATTAAAAGCGTATAAAGGATACTTTCAGGTTCTTGTAAATTATCTTTGGTATACTCTGGTATGATAAGTATGGATGCAATGAAATCGGGGATCAAATTTCTCTTTTTTTACAAATCATGTTCTTAAAGCATTGTTTATTTTTATATAGCACATCTTTTCATATTGTTTAACTAAAGTTAATTTCTAAACCATTAGTGTTAGAGGTATAATTCCAATTGCAAAAATGTTAAATTTGTTCTATATCATATAAATATCGATTTATGTTAAAATAGCTGCTTTTTAAATACTTAAGAAATAAGAAGAAAATTTACAATGTATGAGTCTTATAACTTTCTCTGTGTTTTAACATGTAAAAAATATATTCTAAGACCAAAACTTACTGAGTTACGATGCTTGCAATTTAATGATTTTTCTGATTTTTAATCGGTTAATAATTAAAAACATTTTTTTAGTGCTGCATTTCTAAATTGTGTATATAAATAAAAGTTTCATAGTCTTGTGGTGTTCACTATGCATATGCATTGATACATATGGCAGCAATGAAGTCAGAAACAAACTTTCATTTTTTTATAAATCATGTTAAAACTGTGTTTATTTTTATACAGGGCATCTCTTCTTATCGTTTACCTAAACTAATTTCTAAGCCATTAGTTTAAGTGGTATAGTTCCAATTTGCAAAAATGTTTCACATTTTATGCATCATGTAAAATTCAATTTATGTTAAAAAGAGTGTTTTTCAAATAGTTAAGAAACTTTTAAAAATTTACAATGTCTGAGTCCTAAACCTTCATTCAGAAAAAGTTTCTACATGTTCTAACATCTAGCCAGAAAAAAATTATTCTATAGCAAAAACTTACTGAGTTATGATACTTAGAATTTAATGTGTTTTTGATGGTCATAAACGGAAGTGTGCTTTTAATGCCCGAAAAGCTGAAAATGTACGAATCTCAAAGCATCATAACTAGATCAGTTTTGTCTTGTAAAAAACTGATTTTAATGGTATGGATTTATTTCAACAAAAAACAGCATCTATACTTAAGTCACCAAATTATTTCAAACATTAAGTTTAAAGGCCTTTTAATTAAAACATTCATTGACAGAATGTCATTAGTTATACTTTATAAAAATAACAGGTTGTTGGAACCTGTTACTTGTGCAAGTGTCTAACAGTATAACCTGTTAACCCAAAGTAACTTTGTTTCGCATTTCTAATGTGTATATATATTTACGTGTTTTAAAATAAATAATCGTAAATACATACGTACAAAAACATAATGTAAGAAAAAGAAAAATTTTTATATTTTATATGTGCCGCTAAATGTTTTTTTTTAAGTATTATTTTATTTTGACCTTTTTTTTTTCTCTCAAGAATAATTCCAGTTTTAAAATGATTTTTCCTAAACTAAAACACACACCACATACAGTAAAGCATCGTTTATACGACGATCACTTATACGACGTTTACATTTATACGACATTTTAATGTGGTCCCGACTCATTCCTATTCATTTTAATGTAAAAATATAACTTTTATACGACGGCCAAAATCGTTTATACGTCGATTTTTCGATTTTATATAGGTTTATTTTTGTTTATTTTTCTTGTATATTTTACGAAGCGGAAGTTGGCAGCTATGAATGACACCAAAGAGCGTGTTTAAATGCACTCTACATTATAAAAATGTGGACTGTGTTCGATTAGTCTGGAAAATTAGCTTACCTGTAATAGATTACATTTGGAGGGGGTCATTCTTTTCTCAGGGATGGTTAGCTTTCCCGACCTGTTTTAAGTTGCAAATAGACTATCCTTCTAACTCTTAGTTGGCAATGCGGTAGTTGGCCACGCGGGGTTTTTGAGCTTTGACTTTAAATGGAAAGGAAATGATGTACTGCAAATGAGGAACCTTTCGGTGAAACATAAATAAAGGTAAGCATATTTAAATTGCTTTCTAATCCCCTCCCCGTTTTTTTTTTTAAATTTTGGTTTGTTTATTTTACAAATTCATGCAAATCATCGCGTTAAACATTAAAATTAAATGAAAACAAAATTAATTCTAATTTTGGAAGTGAAAATCGATTATACGTTGTTATTGTTTATACGACGTTTTTCTGTAGTCCCTTCGGCGTTGAACAAAAGATGCTCCACTGTACATATATATTACAAAATTAAATTTTTTTCCGCCAAAACTAACCTTTATACTATCTTAATTTTCTTATAATAATATTCTGTACTTACTTCAAATTATTAAATTAATATCTTGTTTCTAGATCTAATCTGTTAATCTTTATGGAGACGATATAAATTCTTAATTCGCCTTAAAAAACATTTATTCCAATACGCGTAAATTTAAAAGATGGCTCTAAATTTAAAATATTCTTAATTAAACTTTATTTCGTAATATTCCAAATAAAACTCATTTTTTCTATGTTTTTATCAACCCTTTTTAAGAAAGTCTTATTAAATTTATTCCAAAACCATACCTTTCAAAAAATATCATTTTTATTTTATCTATTTATTTATTTTCCCTCAGTCAACCTTTGATAGTGTGCATATCAATAAATTCATTTCTTTTTTTTTTTTTTTTTTTTTTTTTTTTTTTTTTTTTTAATTAATCGTTTATAAAAATTGTTTGCTTAAGATATTTAAAATTCTGAGTTGATTATAAATTGGCTAAATAATATATATTTTTTAAATAATATTATCGTCTGTGGAAAATAGTCTCGTATCTGGGCATGAGTTATGTTTACTTAAAAGAATGATGGTTTGAGGTTAGAGAATGTTCTAGAATTTTCTTTTTAGATTTAAAAAGAGGAAGCTCGAGAGGTGGTAAGGGGAAGAGAAGGAGGATTCTTGGGTGCGCTCTTGCATGAGTATGGCTTGATGTAGTAAAGGATGGAAAATTTTTTGGATGTTTCGCTAAAATATCGTCTGCTTTTCTCTCTAATATAGCTACAGTTTAATAAAATGAACTTGCAGCAGCCAAGGAGTGATTATTTTGACCTTCTACATTTATTTATTTTGTTTTTTTTCTCGCTGGCCATGACTTCTGTGCGGAGCAAGGGAAACCTGACGATGATGTTTCTGCCCCCCTAACTTCAAAATGTCACATATATATAACCATCAATTATAAAAAAATATATAGCCTGGGTCTGCGTATATGGCTTGCACATTTTTTTGCATTTATGGCATCCCACTCATGAATAACACTATTTTTAAAGGCGTTTTTGGTGTTATGTGGTATGTTATCTGATTTTACATTTAAATATGTCCCAAAGGTGCTCAACTGGTTGGTTGTATTTGTGACGTCCAATTATCAGCACAAGAGATATAGGCCCTAAGGGGAAGGGTGCCCTCCATGGCGGGTAACCTAGCCGTATTTACTCAAGGAAATCCAAGGTTCAAAGAAAACTCTGAACAGTTAGGGCGACGGCCGCATTTGGGTTATGGATTGCACATTTTTTTGCATTTATGGCATCCCACTCCTGAATAACACTATTTTTAAAGGTGTTTTTGGTGTTATGATATGTTCTCATATTTTACATTTAAATATGTCCCAAATGTGCTCAACTGGTTGGTTGTGTTTGTGATGTCCAATTCTCAGCACAAGAGATATAGGCCCTAAGGGGAAGGGTGCCCTCCATGGGGGGTAACCTAAGCTGTATTTACTCAAGGAAATCCAAGGTTCAAAGAAAACTCTGAACAGTGGGGCCGACAGTTGCATTTGGGTTCAAACTCAGCACCTGCCTGCTATCAGTTTTTAGAGCAGAACCTCTCGGCCACTGGAGGGGCAGCTGCTCAACTAGATTTAAATCCGGAGACTGTGCTGACCAGTCCAGCAACACAATGTTAAATTAGTGCTTCACAGTGCCCTATTTATGACAAGGAGCATTATCTTGTTGAAACTTGACACCATGTAAACTGGTGTCACAAAGAAATGTGCATTAATGACTACATCAGCAGTACAATTTTCAGCACATTTAGATATTTCTGGCTGTGTATGCAACTTTTACAAACAAATATTTCACTAATGCTATCAGTAACCATGCGGCTCCAGATCATAATGATGCAGCCTTCGAGTATTACAGCAGGCCCCACGCAATCTGCATGATATTGTTTGTTGATACATTGCCTCACAAAAGTCATGCCGGGTGTTTGAAATACCCAAAAATAAAATAAAAATGATTCATCTTGAAAGATTCCCATTTTTATTACAAAAGATGACTCTGACTGAATGATGGTTATTTTTTTATTATAAAAAAGGCTTAAATTGCTTACCTCAATGTTAGATTTATTGGACCATTATAAGATTTGACTAAACTTCTTCTGCAAAATGTTGATGTCGATGAGCCCACTCCAAGCAATTCTTCTTGTTGTTTTCTGAAAGCTAGGGCTTTCTCTTGGCTTTGCACCCTTTTAATTCAGCTTCTGCCAGTCTTCTTCTTGCCATTCAAGGACTTGTATTCTGTCCGATGTATTCTGACAGAGCTGCAGCAAGCTCAGAAGTTTCTCTGGGATCACCAACAGATTTTTGTATTTATTCTGTCCTGTCGATTTGTTGTTACATGTTTTCTGCCCGTTTTTGTCTTGTTTTCCCATGACCAAGTCTCCATAAACCTTTTAATAGCAAATTGCACTGCACTTCGAAAATATTTCACCAACTGGCTTATCTTTGAGATTTGCTCTGTTCAACGAAATCCTGAATTATCACTAATTTTCAAACAAGCTGATAACTTTTTTTCAGTCATTTTATAATTAAATGATATAGACACTAGATCACACAAGGGTGTTTCATCGTGTTGTAAATATCAAATAAAGAGTGGGAAAATATTCAAAGTATTTTTTTTTTTTTAACTAGCATTTCATTTGTTTTAGTCACTAGATGTCAACAGTAGTTCATAATCAAGTATATATGTTTTAATTGATATTTAACAACACCTCTTATGCCTTTTGTATAAGGCATTTGTTATTTTAAAAATATTTTTTATGATTTAAGTGTTTTGTAAGGGGTGCCACTTTTAACCAAGGCTGTATATCAACATAACATGAAAAAATGAATTAAAAGAATATTTGGAATTTGCAGAACCATAGTAGACTCTTCAGACCCCACATACTGTAGAAATAAAAATAAAGTGTGTGCTTTCATCTTCGCATCAGCCATGAAAAGCAAAATAGTATGAATTTGGGGTTACCAGCACACATAATACCAATATAAAGTGAATAAAAATATTAAAATCACAATACATGATTGAAATGAGCAGAATAGGTAATTCACATACCAAAACACAAAAGCTATTCCTTAAAATGATGCAGCAAAAAATAGCATTTCATGACCACGCAATTGTTATTAAAAAAAAAAAAAAAAAAAAAAAAAAAAAGGAAATTGCAAAAAAGTAGACCAAGGAGTCTCAATCTTAAGGTAAAAACTTCATTATATTGGACAAGCGCCCTCTAGTAGTACAATGAAACTACCCTATCATCATATAAAATGCTTTAGTGCTGCCATTCTGTGGAAATAAATGCAATTAAATGATTATGTATATATATGTATTATATATTCACACACACACACACACATATGGATAAATAATTACAAGTTACTGCATGTATTGTACGTTGCTTAAGTATATAATGATTTTTTTAAACATTTAGTGGACAAATATCTGGAAGTGAAATAATTAGTATGGAATGAAAATTTGTCTTCAAATTACTTTTAAATTTGCGATTTTTTCTTTGACTGTGAATCAATTGAAATTTCAAAGCATGATATAAGAAATGTTTATTATATACACTGAGATTCATAGATATCGAAAGCAAACCATATTATAGGCAAATCACTTTATTATATTTAATTCATTATCCAGGCAGGTGTCAATGCATCCATTTTTCTTTAGATTAAATTAAGGTTATTTTAAAGAATACTACAGTATAGGATCTGTTATCTAGAATGCTTGGGACATCGGATATTCTGGATAAGGGGTTTTTCTTTTTCCGTAATTCGGAACACTTTACTATAAGTTAAAGAATAATACAAAATAACAGTATGAAATGCATAAAATATGAATTATATATGCAAATGTATAGTTAAAAATTTTTTAATTTAATAACTTATTTACACAAAAGGAAAAACATTCTAAATTACTATTCAAATTTAAAAAAAAAAAAAAAAAAAACATTAACATATAAGACTGGAGAGCAGAATATTTTGATTTGGGGTTTTAGAAAAATTTTATTAAGATTGGTTGCTTATAGTATGTCACTTGTACTGATTTGCTCCTGTATCTTGCATTATGATATGATTTCCTGTTATGGAAGTAACTTCTTTGTTACATTCCACAAACCAGCTATTCAGTTGAAAAATATCAGTATCTCGTTTGATTTTTTTTTTTTCTTACCGCATTTTGCTGATCATCATCACTTTTCACTTCCTGTCATTAGATGACTTAAGTATCATCATCAGCAAGGATATTTTTATACTGATTATTGGCCTAACAATTGAGAATCTGTACATGAATGTCCCTTAGCTTAGTTGAGCAGATCTGTAATAAATTTCTTAGAAATTTTAAAGTTTTCCACTTAATTTTCATTTACGCGATCAAAAAATATCACAGATGGCCACAAATTGTATCATCTTTAGATATGTGTATATCTGTCTGCTGTATCCCATGCTTGATGTAAAATATATCTTTAATTTTTACATTTTTAAAATGAAATAAATTACTTTTTGGTTTTCATTTTGCATTCTGGTTTTTGGAACTTTCTGGATAACGGGTCCCATAATGTACATACATATTTATAAGAAAATTTTACAGTATATTCTAGCTGTGTGTTCATATGACAAAAATATATCTGCCAAACTTCCCTCTAATCGTAAATTAATCTTAACTAATATAATAAGTTGAAACTGGTGTTAATCAATTGAAGTGAAAAAAACTTCTTTAAAACACCGTTTCTTTTATTTTATGGTGTTTTAAAGACGTTCTTTTCACTTTAATTTGAACCAATTAACTATTTTAAAAGTAGACAAAATATTTAATGAATCTTTGACTTATTTGATTTAAAGTTTTTAAGCCAAATTTATTCAGTTGAATTTCTTAAAAGAGTTTCTGGTTCGAACATATTAAACCTGAGTTAAACAAACACACTTATAACGGAAAATTAGTGGGATTTTGGCAATGTTAATGATTTTTTATTCTCTTAGACTATTAAATTTGAATAAAGAATTTTTTTTTATGTCATTTGGAATAAATGAAAAATAAGTTAAAAAATCATAACTTTTCAAATATTAGATTTTTGTAATTCATTAAAATATATTTCCAGTGATTTCGTTAACAGAATTTCATTATCACAATTGTTATTTTTGCAAAACTTATTGCCTGCCTGACACATCTTAAGAACAATAAAGACACAACACGGCCAGTGGACTATGCCGGTTACAGGTCTGGCGCGAATCTTGGCTCAAGCAGACCTCTAGCATATTTCTCAAGCAAGTTTAATGCAAAAATCTATTCGCTGTATTTTTATATATAAAATTTAAAGTCTTAGATCGACTTTCAATAATGTGTAAATTTATGATGGATCCCTAACAGGCATTTCAAATGAATTGATATCGCCTTGCCCAGAGGTATGCTTAAGTAATGTAAGTCACAAATTTTAGACTTTAATATCTGTGAATTTTGTAGATTTCAAGATGAACTTTTTTTAAAATTCAATTCAGCAATGGATAAGGAAAAAATGCCTAATTGGAAATTTTAACTTACGGGAACTGTACAAAAATTTATTTTTTGTGATTTCTCAAATAGACCTCCATATCTCATCAACTTTGGCTTTTTTTATGAAACTTTGCAATTGGGAGCATGTGCTTAGGGGCAATATTTAAGGAGATGGCCTATTGTTTCGTTACTTATGAATCGCACAGTTTATTTTTTAGGACTGTTTTTACGCTTACATTATTTCACCAGATATTAATTAGTTTTTAAAAAAATCCTACTTTTTTTTTTTTTTTTTTTTTTTTTTTTTAAGACTATTATGAAAAATATGCGTAATAAACCAGAATCAAATATCAAAATAGAAAATCTGGCTGTTTGAATATTAGTAAAAAAGACACAATAAATAAAAGTGAATTTAGAGTAAAATGGCAATGAATTCACGCTTGGATATTCTTTTAAAGTTGCAAATAGGCTATTGCAAAGCGATCACAAAATAATTCATTTTGGAGAATTGTAAGTTTGTTTTTACATAGAAAAGTGAAACTTTCCCTGTTTTTTTACGCTGTCCACAGCCAATTCACAAACGTATACGTTTTCGATTGGCTATTACATGACAGAAGGGAGAGATTGAGATAATTGGTTGCTAGATGTAGTGAGAAAATAGTGTCATATTTTTTCTGATTTCTAATTAATGTGCAACTTTTGCATCTAGAACTTTGACAATTTCAATTTTTAAGAACTTTTTATAACGCCATAAAAGTTTAAAATTAAGTCCCCCCCCCCCCCCCCAACAGTTGCAACGTCTGTCTGTTTCTAGGCTTCTTTTCCAGCATCGCCTTACAGCCTTTTTCACATGTATTATTCATGCAATTTTGGATATATGCTTTACAACTTTCGGGCCACTATCCTTTAGCCACTGTCCTTTATCAGTCACTTAGCACAGCTTGTCCCAACGGGGATCTTGCGCCATGAAACGCTATAGAACTAACCAACTTTTATCAGTCACATCTGCAGCTTTTCCCATTGCACACACACACTTATTAATCAAATTGATGGCTCACTATATCGGTCAATCCTTAATCCCTTGGGGACGAACAACAGGTATATGTGCCTATAATGTGCTTAAAATTTTTGATTGTTCTCACCAGTAAAGTTTAATTGTAAATTTTGTCTTATTTAATCCGAGAATTTTCCCGATTCAACTAGGCAAAATTTTCCGTTTTGAAAAACTGGTGATAAAAGATTAAAAATTATGCCTAACTTGTCCGAAAAGGATTAAGACTCCAGTCCCTGCAGGTGAGGACATTTGTGAGCTAATGCTAAACCTATGGGAAGGTTATTTTCTAATAATCTCATTTGCATTTCAGTATTTAAATATATATTATATGCATTGCACTGCACATCGGAGGTCCATGTCTACATCGCTTTTTTTTTTACTTTTTCTATTTTGGTTGTAGTTATTTTTTGTAAAATTTCTTTCATTTTCAAAACTGGTTCAATAAAATAAAAGTATCAATCTAAAAAAATAGTTGTAGCCAAAATCGAAAAAGTAAAAAAGGACTGATGTAGAGACGGACCGCAGCTATCCAATGCAGAAACAAATAAATAAAGTAAAATAAAAATGTTGAAATGCGAATGAGATATTAGAAAATATCCTCGCCATAGAATTAGTATTAGTTTGCGAGTGTCTTCGCCTGCAAGGACTGGACCATTAAAAGTTCACCCTACCCTGTGAAAAAAAAAAAAAAAAAAAAAAAAAAAAAATTATATACTTTATTTATTTATCATAAAATGAAATTGTTACACAAAACGGTATTCATTGCAAAAAATATATCATAGATATATTTTGTAAAATAATTAATTTTTCATAAGCTTTTCTCTCTTTTTTTTCAATTTTTAATATAGTTAAACCATTTTTTTCTTGTTTTCTTAGGAGCATTTATCATAATTTTAGAGATTGAGTTTTCAATAAACTTTTATTTAATGAAAAAAATAAAATAAAATAAATCTCCTCACCTATGCTAAAATTGAGTAAAACACCAATTTCTACATATTTATGGAAAAAAAATTGTACTCATTTTACTGCAAAATCTATCCCTAATTCTATTGAATATACCTTTTTGATTATGTCAAAGAATATGTATGAATCATTTCATATTAACGGAGCAAAAATTTTAATAAAGTTGTTGTCATAGTGTAATAGATTTTAATTAAATTTGATACAATTCATAAATAAACAAATTTATGCGAAATATCTTTACATAAAATATTCTGGCTGTTCTTGACATTAAAAAACTTGTGACATAGAACGACGGTATGTGTGCCATTGCTCAAAAGTTGCAAGCTTGAAGTTCTCTATTATGAAAATACCTAAAATAAATTAAAAGAAATATATAATATTTTAATCTCTGGAAAATTATCTACTCATTTATTTAATAATATTAATAATTTTCTATCACCGTGATTATTTTTGAATATTTTTAAAAATTGAAAATTGCTAATTTTAGCAAAATTTAATTATGAGGGTCAAAGAAATTTAAAAATGTCTGTGAAATTGATGCCTAAAGGATTATTGCATATAAATAACATATTGCTCAAGTTTAGAAGTTTCTTTTTATTTCTTACATCTTCAAAATAACTTTTTAATTAATTAAAAAACTAAATAAAAAATCCTAAAAATGGATTTAGAATGCATAACTATAGATAAAGACGTACCTTCCTGCCGATTCTTATGCTACGTTCTCTGCAGAACACAGCAGACAAATATTTGTTTCCTTATTTCTATAGATTTTAAATTTAAATCTTCGATGTCTGAAAAACCCTAAGAATGAGAAAATTAAAATATTTGATTTCTTAATAAATTTTAACACCTAGAGTTCTAAAAATTTATTATCATCAAGCAAGGTCATCTATGCCGATTCTTTTGTGCCACCCACAGATAATATGCAGTAGAATATTACTGACTAAGCTTTGGTTAAAGTTTTAAATAGAAATATAATGAAAGCACACCCGTAAACTGAGTTAAGGTCTTTTTATTTTTTATAAAATAAAGAAATTTAAATTGAACTTTCTGAATTTCATTGTAGTTCAACGTGGGCTCAAAAAAGTATCAAATTAAAAAAGATTTGGGGAAAAAATACTATCGTACATTTTAAGGAAAATTGCCAACGATGAAATTATGGCAGACTTGCAAGGAAGTTCTAGACGTAAAATTGTTTAAAGATACTGGAGTTGGCAATTTCGACAATTTTTCTCTACCTAATGCTCGAGAGTCATTCTTTTCAGAAAATAATGGTAGAATCTAATAACGAAACCACATGTCAGTTGACTCCATTTCTCATTGCATTATGCTAAAAGTATGATTTTTTAATCAATAAAGTTGCAACAATAGTATTTGCATTTATCATATTATTTTTTCCTAAAAGATAATTGTTATTATAATTATTACAATATAATACATACACATGTTATCCATATTTTTTAATCAAAAGAAAAGAATTTACATATTTTTATTCATTATTTTTTTATCCACATAAAATATGTTTTGGAAAAAAATTGTCACACGAATGTGAAAAAGTTCGCAATGTTTTCTGTATACTACCCAACATCGTTTAAAAGTGTCTGAATTTAATTCCCTTGTCTGTATGTTGGTCTATATACACTACATGGCCATTGATGACCGTTCACTTGCAATTTTAGCCATTTTATTAAATAACTAGAAAATACATGAGGAAAGAATATCTTTTGGATAACCCTGTCAAAACTAATGTAGCAAAAGCTCCCAAACTGTAAATTATGATTAAGTGGCTTATGGTCATAACCTGTGTTCATTTTTATGTTGATAGCACGCATATTCGTAGAAAAATTAAGGTTTTTATAAAAACAGTCCCAAATTTTCCCAAGATTTTTGCTTATAATTTGCAGAGTTCTTAATATAAAATAATATACTTTTCTGAAAATATGACAAACAACATTTTACATAATACCCTTTAATCACAATTAAAAAATAATAAAAATTGTATGAAAAATGATTATGTTTACTAAATAATTTTTCACCGCGCATGCATCAACGATATTAAAGTTTCATTTGCATATTGTGTTAGTTAAATGTATAGAGCAACTTTTGTGAAAGTCGCAAAATCATAGCTTGAAAATTCTGAAAATAATCGTCAATAGAATAAGTTGAAAACCCGTTATTCCCAAAATAAAGAAAAACAAGAGCGTTGTATTCATATATTCATTGATTAGTGTCAATATAGAATACACAATATGGGACGTACATTTGGATAAAATCCCTCATTTTTTTGCTTCAATTTGGGAACAACGGATTTTGTGCTTATTCTATAGACGATTACTTTCCGAATTTTCAAGCTATGATTTTGAGACTTTCACAAAAGTTGCTATGTATATTTAGTTGCTATGTATATGTATATGTATATGTAGCTAACACAATATGGAAATGAAATTCTGAGATCGTTGACGCATGTGCAGTGAAAAATTATTTAGTAAACCTACTCATTTATCATACATTTTTTTTTTATTATTTTTTAATTCTGATTATAGGGTATTGTGTGCAATATTATTTGTCATATTTTCAGAAAAAAATGTTACTTTATATTAAGAACTCTGCAAATTATAAGCAAAAAACTTGGCAAAATTTGGAACCACTTTTATAAAAATCTTAATTTCTCTACGAGTATACATGCTATTCGCATAAAAATGAACACTGTTTATTACAATAAGCCACTTAATCATAATCTAAAGTTTAAGCGCTTTTGCTACATTAGTTTTGACAGGGTTATCCAAAAGATATTCTTCACGGGCTTCACAACCCCGGGGCACCTGAGTGATCTTTCTCCTTTCCTTTTCCTCTTACTCCTCTGGTCTTCCTTTCCTCTTTGTTTCACTCTCATTGTGGTTTCCTCTTCGGAGGTGAGGGCAATTCTGCATGGGCCGATACATCCTGTATATCGACTCATGGAGAATTGTAAACCACCCACGTGTTGGCCGTGCGTGGCGACCCGTGTCCCTGGAAAGGGGGATCCTGGTAGTTGAGGGAAACCAACACACTGCTTTGGCCTCTGCTTCAGGTAGACGGGAGGTGCATATTGGTCCCGTATGCATCAATCGGCTGGTCAGCTGACTTTTGTCACTGGCTTTAGGGATCAAGTGAGCGAGCAATTACTAGTCATCTCGTTAAGGGTGGAGACTGACATAGGATTGTCTTGTGACCGTATAGACCCTGGTTAGCACTGGTGCACGAATGTGCATCCCCTTGTTGGGCTCGGGAGTGGGTGGTGCGGCCGGGGTCCGAATTCCTTTTTCACTTAATATGGATGGAAAAACTTCTCTTTCATCTATCTCTCTCCCATGTGGAGAGCAACAAATGTCAAAGAATTCCTCTTTTACTCGATTTTTTGTAATTAAACGCAATGATAGCCTCTCTGATAGCTCTTTCAAAAAAACTTCACCATTTGTTATTGCTAAAACCTTTCAATCTGTTCTTGGTGATGGCCATTCCCTCAAAAAATTACAGTCTGGGGATTTACTGGTTGAAGTTTCTACAGCCAACCAGTCACAATTTTTGTCCAATAGTAATACAATAGGCACCTTTTCTGTATCTGTTAAAGCACATCCAACTTTAAATTCTTGTCGTGGTGTAATATCTGAACCAGATCTGTTATTTTCCCCAAAAGAAGAACTTCTAACTAACTTAAAGGATCAAAATGTCGTAGATGTCCGCCGTATCACTATCCGTAGAAATGGTCAGATAATTCCTACTAAACATATAATATTAACCTTCAATAGCCATATTTTACCTACTAGAATTAAAGCAGGCTATTTAAATTGTCCAGTCCGACCTTATATCCCTAATCCGATCCGTTGTTTTAAATGCCAGCGTTATGGCCATACCAATACTAATGGCCAATGTCGTGGCACTGTTACCTGTGCACATTGTGCAGAAGTTGGCCACGACAGTAAAACTTGTGAAAAACAGGAACGCTGCGCAAATTGCAAGGGTGATCATACATCATATTCTCGCTCCTGTCCTATTTGGAACCGAGAAAAAGAGATCATTACTATAAAAATAACCCAAAACCTTCCTTACCCTGAAGCTCGTAAAATTGTAGAATCGAGAACCCCATCTGTTGGAGTTTCTTACTCTAGCTTACTTAAGCAACAAACAAAACCTGTAAGACACGTTAGTACCCAGACTGAAGCTCCTTTTAAGAACAGTTCTCCTGAAAAAACATCTAGTCCTATAAAGAAAAAGACCCGTGATGCCCACGCTACTGCTGTTACCAGAGTGTTGCCAAAATTAGTGCTTTGGAAACCGTCATCAGAACCTGTGAAAATTGAATATTGGACTAGTCAAGCACAGAAATCAAGCCAATCAAAAAATATAACCGAACCTAAGAATGGAAAAACACCTGATTCATCTGCATCAAATTCCCACAAACCCAAAACTAATCTAACTGTAAAACCTACCCAGAAAACAAAAGAGAATAAAACTATTCGGGGTTCTTCACAGTGGCAAACTGTGAAGAATAAACAGAGAAAATCATGTCATAGCCCATCTACAGCTAATCTCAAAGATCCAAGGCAGATGAATCAGTACGTGGAGGAGGCTATGGAGTCGGCATCTTACGACTCGAGTGATGATGATGAAAATGTTACTTTTGAAGAATATAGACCTCAGTGATTTTACCCTTTTAAATTGTTTTTATATATTTTTGTGCTTCTTTTTAGACATTGTTTGATTTTAACTTTGACATTTGGAGACAGATTTTAATCCTAACTTGACTTTCTAATTATGACAAATACTAGGACAGCCTTTTAATGCTATTTTTACTTTTTAACTTTTACATTTTAAGCTGTATTACGTTTTTTTGAACTTTTTGTTCTCACCTTGTTCTTGGCGCAGCATGTCCCTAAAGGGATTTTGCGCCATAAAACCCTAATCAACCAACCAACCAACCAAAAGATATTCATTATTTTTTAATTTGTTGACGGTCCCTTATGGAGTTTCGGGAAAAAATCTTCACGGAAATGTATGACTTGTACTATTATATTTATACACTAAGAGTTTCGGGATAATTCCTCATGTATTTTTCTAAATATTTAACAAAATGTCTAAAATCGCAAGTGGACGGTCATCAATGGCCATGTAGTGTATTTACCACTTTATGTCTGTACTCATGCGCGTAGCCCGGGCATCCCCCCGCTCGCGCAGACCCAAGCTTGATTATTTTAAAAAATCGAAATTTATAAAAGAAAAAAGAAGAAAACTGAAGGCCAAGTTAGTTCAATTAGTTACTCAAAACTAACAGTCTATGTTTTGAAATGTAATAAAAAAAATACCCACATTTTTTTTCTAATTATTTTGTTTATTTTTTTTTAAATTAGAACATTTACTAGAATCTGTATTAGTTACAGTAAGTCAAAAAGTAGTTTTTTTAATCCCAATTTAATGTCTTTTGTTTATGGAAGTTTTTTTAACGTAGTTCTTTCTCATGCATGTTTTTGCAATTCTTTAAGAAATTAGCGCAAATTCTCGACAAGGATAGAAACTATTTATATCTTTGCTTTTGTAATCTAAAATCTAGATAGGAACAAAAAAAAAAAATAAAAAAATAAAAAAAATAAATAAAAAAAAAAGAAAGAAAGAAAGAAAAAGGAAATACAGATGTGAAATGATAATTCCACCGTGTGATTAGCCTGGGGAACGGAGGGGCCGCACAAATCTTCTTCCTTTGAAAATTAGAAATAATGATACGCAAAATTCAAATTAATATGGGGAATAAAAATAAGATGGGCTCAGCCCGGGCCTGATACGGTCTCGGGCTCAATTTTTATTCTAATCTTCGGGCTCGGGCTTATTTTTTCTGAAACCGAAAAATTATATTTATTCATGCGAAAAAAGATTGAAATTTTTTTTCCATTTAAAATTGCGTACTTATTCCTTTTCAAATAAGTCATTTAGATAAAAATGACGGGGAACTGAAGTAGTGTTTATTTATTTTAGCATTTTCTTGCTTTTTCAAATGAAAATTTGTGATAATTACAGATTTATGTCTACATAATTTCCGACGACGACCTACTGAATGGCGCCAATCAAAATAAACACAGATATGAATTTCCTTTTTGTTGGCTTTTCGTTAGCATATATTTTTTAACAGGATCGTTTATTTATTTATTTATTATTTAGTTACATAATGTGAAGATAGTACTTTCTTCTGTCATTAATAGACGAAAATTAGCTGGAGGTTTGCAAATTGTTTAATCTTCTATTGTACACGAGTCATAGTCGTTTTTCATATGAAAATTAGTGGTTGTTCTATCTATTTGTCAACATGAAGTCTGTTCATGCTGAGGACGATATACATTTTCGAAGTCAACTTTCCTGCGTAAGTAAAAATAATTATATGTTATTCTGATATAAAACAATTGTTCAGTATTTCCTCTTTTCCTATAAAAGCATCGGACCTTTAAGATAAAAAAGTCATTTTTTTAAATTTTACGTTGATTTTCAGGCACCTATCAATTACGGAAGATTGTTATGAGAAAGGAATAGGTTATAATTAAAGATGTACATTTTTTGCAGAAAGTTGAAAAACGTTGTTCGATTCGCCAGATTCCAAATAGTAATTTCTGCAAATTCCATGCATTTATTCATTAAGTCACAAACATGTACATGCAATTTACTTTTTAAATTAGGGAAAAATTTGAGATTAATTTTAAGAGTCAACTGTATTTTTATTTGATACGGATTTTGATAAGATTGTATTTAAATTTTCATTTAACAATTTTATCTGTGTAAGAAATTTTTAACACTATAATAATAAATTTATAATACAATAATAATAAACAAAAGTAAATAATTAACATAAAAATAAATTTTTTATACCATAAATACCATACAATTTTGTTTTGTATATTTTTGGTATCGGGCTCGAGGTCTGGTAACAAAAAATCTTTCGGGCTCGGATTTAAAACCGTCGATCTCGGACGGACCCGGGCCCGAGAAAACGAGCTCGAAGTTATCTCTAACGGGGAATGGTCTGTTGGTTGGTTAAGTTTCGTTTTTTGCGGCCATATTTTGACATTTTAAAAAAGAACATGTTATAGAGAAGAGACGGGCTCTTTTTTTTTTTAATTGGAAAAATTTATTCATGTGTAGAAAGACTGAAAAAACACTTTCCCACTTTAAATTGTGTACTTATTCCCTTTACAAGTTACTCTATTGCTACTTTGATCAAAATGACGGGAGAAATAAAGCCGTGTTTATTTATTTTAGTATTTCATTGCTGTTTGAAATGAAAATTTGTGATACTTACAGATTTATGTTTACGCATATCTTTGTTTTATATCTACCATGTTTTATCTGTGCTTATATATCTTTTTCTTATCCATTAGATTTATTTTTGAGCAACTTCTCAGCCTTCTTCGCGCAATGAAAAATTGCGTTTGGGTCCGTTTTAAAAAAAGTACCATACAATTATACCTTTAGCGAATAAAAACCTGTCTAAAACGGAAACGTGATAGCTTTTAAGGGGTTCCGTTTTATTAGGTTTTATCACATAAGATATTGTTTGTACCCAACATGTTCAGGTTAAAAAATTTGGGCACCCCCCCCCCCCCGTTCAAAAGGCTGGCTACGCCTATGGTACTTCTGTCTACTCCAGAGGCGTCGCGAAGTAGGGTTATGGGGAGGGGGGGGGATCCTCAAAAGAGGCGAAATAAAATTGTTAAATTGGGTTTATCTCTTATTATATTTTATTTTTTGTTGTTGAAATAAGCACTTAACTTCAAAATCTACCTCTAGCTATAGGCCAAGCCGACAGGGATTTTTTAAATAGTTAAGAAATTAAAAAAAATTACTATGCCTGAATCCTAAAGCTTCATTTTTTAAAAGTTTCTCGATGTGTTCTAACATGTAGCTAGAAAAAAAATATTCTTCTATAGCAAAAACTTACTGAGTTATGATATTTAGAATTTAATCTATTTTCAATGTTTTAGCTAACATAAACAGAAAACGTGTTTTAAGTGTCAGAAAAGTTAAAAATGCACGAAACACAAAGTATCATAACTAGATAAGTTTTAATTTTCAACAGTGAAATTGCACGTAATTTCACTGTTGAAAATTAAGTTCACCGATGCTGTCTTTATGTCTCATGTTACGCCTCATGATTGTATGCTCATGAAGATTATTCCATCTTGTGCTGCAGTGCAGTCTTTCCAACAAGTGAGACGGGCATCGTCCTCGTCGCTTAATGGTCGAGCACTTGGAGCGCTATTCCAAGGACTCCGGGTTCGATCCCCGGCTTGGACATTTTTCGCAATGGTTGTTCTACGCTAAGATAGCAAGTGATAATTCACATATTAGATAAGTTTTGTCCTGCAAAAAGTTAAGTTTTAAACCAAAAACTGATTTTAATAGTGTGGATTCATCTCAACAAAAAAGGGCGTCTGTACTTAAGTCCCAAAATTATTTAAACATTTTGTTTAAAAGCCTTCTAATTAAAACATACGTTAACAGCCATGTCATTAGTTATAAGTTACAATAATAATAGTAAAAATAACAAATTGCTTATTTTTCTAACTCATTTTTAAATTCATTTTTGATGCTAAACGCATCCAAATGACAAGTTCTCTTATTTGGGAACTATGTAATGTGACGCATTTTTAAATCCTTTTTTGCTCTCAAACGCATCCAACTGACATATTTTCTTATATAGGAATTGCATAATCTGCCGTATTGGTTTTTTGATAAAGGCAAAATATATTTCGAAAAATGCTGTCAAATTGGGCATTTTAAGCAAAATTTCCCAAAGCGATGAATGAAGAATTGAAAATGTATTCAAATAAACAAATTGCTTATTTTATGACTCATTTTTAAATTTAATTTTACTCTCAAACGCATTCAATTGGCTGTTTCTCTTATTTTGGAACGATATAATGTGCCGTAATTGGTCGATTTTTTCATAAAGTCATAATATATTTCAAAAAATGTTGTGAAAGTGGGCATTTGAGCCGAATTTTGCTTAAGATGATTCTGATAAAACCAATTCAACCAACCAACCAACCAAGAAAAATGAAATTAAAAATTGTTAAAAAGCGGTCAAATAGAGTTGCTAAACTGGGTTTATCTCTAATCATATTTTATTTTTTTAGTTGAAATGTGCGCTTAACTTCGAAATTTACCTCCACCTGCAGGCTAAAGTGACAGGGATTTTTAGCAATTTAAATTTATTTTAGATTTTATTTCTTTTTCTTTTTATCTTACCATGACTTTCACTTTCTTTCTTTTTTTAAATTAAAATAATTGAACAAAAAACACCTCAACTGCTCTTCATATTTAATTTTGACAAGTTTTATATATTAATACTGAGTAATTACAAAATATAAGTACACAATTTATAGTGTAATTTTTTGTATCATAGTCCTACATACAGAACAGTTTGTTTATGTTTTGTGATGTTTTGGTAAGTTTTTGAATTTAAATTTATATCCGCTGTCTGAATAGTCTGTAATAGTTGGTTTTTGCGAAAATATTTTTTCTACTTATAAAGTATGAGTTAAAAATTATTTATTACACTATCGCTTGAATTTTCTCATTTACTCTGGAATCTTTCAGTTTGTTTTACAATGACATAATATCGCTGCTCTTCTTACTTGTCCAATGTACAATGTAAGGAAAGTATTATTGTATTTAAGGAAGATTTAATTGTGTATTTAAGGAAAATATAATCTCTTACAAACATAATGTATGTTTGTGAGAGAGGCAGTACGGTAGCTTCCAAATGCTTCTAATTGAGCTTTCATTTGGCAAATTTGTTATAGATCACTCTCGCGGTAACTGTCTAAATTTGATTAGAAATTGGCTGATAGATAGGTATTAGTATTTTCAAATCAATTTACTACCGATTTTATAGGGAAAAAATCAAGAAAATTGGACAGATTATAAAGGATAAATATTGCGGGGCCGCAGCGAAACATTAATGGTTGATGGGTAACATCTACAGATTAGAAACCGGAGGTCCAGTGTTCGAATCCAGCTGCTTCCGTTGCGTCACAAATTTATTTGAATCCATGGTATTCTATAAAATATTCGGTAAATCGAGAGAAAACAGTTCTCGAAAGCCAATAAAATACATGTGAGCGCCATTCTTTTGAGATGCAATTTAACTGCAATTTAGTTAAATTTAATCACCTTAAAAACGTCTTCCGATAACTTGGCGATAGAACTAAGATTTTCAAAGCTTGGTAACTCTGAAAATATTCCATTGATGTGAGATTATTATTATCATTTTCCATCTTTAATGCAGGTAAATACAGGGTGAGCCATAAGTATCGAAACAATAGGCTATCTCCTTAAATATTACCCTTAGACCCATACTTCGAATGGCAAAAAAATTATTAAAAAAAGGTGAAATTTTTGATAAGTTGCAACTCCATTGGGGGGGGGGGGGATCTGTTTGAAAAAATACGAAAATTAAATTTTTATACGGTCCCCGAAGGACAAAATTCCCAACTAGGAAATTATTCCTTATCCATTCTTAATTAAACAAAAAAGTTTCATCTCCATATCTAAAAACTTCTCAGAGATATTAAAATAAAAAAATATTCCAACATTCGTGACTTACACCACTTAAACATGCCTGTAAACGAAAAGTTTTCGTCTAATTTTAAAAGCAAGTGAGGGATCGTCCACAAATTGTGTGTTATTAAATGTCGATTTAAGACAGTGCCTCTTATTTGAAAATAAAAAAAGCAGCGTATTGATTTAAAGCTAAACTTGTTTTCAAAATGTATTGGTAGTCTGCACTGGAGGTAAGGAGGCAAGGTCGAAATATCTAGGTCCGGTCCCAAACTGACCCATAGGGAAAATAATTCAACCCGGTCTAGAAAAATGTAAAAATCATAACCCGCACCGGTCTGGAAAAATCCCGGCTTAGCCGTGAATTTCTGCATAGATTTTTACTTCGGTGTGATTAAAAATTGTTTCGTATGGAGGAGTTCAGATCAAAAATACTTATTATAGCTTTTCGTTTTTCATATTTATACTTTTATTATTAAAAAATCTTCAAAGGCTCTGACATATTTATTTTATCAATGAATCTCTATTTATATGTAAATGTTTCACTTATATTTTAATGTCGTTAATCCATATTCGATGCGTCAAAGACTTTGAAAAATGTTATACAGTAAATCCTTCTAAGACGGAATCACATAGGAAAGAAAAAATACGTTATAGACAAATGCCCTACGTAGGAGTTTTCTAAATGGAGTTTATTTTTTTTTCTAGGATGTTATTATATTTATTTTGCATTGATCAACAAATTTTCCGTTTAGCATAGGATTCCGTCATTGAAATTTTTTTATCACTGGAGTATTGTATTTAAATTGCCTTTGAATATGCTATTCTAAGTTTGATGTTTTATAAAATAAAAACGATCTAAAAAATCTGCGTGTTTTTCGTAAAAAAATTTATTGAGCCAAATTTTACTTATTTTATGCACGTATTAGGTCAGTCAGAGACAGTGATTTTAATAAGGATTGTGTCGAGAACGGGATTGAAAATTTCATCTAGTGCAGACCTAGGAAGAAGGAAACAGTCCCCTCCGGTATGAAAAATATGTTAGGCCCGGCCAGGCGAGACTTCAGAAAAAGTAACGTCTCTGTCCTGGCCCTGCCTTTGTCCAGAATAAAGATTTTTTAATAGCCTTTCCAGGACGCTAAAAAGCCTGAAATTGTGAGAGCTTTATATATAAAGATTTAATCTGCTTCTTAGAAAAAGCATTGTTTTAAATAACTGAGGGACATTTAAACAGTACAGAAAGGAGATGGAAATGAGAAAAGTTAAACTCTATCGGAAGTTTCAGCTACAGAAAAGGAGTTACTTTGCACTTTCAATTTTTTTAAAAAGCTTTACACATTTTATTAGGAGTCAAACTTTATTTAAAACTTTAAATTCGTTTTTCCGCATGAAAAGTTTTTTCCCACTATTTCTCGTATTTAAATCACTAAAAGTCTAGAAGTTTTGAAGAAAAGAAGTGCAAAAACATGAAACATGTCAATTTTACATTAGTTTTGTTTCGTCAAATAAAAAAAAAAAATTATTTTTGAAAATATGATTTTTTTTATTAAATCTTTTTTTAATTAAATATTTTTAATAGTTTTAAAATTAAAATTGAAAAAAAAACCTGAAATAAAGCTAAAATGAGATTTTCATCTTTAATGAAATGGAAAGAAATTGAAATCCGATAACTAATTTTTCGAGTTATACCGATTTTAAATTTTCCCATTTAAATTAGTGCTAATCATTTGAAATTTTTATAAATTTTATGAGGAATTTTAGGATGCGATTTTCTTAACAAATTATATGGCTAACCATCACAAAAAAGAAAACATAATCGAAATTCTAACTCAAAAGATAGATTTTTTACATGTTTCCTAGAACTGTTAAAGTAACATTGTTTCTAGAACTGCACGCATTTCAATTTGTGTCTAATCCCTTAAAAACATTTGAATTATTTAAACGGCTATAGCTCTGCGAGTTTTGAAGATATGAAAATGCATTTTTTTGTGTTTAATTCAGGATTGGATAAGGAAAGTTTTCTTAATTGGACTTTTTATCGTACGGGTGCCGTATAAAAATTTAATTTTCGTAATTTTTCAAATAGACCCTCCCATGGAGTTGCAACTTATCTTGTCAAAAATTTTGCCTTTTTTTTTAATGAATTTTTGCAATTAGAAGCATGTGCCTAGGGGCAATATTAAAGAAGATAGCTATTGTTTCGATATTTATGACTCACCCTGTACATTATATATATATGTCGCATTTTCATGAAACGACAGACTTCAAGGGGATGAGTTTTAATTAAGATTTATTTAAAACATATCAAAATCTTTTCGCAAGTCTTTACATCATGAGTTCTGGAGACCAAGTGCGTAGATGTACAATGGAAATTTCTCATCTCCCGCGGGTTGCCAGTTAAAAAGGGCCATGTGTTTCACTTAAATTAATACGATAAACTTAAGTTTCTTGTTGCCCTGTAAAACCCGTGATTATTAGTCATGGGGCCCGTATCCACATTGAGGGGCGATTTATTAAAAAAGTAATAAATAGGTCTGATTTTTTGTATTTTCTTACAACTTCCCCCCCTTCCAGACAAGTCTCCGGGGATGGGCCGGCTTCCATCCAGGATACTCACCTGAAAAGGGTAAACAATTTTTACATTAAGTGAGCTAATGGGAGATGAGTTATTTCTTTCGTATACTTAACAAATAATAGAATAACAATAATAAAATATGTACAAATATCACATCTAAAAACAACACTATTATAAAATGTACCATTATACGCCATTGAACATGATAAAAACAATTGTATTAATAAATGCAAAACACTCAGTAAATATTATACATAGAATAAGATAATCAAAATAAGAAATACGTTGCAGATGGATTCTGAAAATCCAATGTTATTTACAATTTCAAATTTGTATGGAACTGTCCTGACATAGTTCAAGAAATAGTACTTTTACACATAACACAATGTTCACAATAATGCAAAAATAATTTAAAATTCAAATATTCATAATAAATCAAAAAGGTAATTAAAATTCCAAATATTCATAATAATGCAAACCGAGATCTGATATAATATAATATCAGTTCATATGATACCAACTATTTCAGTTTGTTGGTGTAAGTAGTTTAAATTGATTACTAGGAAAAAAGTATCTTAGTTTGGAAGCGTGTATTACTTCATAATCCTTTTTTGTAAGCCAGTTAGGCTTATTTATTTTGAAACTTACATTGGATAATTTTTCCATAATTTGATATGGACCAGAAAAAGGCGGACTTAACTTCCGAGTATTCGGATAGTGAAATTCTTCCACTATGACAAAGTCACCAGGTTTAAAAGGCGCTTCCACAAACTTTAAATCATACCTGACTTTATTTTTCAAGTGATGTTCACTTGTTCTTTGGAAAGCCTCTTTTCTGGCTTCCTCTACAGGGGGATAATAATTTTCATTGCCTAATACTGATGGATAAGGTAATTGGCCGAACATTAAGTATGCAGGAGGGTACTTGGTTACTGAATGAGGTGTGTTATTGTACTCATTAATTACTTCCTGCAGAATTTTGGGCCATGGGACGTTTGAAGGGGTAGAATTTACTTTAAGTCTTAGTCGGGTGCAAATTGACTGATTCACACGCTCATTTTTCCCATTACACTGTGGTCTATGAGAAGAAGTAAGTAATTTTTTTACATTTTGTTTATGTACCCATTTACGAAGTTTAGACGCTGTAAACGCAGGATTTCTATCCGTTAAAATTTTCTTGGGAAGTTGAATATTAAAAATCTGTTTAAGAATATTAATGTAGACTTCAGTTGTAACATTTTTAGATGCAAAACCCCAAACATAACGAGTAGCGTGATCAATAGCTATGTGCATATACCTTTTAGATGAATTATAATAGTTAAAACCTCCTACTGAATCTAATGAAATTATATCGAAGGGTAATTCTGCAGGTGGTAATGCCTCCAGAAGACCAAATTTTGGTTGGTGTGATTTTTTGTTCAGTTGGCAGACCTCACAATGCTTGACAAATTGTGTAATATCGTGGGTCATGCTGCTCCAATAGTATTGTGGGGAAATTAAATTTAACATTTTTTGGATTCCGGGATGGCCAAATTCTGAATGGGTATTTATTAGTAATTTCTCTCTCAAGGAGAATGGTACTACAATTTTTTGAAAACCCTTTTTGCGAATTATTACAATGTCATTAACTTTTTGAAATTTAGGCCCTGTTATATTATCTAATTGTTGGTGTTCTTTAATTTCATCTGACGTTAATAAATGAATATGGGGATTTACAGAAAAAGTGGGATTTCTTGAAAGCATGTCTGCTTCAAAATTGGTGGATCCTTTGTTATATTTTACAGTATAATCATACATACTTAATTTTAATGACCATCTGAATAACCTACCTGTTAAATGCTTCACCTTCTTAAGCCATACTAAGGAGGCATGGTCAGTATGTATTGTAAAAGGTTTTCCGTGAAGGTAATAATGGAATTTGTCAAGGGCATCGATTATTGCTAGACATTCCAATTCTGTGATAGCGTAATTTTGTTCGTAGGGCCTTAATTGTCTCGAGTGGAACGCAATGGGATGCAAGTTCCCTTTTTCATCCATTTGTTTTAAGACAGCACCTACGGCTTCCTTTGAGGCATCAGTATAGACATGGCATGGAAGGTTAGGATTGAATAATTTTAAAATAGGCCTAGAAATTAATGCGTTTTTAAGCAATTCAAATGATTGTTGACAGGCATCTGACCATTCCCAAGGAGCATCTTTCTTTAACAATTTATTTAGAGGGGCTCTAATTTTAGCATACTTGTCTATGAATTTGTGGTATACGTTTACAGAACCAAGGAACCTTTGCAATTCTTTAACGTTTTTTGGAGGAATTAATTTTTTAATAGTTTCGGTGTTAGCATTGTCTGGTTTTATTTGGCCGTTACTAATTTCATAACCGAGGAAGTCAATTTGAGATTTAGCAAAGTTACATTTGGAAAATTTTAATTTTAGATTTTCTTGACGGCAAATGTTAAATATAGTTTTAAGGTGATCCATATGCTTGGCATAGGAATCGGAATAAACTATAAAATCATCAAAATAATTGGTAGCAAAATTAACTTTATGTTTATCTAGGATTCTTCGAAGAGCTCTTGCAAATTGAGCAGGGGCGTTTTTATAGCCAAAAGGAAGAACCAACCACTCATAAAGACCTTGATTGGTTGCAAAGGCCAACTTCTCTGTGTCTGAAGGATGAAGTGGGATATGCCAGTAGCCAGAGGCTAAATCTAGCGTGGAAAAATATTTGGCATTGACAAGTCTATCCAAAAGCCAATCTATACGGGGCAATGGTTCCGAGTCAGTCTTACAAATGGCATTGATTTTTCTGTAATCAATACAGAGACGCGTTTTACCTTCTCCTTTTTTATATGCCAGAGTGACGGGAGAGGAATAAGGACTGCAGGACTCTTTAATAAGTTTAGCTTCCAGTAATTCTTGTATTTGTTTTTGAATTTCTTCATTGTCCCTAGGAGATGCACGGTAAGGTCGAAGCGAGATAGGAAGTTCCGAGGTGAGAGTTACCCGCTGAGGTTCCCATCTGACTCTACCTACGTCATATCTATTGCGCGCAAAAATATCCTTGAAGTCGCTTAGAAGCCCTTCCAACTGTGAGTTCTCTTCAGTAGTACAATGACTAAAACTTTTGTCATCATAATCCGAGAGAATTTGAGTATCAAGATAACTTTGTCCTTGTTGCGACAAAATTTCTTGATTTGATTTGGAAGGAGAACGAAGCGGCTTCTTGCAATTCATATCATCCGTTAAAGTTAAAGTATGGTTAAATGAGTTTTCCTGAGAAATTTGATTGGAAATGTTTTGATCATACTTAAGAGTGACTCCATCTTGAGTCAGAATATTCGAGTAAAAGTCCATTGATATATGGAATGTTTGTAATTCTGGGGTTCCCAGTATCGCATATGGCAAGAATGACCTAACTAGGTATAAGGTGCTATTTTGCCTGATATTTCCTATTTTGAGGGGTACGTGAAGTTTTTCAGAAATCTGAACTTGTCCTTGGGTTTGATTAACATTAAGAGGATGACAGCTTTGAATAGACGTCATATACAAAGCTGCAACTAAGTTTTCTGGAATAAGGGAAAGGGTACTTCCGCTATCCAATAAAAATGGTATTTGAACCTCATGACAAGTTTTTGGATACGTATGATTAGCGTAATTCCTATATGTGATGTACCCCGGGACTATAAACCGTCATAAAGCATTATGGGGTATTCCTTGATCAGGGGAATACTCATGGACATTTTGTGATTGAAATTGATTACTATGGATTGCCAAATCGGGATTCATTGTTGTCCCTGCATTGCCTTGAACATCATATTTATGGAGTAAAGTATGATGTCTTCGATGGCAATTTTTACAGTTCATCTTGGAGGGACATTTATTTGAAAAGTGGCCACCACGCAAACAATTGATACATAATTTGTTTAGTTGGACAGTTCTCCAACGGTTATCTATAGACATATTCGTTAATTTTCTGCAGGCATGGGTGGCATGCGACTCAAGGCAAACCCCGCATTTAGTATTTTCTTGACTTTTGGGGAATTTATATCTATCGGAAGAATTTCGGGAATAATTTACATTTCTTAAATCTATTTTAGTTGGATTCTCCAACGCTAGCATACTTTTGGCATGAGTCTCTAAAAATTTTAAAAATTCCGTGAGACTAGGCATATCATTATGAGTAAGAGAGAGCTCCCATCGTTCTTTTAGATTATCACTTAGTTTTTGAATTATAGTGTAAATTATCATGTTATCCACCAAAGCATTTTGAGTCAAATTCAAAGACTCTAGAATTCGAAGTGACTCATTACAAGTATCTATTATGTCAAAAATAGCTTTAGAGGAAGAGGGGCAATTTTTCATGTTTTTTAAATTGTATAACTTACTTATTTGTGCTATTGCTAAATCCCTAGTTTTATCGTAGCGAGCGCAGAGAGTGTCCCATGCATTTTTATAATTGGCTTCCGAGAGAGGAAATCCAGAAATTAATTTATGAGCAGGACCCTTTACACTAGCCAGTAGATATTGCAATTTTGAGACGCCCCCCAACTCCAAATTTTGATCTATAGTTGTAAGAAAAATCTCTTTAAAAGAAAGCCATTGATCAGCTTCTCCGTGAAAAGGTTTTAATTCAAATTTTGGAAGATTAACAGTTTTTACACAAACATTACCTGTAGTTTTATTTAGACTTTCTGAACCACCCTCGCGAATGTTTAAACTTTTAGTTAACTTATTACGTGATGTATTTATTGCTATGTTTAAATTATCTAATTTAAGTGCAATCTCATTATATTCATCAATTATAGGATCAATTTCCGATGCATCGCTCTGAAGAATGGCATTTTCATGGAGTTTATTTAATTCGGTTTCAATATCCTGAACCTGTTTAACATATAAATCTAACTCTTCAAGAGTTACAGTTTCATTATCAATTTTGGGATTTATAATATTTTTTATGCGAGTGATTTTTCCCTTAAGAACAGTTTTTTGTTTTTTAATAGCTTCCATTTTTAATTAATTTTATGACAACTTCTTAAAAATCTAAATATAAGCAAATTCTAAATGACCTTAAAAAAAATAATAATAATATCAACATAATACAAGCATCTGCATAGAATTGTGAAATGAAATAAATAAAAAGAATTATATAAAAGAATTAGACGTAAATATGGATATCCATTTTTTCTTTCAATTTAAAATATAATTACACCTTAAAACCATGGTTTGTAGAAGTAATAAAAACAATAACACTAGAGATATATTACTTACCTTAATCAATTAGTTTTATAATCAAGGAATTAGGGGAAAAACATGCGCACTAATATAAACAAATAAATAAATAAATAAATAAAATAGTGTACACTTGTGAGCTCACATATTATAAATTAAACATTCCTTTAATCATAAATCACTGTACCACCCCTTGAGTATACTCATGTAATAGATGTCGAATAAATTCACGCAACACGAGTTTTTCTTTCAATAAATAACGAAGCGATTACAGGAACACTATTTGAAGATTATTGATGAATCACTAGAAAGCGAACAGAACTGTTGAAATCGAAAAGATTTACGCGTTTCATGATGACTCGATGACTGCATTCAAACATTTTATTGGAAATAAAACACAAAGTACCCGACATTTTTGCTGATAACATTGCTCTCATCATCACCATAGAAGAATAAACACATACGGCACCACACTTCGATGAAACCAGATGAACACAAACAAAAATAAATCACAAATTCGGAGAGACCGGCCGAAGTAATTCATGGCACGACAGCAGGCAGGAGGGGGGACGAACGGCGATAGTTGAAGTCCCGCTCAAGAAGAAATCCAGTGTCCAGGATGCGGCAAAGCCCGGCCGAGTAGAAAATAGCATCTAAGTATTCCAATATGGAATACGTTTGCTGGATGATAACTCATGACGAGACATTAGCTCCTTTTCAGGGCCTCTTTCGATGTTTGGAGTCAGAATGACCACTGTCTTTGCTTTCCTTTGTGGATCTGGTATTTTTAATGATGTTCATATTTCGTCGATTATTTTCCCGCACTAGGTATCATACTGCCGACTATGAAGAACTGTCGCATTTTCATGAAACGACAGACTTCAAGGGGATGAGTTTTAATTACGATTTATTTAAAACATATCAAAATCTTTTCGCAAGTCTTTACATCATGAGTTCTGGAGACCAAGTGCGTAGATGTACAATGGAAATTTCTCATCTCCCGCGGGTTGCCAGTTAAAAAGGGCCATGTGTTTCACTTAAATTAATACGATAAACTTAAGTTTCTTGTTGCCCTGTAAAACTCGTGATTATTAGTCATGGGGCCCGTATCCACATTGAGGGGCGATTTATTAAAAAAGTAATAAATAGGTCTGATTTTTTGTATTTTCTTACACACACATATATATATATATATATATATATATATATATATATATATATATATATATATATATATACTACCTTTGACAATAAAGTTCGGAGAAAGAATTCAGAACGACCGATCTATCATCACTGGAGCATCTGAATAGAGGCAAGTATTGACCATCTTCCCCCACCGTTGTTCAGTTGAGCGTCATTTATGTTCTGTGTAAGACGTGCTTTACTAAGTGCTTGTTCAGTGTGTTGGTTCTTAACTGAGAACAGAAAAATGAATGAACAAAAGATCAGTTTAAAGTTTGGGTTTTAGCTTTGCAAGATACCAAAAGAAATTCATGAGGGATGGTGCAAACTGAACATCTATCATACTCGCCAGATCTCAATCCTCCAAATTTCTTCCTATTTTCCCCACTCAAACACTCTTTGAAAGAAATTTTACTATATTCCTAACATCCAACGAAACGTCACAAAGCTTTTGAAATCCATCCCAAAAGAAGACTTCTTGCAAATTTCCCAGGACATGTATAGCAGATTTAAGCGGTGCATAGTTATGGGAGACAACTATTTCGAAGGATGATATGGTAACTCTTGTTAATATTTCATCTACATTAATGTTACAGGACTATTCACCGAACTTTATTGTTAGAGGTAGTATATATATATATATATATACATATATAGTATTGCCCTTGATAACGAGCTAAATACCACATTTCCAATTTTATTTCTAATTCTGACAACTCCTCTGTATGATATAATTTGGCATTAACTAATTTTTACAGTAATTGATGTTGATTTGTAGTATTATCTAATGGTTCTATATATATACAGGGTGGTTCATAAAAGATGGGCAGAATTTTAAGGGGTTATAGTACACTTAAAGACAAATAATATTAAATAGGAGACTAAGGGTCCAGACGTATTCCCAAGGAGATAGGGGGCATTAAAGTTTAGGGTCCGAAATTTCAAATGATTATAAAAAATGGAAAAATTGGTCGATTCGTTTGCGGTTTTTGCAAAAAATTTTCTTTATGCCAGTATTTTCTTGAAATAAAATTTTAAAGTTCAATTTCAAAAAATGCCGATAGGGGGCGCTTTAGACTTTGGAGCAACAAACAACTATTTTTTAACGTTATTTTTTGTATTTCTTTAAATGATTTCGAAAGCTTAGACTTAAACTTAAATTTTGATCTAAAAATCTGAGTCCTAACGAGTAGTTAAGTAGCGTAAACTGAAATTTGAAATTTGAAACCCTTCTCCCCCCAGAACAAAAATCAGTTATTCCCGATCTTTGTGTCGTAGATTAGGCTCTAACTACTGCCGCGTTTTGCTAAAATTATTCTTTATGTCAGTATTTTCTTGAAAATAAATTTTAAAGAAAATTTTCAAAAAATTCCGATAGAGGGCGCTTTAGACTTTGGAGTAACGAACAACTATTTTATACCGTTATTTTTTGTGTCTCATTAAATGCTTTCTAAAGCTTAGACTTAAATTTTCAGCCCAAAATCTGAATCGTTAGACGTGGTTAAGTTTCTGGGGAGAGGGGTTTGAAATTTCTACTCCTGAGCACAGTTCAGTTTACCATGTCCACACATTGTGTGCTGTGATACGAGGTAAAAAGACACAAATTAGGATTATGTTACCAAAGCATATTTATTAACATGTAATTACAATAAATGTTCAAAATTGTGACCACCAGAGGTTATGCATGCAGAACAACGGCGAAGAATGGAACGGCGAACATTCGCGAAAACATCAGGCTTTTCGAGCACTTCCCCTACAGCGGCGGAAAGTCTGGCGACCAGTTCCTCGGGGGATTCAATGGGTGTCTCATACATAAGAGCCTTCAATTGTCCCCAAAAAAAGAAATCGAGGGGTGAAAGATCTGGCGAGCGAGCAGACCAAGCAACAGGACCACCTCGACCTATCCATCTGTTCGGAAATGTGATGTCCAGATAGTTGCGGACATCTCGTACGTAATGGGCTGGCGCTCCATCGTGCTGGAACCACATGACCCGCCGGATGCGTGGAGGAACAACGTTTAACAGGTCTGGCAGCACATGTTGCAGAAATGTGAGGTATGTTTTACCGTTGAGGCGTTCAGGAAGAAGGTACGGTCCGATTAGGTGATCTCCGAGGATTCCTGCCCAAACATTGATGGAAAAGCGTCTCTGATGAGCATGTGGATACGTAGCATGTGGATTGACATCCGCCCATACATGTGCATTGTGTGTGTTAAATGTACCTTCACGTGTGAAGGTACATTCATCGGTGAAAAGCACAGTTCGTCCAAAATGTGGATTTAGCGCATTCTGCTGCAGAAACCAGCGGGCGAATTCAATACGATTTGGATAATCCCCTGGAGACAGTTTCTGGACTCGTTGCACATGAAACGGGAGCAAATGTTCATCCTTCAGTACCCTCCAAGTCATGGACTGTGAGGTATCCACCTGCCTAGCCACTGTTCGTGTACTTGTACTTGGCTGCGCCGCTACTACATCCAGAATGGCTTCTGCAACAACTACTGATTCGTCCTTTTTTGCACGACCTGCATTCGACCGGGAAGCGAGAAATGATCCCGTCTCACACAACTGTCTGTGCAAGCGCTCGAAAGTTTTGCGGTTAGGCAACCGCCTGTTGGGAAATCGCTCTCCGTACATTCGTTGTGCCTCTGCACCATTTCCATCTGCCGCTCCGTAAATTAAATGCATCTCAGCCTTTTCCTTATTCGTGAAGGGCACCATCTTCCGATTCATTACTACAGCGACTTACACTTGACTCACCGTTCAGTGGTTTTTATGCCTGAATCGTGTCGAAATTTTGCATACGTGCTCTTCTTCTTCCCCATTTGACATTTGCATACTTTCTGTCTCCTTCTTCACCCGGTGACTAGCGTCAGCAATGGAGCTTTAACGTTTGCATGAGCGACGTTTCCAACTGTGCCAGTGCCTTTATGAGTGAATTCCGACTATGCAGCCCTTGACGAAAGTTGTATTTTTGCCTCGTATCACAGCACAGAATAGTTGGGCATGGTTAAGTAGTGCAAACTGAACTATGTTCAGAAGTTGAAATTTGAACCCCCTCCCCTCGCTACTGAACCACGCTCAGCGATTCAGATTTTGAGCTAAAAATTTAAGTTTAAGTCTAAGCTTTAGAAAGCATTTAATGAGACACAAAAAATAACAGTATAAAATAGTTGTTCGTTACTCCAAAGTCTAAAGCGCCCTCTATCGGAATTTTTTGAAAATTTTCTTTAAAATTTATTTTCAAGAAAATACTGACATAAAGAATAACTTTAGCAAAACGCGGCAGTAGTTAGAGCCTAATCTACGACACAAAGATCGGGAATAACTGATTTTTGTTCTGGGGGGAGAAGGGTTTCAAATTTCAAATTTCAGTTTACGCTACTTAACTACTCGTTAGGACTCAGATTTTTAGATCAAAATTTAAGTTTAAGTCTAAGCTTTCGAAATCATTTAAAGAAATACAAAAAATAACGTTAAAAAATAGTTGTTTGTTACTCCAAAGTCTAAAGCGCCCCCTATCGGCATTTTTTGAAATTGAACTTTAAAATTTTATTTCAAGAAAATACTGGCATAAAGAAAATTTTTTGCAAAAACCGCAAACGAATCGACCAATTTTTCCATTTTTTATAATCATTTGAAATTTCGGACCCTAAACTTTAATGCCCCCTATCTCCTTGGGAATACGTCTGGGACCCTTAGTCTCCTATTTAATATTATTTGTCTTTAAGTGTACTATAACCCCTTAAAATTCTGCCCATCTTTTATGAATCACCCTGTATATATTAGTATACACTATATTGCCATTGATTATGGGACACTTGCGATTTTAGACATTTTACTAAATATCTAGAAAAATACACGAGGAATCATCTCGAAACTCTTAGTGTATAAATATAATAGTATACGTCATACATCTCCGTGAAGATTTTTTACCGAAACTCCATAGGGGACCGTCAACAAATTAAAAAAGAATGAATATTTTTTGAATAACCCTGTCAAAACTAATGTAGAAAAAGCGCTCAAACTCTAGATTATGATTGAATGCCTTATAATACACTGTGTTCATTTTTATGCAAATAGCATGCATACTCGCAGAGTAATTAAGGTTTTTATAAAAATGATCCCAAATTTTTCCAAGTTTTTCCCTTATAATTTTCAGAGTTCTTAACATAAAATAATATTTCTTTTAGAAAATATGACAAATAACATTGCACACAGTACTCTGTAATCAGAATTAAAAAATAATGAAAACTGTATACAAAATGAGTTGGTTTACTAAATAATTTTTTACTGCTCATGCGTCAATGATATCAAAATTTCATTTGCATATTATGTAGGCTAAATGTATAGAGCAACTTTTGTGAAAGTCACAAAATCATAACTTGAAAATTCTGAAAATAATCGTCAATTGAATAAGTTGAAAATCCGTTATTCTCAAAATGAAGCAAAAACAAGAGGGGTTGTATCCATATATTCATTGATTAGTGTCAATGTAGAATACACAATACGGGATGTTACGACTACTTCTGGATAAAATCCCTCATTTTTTTGCTTCATTTTGGAAACAACGGATTTTGTCCGTTTTCTATAGACGATTACTTTCAGAATTTTCAAGCTATAATTTTGAGACTTTTACAAAAGCTGCTCTATACATTTAGCTAACATAATATGCAAATGAAATTTTGATATCTTTGACGCATGCGCAGTAAAAAAAATATTTAGTAAACCTACTCATTTTTCATACAATTTTTATTATTTTTTAATTCTGATTACAGGGTACTGTGTGCAATGATGTTTGTCATATTTTCTGAAAAAAATATTATTTTGTGTTAAGAACTCTGAAAATTATAAGGGAAAAACTTAGAAAAATTTGGGGCCATTTTTATAAAAACCTTAATTACTCTGCGAGTATGCATGCTATTTGCATAAAAATGAACACAGTGTATTACAATAAGGCATTCAATCAAAATCTAGACTTTGAGCGCTTTTTCTACATTAGTTTTGACAGGGTTATTCAAAAGATATTCATTCTTTTTTAATTTGTTGACGGTCCCCTATGGAGTTTCGGTAAAAAATCTTCACGGAGATGTATGACGTATACTATTATATTTATACACTAAGAGTTTCGAGATGATTCCTCATGCATTTTTCTAGATATTTAGCAAAAATGTCTAAAATCGCAAGTGTCCCATAATCAATGGCAATATAGTGTATATATATAATATATATACAGACAGGGTGTTTCTAAATTCATGGTCCAAACTTTAAGGGGTGATAGTACACATCAAGACAAACAATATTTAAATAGGAAACCAAGGGTCCCAAAGTCTTCCGAAGGAGATAGGCGCCATTAAAGTTTAGGGTCCAAAAATTCAAATGATTATGAAAAACAGAAAAATTGGTCGATTCGTTTGCGATTTTCACTAAAATTATTCTTTATGTCAGTATTGTCTTGAAAATAAATTATAAGGTAAATTTCAAAAAATGACGATAGAGGGCGCTTTAGACTTTAGAGTAACGAACAACTATTTTTTACCGTTATTTTTTGCATCTCATTAAAGGTTTCGTAAGCTTAGACTTAAACTTAAATTTTGAGCTCAAAATCTGAATAGTTGGAAGCAGTTAAGTAGCACAAACTTAACTGTGTTCAGAGGGTTTTAAATTCAAATGATTATAAAAAACGGAAAAATTGGTCGATTGATTTGCGGTGTTCACTAAAACTATTCTTTATGTCGGTATTTTATTGAAAATGAATTATAAAGATAAATTTCAAAAAATGCCGATAGAGGGCGCTTTAAACTTTGGAGTAACGTACAACTATATTTTACCGTTTTATTCGCATCTCATAAAATTTTCTTAGAAGCTTAGACAAAACTTAAATTTTAAGTTGAAAATCTGAATCGTTGGGAGTGGTTAAGTAGAGCAAACTGAACTGTGTTCAATGGGGGTGGGGAGGTTCAAATTTCAAATTATTTAAAAAAACGGAAAAATTGGTCGATTCGTATGCCGTTTTCGCTAAAACTATGCTTTATGTCAATAAAGTTTTTAATTTCAAAAAATACCGACAGAGGGCGCCTTAAACTTTAGAGTAACCAACAACTATTTTTAAGCGTTATTTTTTGTATCTAATTAAATGCTTGCAAATGCTTAGATTTAAATTTTGAGCTCAAATTCTAAATCGATGGAGGGGTTAAGAAGCGGAAACTGAACAGTGTTCAGGAGTTAAAATGTTACCCTCCCCACCCCTCGAACACATTTCAAATTTCCGCACTTAATTACTCAAAACGATGCAGATTTTGAGCTCAAAATTTAAGTTTGAACTTTTACAAGCATTTAATTAGATACAAAAAATAACGGTTAAAAATAGTTGTTGGTTACTCCAAAGTTTAAGGCGCCCTCTAACGGTATTTTTAAAAATTAATCATTAAAATTTATTTTCAAGGAAATATTGACATAAAGAATAGTTTTAGCGAAAACGGCAAACGAATCGAACAATTTTTCCGTTTTTTATAATCATTTGAAATTTGAACCTCCCCACCCCCATTGAACACAGTTCAGTTTGCGCTACTTAACCACTCCCAACGATTCAGATTTTCATCTCGAAATTTAAGTTTATGTCTAAGCTTCTAAAAAAATTTTATGAGATGCGAAAAATAATGGTAGAATATAGTTATACGTTACTCCAAAGTCTAAAGCGCCCTCTATCGGCATTTTTTGAAATTTATCTTTATAATTCATTTTCAATAAAATACCGACATAAAGAATAGTTTTAGTGAAAACCGCAAATCAATCGACCAATTTTTCCGTTTTTTATAATCATTTGAATTTAAAACCCTCTGAACACAGTTAAGTTTGTGCTACTTAACTGCTTCCAACTATTCAGATTTTGAGCTCAAAATTTAAGTTTAAGTCTAAGCTTACGAAACCTTTAATGAGATGCAAAAAATAACGGTAAAAAATAGTTGTTCGTTACTCTAAAGTCTAAAGCGCCCTCTATCGTCATTTTTTGAACTTTATCTTTATAATTTATTTTCAAGACAATACTGACATAAAGAATAATTTTAGTGAAAACCGCAAACGAATCGACCAATTTTTCTGTTTTTCATAATCATTTGAATTTTTGGACCCTAAACTTTAATGGCGCCTATCTCCTTCGGAAGACTTTGGGACCCTTGGTTTCCTATTTAAATATTGTTTGTCTTAATGTGTACTATCACCCCTTAAAGTTTGGACCATTAATTTAGAAACACCCTGTATATATATATACAGGGTGTCCCAAAAGGTCGTTTACAAACTTAACATGCTGGTCTGTCATATCATGATGAACAATATTAAATAGGAAACTAAGGGTCCCAAACGTCTTTCAAAGGAGATATGCGCCATTAAAGTTTAGGGTCCAAAAATTCAAATGATTATAAAAAACAGAAAAATTGGTCGAGTCGTTTGCGGTTTTCACTAAAACTATTCTTTATGTCAGTATTTTCGTGAAAATAAATTATAAAGATAAATTTCAAAAAATGTCGATAGAGGGCGCTTTAGACTTTGGAGTAACGATAAACTAGTTTTTACCATTATTTTTTGCATCTCATTAATTTTTTTTAGAAGCTTAGATATAAATTTAAATTTTGAGCTCAAAATCTAAATCGTTGGAAGCGGTTAAGTAGCGCAAACTGAATTGCGGGGGGAGGTTCAAATTTCAAATGATTATTAAAAACGGAAAAATTGGTCAATTGATTTGCGATTTTCACTAAAATTATTCTTTATGTCAGTATTATCTTGAAAATAATTTATAAAGATAAAATTAAAAAATGCCGATAGAGGGCGCTTTAGACTTTGGAGTAACGTACAACTATTTTTTCCGTTATTTTTTGCATCTCATAATTTTTTTTAGAAGTTTAGACTTAAGCTTAAATTTTGAGATGAAAATCTGAATCGTTGGGAGTGGTAAAGTAGCGCAAACTGAACTGTGTTCAATGGGGATGGGGAAGTTCAAATTTGAAATGATTATAAAAAACGAAAAAATTGGTCGGTTTTCGCTAAAATTATTCTTTGTGTCAATATTTCTTTAAAAATAAATTTTAAAGATAAATTTAAAAAAAATCCGTTAGAGGGTGCCTTAAACTTTAGAATAACCTACAATTATTTTTAATCTTTTTTTTTTTTTTGTCCAATTAAATGCTTGCAAAAGTTTAGACTTAAATTTTGTGCTCAAAATCTAAATCGATAGGAGGGGTTAAGAGGCGCAAACTGAACTGTGTTCAGGAGTTGAAATGTTACCTTTACCACCCCTCGAACGCAGTTCAATTTTTAGGCGCTTAATTACTTACAACGATGCAGATTTTGACCATAAAATTTAAGTTTGAACTTTTACAAGCATTTTATTAGATACAAAAAATAACGGTTAAAAATAGTTGTTGGTTACTATAAAGTTTAAGGCGCCCTCTGACGGAATTTTTTGAAAGATATCTGTAAAATTTATTTTCAAGAAAATATTGATATAAAGAATAGTTTTAGCGAAAACCGACCAATTTTTCCGTTTTTTATAATCAATTGAAATTTGAACCTCCCCACCCCCATTGAACACAGTTCAGTTTGCGCTACTTAACCATTCCCAACGATTCAGATTTTTATCTCAAAATTTAAGTTTATGTCTAAGCTTCTAAAAAAAAATTATGAGATGCAAGAAATAACGGAAAAAAATAATTGCACGTTACTCCAAAGTTTAAAGCGCCCTCTATCGGCATTTTTTGAATTTTATCTTTATAAATTATTTTCAAGATAAAACTGACATAAAGAATAATTTTAGTGAAAATCGCAAATCAATTGACCAATTTTTCCGTTTTTAATAATCATTTGAAATTTGAACCTCCCCCCGCAATTCAGTTTGCGCTATTTAACCACTTCCAACGATTTAGATTTTGAGCTCAAAATTTAAGTTTATGTCTAAGCTTCTAAAAAAATTTAATGAGATGCAAAAAATAATGGTAAAAACTAGTTTATCGTTACTCCAAAGTCTAAAGCGCCCTCTATCGACATTTTTTGAAATTTATCTTTATAATTTATTTTCAAGAAAATACTGACATAAAAAATAGTTTTAGTGAAAACCGCAAACGAATCGACCAATTTTTCTGTTTTTTATAATCATTTGAATTTTTGGACCCCAAACTTTAATGGCGCATATCTCCTTTGGAAGACGTTTGGGACCCTTAGTTTCCTATTTAATATTGTTCATCATGATATGACAGACCAGCATGTTAAGTTTGTAAACAACCTTTTGGGACACCCTGTATATATATATATATATATATATACATAGCTGCCAACTCTTCTGATTTTTCGACCCGGAAAAATTTAACAGTAATTTTTGCCATAGTTAATAAGCAAATTACGGCGATTTCAAATAGTAAAATTTACTGTTAAATTTTTCCGGGCTGAAAAAGCGGAAGATGTTGGCAGCTATGTATATATATATACAGGGTGAGCAAAAAGTCCGTAAAAACTTTAAAATTCATAAAAACCGAAAAAATAACCGAAATGAAAAACAATTTGCAGGGTTAGTATCTATAGGTCACGGGGATTTTTTTAAGACATGAAAAAAAAAAATCAAAAACAGCCAATAGGTGGCGCTGACGTACCCAAATCAAAGAAAAGATACCCAAATAAAGAACAGAATGTTTCTTCAAACCGCCGAACAAGCTTTATGAGGCCTGCCGCTGTTAAAGTCCCCTTTCCCGTCCTCAAATCCTTTTGGAATTTATGCAAAGCAATAGTCGCTGATTCCTTGTTCATGTAAAATAACTTCACCAACAAAGCTTTGTCCTTCGCAGTGAGCATCCTTGATCAAGTTCACGGCTCACAACGGTGAACTATAGTTGTGGATTAGGAGCGCAAGCTCTTATAAACGGTTCATTTGCATATTTCCGCGGAAATCGCAAGTGCCAGCGCCATCTGTCGGCTGTTTTTTTGAATTATTTTTTATTTCTGTCTTAAAAAAATCCCCGTGACCTATGGATGCTAACCCTGCAAACCGTTTTTCATTTCGGTTATTTTTTCGGTTTTTATGAATTTTTAAAGTTTTTACGGACTTTTTGCTCACCCTGTATATATATATATAGAACCATTAGATAATACTACAAATCAACATCAATTACTGGAAAAAGTTGTTAATACCAAATTATATCAAACAGAGGAGTTGTCAAAATTTGGAATAAAATTGGAAATGTGGTATTTAGCTCGTTATCAAGGGCAAAGCTAAATAGCCACATTAACTGCGATTAATTTCTGAATGGAAATCAGGATAGACCTAAAAATGATTTCCATATTGCCCGATTAATCGCAAATGAGAACTCAATTCAAAGAAAAATATTAGATAAATAATAAGACCATAATAGAGTTATCAATATATTAATTGCATTGGAAAAACTATTTCAAAGAAAAAATATTAGAAAAATAATTAAACTGTAATTGAATATTGATAAAGATAAACTTACAAGTATGAATCGCAACCAGTAACCTATATATATATATATATATATATATGAGGAGCCCAGAAGCCAAGGGGTACAAGTGACAAAATTTAGATTTCGAGTAAATTGAGTTCAAAGTTACACATCGACTGTAATTGAATGAATTGAGATATGAAAATTTTGCTTATTTCTTAATGATCCTTGAACTCTTGTTTCAATAACTGTTTAAAAAAAAAGGTGGAATAGGATATTTTTTAATTTATAACTAATCAATATTTATCATCATTCGGCACTTATACCCCTTGGCTTCCAAGCAGTAATGAAAACTGCTTGAAAACTAAAGGGTACAAGTGCCGAATAAACACAAGAAATGAAAAATTTTTAAATAAAAAATTGTATTTATGAAAAAATTAAGATTAATGTTGATACAAATAAATCAAAGGACAAAATTTTGTTTTAATATAAATTCTAAAAAAGGAAAAAATATGAAATAAAAAAATGAATTTACTAAAAATTTATGAACAATGTTGATATAATGAATGAAATGAAAAACTTTTGTTCTAATATAAGTTTTAAATTTTTATTATAAGTTTAGAAACATTGGAATTTCATATTTTTTAACACTTACCAACAAAGTTGAAAAGTGAATATGATTTTGGTTTGTCCGTCCGTCTGTCCTAACTCTCGTAAATATATTCGGATTGCCCTGAAATTTTTGGGAATTATTCATGTTTACTTCAACACGAACTTATTGCAAATGACTCTTGCAATGACTCTGTGCAACTTATTGCACATATTTCTAACATGATTAGTTTATTTACAGGGACAATCAAAATTTTTCCGTTACATTACGGGTTATGGGAAAAATTGTTTTAAATGAATTTGAAATATGTTACACCTTGTCACATGTTAAAATTTATATGCATTTATGAATTGCACTAAAATAGGCATTCTATAAAATCTGAGGTGAAAAGAATAGTTATTAATTATTTACAGGACCATACAAAGATTTACATTACCTAATAATAAAGAGGGAATTGTTTGCGACTTGTTTTAATTATATTACAATTTTCATGTATAATAAAATTAATGTATATCGCTGAGGCTTAATATAAATTATTTCGCACATAATACAAAGTACACAGTATTTACAGGGACACAAAAAAAGATTTCAAATAGGACCGAATTTCTATCCGAATTACTGTATAATTATCGATGATGATTGATGGATGAACAAAATGCTATTTTAATTATGATTTGCGCTTTTAAGTTTCACTAAATGTATACACGTTATATGATATGTATAAATGCTATAGTTCATATACAGGGCTACACAAAAATATTCGTAAAGGTTACAGACTATGAGCGTACTTTACTTAAAGATTTCTTTTAAATAAGTCTTGTATTTCTATGCTGAACTGCATTCAGTTTACTAAGAAATGCTTGTAAAATATAGGTAAAATGATATACAGGATCACACATAAATTTTTATACGTGGTCATCGATGAATGATATTTTCTGGAAATGTGATTTCAGTAGTCTTAAGTGTGTTTAATTTGAAGTAAATTTCAGCTAAATACTGGCGTATAATAAAGGTTCAAGATAAACTACAGGATGAACAAAAGTATACAAGTGTGCTTCCATCTATTAATATAAACTGCTGAAAGAGAAATTTCAAACTGTTATGCGTTTTCTTGCTAAATTAATTTTTCCCATTATACAGTATATATCAACCGACAAATAAAACATAGGGCTGTTAAAAAGTGTCAGAATACATATTTGGCAATGGACTGTAACACTTTATTACCCTCAATAGTAAAAAAATTTAAAGATTTCAGGGAGTGTTCGAAAGTGTTTCATAATCCATGCTTAACGCATGATTTTTCTTACTTGATAACAGTTAAAATGCATATATTTAATGCATAAAAAAAGCAAATGGCTTTGTATGTATGTCGTTGGTCGTGCTTCTGCTATATAGACGTTAACGGACACAACTGCACTTATACCCCTTGGCCTCCAATCGTTTCACAGTTTTGGGAAAGAGGTTAAGTGACTGACCCCTATAAATCAGTACATAATGAAAAAATCACTCTTAACTCTTTACCTACAAATAAATAGACATATTTCCAGATAGCCTGTGCACTTAACTCATTTTTTTAAAATTTTGTCACTTGTACCCCTTGGCTTCTGGGCTCCTCATATATAATACCATTAAAAGTAGACAATATTCACCAATGGATTTTATCAATAAAACAATAAACCAAAACGAAGAATTAGAATTGAATTAAATTATATTAAAAAAAAATAGTGAAACGAGTATATCTGAATAAATAAATAAATAAAATGAACGCAAATGAAATTTGTAGCCCCCAAAGCAGAAATATATATACATATATATGGGTGATTCTCAAAATAGGGGACAATTTCAAAAGTGAAATCTGAAAAAAATTACTGTTAGCAAAATTTCTAAAAAAGTAGGTGTTGTTAATATAGTATTAGGTATACTTTAAATGTAGTCAGCAGAGCTAAATATTTAAAAATTAACTTTAAAAAAAAATTAGTATTTTTTGAGCCATGCTAATAACAAAACAAATTGCATAAAATAAATATATTAAGAAATTTTTATTTTCTTCCTGTTTAAATATTTTTTTCTATATTTATTAGCCTTCCTTTTCAGCAAATGGTTTCCATTTTTACATATATACATATAAGGTGAATAAAAATATTACCAAAGAGCAAACTTTGTTTACATGAGCAACATTCTGACACTAACAATGTAAGAAGCTGTCTTAATAATTTTCTGACAGATTTAATGCATATTTTAGGGATAATAAATGTAATACCTAAATTTATATGTAAAATTAAACTTTATAAAGGATACAATATAAGCACTGGTTACATTTATGCACATAGGAGTCTTTAGCATGGTCAGAAAAACCATGCTAATGACACTGATATTTGTCCATGCTAATGACAAATTTTAATTTAAATAAGATTATGAGTCATAATATAATCACAATGCAATAGTTCTTTCTGGGGCTTTTTAAAACACAAAAGTTCTATGCAAATAAGTAAAATAAAAATTTTAACTATAAAATAGACATGAAAATTATTATCCATTCTAATGACATACAATTGATGTACGTCCCTAATATTCAACTTCTTTTCTTAAAATACAATACATGCTTCTATTTTCAGGCTGGGATAAAATGGCTACTTGTTGCCATGGAGAAACTTTATATTTTCAAACTATTGTCATATGTGAAAATGAAATTTTGATTAATAACCAGCTGTTATAGTATGACCTTGTTTTGAAAATAGAATAAGGAGGACAAACTTTAATTATTTTTTTATATACTATAATTTTATTTTTAAAAACAAATTTATTGGATAAATCCTCTCCTTGATTAATTTAAAGAAAGAATAAAATTTGTTTTATTTTATAAACATGATATTAACTTTTGAAAAATGCTAGTATACACAAGGCACAGCTGCTGTGGACATCCATGCTAATGACATTTTGAGCATTTACTCTATTATTTTAAGGTGTTTTCAACAAAAAAGTGAGTAATTCTTGAGTGCAAATAATGAATAATATTAAGACAAACAAATCTAAATATAAAAACATGACAGAAAGCCTCTCAATTTTTTTTGTATGCCGAAAGACATAAATTGTCCCCTATTTTGAGAATCACCCATATATATATATATATATATATATATATATATATATATATATATATATATACATATATACACTATATTGCCATTGATTATGGGACACTTGCGATTTTAGATATTTTACTAAACATCTAGAAAAATACGTGAGGAATCACCTCGAAACTCTTAGTGTATAAATATAATAGTATACGTCATACATCTCCGTGAAGATTTTTTACCGAAACGCCATAGGGGACCGTCAACAAATTAAAAAAGAATAAATATCTTTTGACTAACCCTGTCAAAACTAATGTAGCAAAAGCGCTCAAACTCTAGATTATGATTGAATGCCTTATTGTAATACACTGTGTTTATTTTTATGCAAATAGCATGCACACTCGCAGAGTAATTAAGGTTTTTATAAAAATGGTCCCAAATTTGTCCAAGTTTTTCCATTATAATTTTCAGAGTTCTTAATATAAAATAATATTTTTTTCAGAAAATATGACAAACAACATTGCACACAGTACCATGTAATCAGAATTAAAAAATAATAAAAATTGTATGAAAAATGAGTAGGTTTACTAAATAATTTTTTACTGTGCATGCGTCAAAGATATCAAAATTTCATTTGCATATTATGTTAGCTAAATGTATAGAGCAACTTTTGTAAAAGTCTGAAAATCATAGCTTGAAAATTCTGAAAGTAATCGTTTATAGAAAAAGGACAAAATCCGTTGTTTCCAAAATGAAGCAAAAAAATGGGGGATTTTATCCAAATGCAGTAATACATCCCATATTGTGTATTCTATATTGACACTAATCAATGAATATATGGATACAACCCCTCTTGTTTTTGTTTCATTTTGAGAATAACGGATTTTTGACTTATTCAATTGACGATTATTATCAGAATTTTCAAGTTATGATTTTGTGACTTTCACAAAAGTTGCTCTATACATTTAGCTAACATAATATGCAAATGAAATTTTGATATCGTTGACGCATGCGCAGTAAAAAAATATTTAGTAAACCAACTCATTTTTTATACAATTTTCATTATTTTTTAATTCTGATTACAGGGTACTGTGTGCAATGTTGTTTGTCATATTTTCTGAAAAAAATAATATTTTATATTAAGAACTCTGAAAATTATAAGGGAAAAACTTGGAAAAATTTGGGATCATTTTTATAAAAACCTTAATTACTCTGCGAGTATGCATGCTATTTGCATAAAAATGAACAAGGCCTATTACAATAAGGCATTCAATCACAATCTAGAGTTTGAGCGCTTTTGCTACATTAGTTTTGACAGGGTTATTCAAAAGATATTCATTCTTTTTTAATTTGTTGATGGTCCCCTTTGGAGTTTCGGGAAAATATCTTCACGGAGATGTATGACTTATACTATTATATTTATACACTAAGAGTTTCGAGATGATTCCTCATGTATTTTTCTAGATATTTAGTAAAATGTCTAAAATCGCAAGTGTCCCATAATCAATGGCAATATAGTGTATACATATATACATATATATACATATATATATACATATATATACATATATATATATATATATATACATATATATACATATATACACACACACATATATATATATATATATTTCTTTTTTTTTTTAATGTAACTTCTAGGCAATGGGGCTCGTATGAAAAATTAAATTTTGTATTTTCACATGTATTCAGTTTCTTGTAAAATAAAATTCCAAAAACCTAGGCTTTCTTTTACTAATTTAAATTTTTTTTATGAAGAAATTTCTGGTACGAATCGAGATATATTTATATGGTACTGATCAAATTGATCGCTTTGGCCGTTCTAGCATTACTAGTTACACGAAAACATCTTAAAGTAATGTTAAAGGTATACTTTTCAAAAATTTCTCTTGCAGGTTAAAACTTTTTTTGAAGAAGGGGGGGGGGGGGCTTGAATAGGTTACTGAGATCAATTTCTGATTTTGTAGATTTGAACTTTTTTTTTTTTTTTTGGTTGCAGTTCTTTAAAAATAGTAAAGCTATTTATATCTCGGGGACCAGTTCCGGAAGTAAAAGTAATTTTATTTAAACAATATGCATCCAAAATGAATACAAAAGTAAAAAAATACCTGGTTAGAGATTGACCTTAGCCATCCTATTAAAAACAAATCATTTATAAATATTAAAATACAAGTGAAAAATTAAAAAAAAAAACCCTCCGATAAGTGTAATTGGCCGAAAAAAAAACCCCGAAAAAGTTTGATAATCAATTTAATAAAAAGTTAAGTTAGAAAAAAATGGTGCAAATTAATTTATATATGAATCTTTTTTTTATTGTAATTAACAAAAATTAATGTTAAAGATGAAATATTAATACGGTTATTTTAAATTAAAGTGTCAAAATTTTATAATTATCAGTATCAACAAATAAAAAAAATTAATTTAACTATTTTTTTAACATCAGTATTACAATTACTAGTAATCAACATTTTTTTTTTTTTTTTTTAATCATACGATGAGCACTGTATACTGACATTAGCAATACTATTAACACAATTATTCTAAATTAACCGTTAATAGTTTAATGGTATGGGTATCACAAAGTATTTAAGTGCACAATAATTACACAATTAATTACTACACATATTAATTACACAAAGTATTAAACATTTTATTGTTATCGATATCGGAAAGTAAAATAAGAATTTTTGACACAATTAGCCTCAACTTTTTATTAAATAAAACAATATTAAAAGAAAATATAAGCTCATAAAATTATTTTTATATTGTGTTATAATAATAAAAATAAGGAAAAGTTGATAATAATTTTTTCCCCATTTTCCGTTACAATGCGAAATATTATTGAAAAATATTTATACACGCAAAACATTAATACATTAAATAAGTTTAACACCATGATGATTTTTAATATTATACTTAAATAATAAATTTTTGTATTAATAAGGAAGATTATATATTTATAGTCATAAAAATAACTATAAATCAATATAAAAGCAAAGTTGTTCTTTTTTTTTTTTTTTTTTTTTTTTTTTTTTTTTACCCTATTAATCTCGTAAATGGAACTTGTAAAAAATTTCAAGTAAATGCTATATTTTAAAACTGCATTAATTAAAAATGTATTTTCTACGAAAATATTAGATAAAAATACCTACAAAATTCCGCAATTATATCGTTAAAAATATGTAAAACTGTAAAATTTGTTGTAGTTGCAAGCTGAATCCCCGTAACGAGTAATTCATGGAAATACGAGGAAATTAGAAGAATCGCACAAGGAAATCGAATAATTACATTTGCTCTACTAGTGTAGATAATCTCAAGTGCTTAAAAAATTACCATAAACAATATATTTCTATCATGCATTCATTGTATGTGTTTCCTGCTTCTACAAAGATTTAATTTCGACAGCTTCAGGTTTTGAAATATCTGTTACTTTTTATGTTATATGGATATCCAATTCTTGCCCGATGTTTGGATAATACTGTAAATGTTCACTAATTGCTTTTACGCATAAACAACACACAGCTACTGGTTTTGAAATATCTGTTACTTTTTATTGTTACATGGCTATCCACTTCTTCAGCGTGATGTTTTGATGATACTGTAAAGGTTCACTCATTGCTTTTACACATAAGTAACAAGACCATAGATCGCGGTAAAAGAATTTTTCTGAAACTGATATTTTAGCTGATATACGCGAACATAAAATTGCTAGTCCTCTAAAATTTCAATTTAATTAATTATCAATAACTTAGGTTATTACAATAAGAAATTTAATGACTCTAAATTACAACGCTTCAAATACATTATAGTTCAGATTAACTCACAAGGTTATGTTGATAGCTTTTATGTAAATCAGGCCCCGATCAAACCACTCAAAGGATCAGAGATTGGTATATTTATTCGATACCCCCCCCCCCCCCCCACACACACACACGCCTTCTCATACCAGCACAATAAATTAAACATTTTATATAATTTAGAATACAGATACCAGTATAACAATGCATATTTCAATATTTTCTTTATTTTTGTTCTTATCCTACTATAAAAGCACAGAATGTTGACTAAAATCAACACGAGATCAAAGTACATAATGCCCCAAATTAGGAGCCCAAGACCCTGGGCCCAGTTGGCCAGTGCTTTAATCAAGCTCTATGTGAATTAAAAAGTTTAACTTAAAAATGCTTAAAATATTAGCTGTAACATATACTTTCTAGCAATAATAATAATTCAGAACATTACTATACTGCATATCTATGTAAAGTCGGAAAATATATCATGTATTTTAATCACCAAATTGCCCCAGAAGTAAACCGAAATAGTCGTTTGATTGAAAATTAAGTCTTCATTCAGTTTATAATAATATTAATAATCTTAAGGGTGTCTTTATTTTTAAAGATGACAATCTTAAGATTGTTTCCTCGATGAGATGATTATCTGTGCTGCCGCCTCTATTACTACATTGTGAATCCATTTAAGAGGATGACAACAGTTGCTAAATCGTACATGTAAAATAGCATTGTCCTGCAGAAAAATAAGTGATCACCCTACTAATTCATCGAAAAATATTCGTATAAAACAGTGTGTAGTACCACCGCTCCCTAAATTGTAGAAAACCGTGACACGCTTTGTTGTGAAGTCACAAAACATCACACAAAGCAGCAAAAATTTAAAAGAAAGAAAAACTTCTATGTTTAGATTTTGTTGGCTCGTGGAACTATTAATTATTATTTACTAATAATGCTTAACAATACCACGAGCCAATGAAATCGAAACATGGAAGTTGTTAGAATTTTTTCTTTGTTTTCATTTCTTTATGTGACGTTTCGTGCAATCACAACAAAGCGTGCCAATGCTTTCTTTCTTATCTAAGAGACGTTGGTGGTACCAGCCACTTAGTTATAAGATCTACTTGTTAATACTATACTTCAATTTTCTTAGGAAACCGTCTATACATATAAATTTGTAACACACTTTAAAAATTTTCATTACTAACACTAAAGTTTAACATTATATTTGTATTTTTCTGTAAATTGTATTTTTAAAAAATCAAATGGGAAGTAGCAGTAAAGTAGAATAGGAATTACTTAGGTTTCAAAGTTTATAGTCTATGAGTCGGTAACATCAAAAGCCCTGCCATCGTGGCATTGAAAAAATTTTTTCATTCAAATCTATAGTAAAATGTCATACCAATAAAATAAGCTAAGTATGAGTAGGTTTGACAAGCCGAAAATATGTTTAATTAAATTAATTATTATTAATAATAATGTTTTGTCGACGAAAAAAAAAAAAAATTGCACGGCAAACTTTATTCTGCCGAAAAAGTGTGTCATGCTTATTTTAAGGAGGTGATAAAACTACCTCCTTAAAATAAGTATGTAATTAATTATTACATACGTAATGAGTATGTAATAAGTAATTATTACATAATTACTTATTACATAATAATTTATCACGACCAAAGGACGGTGATAAAACTACACTGTTAAAAAATTTTCTATGGAATTACATAGAACCTACGGGTAATCCATTATCTTAAGTCTTATGTAAAATTACAGAGATTAAAGGAAAAAAAATAACGAGATTCTGTTAAATAACAGAGGCGTTATTCGGTAATTTTACAATATACTCTGTAAGTTAACATTGTTAAAAATATACAAGTCTCTGAAAAATTATTTTTAATGATAATAATTTAATTAAATTTTCAAAATTAGTGTATCATTCAAACTTCAGTGAGTTTCAAAGTAACAGATTTTTTCGAGAATTTAGAGCTGCTGCATAGTGTTTACGCAACTCGTTTCTAGTCGTTCTGGGGTTTGAACGCAAGACCTCTGGACACTGGAAAAACACATTACTGTCTGAGCTATAGCTACTGCTGATTTCGAGTACAAAGTATGTCTTTTATGATTCATCGGGAAGAAATATCTATTATATTTGTGCTTTTCAAAGATTTTGCTTCAAATATATTCGTCATAAAAGTTTTCATTAATAAAAGTTTTATTTTAATTTATTTTAGAGAGATACATAATCACACTTTATACTATATAAAACTATCTATATATATACATTTATATGTATACAACTATCACACTTTGTCTGATTTTCAAAATAAGGGCTCATAATATCTATTATTTTTAAAAATCAATTTTATTTTTTTAACTAGTTTAAGTAATAAGTAAAAAACTCAATGGATTTTTTAATGCAAAAAATTGAATGATTCTTTCTTTGCAACTACAATAGTTTAGAGAAATTTTCGAAATTGTCTCCCACTATTTATTTTAATGCGTCAATATTTTTTAAGAGAATTTTTTTTTATAGAGCTCTTATTTTGAAATTCAGACAAAAATGTGATGTTTTGATAGTTGTATTTTTTAATTTCCTTGATATTTTTTTATGTTGAAGTAAATCATATTTAAAGATTAATCTGCAATTTTGAAGCCCTGAAATTTTTTTCTCTTCCCTATAGAAAATATCAAAGTTCACGTTTGTGAATGCCATTTTTATGAAAAATGAAATCCCAATATGTTTGGAGTGGTATATCTCTGGCAAGCAACAACATCCCAAAACTCTTTTGGCATAAACTTATAGTATAACACTACCTGCTTATTAAAATTTATTTGTTTCCATGAGGCATTGTTATTTTACATTGTTATGTTGCCGCAAAGTACAGTCAAAACGACGTTTTTGTCTATTTACCGCTCTTAATATCTTTTCTAAGCTATAATACCCCAAAGTTTTTCTTATAGAATATGAAAATGATTACTAGGACAAGCTAAATATTATAGTACTGCCCGGAGATATTATTGTTGTTAGTAGCTGTAACCTGTTAAATATTCAAAATTTCCAAAATTTGCAACATTTAAAGTAGTTTAATTCAAAAAAGCGCCACAGCTGGATGAAAAAAAAAATATGTCACGCAATAGTTGAACATATGTACAAAAACATGGAAAAGAAAAAGAAGTGGGGCCTCGTGATATTTTTTAGTAAAAAAATGACAAAATTTATAAGAAAAGCAATGTCCATCATCACATTTTTTCCCTAAGAGAAAATGAAACGTTCCGTTTCTCTTTCGGAAGAGGCGACAAAAAAGGGATATTTCATTTACTCATAGGGGAAAATCATAGAAAGACGAAAGAGAAACGGGATGTTTCATTTTCTCTTAGGAAAAAAATGTTACGATGGACATTGCTTTTCTTATAAATTATCATTTATTTACTAAAAAATATCACGAGGCCCCACTTCTTTTTCTTTTCCATATTTTTATACATATGTTCAACTATTGCATGACACAGAGCTGCCAACTTCTACGCCTATTTAAATCTTATAAACATGCTTTTAACCACAAAAATGTTTTAATAAAATGTATACCAAATATAGTCAATGTTATGCATTACAATACATATTCTTAATACATTACTAAAATTTCTGCTTCTAATATCTTTATTTGATTGTAAATAGGCGTAGTAGTTGGCAGCCATGCATGACATATTTTTTTTTTTCATTCAGCTGTGGCGCTTTTTTGAAATAAACTACTTTAAATATTGCAGATTTTAGAAATTTTGAATATTTAACAGGTTATAGCTACTAACAGCAACAATATCTCCTTGCAGTACTATATTATTTAGCTTGTCCAAGTAGTGCACTTTCATATTCTATAAGAAAAACTTTGGGGTATTATAGCTTAAATAAGACATTAAGAGCGGAAAATAGACAAAAAGTCTTGACTATAGTTTGTGGCAACATAAATATGCAAAATAACAATGCCCCATGGAAACAAATAAATTTTAATAAGCAGAGAGTGATATACTATAAGTTTATGCCAAAAGAATTTTGGGATATTGTTGCTTGCCAGAGATATACCACTCCAAACATATTTGGATTTCATTTTTCATAAAAATGGCATTCACAGACTCGAACTTTGATATTTTCTATAGGAAAAAGGAAATTTTTTCAGGGCTTCAAAATTGAACACTATTCATTAAATGAGATCTACTTCAACATATAAAAAAATCAAGCAAATCAAAAAATACAACTATCACACTTTGTGTGATTTTCAAAATAAGGGCTCATAATATCTATTATTTTTAAAAATCAATTTTATTTTTTTAAACTAGTTTAAGTAATAACTAATAAGAAAAAAAACTCAATGGATTTTTTAATGCAAAAATTTGAATGATTCTTTCTTTGCAACTACAATATTTTAGAGAAATTTTCGAAATTGTCTCCCACTATTTATTTTTAATGCGCTAATATTTTTTAAGTGATTTTTTTTTTGTAAGAAATAAGAAAAAAAAATAAACAAAGAAATGCATAATTTATTATTTAAAAGTGATTTTTTACATTTTGATTATTTTATTAATATTGTGTGATATGTTTTTAGAAGATTAATATATTTTTTTAAACGCATTTAACAATGAAATGATGATATTAACAATAACATTGTAATAATAATAACAGCTTTGAAATAATACTACGCAATTTGCTTTCAATATTATCAAGCTTCTGGCATGTTAAGGAAACAAATGCAAAATTATTTTACGATAAAAATCCCCACTAACTCCGAGGAGATGATTATTCTATTTCTAAAACATTCTAAGTAAAAAAAAAAACAAAAAAAAAACTATATTTTCTTTTTTAATATTTTTAATAGAATTACAAAAGAAATTCAAAAATATGTATTTCGAATTACAAATTTTAACAAACATAAAAATATCAATACACAAAAATGGAAATTCCTACAGAGAATTAAATAAAGATAAGGGAAATGTATGTAAAATGATGACCGAAAAACTAAGTAGAATGCATTTAACCGAGAACCAGTATAAATTTACAGAGAGTGTTGTTTTTTTTCTATGTTTTTACAGAAATTTTTAACAATGTACTCATTTTTTTCCTTTAAAATTTAACCGAACCCTAGTGTATTTCACATCTTAACGCTGGCCAAGTGCCGCTTTTCCGCGAAAATGGTAATTCATTACAGATTTGAAATAATAATTTAATTAAACATTTTTTTGGCTGGTGAAATCAAGTCATTCCTCACTTATTTTCTTTGTATGAATTTTTATTGTCAATTTACACAATTCTTTTCAATTCCACGATGATGGGAATTTTATGTTTCCGCCTCCCGGACTATTGGAACTCAAGTTAAATTTATTTTTATCGTTTCAAAATAAATTGCAATATAGGTAAAACTAGAGGTAGTTTTTATAGTGTAACTGAAAAACTACCTGGCTTTAAGAAGCTGTAATTTTGGATATCTATAGTTAAAAAATCTATTTCTGTTAATAATATTATAGTTTGGAATTCAGAATTTCGTGGAAAAATATTTTTTTAATTTATTTTTCACAAGAACAACAGACAACTTTCCTTTGCGTGTTATCATCAGTTTCCTCTTTCTTGAGCTATCTGACAAATTTACCTTTATATATAACCAAACCATACACTATATGGCCAAAGGTGATTAGCTACTTTCGATTTCAGACATTTTGTTAAATATCTAGAAAAATACATCAGGAATTATCCTGAAAATCTTAGTGTGTAAATATAATAGTACAGGTCATACATTTCCGTGAGGTTTTTTCCCCCGAAAATCCACAGGGGAACGTCAAAAAATTAAAATTTAATGAATATCTTTTGGATAATCATGTCAAATTAATGTAGCAAAAGCTTTCAAACTGTAGATTATGACTAACAACATTGGACACAATACCCTGTGATGAGAATGAAATAATAATAATTGTATGAAAAATGAGCAGGTTTACTAAATAATTTTTCATTGCGCATGCGTGAACGCGATCAAAATTTCATCTCCATATTGTGTTAGCCAAATATATATAGAGCAACTTTTGTGATAGTCTCAAAAACATAGCTTGAGAATTCTGAAAGTGATCGTTGATAGAATAAGCTCAAAATTCGTTATTCTCAAAATGAAGCAAAACGATGAGGGGCTGTATCCATTTATCCATTGATTAGTGTCAATATAGAATACATAATATAGTACGAGCTACTATATTTGGATACAACCCCTCAGTTGGCAATAGATTTTTCGGATTCAGCTCTTCGTTGGGCTTTCTCCACACAGTTATTCGTCCATTAGATCCAAATATGACGTTTTCCCAAAACGATGCGTCTTTGTCTACCATAGATTTTGCAAAATCCAGATGTAACTTTCTTGATCTAAAATTAACGATACATGTTTTTCTGGCAATTCTGCTGTTTTATACATATAACCTGATTTCTTGTCTAACAGTTTTAGGGTTTACTTTTATTGCAAAACTGTTTTCTAATTCTGTTGTAAGTTTCACTGCACTAATTCTTGGAATTTTCTTGATTTTATGGATAATAAATCATCGATTCCTGGGAGTTAGCTTGTGAAAAGCTCTTGATTTTAATCTTTTTAACAGTTCCGAGTAGTTTCTATCATTTTATAATAGCTAAAACAGTTGAATGACTTAATTTAACAAATTTTGCTATAGTTCTGATGCTTTTACCATCTTTAAAATGTTCCATGTTTAAATTACAAGTGGAATAGTGAAAACAGTTGAATGACTTAATTTAACAAATTTTGCTATAGTCCTGATGATTTTACCATCTTTAAAATGTTCGATGTTTAAATTACGAATGGAATTTTTTGCAACTTTATAGGGGCTGGCCATGTTCACTTCAAATGTAGAAATGTAAACAAATTTATATGAAGGTCATATAGTCTGTCTCAAAAGTTTAAGCACTCTGCAAATCTGGTTTAAAATAACTGAAGAAGAAAACATTTTATGCTAATTTACAATAAATACTCGACATTTAATCAAAATAAAATAAAATAAGAATTTTGGGGTGATTAAAATAAAAAAATATATTTATTTTTATTTAATTTTTCTTTTATCTTGAAGAAACACTGTCTCAAAAGTTTAAGAACTTTATGTAATTTTTTTTTTTTTTTTTTTGAAACACGGGATTGGCCGTGTTTAATGACGTTGTATGACGCCATATATTCATATTGCACTTTTATAAAATATAAAAGGTGGGGAAATTATTTCCTCTCTTTTAAAAAATGCCAAAGGGTAAAGAATTAACAAAATGTGAGATTTTGAAAGTTTTTAAATTGAAATCTCAAAATAAAACTGTGTCTGAAATTGCAAAAGTTTTAAATCGATCAAAGCGTGGGATATATCGAGTACTCTCTAGAAATGATAATTAAGCGGAAACCGAGATGTGGACGACCACGTATGATGACTTTTCAGACTGATCGGAGAATACGGAGATTGGTAACTAGACAAAATATGTCCATACGGCAAATTAAAAATAATCTCAGTGTACAGGTATCCAAAGACACTGTATATAGACGTATTAAAGAGTGTCATTACATCATACTAAAGAAAATGGCTCTCAAATTACATCGCAAACAAGCAAGAATGAAATGGGCTAAAAAACGCATGTCCTACGGGGCTTACTGTTTTATTCAGCGATGATAAAAAGTGGAATTAGATGGCCTTGATGGTTGGAACGCTTATTAGCATGATTTATGAAAGGAACCAAGGGCATTTTTCAGCAGGCAGCAGGATGGTAAATCTGTTATGGTTTGGGTGGCATTTGGATTTAATGGCCAGACCTTTATGGTTTTCTGAAAGGAAGACAAGATTAAAAAAAGTATCAAAAGACGCTAAATCATCATTTGCTTCCATTCGATGACATTTTGAGGGATCCTGAATGAACTTTACAACAAGACAATGCCTCAATCCACATATCACATTCTACAAAACTTTTGCTTTCGCAGAAAAATGTTAAAGGTCTTGGCTGGCCTGGTTTAAGTCCAGACTTAAACTTGATTGAGAATGCCTGTAGTACTATAACCCGCCAGGTTTACGGCAATGGAAAGCAGTATGACTTTATTGAAGAACTCCAAGAGACCATTGAGAAAGCATGGTACTCTTTACTACCAGAACCCCTACAAAAACTAATAATTTCGACGGACGCATGTTTATTTGAACTAATCTCAAATCACGGGAAAATAACTTGTAAGTAAAAGTTCTGTAAAAATTATAAATCAGGTTGTTTTTGACATTGTGCATAAAACTTTTGAGACAGTTTTTTACACTTTTTTTACTATATTTTTTACAATTATGTAATTTATTTTTCTCTACTTTTGATATCATTTATTTCAATAATGTTGCGAAATCTGCAAGTAAAAAAAAATATTATTAATTCTAACTTTTTATAATTCTTTGAAAATCGACATTTTATGCTTGTGCTTGAACTTTTGAGACAGACCTTAGTAATTTCAAAGAACAGACGACAATATTTGACATATAGTTTCATTTATAATAATAAAAATAAAACAAATAATCAAAAATATCGCCTGTCTCAAAAAAAAAAAAAAAAAAAAAAAAAAAAAAAAAAAAAAAAAACTTTTAAGTGTCCAATTATTTATATGCGATCGTTTTTAACACTTTCTCGGGAAATTATTATTATTATTATTATTTTAAATTTTTGATATTTAAATTTTTGTTTCAACATGTAGGTTTTTTTATAGAAAAAAAAAGTTTATACGAAATAAAAAAATAATAAAATAAGTAGATGATTTTATATCTGAATTTCATAACAGAAATGCATATTGAATCGGATGTACTCCGTTCATTAGATATACTATATTCAATCATTAACAGTTTAGTGAATAAAAATGAGAAGTACAGACATGTCAACCTCCGGCTTTTCAAAAATCAAACAATTATAATTCTAACCAGAAATTTATTGAGTCAACGAAATTAAGTAAATTTCAAATGACCATCTGAGTTAATACTAGACACTTCTAATTAAATAAATTTTCTGGTTCAAAGTACGTTTTCATGAATTAACAAAAGCCGGAGGTTGGCAACTCTGGAAGTATTTAAAAAAATTACAATAAATGAGTAAAATCAAAATAAAATTTTTGTTAATATGCAATACAAAATTTTTGTAATAAAATTAATTATTAAAGAAACAAAACTTACTTTTTTAAAAGGCGGGGGGAAGGAAATATCTACTTGAATATTCTACACCAGTGTGATCTAAAATAATATTATATGCTAATGAATTAAAAATATTATCAAAATTATGTTATAATTTATATCGAAGCAGAAGTGACTTGAATATGGAAGGAGGGTACTAATGTATGAAGCCTAAGGATAGAGGAGATCATATATTCGTCTCTGAGTAACATATGCAGCTCGAAAACGTGGGTGACATATTATATAAAACTACATATGTCGGCAGCTCACATGGAAGTAAACTGACTAAACTGTTATTTGATCAGTCTTTCGTTTGCTGAAAATTAACTGGAAGACATTATTGAGCACAAAACGCTTACAGTTACAGCGTGCTTTTAGTGTAGAATATAATATAACACATATGTATATAATCTGACACATTTCATTCGCGCACACAATCCGTCGAAAACGTGAGCGGTATATCTTTTTCTCCATGTTTATATCTATATATGTATATGTATGCGTGTGTGTGTACATATAGATATATAGATGTAATACAGGTTATAAAAGTATATGTAGTATAAATGAATGATAGGAATTTAAATTTCATATTTTCAAAATTATTTCGCATACTATTAATAAGTAATATATGAAAATAAAGAAAATCATTTTAAAGGTATTCTTTTCCAGCTTTAAATGTTCGATGTGTAATTCCTTCGTAACAGGAAAAATATCTAATCTATGATACAATTTGTTCCACTCATTTTTGCAGTTTTACATTGCCAGCGGTTCTTAATGAAGCACTTATTCTTTATTTAAGTTTTCCATTATTTAATAATAAATTTTATAAATTAAAAATTATTAAAAATTAGTTTAATTTCATTTTAAAATGTGTATCGCTGACCCCCCCCCCCCAAAAAAAAAACCAGGAGTCGGAGTCGGCTAGCGTTTTAGTGACTCCGAGTTTTTGGCTCAAAAGTGGGTCTGACTCCAACTCCGATTTTATAGCCCTGCTGGATATTATTGTTGAGTCATTGCATTTGTTGGATGAAAAGCTCCATACCCCGGAGACACAGAGTCGAAGTCGTTAAAAAACATGCCAATTCCAACTCCTGTTTTTAATTTTTTTTTGGGGGGGGGGTGGGAGGATAGACATTTAAAAATGAAATTAAACTCATTTTAAGTAATTTTTAATTTATAAAATTAATTATTAAATAATGAAAAACTTAAATAACTAATTAGGGCTTCCCAGCCCCGTCATACGCACAACATCGTTTTGCGCGGTTAATTTTTAAGCCAATTTTGAGCCGAAATATCGCTTCTTCGCCATACATTTCAAAAATCTCTCCATCAGCTTCTGTGGCTTTGGCACTTCATTAAACGCAAAAAACAGAAGGTGTCGAAAATATTTTTTCTCATCAACTTGACACTCCATTTTAAAGACCTGAAAAGAACAAAAAGTATATCTGCATTAAAAACTAGTTGGATATGCCAATCCCAAAACTTTCTTCTATCTCATACGTACATTTTAATATTTTTAAAAAATAGTTACTCATTTTAATGTAATAATAATTTTAATTCAATACCATACGAACTTTGGTTTTCATCTTAAATTTCTGCTTCAATCAATTAATCGGAGTAAAAACGAATTTCCGTCCCTACACGAGCCGATGAACAATAGAATAATAAGCAGATTTTTTCTTTTTTAAATTGAGGGAGAACCTGTTTGCCTTACCAAAAAATAATTATATACAAAAAGTTTAGTTAAGTTCTAGGACTAACTTCATACACTTTTAGGTAGTGCAATATTGAAAATGGCATAAAATTGGCTATTGCAGCGCCCCCTTCCGGCGGATTTTTTCAAATTCAGGGAGGACCAACTAGCCATAGCCATACACTTACGCAAAAAAATTGGTTCAATTCGTTGTATAAATTCATATACTTTTCGTCGGTACAATATTGAAAATGGCACAAAAATCGCGATTGCAGCGCCCCCATTCGGTGGAATTTTTTCAAATTCAGGGAGGACCAACTAGCCATAGCCATATATTTACACAAAAAATTTGGTTCAATTCGATACATAACTTAATATACTTTTGGCCGGTACAATATTGAAAATGGCACAAAAATCGCGATTGCAGCGCCCCCTTCGGGCGGATTTTTTTCAAATTCAGGGAGGACCAATTAGCCATAGTCATACACTTACACAAAAAATTTGGTTCAATTCGATGCATAATTTCATTTTTGGTCGGTACAATATTGAAAATGGTACAAAAATCGCGATTGCAGCGCCCCCTTCTGACGGATATTTTCAAATTCAGGGAGGACCAATTAGCCATAGTCATACACTTACACAAAAAATTTGGTTCAATTCGATGCATAATTTCATATACTTTTGGCCGGTACAATATTGAAAATGGGCACAAAAATCGCGATTGCAGCGCCCCCTTCCGACGGAATATTTCAAAACTGAAGGAGGACCTGCTTGCCACAGCCAGAAACATTCACAAAAAATTTGGCTCATTTTTATGCAAAACTTCATTTGATGGTAGAATGGCGACATACACACAGACACACACACAGATACACGGAAAGACAGACATTTTGTAAAAACAGGTGTTTTGGAATCTCTGACCCCTAAAACGTGTAAATCCGTCAAAAAATTTTTCGATTACAATACTTTCTTCTATTGAAGATAGAAGAAAGTAAAAAACTAAACACACTATTTTGTAGAGCACACAAATCTCTATCGAGTAACATAAAATCCCTTGCCAAAACATTTTATTTTTTACGTAAAATTTTCCTTTAAAAAAAAAATAAATAAATAAAACATGATTTATGGGCCAACCCAATTAACGAAAAAAAATCACCTTTTTTTCTAGTACTTTGGATATTTCCTGTTAAAATCTCACTTCAAAATATCTCGAAATAAATTTGAATAAAATCTATCTCCTGGACTACTTTTACAAATAGTGTGTCCAAAAATGAACTAACGGTTTTTAAAATTCAATTACGAGTAAACGATGAGTTTTTGAATTTATTCTTGCAGGAAAAAGTAATGTGTGAATTTAGAAATTTCTTTAATATGTTTCTTTGATTTACTTCTAAATATCGTCGATAGATGGCGCTGTCTGTTTCACATTGGAATAAGGCTCAACATAACCCCGTAATTTCTAAATGCAAACTTTCTCCTTATGTATTTTTAACAGCTAAATGGAGTTGAGAGTAAAAGGTTATTGTTTTGATTGTTTTTATACATTAGTTCAGGCATTTTAACTATTTGAGACGACACAGCGTCATCTATCGGTGAAGTTTTAGATTCAAAATAAACTAGTATACTAAAGAAATTCCTTGCTTCTCACATTAATTACCTGAAAGAATAAAGCCAATTAGGTTAAATATTTTCCTAGGTCTCCGCAATTTCAGGGCATTCAAACCGTTTTAATTAATTGAAAAAAAAAATGCTTTTATTAAGAATTTATTTCAAAACTGGATAAATTTAATACAAATTTTAATTATTTTTAATACAGGATGCATTTTTGCACTACCTACAAATGTCGCAAATTGTAAATATTTAGCTTTCAACTCATACAATAACTATCCAAATGACAAGTAAATGATAGAAGGGGCCTCCGAATATCTTGATGGTATCCTTACAACTAGTATTATTATTTTTTTTCAGTATTATATAATATCTCTTTGGCATTTTATTAAATCATTTTATTGAGGAAAACTATTTTTTCAAGGAAAAAATGCAATTTTTGTGGTAAAAATTTTAAAATGCGAATCTTAACTAATAATAATAATAATATTAATATTAATAATAATAATTAAAAATCGGTACTACTCTGTTATCCCGTCGACCAATTTCGCCAAATTATACAAATTGTCAAACTAATAGCCAAATTATACATATTGATATAATTTTTATTTTAAATAACGAAAAAACAAATAATTAGTAGAATATTAATAAAAATATTAATAAAAAGTCGAAATAAAAATCATTTAATGACATTTTAAACACGTGCATCGTATTTAATGTCATTGAATGTGACATTCACGATCATCCATTACTGGCATTTAATCTTATAGTTTGGCGATAATTTTTTGGTCGACGGGATAACCTAGTAGTACCTAAAAATCTTTTTTCCTCCCAATTTTGAACTTTTAAAAACATTTCCTACCCCTCTTTTACAAATGTGTTTAATACTGCAATTTTTCAAAAATGTAATTAGTTTTTTTAACCAAATAAACCATGACATATGTAAAAATTATCGTAAAAAATAGTTAAAATATTTATTATTTTTTTTTTAATTTCTTATATTAGTGAAAATATTATACCGGGCCTAGTCACTAATCTTTTTGGGCCGGGCTGGGCTCGGGCCTTAATTTTTTTGCTGGAGTATCGGGCCGGTCTAGCTTTTTTTTTTCGTACGAAGCCGAGACTGATTCCATTCTTCCTAGTTTTCATGAACCAAAATAATCAGTTGCTATTGAATCTTCCTATAGGAAAATCCTTTTCTCGACTTTTTATAAATCAGTAATATTTGGCTTTGTCCAAAAATTTCTGCAAAAAAACATATGCTTTTAAGCCGTCATTATTCTACAATTAAACATTAGAATTTATTCCTTTTAAAGAATCGTAGATTACTAGGCGTTTTAAAATAGAATTAAACGCACACACACACACACACACACACACACACAAAAAAAAAAAAGCCATGGTTATGACGGAATTTTTTTTTAAACTGAAAATTGAAAGTTTCTTTTAAAATGTTCATCCATGCAAAATGAATACAACAATACGGGAGAAAAAAATATATTAAACATTTACATCTGTTAAGAAGGGGATGCATTTTTTTTCGTTCCAAAGCGATTTCGTCCTTGGAAATTTTACCATATACCGCTTTTTAGATTTTTTGTCTCCATTACAGGGAATATGGATTAATAATACTAGTGATAACTGAAACATTTACATATAACAAACAAAGATTCATTTAAAAGCATAAATATCGCAGCCTACGGCACTTCTGCATAAATGGAGATTATAAACATGGAAAAAAAGACTAATATAATTTTTTTTGGTCAGAACTCTTCCATAAGATTAAAGATCAATATTCTGTAGAAATTCACTCGAGCCGAGCCGGGTTCGGGCCGAATTTTAAACATTTTTCCGGACCGGGCCGGGCTCGGGCCGAAATTTTAACTTTTGGGCCGGGCCGGGTCGGGCCATTATTATTTTCGTTCGGGCCGGGCCGGGCCCGGGCCGAAATTTTAACTTTCGGGCCGAGCCCGGGCCTGGAAATTTCGGCCCGTGCAGACCTCTAATACAGAAGTTTCGAACGGTGAATATTTCGAAAAGATTGTGTTCTGATTGCAAAGAATGTTTGATTTGATTTGACATTTTTCTTGTTTGAGGTTGCTTGCAGAGAATGAGTTTTTCGTCTTATAGTGCCATATTTTAACGATTTTTGGAAGTTTTTGGAGTTTTTGGAATTCCGAAATTTCAGAAAATAAAATTTCAAAAATCGTTAAAATATGGCCCTGTAAGCCGAAAATCTCATTCTCTGCAAGCAATCTCAAACAAGAAAAATGTTAAAACAAGCATTCTTTGCAATCAGAACACTATCTTTTCAAAATATTCACCATTCGAAACTTCTGTGTAAGATTTTGACAACTTATAATAAACAGTTTACCGCATAATTCTATCGATCTTTGTTTTTGAGAAATTTAATTTTGAAATCGGGTCTTATTTGCTGGACACCCGGTATAAATAAAAAAAATGAAATAAACAAAAAATAAAATATTATATTCCGGGTTCATTTTAACCCTCGAAGTAATAAGATGGGGCCAATTTGTCGCCATCTGGACATTTGCAGTTTTTTTTTTTATTTTTTTTATTTTTTTATTTATTTTATTTATTTATTTATTTATTTAGAATATGTATGTTAAAATTATTTTTTGTAAATTCTCCTATAGAGGTTTCTTTCATAATTTTGTCTAATTATGCCTATTTCGCACAAATAAATTTTTCGTTTTTTTTTTTTTTTTTCTTTGTAGAAAATACGAATTGGTTCATTAATTCCATCTTAGACAATCAAGGAAGAAATGAAAGCGTTCTATAGTTTTCTTTAAAATAACCAAATGCATATCCAAATAAATAAATGAAAGCGACAGTAAAATAAAATATTCCGTGTGCTTTTAATACTCAACGTGCTAAGATTGTTCGTGCAATTTGCGGTTTTTTTCCCATTTAGAATATGTATGCTAAAATTATTTTCTAGGAATTCTCCAATAAAGGTTTTCTTCATAATTTCCTCTATTTAGTAAGTTTCGCTCAGTTATTACTTTTTTCTTATTTGTAGAAAATACATATGGGATCATATTAATTCTAACTTAGGCAGTCAGAGAATAAGTGAAAACTTGCTATCATTTATCACGTTTCAAGAGGAAAAAAGAAAATTTTTGGAATCCTGCAGCTTAAAACACTATATTAAAAACACCAGATGGAAAAAACACGAGATATCGCTGAAGGTGAAGCGCTTCCATGTAAGCGAGTGCAGGCGCCTTCATCATTTCATTTCATCCTGTTCTTGTGTTTAGTTGTGTGTAAATTTCAGTGATGGACGAAATGAATTGTCGTAGCTTTTCTATTGAGGAGGCACATGCTTTATTGTTCGATGAAGATTCTGGTCAAAATACCCCATTTTAGGCATTTAATAATATTTTAATCTTAGTACTGCGAGTGTGAAACATTTTTTTTTAATACTGCGCTCGCTTTCAGATGAGAATTCCATTACAAACTTATTTGTTTATATCCTTACGGTATTTTTAGCAGCATTAAAGAAAATTCAATGCAAAATTTATTTAATTCGTCTACCAATAACAGTTGATTACCCTTTTCATACAAAATAATTTGCTCAATCATATTTAGAAAGGACAATGAAACAGTCGAAGCTAAATATTTTACAATGTGGTGATTTTCTCAACCTAGGTGTAGCTTTTATCCTATTACAAAATGTTATACAAAAAATTCGCAACTATAAAACACATCTCTGTTACAGATAGGATCGCAATTCATTTATTTACACCGTTCTTATAAAAATTGTGAGATTTCAATAACAGTATTTTTCATTTGTAGATAGTTTGCAAGAATAGTTCTAACTACCGATTTATCAAATCAGTATTAATTTAAGAACAAGTTGAAAATTGCATGTGAAGCGTAGCAAAGAAGGTGCGCTCGTACTATAACGAAGTTTTAAAATATTCCGACCTTGCTGTTATAGTATACAGTAATTTGGATACAATATAGTCGTCGAAATCTATTGTGTGTTTCTGTAAATATACAAGAAGTAACTTGTATGAAACCTGAGTAACGTATATCAATTTCATAAAATATGAAATAGTTTAATATAATTAAAACACGCCCCAAACAATGTTCTCCGTAAACCATTATGTAGTGGAATATCATTACAGTATTAAAATCATTAACATCATTAAAATGTACTTGAAAATATTTTTTCCTATTGACTGTAATATAATAGAATACTTTTGATTGTCCCTGTAATTAAACTATACATCCATTTTTTATAAAATTTAAAATGACTCGATAAATTTCTACAACAATTATATATTTTGAATCTCAAACGATTTGGTTGGTAGTTTTTGCTCTGTTATATGCGGGCAGACAGACGGACGGACAGGCTGAACGACGACTATAGGTGCTATGTATTTATATAATTACGGACGCATTTAAAAATATTCAGGTCTTGATGCAATAGTATACAGCAGGCCTGTCCAACCTTTTAGTAAACAAGAGCGCACCTCAGCTCCTTATACTCAGTAAAGGGCGCCATTATTCACATGATGAAAACATGCGGCAGTACTATCGCATAGTTGAATTAATACACACGCGCATATAATATAAAACAAATGAATCTTAGAGCGGAAGACAAAAGGCCCCTACAAATTTGGAGTTACATATATTAAATTTCATATTAAAAGTTTTTCTATAATAGCTCCAAAATATTTCTAGTGAAAGGTGCCAGAAAGTTTAATCGAGCTTATAATAGCAACAATAATAAATAAATAAATGAACATGGAAATCAGAGATATTGATACATTTTTTTAGAATGTAAAAACATGCTTTGACTTGTATTCAAGGCGTGAACTTAGTTTATGAAAAATACAAAAACAAAGGCATGATAATGACCAATCCATTCAGAGAGTTTTCAGAGAGAGTGTTAGTCTGAAAGAGTTTTCATAGATGGAAACTATTGTGCACCGCTCAATTGTTCTGCACTACTCATTATTATCAATTTTTCTTAGCAAATTAAAACCAAACTCCTAAAATTTTAAAAGTCAGGAAGAAAAATTAAGCCCTTTTATTCCTTATATAAAAAAGTCAATAACTAGCAAAAAAAAAAAAAAAAAAAAAAAAAAAAAAAAAAAAAGCTTTCATGCACATGTACCCTCAAAGAGATGGCGAATGTGGGAAATATTTTATTTTAATGTTACTTATTGATTATTAAAAAAAACTATTTCCAATTATTACCATATTTAACATCATAATTACACTTTAAAAAAGTAACTTCAAGTCTTGAAAATATGTATGATTAAATTTTCAAAGTATGTTTCTGGTTTTTAATGTATTTTCAAAGGTTTTGAAAATATATCTGATAAAAATATTAGTGATTTTATAGAAAGTATTCTTTATAATTCAATTTTACTTCTAAAAAGTCCAGTAACAGGAAATCTTACAAAGGGTGACATGGCGCCCGCGGGCGCCGCGTATGACAGTACTGGTATACAGTATTTCGGATACAGTATAGTAGCCGAAATCTTTTGTGTGTCCCTGTAAATACTATCTTTTTTCTGTATATAAGAAATAACTAGCAGAATTTCTCAGCAACATATATCAATTTCATAAAATGTTAAATTGTTTAATACAATTAAAACACACACCAAACAATGTTCTCCCTATACCATTATGTAATGGAATACTTTTGTGTGGCCCTGTAAATCAATAACAAATGTTTTTTGCACCACAGATTGTACAGAAGGTATATTATAGTATGTACTTCATAGATGCATATAAATTTTATTACGTTCGAAAACGTGTAACATCATTAAAATGGCTTTGAAACTTATTTCCCTATTGACCGTGATGTAATGAAATACTTTTGATTGTTGTATTTAAACTATACATCCGATTTTCATAAAATTTGAAATGGCTCGACAAAATTGTGTAATAATTATATATTTTAAATTTCAAACGATTTGGTTGGGAAGTTTTTGCTTTGTTATATGCGGGCAAACAGACAGGCGGACAAACGGACGGACAAGCTGAACAACAACTAATGGTACTACGTATTTACATAATTACAAACGCGCCTAAAAAGACCTAAACATCAAAATATTATTATATATACCGTTCTGGCTATCTTAGACATTAATGTAAATAATTATTCAGGTGAAGCAATTTTTTTAAAATTTAAGTATCAGGATATAAATGTTAAAAATGAAATTTTCGAAGCAGTTTTAATATTTTCAAGGAAAATTTTGATCCAGAAAATTAACTAAAATAATATTTATGAATTTATGATTCAGAATGCTTTAATATTTTTAAATATATCTGATGTACTCTTTATTTAATTAAAAATAAATTAAAATAATGTTTGTGAACCTGATATCTAATATATTTTTTAAATTTAAATAACGTTAAAAGTTATGTGTTAAATATTGTTCATGAAAATACAGGGTGTCCAGCGGATAAGACCCCGATTTCAAAATTAAATTTTTCAAAAACAAAGATCGATAGAATTATGCGGTAAACGGTTTGTTTATTAGGTAAGTTGTAAAAATGTTATACAGAAGTTTCGAGTGGATAATATTTTGGAAAGGTTGTATTCTGATTGCAAAAAATGCCTGACTTGACACTTTTCCTGTTTTAGATTACTTGCAGAGAACGAGTTTTTTGGTGTACAGTGCCATATGTTAACAATTTTTGAAACTAATATTTTAGAATTTAGAAATTCCAAAATTTTAATTCCAAAAATCGTTAGAATATGGCATTTTACGCCGAAAAACTCGTTCTCTGCAAGGAATCTAAAACAAGAAAATTGTCAAGTCAAGCATTCTTTGCAATCAGAATACAATCTTTTCAAAAGATTCACCATTCGAAACTTCTGTAAGAATAAAATGTTTATATTATTCTCATCATATTAACGCGAAAATTAAAAAGCTAATTTATGATGCATTAAATAATGGTTTTCCTAAAAAGCATATATTCTTTAATATACAATTAGTAATTACATGATCTTAAAAATAATTAACACATTGCTTAAATAATGTATAAAAAAATTATTAAAACACAATAATAATAATAATAAATTAAAAATGCAAAATAAATATAAAAATATATAATAGTATGGCTGGGTGGGTAGATATTAGAGTACTGAGGAGGGTGTTGTTGTCAAGATAATATGCAATTGTTAATTAAAAGAAATTGAGGGGGGAGAGCCATCTTCTAAATTGTAATAATACATTTCATAGTGGATGTTCAATTAACACATATGTATGAATAATTGTATAGTTATATTAATTGAATATATTAATATAATTATTAATGTTAAAGATTAACTGTAACTTTTTACAATTAGATTAATTGTAACTTTTAACAATTTCGACAATACCTAAAATATTATTTCTAAGTGTATAAAATGCATATATTAATTATCTATTTTATTCATTTTTTATCTTATTTTAAGATAGTGAGTTTAAGTTAGTAAAGTCGAAGTAAATAAAATTAATTTCAATTTTTCTTTTTATTATTTTTCCCCTTCTTTTTACATTTTAATCCTCTTTTTACATATCTAAACATTATGATATTAGTTAATAATTAATTATTATTATGTTATTTACTTATTAAGTAATTACAATATGATATAAGACTGGTTTAACCCATTCGTGCCCAGCACCTTTGGCGTAAATTTTATTTGGTTGGCACCACTATTTTAGAAGATTTAAGTTTCGTTCATTAATCGCGAAAATGCATCATTTAAAAAAATAATTATTGCTTTTCTTTTTTACCGGTGTCAAAAACAGTGCTGAATGCACCTTTTGAAGCGTGTCTAAAAAGGGATGCTAGGCACTAATGGGTTAATCATCGAGATTTTATAATATGGTACGATTAATTATAGGAATCGTAAGAATGGTTCATCCAAATTAAATCATATATATTTTTAATAAATCAATTACTTGTTAAATTTAATAATGATTTTCATTAAATAAATAATTGAAATTTTGCTTATATATCTACTGGCAGTATATACTTAAGGCATCTTCCAGTGGATATATAATGCATTTAATTAATTTATTATCATATCAGTCTATTTTTCTGCTGCACCATTTTAGGGATAACTATAGTGTCTGGGTCTGATATGTTTTTCCCTTTTTTATCCATTTAAAATGTTATTATGATTTATTTTTAATCTTTTTCTCCTTTTTATTTTGGTTTTATGTGCTCTGTTTTTATGTACTAACAAAATTTACACCGAAATTTGTTTAATTTTTTATAAAATATATCTTTTATATTTTCATATTACATATCGTATTATCCTTTATTTGAAAATATAGAAAATAAATTAATTAATTCATTAACATATAATATTATAAAATAATAAATTAATTTTAAGAAATTAATTAATTAATATACGTGTGTGTTGGATCACTGATTTATTTTTCAGCATTTTAGATGTGTGTAAAAAGTTTCATAAAAATTCGCAAAAACAGAACAAATTCCCCGGACTCTTTAAAAAAAGAAAAAAAATACAATTTTGGAGAGTTTAAAAAATGAAAAACGAGTTAAATATTTGACGCGCTATTTTATAATCTAATTCTCTCATAATCAAGGAATGTTACACACTTGTCCAGCCGGTAATTGAAGGGAAAGTAACTTTTTCTGGTAACTCTCACGTCTTTTTGAAAGGAAAAACTGGAAGGAAATACATAACCAGCCAAGGGGGAAACATCTTCCATGCCTCTTTTTCTACTAATACTCGCCAAGAGGCAGAAACAAGCTGAATCTAGCAACCCTGCTTCAGCGAAACTGATCAGAGCGTACATGTCTGCTGCTTTCGGAGCCCACATCTAAACTGAGTGTTAAAGCAACCACAATAACGTTGAGAGTCAAAATAATCTACCATATTAACTTAATAAAACTCTGGTAATTTTCTTTTCTTTCGAGTTTGGTTTTCTGAATTTTGGATCGATGGATTTTGGATAAAATTGTGTTTATAATGTGTTCCGCTAAAATTTTCGTGGGACGTTAAATGAAGACTCCAGGGTAAGTAACTTACTTCACTTTCTTAGAAGTCAATGACCCGAGTTCGATCTCGCTGTATCGAAAGTTCTTATAAATGAAAAAGTGTGATTTTGTACATTATTTTTTGAATTATTTTTTAAAAAATATCTGAAAATTTGCAAAAAAATTTTGAAATTTGCTGTGCAATATAATTTTAAACATTTTTGTGTACATTTTTGTTACTCTTTTTAATTCATGATTACGATCAAAAGTTATTTTATAATTCATATTTAGCGTATTTTATTACAAAAATAGAATGATTTCAAATAAAATAAAAAGAAATTGCAGTAATTACTTTAGCTGAGATATTATAGATAAGCCTATGTAAACATTCACGTGTAAATTTACACACACTTATTGTCTTTTTTTCTGTTTTAGAGATTAGCTTTTAAATGTTATCTAAGGCAAAATATGTGAGATAAACGTGTTTTATGTATTTACTTTAAGAACAGTAAAACACCGCATGTTGATTGTGACAAGGTGCAATGAACTTGTCGTTGCTCCCAGTTTCAGCTACATTGTATAATTCTAAACTTTAAACTTACTGTCACTTATTTAATGATTCTGTTTTGAAATAAAATCATGCTTATGAATTTCCGGACATACCTTTTTGGTAGTTTTTCTGCGAAATATTTGAAACTTAAGAAAAAAAGAAAATCTGAAGAGCGCGAACGGCAAGAGGTCATTGAACTTTCACTTGCGCTCATTTACTTCTGTTGCAGTTAAGAAACATAGTGTATTAAAAGGAAAGGTTTTTAATCATTTTTCGCCAAATTTTAAATTTGTTAAACGTTGCTTTTGAGTTTTTTAGGACGTGAATTTAGTTTTATTTTATGATAAAGAGTATTCGTGTCTCCAATTTAAATTTCTGTTTGTTTGTTTATTTATTTATTTATTACTTAATCGATGCAATTAAGAAACGCAGAGCGTTAAGAGGAAAATTTCCATTTTTTTTTTTCACCAACATTAAAATTATGACATTAAAAAAAATAATAATAAATCGTTGATTTTTTTTTTTCCCCGATGAAAATTATTTTCGCCTCGAATTTTAAATTGCTTGTTTATTTTTTTTCATACATCAGCACAAAAGGAAAAAAGTCTATTTTCTTTTTACGTGAAAAATTTGATGTGAATTATAAGATTATATCATATGACATTTATTTTAATAATATAAATACGAATTTCTAAATTTTTATTTACATTTTTTTTTTCAAAATATATTTCTAAAAAAAAAAAAATAAATAAATAAATAAAATAAACAAAAAGTGCAAATTTATATCAATAATAGATTTTTTTTTTTTCATTTAAAATAAAATGTATCTATGGGGTACATTTTATTGAAACAGTGTAACAACTTTGACAATTTAGCAGACAATAGACATTTTTTTCTTTGAAAAAGCTGAAATTGTATTTTATGCAACCAAATGTGCAAAACAATCAAATGTATATTATTCAGACATAGCTAAAAAAAATAATAATATATTTTTATATGATCGTCGAAGCGTTGACTCATTGAATTCTCCTGGATAGCTTGAGTCTAAAAATTTGCTTTTTATTTAATCTTTTTCTGCCTAAAATAGTTCTTTACTGAGTGTGTCATGTATTTTGAATTAAATGAAAATGAGGTAAAATGACTAGAAAATGTTGAAAGAAAAGTTTTATGTCGAGTGGGATATTCGGTATCTACTAAAGGTCATTGCCTGACTGTAAGATTGAACGACAGAGGGCGCTGCATAACTTACAAAAAGATTAGGCGTATTCAACCAGTGGAATTTGTTTCCTTTTTAAAATTTCGCCGCGCAAATTAACTTTCAATGAAATAGTTTTTGTTTTTGCATGATTTTTGTTTTGCGATCTATTTTACTATGCGCATTAAATCCAAAGCAAATTGAAAAACTAAATAAATAATCTAATATTTTGAACGGAATAATTCGTGTTTTTGCTTAAATGTTTTCTAAAGGATTTTTTTTTTTTTTTTAAGTTTCAACAAAACTTTTTTTTTTCTTTTGTAAGAGACTTTCTGAATTGCAGCAATATTTTTTAAAAGAATAAATGACATTATTAGAATGTGTGGATTTATAAATTTTTTATGAAATATTTAAAATAAACAAAATTGTACTAATGCTTTTCCCAAAATTGAAAAAAAAAAAAAAAAAAAAAATGCAATTTTGAACAAAAATAAGTAAAATGGCAAACTAAACACCAAAAATTTATTTATATTAAATATTAGAGGAGTCATCCATGGAGGGCAGGGTAAGGCAGTTAATCCCTATGAATTTCAAATTTTCTTTTATCAGTATTTGTTTCTTCGCTTAATTATTTTTGTTTTATTTTGTTTTTACCACTATATTAATAATTGCATGTAAATGACTTATAACTAAAAATACTTCTTTGAAGATGCGTATAAAATATGAATACAAAATAATAATAATACATTTTTTTTTTCAAGTAGACACGAGATTAGAGTTTACAATATGAAAAAGAAAAGTTTATCCATTCCAAACAATATATGAAATTGTGCTCTTGTTTTGTATTTTTAGTTTCCTTTTGATGCTAAGCTGTTTGGACAAATTTTTGAGAAATTTATTAAAACTTTATACCATTTTTAGTGAATTATTAAATTTACAAATATTTTGATGGATTCCCCCCCCCCTTCCAAATCACGAAATTTATGACTTTAAAGAGTGTGTGTGTGTGGGGGGGGGGGGGGATCTGGTGTATAACGTGTAATTTTTTAATTTTTCAAAACTATTAATTCATTGAGCATAAAAATTTCAAAATAGATTCGGATTAAAGAGACAAAGAATTTGAACGTGTTTTTTTTTATGAATATTAAATTACCTTTTTCCTATATATATATAGGAAAATTTATTAAAAACCTTATAGAAAACGAATCATAATTTTTTAAGATTGTATACATACGCTTCACAGTTGATAATTCCGTAATTTTTCTTATAGAAATTCTATAGAAAGTTTTTCTAATTATAAATACGTAATGTCTGTTTAAAATTGCCAATTTCTTAAAAAATTTGGTACAAAATAAATGTTTACTTTATATTTATAAATTAGAATGAATTTTAAGTAGTTGTATTTTTACTTTTTATTTTTATTTTTACTTTTACTTTTATGTTTTACAATTATATTTTTTATATTTTTACTATTTATTACTACTTATTACTTTAAGTAGTTATATTTTATTATCTTTGAGGGGAAAAATACTGAGATGTAGGTAATTCTTTAGTTCAACATCTTCAAACTAGTTAAATTTGAGCAAAGAAATTTTTAACTATATGTTTAAAAATCGCTATTTTAAACGTATTTGTTAAACTTTTGAAAGGTTATGCACAAGGTGTTGTTTAAATGAGAGTTTAAGCGTATAATAATTACATGTTCAATTATAAAATATATAATTTAAATTTATAAAAACAACCTAATATTATATTATATCATTTTATATAGAAAATATTTTTTTAGCTTGCCCGCACATGACACCAAAGAGCATTTTTATACGAAACATTTACTATAACTTTTTTGATTTGATAATTTCAGTTGTTTCAGTGCGTAGTTCAATGACATGTCTGTTATTTTTCTGTTTTTATTTATTTATTTATTTTTTTATTTTATGTAGTATTATTTTGTTTATTTATTGACGAAGTGATAATTTCTTTATGGAATACTAGCCGGAAACAAATTCTGAACGATTTATATTGTTTTAAGCGTAAACGGGTAAATCTTTCGTAATCGGGCTGCACGCGATAGAGATAGATTTAAAAAAAATAGAAAATTCTTTTAAAAAAAGTTTGAAAATCCGTAACTTCAGATACAGTTTTCTAACAAATTGCATTTGAAAGAAATCCTTTTTCGATGGTCTGAAAATTGAATTTGTGTCATGATTAGAAGTTAAAAACATTGCAATATTAAACGAAATCTAGGTGTTACCAGCTTTCAGGGTCAGGTTATTGCCAATGCCAATATGAAGTCAGCATTACTCACGGACATACGTATATTTTAGCTTTATAATATAGAACTATTTAAAGTGCATGTTCATTGTTTTATATTTCTTCAAAGTTTTTTTCAAGAAAATTTAATATCATTAAAATTTAAAACATATTTGGTACAAATCCTAATTCTGATATTTAGAAATAGTTTAATAAAAATGTTTTGAGGGGGGGATTATCCCATAAATACGGTATAACATTTTAACTTTTTCGGGTCTGGTGTACTATTAATAATAAATGCCTTTTAAATGAGTATTATTTTATTTTAACAAATACTTTTCTTACTATTTACATGTAATAATGTTAGTATATGTCTAAACATTTACTATATGACTTTATTTATGTTTAGCCATTTAGTAATAATAACCATTTCCTTAACGCTTGCGATTATCTTATTTTAAACACATATTGCACTCTTTAAATTTAGAGTTTAGGTTATTTTCCTGAAAGAATCATGTGAAATACAGCTAAAAAAATATTAGATAGTTGTAATATAAGTTAAATCTCGTTGTAATACAATATTTTTTAAACATTTCCAAAACTCTTTCTTAACCTATTGTCATATGAATATGAATTGAAAAGTGCGCAAAACAACATTTGTTATGTTTCAGACAATGAAATATTCTTTAAATTCTAATTTATCTATTTCAACAGCTAGTGATAATGTTGTTGATGTAAGAGTAATTTTTTCTAGAAGAGAAAAAAAATCGGACTTGAAAGGGTTAACACCACGTTTGCATGATCGTGCGGGTTTTAATTTATTGAATTTTGGGACTTTCTCGCAAAACATTCGGTCCCAAAGGGCTGTGATACGTAGAAAGATAAAGTATGAACTAGTTCGGAAAGAGTGATCGAATGTATAAAAAATAATTTATCCTGCTTAAAAAAATAAGATGTTCGTTCCAGAGCTGCCAATTCTCCGGCTTTTTGGATACCAGTACTTTTATACAGAAAATTTATTTAATTGGAACATTTCGGAGATTTAAGAGAACCAGATTTTCTCTAAGATAACAGTGGTGTGCAAAAAACCGGAGACTTGGCAACTCTGTCTTTCCTTTCGAAAATCTTCTCCCCTGGTCAAAAGGACTTCAAATATCTGTGAAGTTACAAAACTCAAAAAATGGAGTTTTTAAGAATGAAGGAAAACATTTTCAATTGAGAAAGAAAGTTACTTTTTAGGTAGAAAGGATAAACGATTTATTCACCTTTTTTTAAATTTCCGTATGAGACACAGTACTTGATTATGATGGTCGATAGTCGGCACCAAAATCTTCCCTGTAAAAGTAATCCTTGATTTTTATAGATTTCAGCTCATTAGTTGAAAATATCGCAATGAAATGAGTGTTGAATTCAGGAAGTGGTCCGGGGGAGACATTCGCCTCGGAGCAATGAGCCCCCCCCCGGAAGCTTTGCGAATTTGTGTTTTCAGAGATCAAAAAGTGCAATTTCTCCCTCCCTCCCGGAGCCACAAAAATCCCTCCTGAAAAAACGCGTATTACTTCGACACATCATTTTAAAGTTTGGGGGGGGGGGGATTGCTTTTAAAATAAAGGTAATTTATGTCTTGCTAAAATATAAGTGGTAATTGAGTAAACAAAAATGTGTATGTTCTAATATGCAAATAGCTTATGCATATAAACGTTTGCAAAAAAATAGCGCAAAAAAGAATTAAAATATGTTAGTAAAAACTGCTTGACACAGAAGAGGGGGCGACGCCATATATAAGAAATAAAACCAAATAAACAAACAATACCCTCTCCCCCCCCCCCCCAAAAAAAAAAAGTGCGTACTACAAAGCGTCATTTTTTAGGTGGGGGGGGGCTTACTTTAAAAATTAAAGTAATTTATACCTTACTAAAACATAAATGGAAATTGAGTAAATAAAAATATGTATGCGCTAATATGCAAATAGCTTATAAGGAAATGCATATAAACACGAGCGAAGATACAATAACAAAAAAGAATTAAAGCATGTTAGTGGATACGGCTGGATACCAAAAAGGTGAGCAACACACACGCACACAAATGCGTGATACAAATATTAATAAAACTATAGTTTCATGATAATATTACTTGATACACAATATATTTTCAAGAAATAATTTATTGATTTGTTATCTAGGAGAGTCAAAAGATTTGTTTCGCGTTTTCATTTTTTATCCAGCATTCTAAATTAATGTAACATTCCTTCATTATTTGTTACTAGCATACCCAGCCCGCTTCGCCGGGCTTAATTTGAAGGTTTATTTAATAATTTATGTGTATGGTACGCTTCTCTCTCAGCTGGCGACGGATCCCCCGGTGACTCTCCCCGGACCATCGGCACTCCACGTGCGTCGGGTGAGCGTCAGAACAAACTTTCAGCATATACATATGGGTGGTTGTACTTGAATGCACAGACCTGCGCGTTTTTTTCTATCTTGCTTTTATACCTCTGGACCGAGTTGGCGCATTGCCAAGATTTGCTTCCTCTGGACCGAGTTGGCGCATTGCCAAGATTTGCTTTCCCCTGTGCCTCAATTAATTAATTAATTAATTATCCTCGGAATTCCTTTTATTTATAGAGATTATTAGAAAAATGTTTCTCAGCAAAATGGTACATGATAGAACAATTGGGATGTCATTTTTTAAATTTAGGAATGTCTGATCTATAAAGTTCACATATTTGTTTCACAGAAAGGCAAGAATTTTATTTTTTATTTTTGCTGTTTAGAGTTATTTGAACATTTTATAGACTGAAGAATTGCATAGTGCTAGTTTAGAAAAATGATAAATTCCGTTCTTGTTTGGTCATTTTCATAGATATACTGTAAAATCTCGCTAGAGCGAATCACTAATTAATTTCACTATAATGAAAAATTAGTGTATGTGAATATTTGTATAATGAAGTATCATAACAGAAAATTTTAACGATTCAAAATAATATTCATTATACTGGAAAATTCGTTAAACCGACATTCGTTGTAACGAGAGTCTACTATATTTAAGGTTGTCTGAGATGTAAAATTCTTGAAAAAATCATTTGACTTAAAACATAGTCTAGATTTTTTAGAATATATTGACACAAATTGCGATACGACGATTACTATAATTAGATATATACAGGGTGTTCATAATTAAACGACTTTATTTTAAAGTTGTCCGCATACGAAATTGTTGTTCTGAAAGTTCAGGAGTTTTGTAGAAATTTTGCTTTTCATACATGCATATCAATTTCATGATGTTTAAAACGGTGTAACCTCATCAAAATGCGTTAAGAACGATTTTTTTCCATTGACTGTAATGCCAATAGAATACTTTTGACTACATTTGTAGACGAAATATAAATGCTAAACATTTCCAATAGCGATTGTACTGTAGTAATCTTTCACAACATAGAGAAAGTACAGAACGATTCTACTATATTTATGGAAAGCGTCAAAAACTTATTATCACAATTTTACTGTAATTTGCATCGGATTCATGATAATTAATGAAATTGTTGATACTTATTTGTAAATAAATTTGCTGATAATTATTTGTCAATTAAATAATTTTGTGCAGGATTCTATTTTTCAACAGAAACGATGCACAAATCATCTAAGGATTTGGATAGTTTGTTAAATTTAAACATAATTATCTTAAAAAAATGTTTGTGTACAACGATATGTATAACATGAGTATAAAGATACTGGATATAGCTAATAACACCGAGATACCATATAAAAATTTTGATAGCTTATCTGAATTTTTTAACACCATCTAAGAAATTTTGTTTCAAACTGTACATGATAATTTGGGATAATACTCAGTTTATCAGAAAAAAAAGTAACAATAATAATGCTTGAATAAAAACAAATTAAAAGCTACTAATTCCGCATCAAGCTTCAATAACAAGATCAGGCACAGAGTATTTTTATGTACCTTAGTAGAAAAAAGGCTAATGTTCACAATTTTTGCTGTCTATTAATCTATCCTTTCGAAATGTTAATCACCCGTAATCCGAATACTTCGCCTCATAATCAAGAGCATAATAATCTAAACATCATTATTTTTTCTACGTCCAACCAATACCTTCACAATAGTCACTTGTAAGGTTTAAAATAAATTATTTCCAACGTCCTCCATTTAACTTATTTCTCAAGAATATATATCTTTTCAGCAATACTTCATAGGGATTTTAAAAAGAATTAGAACGCATTAAATCAGCTTTTTTCCAAAACGGCAAAATGGACATTAGTCCCTTTTCTAACAAGGCACAGATTTATTTTTATTTTTAATGATATAAAGAACACAAAAGTATTTTAACTAAAGCAATTGCATGTTCTTCTTAGAAAAAAAGTAGAAAAATACTCTAGAATTGTGTCACTTTTAAAGCAGAGAGTTTAATGAACGCTGGAAAATTACGAGTTCACTTGTTTTTCTACTTTGAATTTTGAATAAGTTTAGTGGTCTTCTTTTAACTCTAATTTTTTCCCCCTTAAAGTTTGTTTTGTCATAAACCAGTATCTTGGAATCCCCCTCCTCTTCTCCGAGTTCAAATGGCATAAGCTGGAAAAACTTGAGACCGATTGGTGGTCAACATTATGTAACATGATAAATTTACATTATTTTATTTACTTTTATTATTATTTACTTTTTCCTTATGTTTGTTGGTAATCTGAACAGGAATGAAAGATTTCAATTTAGTATTTATTTAAATCTTTAATTTGTTTATTTCAACATGATTATATTCGGTTACAATTTTGTTATGTAAGACTATGTGTAAAATCTTTTCTCTAGGCTCTATCTAGCTCTTCAGCTACTTTTATTGCCCTTTCACTTATTCAGCCCTTTTATTTTTGTACGGTTGACACCATTGATTTTTGAACACTTAAGTTATTCAGATAGGCTAGAAAAACAGCCGAGATCGGTGGAGTATTTTGTTTTATAAAACTTTTGTGTATAGACGATATTGCTAGTCGGAGAGTTCCATAACTTTTCTCTCGATTTCTTTTATCCCTTCATCACTCGCACGGCGTACATTTGTGTTCCAGTCGGTTTAGAAAATTCGTTAATCTCGTCTGTGTGACCAAGAGAGAATGTGGCTCCGAGAATCTTTATTTTCAAGACAAGTTAATTTAAAGCAGAACGCTTTGGAGTACATTTGTGCACCACGCGATTTTTCTTGTACCAAAGCTCGCGCGAGTGATGAAGAGTTATTTATGTACGACACTTTGAATTTTCAGCAGATATCTTCTCAGTTTACCTGAATTTGTCAGCTCGTGTCTTGTCATTCTAATGCCATGATTTTCAATAGGAAGATATTCATCGTTTACCATTTTTTATATTTTACCACTTTTTTATCTTTTATTTTTTATCTTTTACCATTAAAGAATTCACTTGTTTTACAATTTCAAGGAATATTATAAAATAGTTTATGAATGTACTAACCTAAAAAAATGAAGGAAATCAAACTGAACCTTGCAGGTTTCATAACTTTATTGAAACTTTCCAAGCATGAGAAGATACGGGCCAGTGACCTTTGCTGTATAAAGCTTTCGTGTATAGTCGATATTGCTGGTTGGAGAGTTCGATAGCCATTCTTCTTCCCCAGTCTTATTTTATGTATGATATTCTAGATTTCCAATAGGTGATATCATCTCATTTTAGCAAACTTTTAAGTTAGAACTCTGTCATTTCAAATCAATGAGATCCAACAGGAAGACATTCCAATCTGGCTCCAAAATACATTTACTATTCACTTGTTTCACAATTTATTTTTTCTAAGATTTTAATTTTAAATGAACTCTTTTATGACTGTACTAACTTGGTACATGACGGCGGTTTAAGTGAAGCTGCGAGGTTTTCACCAGGGCTCGAAAAATCTACATGCCCGACATCAGTGTTGTTAGACGGCGACTTTTTAAAAATTCAGATTGGCACCACTTCTTTGGATTGGTAAAATTACGTTTAGTTTAATGACATATTAATCAAGAGGAATTTTATCCTTTAATAAAAGTGGTGCCAATCAAATTTTTAAAAAGTCGCCGTCTAACAACACTGATGTCGGGCATGTAGATTTTTCGAGCCCTGGTTTTCACTAACTTTAGAGAATTTTTCGAAGCATGAGAAAAAAAGGGTTAATGAACTCTGCTGTATAAAGCTTTCATGTATAGTCAATATTGCTGGTTGGTGGAGTTTGATGACTTTCCTCTGCTCCTATTTTATGTATGAGACTTAGGATTTTCAGTAGATGATGACTTCTCATGTTACCCAAATTTTTCAATTACTACATTGTTATTCTAAATCGGTGATTTCTAGTTAAAACATATTCCGATGTGCTTCTAAGATACTTTTATCCTTAATGTATCATTCACTTATTTTACAATTTGTTTCTTTGATGATTATCAATTTATTTGTGTTCATGACTTTATTAACCAATATTTATGTCAGTAGGAGGATAAGACAAGCTTGGAAGTTTTTGCTAACTTTTTAAAAATTTTATAAGCATGGGGATGAACATTTTGATGAATCCAGACGTATAAAGTTTTCGTGTATAATCAATATTCTTGGTCGGTTAATTCGATAACTTTTCTCTAGTCTTATTTTATGCATGATACTTTGGACATTCAGTAAATGCCATGTAATTTTAACAAAATTTGCCCATTAGAATTTTGTCAATCCATTGGATTGATTTCCAATAATAAACTATTCCGATGTGAATCAAATATACTTTTCATCATTGAAGAATCATTCGCTCACTTTACAATTTGTTTTCCGGTGGATTATAATTTCGAACGTGTTTATGATTATACTAACCAAGTCAAAGTGACTTAAGTGAAACTTGGAGGTTTCCATCAACTTAATAAACTTTCCAAGCCTGAGAAGAAAGAAGTTGATGAACTTTGTTGTATAAAGCTTTTGTGTATAGGCGATATTGCTGATTGGAGAGTTCCATATATTTCTCTACTTTTCATTTATGAACGACACTTTGGATTTTTAACAGATGTTTTTTCATTTTACCTAAATGTGTCAGTTCGTACTTTGTCATTCTAAAGCAATGATTTCCAATAAAATATTCCGATGAGAATCTAAGATGCTTTTATCATTAAAGTACAATTAATTCATTTTACAATTGGGTTTCTCTACGATTGTTATTTTAAAAGAATTCACAACCAGACACACCAAATAAATGAAGGCGTTTTAACTGAAGCTCGTGAGTTTTTGCTAACTTTAATGAAACTCCCCAAGCATGAGAAGAAAGGGGTTGATGAAATTTATGCTGTATAAAGTTTTGATGTGTGTGTATAATCTATATTGCTGATCGGATAGTTCAATAAATCTTCTGTAGTTTTATTTTATATATGACACATGACCAAACAAAAAATTTCAGTAGATTATATCATCCCATTTTAATCAAATACGTTAGCTAGTAAACTTGTCATGATAAAGCAATGATTTCCAATAAGAAAATATTCCGATAAAAATCTAAGATACTTTTATCAGTAATGTATAATTCTCATTTTACAATTTGTCTTCTATAGGATTATCATTTTAAAAGAGTTTATGACTACATTAACCTAATAACTGAAGGAAGTTTAAGTGAAGCTGGAGGTTTTCCCTAACTTTAGTGAAATTCTCCAAATATAAGAAGGAATTTTTCGATGAATTCTGCTGCATAAAGTTTCCCCGGATATTCAATATTGCTGGTCTGTTAATTCGAAAATTTTCCCTAGTCCACGACAACTTGGACTTTCCATAGCTGATGCCATCTTATTTTAGCAAAAACTGTCTGTTAAATCTTTATTAGTTCAAGACATTGGTTTCCAATTTAAAGCTATTCCGATATGAATCTGAAATATTTTTATCATTACAATATCATTCACTCATTTCACAATTTCTTTTATATAGGAATATAATTTTACAAGTGCTTATAAATATACTAACCCAGTCAATGAAAGAAGTTTAAGTGAAGTTTGGAGGTTTTCACCAACTTTGGTGAAATTTTCCAAGCATGAGAAGTAAGCGGTTGATGAACTTTGTTATGTAAAGCTTTTGTGTATAGTCGATATTACTTGTTCGAGAGTTCAATAACTTTTCTCAAAGTTTATTTTAACTATGACACATACCCACACGATATAGGTCATTTAATGTTGAGTATCTATTTAAGGGGGTCCGGAACACATTAAAAAAAATATTTATTGCGCTAAAATTTTTTAATTTCCTGTGATGGTTAATCGTGTTATTCTTAAAAAAAAAAAAAAAAAAAAAAAAAAAAAAAAAAAAGAAAAGAAAAGAAAAGAAAAAGAAAAAGAAAAGAAAAAAAACCACATGATAAAACTATATTTAATTTACAATTTATTAAAAAAGTGGGATAATTTAAAACTGTTTTAACTCGAACTATTAATGGTAGAAATATTTTGTTTTCATTCAAATAAACAGAAATATATAAGCTTTAATTTTGATTCGGCATTTTTAAAAATATTAATTCAAATAAAAAATAGAACTATTAAAAGTAAAAATTAAAAAAAAAGAAAATCATATTTTCAATAGTAAATATTTTTTCAAATTTTTTAAATCAAAATCAAAATAAAACAATTGAAAAAGAGATGTTACAAGTTTGAATCCTTTATTTTTAACGTTCCTTGAATTATAACAATTTAAATAGGAAATAAGGCGAAAAGATGCATCGTGAAGAAAATGCATTTTCACATCAAGTTGTTTCCATGACAATCACTGCTTGAAAGCTACATTTTGAAAACAAACCAAGATTAAATAAATGGTCACGTGCGAGTATTACTCGCGCTCAGAGGATTCCGTACAATAAATATAATTATTATTATTTGTATTATTTAAAAAATCGTTGCTGAAATGATAATAAGACTTAGTAAAAAACTATACAATGTAGGGTTGTGTATAGTTCTAAAACACTTTCCCTTAGAATAATTGATGCTTTTTAAAATCGTCATTTATGAGTTTTAATTATACTTTATTCAAATTCTTCCGTTATTTATGCTTTACTTTAGAATGTTGTATAACAGAATCGTTATACTTTCTTGAATTTCGTATCAAATAAGCGTTAAAATTTTCTGGATTTACTATTTACTGCAAAAATAGATAGATTCCATCTCACCATTTACTTTTACTAAAATAAGTGGTAATTAAATGGATACATGTATGTTTATTAAAATAATAAATAATTTAATTAACAAAAATTAACCGTAAAGAAGGACCAGAAGAATAAAGCAACATCTGAAAGCACTTTACATGAGCATCAAAAATAATATCAATACCAATAGTGTAAATATCAAGAGATGAGTATAAAACTAAAGTTACTAAATTTCCAGATTTAAATTGGACTGCCCATTGGTAACTTATGACCAGATATAAACCAGAATGTTTCAGTGATATTCCCAATTAAGCTCCGTAAATGAAACCGGATGCGAAATTTCCAATTAATGAAGACATTAAAAAAAATCCTTTTAAATTTTATCAGTACCATAATTATTCGCAAACATAATGAAATTTCAGTAGCCCCCAAAATAGCTATTTATTATTATTATTATTATTATTATTATTATTATTATTATTATTATTATTATTATTATTATTATTATTATTATTATTGTTATTATTATTACTTTCCGAAATTTTTAATTACATAAAAGTGAACATATTTATCAGGTTTACTGGTTTATTCTGTTTTTTTCCATGGAAAAAAAGTCATAATAATCAGGCTGTTAAATTAATGAAACAACTACATTTAGTAATTATAAAAAATTTTAATCCGAAAGATTTGTAGCGACATCTAATGTTTGATGAATGCTGAAAAACTACACGCTTTTCTGTTTTCATTAAATAAATAATAATAATAAAAACATTTCTATGTGCACATTTTGCCTATTTAGATTCCTTTCTATTAGAAAACCTCCATGTTTCTTTCCCTATATTATTTGAAAACTTCTTTTTAGTTCACTAAAAGAAATGTTACATAATATGATGATGTTTTATCTTAAACAAGCTATTTATGGAGACAAGAATTATATATATATTCAGAAATTTTTAAAATTTCCTATTCTTTTTGTTTGAGAGAGTGACAAAAATTGTCACATAACTACTGTGAAGCAGTCTGTGAGACCGCTCCTTTCAAAGATCAATAAAAAGCGCGATTAACTTACAGGATAGTGTTTTTGTACTAAACTTTTTGTACAGAGCTGTTATAGTTAAAATTTACTTATTCAAAAGTCTCTGGCGATAGTACTAAAGTTCCAAATGAAATAAAATTTCGGTAGTGTTTGTAGTTAAACTATAAAAATTGAAAAAAAAAAAAAAAAAAAAAAAAAAAAAAAACCAGCAGTTTGTGAGACCGGTAACATCATTCACAAGTTAATTCAAACAAATGGTTGATAATAGGATTAGTGCTTGGTCCAGATGCCAGCGTTAATAATATTGACCATATTCACCGATTTGGATACATTAATTTTCGCGAAAACTAACTGTTCACGCCGTTCTCCAACTACTTTTTTTTACTTCATTGCTTGATATCGATTCAAACATAAAGTTGGCAACCCTATGAAAGACGCTATTTTTCCAAATTTCTAAAAGCTGGATTCATTATCAACGTCTAAGAGAGATCAAATCGCAAAATTTTAAGGAAAAAAAGTTTCTTGCAAAAGTTTTTCCTTTTCAATTTTTGCGTTGAGTTTTGTAGTTTTTTTCCTGCAATCCGTAACAATCAGTATTGATTTATTAAAATAAGTTTGAAATAAATAAATAAACACTAAAAGTATGAACAACTAGGAATATTTGTATGAAATATATATATATATATATATATATATATATATATATATATATATATATATATATATATATATATATATATATATAAATACGTAAACAATTTTCAAGGTTATTTTAACTACACAGAAAGCAGCAAAAATAATGAAATTAAAGCAAAAAGGTAACTGAAAATCAAACTTTATTTCTTATTTCCAAAATTTAAGACTATTTACGGAAGTAAATCAAATTTGATTTTAATAAAATTCTCTTCGCATACTACATATATTCTGTTGTTCCTCCATCAAGGGACTTTTATGGATAAAATAAAGTACTGTATATAACTTCGAATCATTTTTGATATGATCTTACTAAACCCATTTGAATCTACCTATTTTTTTTATGGAATCTTACTTAACCCATTTCAAAGTAGTTAGTTGTTTTAATTTTCATTTTAATCAGACTGTGTGTTACTACTAAATATTCTTTACAAAAGAAGTTGAAGAACAAGTTTATAAGGAAAAAAATTCTTACAAGGACGTCAATATCGTAGATTTTGATAGTAGAAAATTGAAATTAAAAAAACTTGTCGTGAATTACGTTATTAACTTGCAAGAAAAAATTGAAGGTCTCGATTCATTTTGAATGCAGTTTACCTGTTTTATGAACCATTAAATTAAATGGATTTGAATAAGAAAGCAACACATCTGTGCTTTAAATACCAGCATTGCCGATGTCTTCCGTGGAATGAAAGAAGTTTTAAAAGAAATGTGTATTTAAAACGTGAATGTTTTTATTTAAATGAAATTGTATTATAAGAATAATGTATTTTAAGGGAAAAATATGTAGAAACATTGGATTTCTAATATAATTTGAAAAATTTATACATACATACACACATATATATAATATATATATATATATATTAAATATCATAAATCAACTATAGTTCCTATATGATGGCCTTGTATTGCTTGTTAGAGTGATGGAAAATTTTTACTAAATATCATTTGTAGGACCGGGGGATCGTATAAAATTTAATTTTCGTAATTTTTTAATAAAACTTTTTGACCTAAATCACTTAAAAAACAATTACCTTTTCTAAAGAATTTTTGCAATTGGAACTATATGTCTATGTCTAATGAGTTAGAAATCAGCCATTGGCCACCGTTGAGAGTGGATACACTGTATAAAAGAGTTGAACAAGTTACACGATGTTGAACATTTGAAGCATTTTACAACTGAACTATAAATTTAAATCTAACGAGTTAGAGCATAACCAATTGACAGCAATAAATAAGAACATTCTGTATAAATTATTTCTTTTTCAATTGTCCGAGTCTGCTTTATTTTTTAAAGGAAAAATTGAAAACTTGAAGCATTTTATGTCTTTTGTGTCTTTATATTTTAAAGGAGAAGCTTATGCTTCTCCCCCTTTCCGATAATATGACCGTGAGAGAAGACGTGAAATTATTTTAAAAACATGTCTATTGTGGTGGGTAAATGATGGTAAGGTGCTGCTATTTTCAGAGGCTAAAATACCTGTCCCGCATAACCACTTTGCGGCACGTTAAAATTTTTCATGATACTCTAATTCTTTTAGAAAATTTTTCGGACAGTGCAGCTCATTAGTTTGCATCAAGTGAAAATTAATGCATTAAAACATGTGTAGACTTAATCTGTCTATAACGGAATTTATATCTTCTTTAAGAGCAATACTTTAAATTCAGTTTGACCAAATAGAAACCTGTATAAACTGATATTTTTTATAGTTCCTAGCTACTCTGTTTTTGCAGGTTTTGTTCTATAACTCCTGAGAAAACGGATCCTGTTTACAACAAAATTTTGTTTTAAAAGTAAAACATTTATTTTTCCTACGATAGAATTACTGTAGAATTAATTACACTTACTAAAGTGGAATTTTGTTTCAGTCTTTAGCGATTTCGATTTTGAAGATATTACATGTATAAGACTATTAGGTTTATCTAACATTGTAAAACCTGCTAAGACGACATTGAAAAGAATCAGTGAAAACATTCCGTCTTAAAGAAGTTTTTATCTTAACAGGTGTAAATGTATGGTATTTCTAACGTAGGGACAATGAAATTGTAGCATTTAAGACAGGATTTAGTTACAGACAGATTCTGTTTTAATAGGATTTATTGCCTTTTATGTCCCCTTTTTTTCGACACTGGATATGGCAACACTAAATGCATAGTATATACTTTGGATTTTCTAAAGAAGTTCCTCAGATGTCTTATATCCTCTCTTTGTGAAATAAAGCTATAACGTATGCTCTCTATCGTGTACCCCCAGCCTAGTGTATGCCTTTTGATTTATTTAGACTACAGTGGTTTTTAACAAATATATTTAATATTTTCTAGGTTAAATCTCTACCACAAAATTGTCATGATCAGAATAAATATTGATAGTTTTCATGATTTACACGACTTAAATAAAAGATATAGCTAACTTCCGAAACCGGTTGAAATTTGACTGATGTACATTGGCCAAAAGCTCAAACATCCATATCAGCCATCTTACTATTTAGTTTCATCTTACCTGCTAAAAGGATTTAATTTCACAAACAACGTTTGTCCCAGCATGTGAGCTCATTATAGGACAGTAAGTGGACTCGACACGATGGAAATATTTCTTTTTTTTTATTTAATTTTTTTCTAGTTTCAGTTTTATATGAATAAATGTTCGACCATGTTCTGACTTTCAGATTGTAGATCAATCATATTTTTGTTTTTCTCTCTTTATGTTAAGGCGATTCTCATATAAATATTTTCCACCGCTCATTAAGGCGGAACTTTCTAACATATTTTCTGATTCATTTTTAAATAAAAATGAATGAAACTTGCAGGAATGATTATTGAAGTGATTTCTAATCGATCTTTTTTCCCCACTTTTTGATCAGTGAATTACAATTTGAGTTATTTTTCTTTTCCAGCGCTGTAAAAACTGAAGTTCAAAACGCCAATTTTGGAAGCATTGCCTGCTTTTACCCACCAAAAAAGTGGAGTAAACTGCTCAACTGCATAGCTTTTTAATAAGAGAACCTACCAATTTCATGCGTTTGAGAACAATAATGAATTAAATTAATGTATCAGAAAGAACATGGTTCGAATTTGAGCTTAATCCTCTAAGACCGAAAAATCTCCATTTTCTGAGAATATTTAATGATAAAACATTTTCTGAATTTCATTTTTGCACTCATGAAATTGCTCAAAATGGTTGCTCTTTGTTCTTGTTTACAATTTTTAGTAAAAATAACGCTGAATATTTTATTTGGTGTAAAATACTCGGAGAATAGTACTAAACAATAAGAATTACCTTTTAATAATCTGAATTTTCGTAATTCTACTGGATATTTATTTTTATTTTTTTAACTTAATATAAACTTATACTTAAAATTTATGCATTGACATAAAAATATTTTATTATAAAGAAGACATACATTCTTGATATAAAACTGAATTTTTCACTGTGAATATTTAACCCATTAACGCCCAGCGTCCTCTTTTGAGGACGGTTACAAAAACAGCAAGAAAGCTGTTTTCCCACCAGTAAAGAGGAAGATAAATATCTACCTTCTTTCACGAGACAGAATCCTCGATAAATTTAGATAAAAGTTAATTTGATTTTAAAAGTGGTGGGAAATACAAAATTTAAATTTTAGCGAAGAAAATAATTCGGGCGTTAATGGGTTAATTTCCTTACAGTTACCGCTATCGCTGGAAGAAAGTATGTTGGAATTGTATAATAAAAGCGGTCAGTTATTAATAATTTGGTGCAATTTGATTAAATTTTAAAACTTTGAAATAAATTTTATGAAACTCTAAATAAATTGATTGAAGTATTATACTATTCATTAAAAATAGTTTAAAAAAAAAAAAAGTGACTCATTTAATTGCGTGATGCTATTTCAATGAGAGTACATGGCTACCCACAATTCTAGAAACTTTTTTGTCTTCAGAAACTATTTTATAGAAGAAAAACCTAAAAAATAATAGATTCCCAAAATTAACCCATTTGCCATGAATGTCAAACATAAGCGATGTTATACAAGTCGTACTGTTCTTAAGTTTTTTACTGGTATTTTCGATTAATAATTTTTGTATTATTTAATAGAAGAATGCCTGCGATTAAATTATATAACACTAAAAGATTAAAAAACTCAAAGCTATTGTTTTTTTAGGTTTGGCCTTTCTCTAAATGGTTACAAGGTAATGATGGAAAGTTTTTTCGGAAATATGAGTATCAACGAGGTTACACTGAATTTTTTAAGCATTTCTGCTGTAGGGCAGCTTTATAACCATTCTTTTTACAGCATATAAGTTGAGTGTTTTGTGTTTTCAGATATTAATTTTATACTTAAAATATAATAATTTGTCGGACATCAGTTTCCGAATAACTTTCTAAGACATATTTCATGCCAAAAGTTTTGTTATCTCATCCACAAAATAGATAACTAAATTTAGAATAATTAAAAAGGTAATAGCTAAACATATTACTAGCAGGAAGCGTAAAAATGTGGGGATTTAAATGAAAATCGGGGTTTTAACGCTTGGTGGTATTTATAAAATAAAAGTTAAAATTATAATTAATACATAAAATGAAAGAGCAACTCAACACAGTTTTACCTAAAAGCTTACAAGTGTTCAATGTAAGCACCTTTTGTCACACGGAACACATCAAGTCGATAACTCAGTTTTTCCCAAGCGTTGATTAGTGTTTATGGGATCATTGCTGCAACAGCTGCAATGGTCGGTTGGCAGTGGAGTCACATACACACGATCCTTTATGAACCTTCACAGGTAGAAATCACATGGCGGCAGATCAGGTGAGCGTCTGAACAAACTTCCATGCAATCAGCGTTTCGGAAGAGCTGAGCTATCGACTTGATGTGTGTCGTGTGACGAAAGGTGCTTACATTGAACACTTGTACCTAAAACTGAGTAGCTCTTTCATTTTATGTATTAATTATAATTTTAACTTTTCTGTAATAAATACTACCAAGCGTTAAAATCTCGATATTCATTTAGATACACCTCGTAATTTTCTAGAAAACGGTGCATAGAAAGTGGGTCCTCAATAATGTTTCTTTATAGAGCTGTAGTAGAAATTGCTTGTGCACCGGAAATTTTACATAGAGATAAATAACAGTTCAGTTTTTTGTTTTTAATTTATAATTTCTGGACTCGTTAAGAAAGAAATTGTCTGTATCTTCTATGATAATAGTAATGTCAATGCATTCTTGGATGAGAATTCAAAATGTATAATTATAAATTTGAAACATATCCGTGTGTAATGCTGACGTTATTACGAATTCATCAACAAATTTTGCTTTTACTGCAATTAAAAAAAGCAAAACTTTCTAATCATTGCACAATTTAAAATTTTACATCGACGAATGGGAGTGAAAAATGCATTTTCAAATGTAATTTGCTTGAAATCTGTATCTCAAGTTACTGAGTTTTTATTGCTTTTAATATAATTTTCAAGCATGATTAAAAAAAGAAAGAAAAATGTCGCATGCCGCTCGATTACGAAATATTAACTCGCTTGCACCTAAAACAATGTAAATAATTTAGCATTTATTCTCGAATAATATGTCATTATTAAAACTTCATCAAATAAATAAATAAAATAATGAAAGGACATAAGTAAAGCGCAAATTTAGCAAACATGCAACATACGTGCTTTGACCACTAAAGTTTACCCAAATAATTGAAAAAAAAAAAAAAAAAAAAAAAAAAAACCTTCTGTTATACAACGATACTAGGTAATAAATTTAACCATTTATCTTATTAACCAATTTTCTTTTTTTTTTTAAAGGTACATTTTATTGAATTTTTGGGCATAAGAAAGAGTTATAAGGGTTTTATGTTTATTATTATATTTTTCTTGTTTTCAAATTCTACTTCCTAAGAGATATAATTTACAGAGATAATTTTAATTTGTAATCAGTGTTGAATTCGCACATTTTTCCGGAAGGGGATTTTGTAGCTTCGGGATAGGGATATGGGAACAGTAAACTCAGTTTGGCTTGGAGTGAGATGCCCTGTATTTTTGATAAAATAAGTAAATTGTGACCCTAGTTCCTAAGCAAAAATTGATGGTCTTGATAGGTGTTAACACTCCTTTTATTTTATTGAAGCAGTTTACTATTACCCTGTATTATATCTCCAAATCTTCACGTCAGATAGTGTTGGTAGTGGAACAGCATATCTTTGGAAACCGAGGATTACGGCCGAGGGCCCGGTACTTATATGAGTGAATTCAATAATTCCTTATATGAGGGTACATAATTCACAAAGCTCCTGGGGAATCGGAGGCGTGAATTACGGATGACGTGGCTTAATTCTTTGGTGTCGTGATTACCAATCATTCAATACTTTTCATGGTTTCTGGAGGAGAGATGCACGCTGGGCGATGCTCCTCCCAGGCCAATAGCTTATACTTGTGAGATGTCCTAAGTAAACTGGGCCCACTGAGCTCTGATAGCTTAGGTGTGGCGGACGGCTTTACCATTGATTATGATCGCTTTATCATCACTTTATTTTTATTACAATTTAATTACATTTCGTTAATGTAAATATTATCAAAAAGTGCTGAAATTTGTTTTTAATGCATATATTGTTCTGTTGGATTTTGCTGAATCGGTACTCGTCTGTATATTCAATTAGAAAAGTAAAAAAAAAAAAAAAAAAAATGTCATTAAAACTCACCAGATATTAAAAATTGTCATTTGTGTGCTTTGATTTCTGATTCATTAGTACGAATTTCAATAAAAGAATAAATGATGCAGAATGAACGCTTTTTGGTTCGCAGTAATATTTCTTTAGAGAAAACAAGAGTAATAAAATCGCTTATGAGGAAAAATGCTTATTACACTAGTAAAGAATATTAATATAAGGATAAAGGTGAAGTTTGAAAAAAGAAAAGTATTCTCGGTTACCTTTTGACTCGAGCTCAATCTTTAAACCATTTTTATAATGAATAAATGAATAAAACAAAAATTTCATCTACAAGACTCTAAATATTAAAAAAATAAATGAAATAGAAACCAGTGACACTAGACATTATTATGTTCTTTAACTGTATAATATAAGCATTGCAAGAAATAAGTAAATAAAATAATAGCAAATAAATTATAGTAATAAAACAGTAGCAAATAAAAAATTCTAGTAAATTAGCATTTAAAAAAAAGTAATAAAATAGTAGCAAATAGAAAAGTAAACATAATAAAAAATTATGCATTTTTTATGCTTAAAATAAAAATGCATTATGATGAAAATTAATTATAACGAATATTTTGTTATAATGAAAATTCATAATAATGAATATTTCGTTCTATCAGGTTTCACCGCAATGATACTCTTCTGCATATTCATTTAGAAAAGTGGTAAAAATAATTTTTAAAACTCAACAGAAATTTTGAACACATTAAAACTTTTGAATTGTGTGTTTTGATTTGGAATTCATTAATACGAATTCCGATAAAGGAATCAGTGATGCAGAGTAAGCCATTTTTGGCGCTTAGCAAAAGTAGGAGAAAAAGGGAGTGAATGCTCTGTAGGAAAGTAAGGAAGGTTTGAACCTGTTGGGGGTGAACGCCCTGTGTGAGTGTACGTATGTGGAGGATCTCTCTGAACACCCTACAGCCTAAGGCTGTTTCCTCTCGAATGCATCTGGCCGTTCAATTCAAACTTTCCCTCAATTTCGCTTTCCGGACAAGTGAAAACGAAAAGAAAGATTGCAGCATTTATTGAAATTGGAGATGACGATTAAAGAGAAAGTTTTTGGCGCAAACAAAAGCATTTAATTTATTAGAAACATTTTGTTGATTATAAATATTTGTTAAACTTTTAGTTATTATATGTATTTTATTTATTATTATAAGCAACATGCATTTATTTTATTCATCAAACGTTTAATTAATAAATAAAGTACTTATCATACTTTTTTATTTACAAACCAAACATTTAAACTGAATAAAAAAAAAATCAGAATATTTATAATAAATAAATAAGCAGTAGATGCTTTATATAAGTAAAAAAAATTATAATGAATAAACTGCTTGTAATGAATAACAATGATAAATGAAATAAATTATCAATATATTTTTTTCATTAATATTTATTGTAAACATTTCATTCATTATAAATATTTATAAATACTTTTATCTATCAGACATATTCATTAAATATTTCTTACTTATATATTTATTATAAACATTACTCATTTCAAAATGTTTATGATAAATAAGTATAATACATTTTGATTAGGTATGTTTGCTGAATAAAGACGTAATAATTATAATGAACAGTAAAATGCTCAACAAAAATGTTAGTGCTAAAAAAAAAAATCTCTACGTAATTTTTTATTTAAAATATTTATTATGCTTTTATTTATTAACGATATTTATTGATAGGTTATTGCTTGCTTATTTATTACAAACAGGACTTTTTTTTATCATAAAAATTTATTCTATAAATATATGAAGCATTATAACATATGCTTTTTATACTTTTAATAAACTGATACTTATAATGAATAAATTGAATGCATAAATAAATAAGCATTAAATGGTTAAGAAAGAAAAGCGTTATAAATATTTATAGTGAATAAAATTTGTATAATAAATAATAGTAATAAATAAAAAACAACTCAATAATACTTTTTTACTTATATTCAGTATATTTTATCCAGTATAAATATTTACTCTGGTTATATTTATTACGTATATTTATTAATCGTAATAATCATGCAGTTATTGTTCATGTATTTATTTTAAACATTATACATTTTTATTAATGATAAATTGCTAATTTATGAGTAAATAAAACTTGACAATATATATATTTCATTTATAAAATTCATGCGAGTGTTTACTTATCCCCCCCCCCCACTTTTTTTTAATACGACTCTTTCTATTAAAAAAAAATGCTGTGTAACCTTTGAAATTTTCGTTATAGAAATAGTGGCATTTAAAAGCAAAAAAGGCAAGTGAAGAAGTAAGCACTCATCGCAACCCCGCTTCATTAGTTACTTATTATAAATTTTATACATTTATTTTATTTGTTATAGATTTTTATTGCGTAAATAAGAAGTATCTTTGAGAGATTTCTTCACTCATTCCGGACATTTTATTTCAATAGTAACTATGCATTATTTCATTATTTATTGGTGTGTAATGCATTCGGAAAGAGTGTCTGAAGCAAAAGACATTTTTAGTTTTGGTTGCAAACATTTTTTATAAAGTTAGTTTCTCTTTCAATACCGATTCCGAAAATGAAAGTGTTATTTAAAAAATATCTGCAACCAAAATGGTAAAAGTAAAAAAAGAGTGATGTCTAGAAGGACCTCAGTTTATCCAATGTAATAATAATAATAAAAAAAATAAATAAATGTTGAAAATGCAAATAAGTTATTAGATAATAATCTCCCCATAGGAATAATATTAGATTTCGAATGCCTTCGCTTGCAGGGACAGGAATCTTAAAACAAGATTTTAAACCAGAAATAAAAAGTTATTTCTGATGAACATAAACGTTATTTTAATGTTATTGAAACTGAAACCGAAACGATTTTTTTTCTTCTAAGTAAAGCGGAACAGTTACAGGGTTAAATAAAATTTGAATTCAGAAAAAATATCTGTTCTGGGGCTTGTCAAAACGTAGTTTGGCTGTATTTATTTTTCTCTTTGCCTCAGCAAAAAGTAGAAACATCTGTCTTTGACACTCATGAGCCATAGGCTATATATACTTTTAATTCATCACTTAACAAAACCTAACTAATCTATTCCAAGGAAGCAATCCAAGATGTTCTGAGATAAACAGGGAAAACTATTTCCAAGGCTTTCTAAGGACATCTGATAATTTACTTTTTATTCTTTAGTTAAAATTATGCATTGAAATTTGATATTAGTGTTATTCAAACTAGCGGATACAATCTGGGATCTATGAGTTACAGAATATAGGTGTAAAGCTTTATTATTATTACTGAAAACTGAATATATAATTTTACATTTAATTTATTTTTTTTAGATTTTCCACTCACTACACCAAAAAGCATTTTTATTTGAAAAATATCAATTATGTATTCAAATAAAGTTTTGAAAGTTATTGATGGTTGGTTGGTTGATTTTTGTCGTCCGATTATCTATACTAGGGATATAGGACCAGGGGGTAGTGCCCTTCGTGGGGGTCTTTCTAAGGGAACCTAATCCGTATTTACGCAAGGTTCGAAGAAAACCACGAAAACTCCGAACGGTTAGGCCGACAGCCGCGATTGGGTTCGAACCCAGCACCTGCCGTCTACCAGTTGAGAGGTCCGAACCTCTCGGCCACTGGTGGGGCTTGAAAGTTATTGAAAGCGATCCTTTTGTACTAGCTCATATGCTAATAGCCGAAGAAATCACCAAAGATTTTACTACTTACAACAAAGTTTTTGTATTCTGATAATTTCAGTAGTTTCAGCTACTAGTTCTATTATATGTTTTTTAATATTGTGTTTTATTTATATCATTTTATTCATTGACGAAGTTTTAATTTCGTTATGGGATATTAGGCGTAAACAAACACTGAAATATTTATGTTGTTTTAAGGGGAAATGGATTAATCTTTTGTAATCGGGCTGCAAGTGATAGAAATCATCTAGAAAAACATTGTTAAAAATTGTTTAAAAAAACATAAAAAATCAATATGTGTGACAAAAATTTCAAGCAATTTTTTCAATTTAAAAGAAAATTTTCACCCTTTATTCTTTGGGCGAAATTTGAAATTATTCGTTATTTGGGGGAGGAGGGGGGATGCATTAAAAGCGAAATTTATTGATAAAATGTTGTTATCGTCAATATGATCTTAGCGTTACTTACGGGTATATTTTTCTTTGTAATGTAATTTTTTTGTTTGTTTGTTTTTCATATGGTGTTTTAATATATTTCTCAAAATTGATTTAATTCTGTAGATAGTGAAAAATTTTCGAAAGTTCCAAAAATGTAAATGAGTTATTAATTATTCGCTTGTAATGATAGTACTGATTTCAGAGAGAATTTGTTTATTCATTCATAATTTAATACATAAAGAGCTACTGTATATAAGGGGGAAAAAATCTTATGTCACAAATTTTCTCATTCATTCAATCCTTTGTAAAAATAGTGTAAAAATGTTTTACTTTATTTCCAAATATGAAAGAAAGATGCTGTGGAAGAGGAAGTAATTATTTAATCATATTATAGAGGTATAAAATTCTGATATACGTAAAGGGGAAAAGGAATTTAAAATGTGAACACATTCATATAATTTTTTTCGAACAGAAAAATTTTGTTGTTTAATTCAGTGACCAGTGAGTCATTTTTTAACGATCACACTGTTTAAAATTTATCGATTAATTTTAATCAACGAAACCTTTCTAAAATAAGTAATTATTGAATAAATATTTTAATAACGGTAGATATTTCAGACAATTAGATAAATGATTTATTCATTCATTTACACATAGACAATTTATTTATTCATTTATATATAGACAGACAATTATTTCTTCATAATTTTATACTTGAAAGCTTAATGTATGCATATTAGCACTTTATGATGGTCCGGGACACACAAGTCTCAAAATATCACATTTTTATTTAATGATTTAAAAATTAGTTTCGTTATATATTGAAAAAATATTATATATTTCAAATATATACATTTACACACACACACACACATATATATATATATATATATGCATGTATGTATGAAGCAAAAACAAGTCCGTTAGCAACGTTGACGTCGTATTGAGGGTGGTAACCCCTGGCCAGTACATTTTGCTTTTACTACAATTTTTTAAAACTCTAAATATCACTCAATTTCAAATTTTACATTGATAAGTATTTAAAAATGTTCTTTAAAATGCAATTTGTTTGATAACTGCATGTCGATTTATTGAATTTTTATGGTTTGAAAAATAATTTTCAACCATGATTTTTTTAAATTGTGTGCAGTCCGATTATGAAAGATGAACCCTTTTAAACTTAAAACACTATAATTAGTTCAGCAGTTGTTTTTGTCTAATATTCCACAATGAAATGAATGCTTTATCAATAAATAAATATGTAAATATAATAGTGCTTTCGAAGAAGTTGTTCATTCATTCATAATTGTATACAAGAAAGCTTAATATGCGCATATTAGCACTTTATGATGGTCCGGGACACACAAATCGTCAAAATATCATATTTGTATTTAATTTTTTAAATAAAATATTTCCGTTATATAGTTTTAAAATGTTATATTTTCAAATATATACATGTGTGTGTGTGTAAACCCAGAAGGAAAATCCATATTTATTATTTTCTGTACTGAAATGTGAAAAAAAGAAGTATCCAAAAAGCACCACTCTTTCTAAAGACATATCAATTTTTAAATCTTAAATTTAAAAATTAAATTTATAAAAATTACATTTGAAAATAAAAGTGTATAATAAATCTTTTTTGCAACTATCAAAACAGAACATGTTAAATACAATATAAATAAGACAATATTAAGAATTCGTTAGGAAAAATATACTAAATCTATATAATAAAGGCCAAACGTATCTGTGCGTAACGCATACGTCATGTTTTGAATGGCAACACTTTCCGATGAAATTTCGGTTTTGCAATTTTCGCTATTGTAAATTTTTAAACTTCTAGACATTGCACGTTTTCAACCTTTATACCATTGTTTAGAGAAAAAAATGCACTTTTAAATACCGTTTGTTAAAAAACTGTATCTCAATTTGTTTTTGAGATATTAATTTTTTTGTAGATTTTGGTTCAATTTCTCTAATGGTGGCAACTTGAGTATCGCATTTATGCGGGAAACAAAAAAAAAAAAAAAAAAAAAAAAAATAGCCATAGAGTAAAAAAGAAAAAAAAATACATATGCAGTTTAATGGCTGGAGGTGATGCCAAAAATGTAACCCTAAAATTCGCTGCATTGCATCAAACACAACGGCTGCTTTCACAAAAAAGAAAAACTTTTAGCGATGCAATTTTAATTAATAATAGAATGAAATGCTATTTTATAATGCTAAAATATATTCAGATCTTTTTCATTTAGAGAAAAAATGATGTTAAAAATTTCGGTCTCTGTTCCATGTGATTGTTTTGTTTGGGCCGAATGAGAGACTTAAATTGGAAGAATAACACCCATCAAACCGTTTTAATCGCATACTGCACCTCCATCTATCTCTTTTCTCCATGTAAAATAACAGATCACTGTATATTTTAGTTATCATTTTTTCATAGCAACTGAAAAAAATAGTAATTAAAAACCTGTTATGTCAATATATCGTCGGCTATAAAACCCGGTGAATGTTGTTGGTTTTGTTTCGTTTTTATCTATGAATTTAGTGGGACTTTTAGTTCGTTGTAAACTTACTTTACAAAAGATACATCAATTAACCTTTACAAAAATGTATTTTAAAGAATATGGGTGTCACATTTTCTTAGTTGTTTTTAAAAACTGAGAATGTAATTTTATTCTTTGGCGAAATCTTTGGCTAATGACTGCTATCTTGCGTCTAATACGCAGCGCTGTAATGGACAATAGGGAGGGCTCAAGAGAATGTAGGGGGGCTCATAGTTTTTTTCTCTCTCTCACTGACGCAGAAAGATAAATTAGTCATATTCCCATTGTAGGTACTCTGTTTCTTATTAAACTATTAAAATAACTTCATTTTATGCTTAGAAAAGTATATGATGATGAAAGTTTTGAGTGTATAACTGGTGCAAAATAGCCCATCATATTAGTTTCATATGTACAAATAGGATGAGGGAGTGTTGAAACACTTATTTTAGATACAATTTAGTAACTCTGCAAAACTGTGAAAATGTTTCAAAATTAAATTAGATTTTTAAACAATATTTCATTTGAATTTTCGGAACAGAAATTCATTGAGTGACGTTGGAATCTTTTCCAGGGGGGGGGGGGGGCTCAAAATATTGCTGAGACGCCCATAGCGCCCCCTTAGCTACGGCCCTGCTAATACGGAAGTACCGATAATTTTTAAAGCTGTACATGATAACATAAATAATATGTTTCATATAAAATTGCTATTTGGAATTAGTTGGCAGTTTAAAAAGCCTATTGCGCAGAAAAAATTTATTAGACTTTCCAATTTTAAATTTTAAAAAGTTTTTCACCTTTACTTTGTGACCCGGGAACCCCGGGTCCGGTGTACTAGTATTTTTAAATGCACAAAAAAAAAAAAAAGGTAAATAACATTGCAAAAAGGAAATCGAAACTTGTGATCAAGAACAATGTTACGCTAGGCTAATATATGAACATTTCAAGGGAAAGAAAAGAGTAAAAAATATTTATGTATATATACAGGGTGAGTCATAAATATCGAAACAATAGGCTATCTCCTTAAATATTGCCCCTAGACCCATACTTCCAGTTGCAAAAATTCATAAAAAAGGATGAATTTTTTGATAAGATAAGTTGCAACTCCATGGGGGGTCTGTTTTAAAAAATACGAAAATTAAATTTTTATACGGCCCCCAGAGGCTAAAACTACCAATTAGAAAAAATTTCTTTATCCCTTCCTGAATTGAACAAAAAAAATTTCATCTCGATATCTGCAAATCACCGAAAGATATTAATATCCAAAATTTTCCAAAATTCCTGACTTACACCACTTAAGCATGCCTCTGAGAGCAGCAAAATCAGTTCATTTGAAGTACAATTAAGGGATCGACCATAAATTTACGTATTGTTAAATGTCGATCCAAGACAAGACTTAAACTTTTAGATATAAAATAAAAGCGTATAGGTTTTTGCTTTAAACTTCGATGAAATATGCTAGATGTCTGCAATATTTCGACCTTGCCGCCAACTTCGTAACTGGCACGACTCATTGAACGGACCGTCTTATTAAACACTTATTAAGAGTGTTATCAAATTAAGTGATATTAATTAAACTCTCATTAAAAGTGTCTTAAAAACTTATTGGCGCAGGCAATAAGTTTAGTAAATATAGTAATAGCGAAAATGACTCTTCTATTAGCGGAATCAATGGAAATATATTTTAATAAATTACATAGAAATATTTTAAAAAATCTACTTTATACTACAGTTAAACCGCTATAACGGACACTCCCGAATAGCAGACACCTCTGTTTAACGGACTATTTTCCAATCACCATTCTCAAAACCTAAATTTGTGTATGTTTAACCTCTGAATAAGAAACATTCCGAAAAGTGGACACTATTTAAGGCGATAAAGGATGAAAGAGTATTTTTTAAGGACAAAAAAATGAAAAAAAGTAAAAAGGTCTCTAAATTTATCAGGGAATTTCGTTATGGATAAATGATCTGGGGAAAATCCCCCCCCCCCCCCCACGTTCAGAGTTGAATTGAAGGGGTTGCCAAGGAGGGACATCTTCCAGAGCTTTGAAATATCCCCTCGGAAAATCAAGATTTTATGCTTTTAACAGCCAAAAAGTGCAATCCCCCTCCCCGTCCGGAACTCTATAATGTCCAATAATGTCACTTTGAAAAGCAAATTACATGTAATCGTAAGCAAAAGTTAACTTTTGTAACAGGGTTTTTTCACAAGCATGTAATGAACAGTGGATAAAGGTGTGTACAGTTTTATTTAGACCCACTACTTAAAAAATAATTTTAATTTCTGATTAATCATATAAAAGAGTTTTTAGGACATAAAAAAGTCAATTAATAAAATATTAAACGTTTCTTAGCACTTTTTGAATATCTTTGATTTTCCCAATAGCGGACACCTCCGAATAGCGGACAATTTCTGCGTTCCTGAGGTGTTCGTTATTTAGAGGTTTTACTGTATTCAGTTTCGAAATTTATGAAGGTTTTAAACCTATTTTTGCTTTCTTCTATTTTTACAAGAAGAAAGTATTGGATTCATGAAAATTTTGAATTCCGGTTTTCGATGGATTCACACGTTTTAGGGCTCAGAGATACCGAAAAACATGTTTTTATGAAATGTCTGTCTGTGAGTCACAGCACAATGAAAAAATTTGAAATCGACGTGATAAAAAAATAAAGTTTAAATCAACTGACGCATTTAAACAGTAATTAAAGAATGTGAAAATGGCAAAACTTAAACAAAATCTGAAGTCGAAACTATACAGCATTTAAACGTTGGAGCCCATCTTTGCCCATCTTAAAACTAAATGTACTTTACTGCATCAAATGCTTTTATTTCAGTATTTCTCATTTTTAAACTGACATACGTCAATAACCGTCGGTTACGGTAACTTTTCAGCTCAGAAAATTTACTTCTAAAAATATGATTTGTTTACAAAAATTACTTTTTTTAATACTGCTATTTTAAATACTTTTATTTTTTTTAAATACATATTATTTAAAATGCTGAATTAAAATTAAAAATTAGACATTTTCGTTTAATCAAAAGAAAAAAATTCAAACCGACAAATAATATTTTGTGTTATAATAGTTTTAATTTACTCTAATTTTTTTTTTGAAAAAAAAAAAAAAATTATTAAGAAGTTTTATGATGTGATAATGCTTACAAATTATATGGTTAACCATCACAAAACATTCAAAATTCCAACTTTATAAATAAATAAATAAAATAAAACTTTCCTGGACCCATTACAGCAACATTGTTTCTTCAATTACACGCATTTCAATTTGTGTCTGATCCCTTGAAACCTCACGATTTATTAAAATTGTCACAACTTCCTGAGTTTTGAAGCTATCAAGATGAAATTTTTTTTGTTCAGTTCAGGAATGAATAAGGAAAAATTTTCTAATTGGATGTTTTATCCTCTGGGGGCCGTATAAAAATTTAATTTTCGTATTTTTTAAAATAGACCCCCCATGGAGTTGCAACTTATCTTATCAAAAAATTCATCTTTTTTTACGAAACTTTGCAATTGGAAGTATGGGTCTAGGGGCAATATTTAAGGAGATAGCCTATTGTTTCGATATTTATGACTCACCCTGTATATAAGTGTGCTTTGGACCTCCTTAAGCCGGAATTGGAAGGAAGTAAGGGTAAAACCAAATCTGAACCTAATGTCCATGTTTCATAGGAATTCATCTGTTCGTTCATTCAGCGACCATTTCTCGAATCTAACACACGCTGTGGTCATTGACCCGTGCTTTGAACCTGAACACGCGGTGCGTAGATTCATCTCTGCTATATAAAATTCTCCTTATTCCGAACCTGCAGATGGGATTCTTTTTGAACTTACGCAGCAAACTCTAATAATTTTTCCAAGAAATGCTTCTATGCTGGATATTTCTTTCACAATATTTTTTTTCGCACACGGGTATGTTTAAAAAGACAGAGAAAGAGAAAATCAGTTTAAAACAAAACACCGAAGAACACATTTTAACCGTGAAACTCAATTTGACGTGTTAGAAGTGATGATGGAAGTCCCCGCCAATCAAAACAGATGATCTAGGATTTGTTTTTCTTTTAAAGCTTTTTACTCATTGTTTCAGAGGCCGATCTTCTGAGGATTTACATCAAAGATCTTGATCTCTGAAAAGTCTTTTAGATACCTAGGTGGTCATAGAAAAAAGAAGGTTGTTAATAAACCTTTGTTTTAAAACAGAAAATACAAACCGGAGATGTACGACATAGATTTTTTCCAGTCTGCAAATACTTTGAAATAAGCTATTTATTTTTGTAACAAATGTTGAAAACCTCTTTTTTCTCGATATAACGTTCCAAATTTTTACTCAGTCTGCGTGTTATATTGAGAGCAATGGTTATTTATTTTTTTTTTTTCTATAAAATGGCCAAAACTTTTGTTTTCGGCGTGACGTCAAAGAAACTTAATTGTTTCTGCAAATTTCTTCAAATCAATGATTATATATTCACTTATTTATGTTTGTAACAGGTGGCTAAAACATTTCTTTTTATTAATTTCGTTATAACATGCATGCTTTTATTTAATCCAAGAATTAAGCTGAGAGTGATTGTTCTTTATTCATTTATTTTTTCCTATTCAACAATTAACGAGTTTTTTTCTTCGAATTTTTAGGCGTACCTTATTCTGCACACATACCTTATTCTGCCTGCAAATGATATTCAAAGCAATAGTTATTTATTCATTTATTTATTTTTGTAGCAGTCGCCCCCCCCCCTTTTTTATCTGCTTAATATAACACATTATTTTCTATTTAACAAATTATTTTAAAAGTAATAATTACTTATTCATTTACTTACTTTTATAGTAGGTCTAAAAAAATTTCTTGGGCAGATATTTTTCCGCGCACCCACATTAGAACACACACACATATCCACATGCACACAGCAGTCGAGCTAGTAACTTCCCTTTTCCGTTCTTTTAAGTATATTTTAAGAGATTCTGCTGATATTTTTCAGACTGCAAATGGAACCATCAAATACTTCTAAAATGTGTAAGCATTGAATTAATCTTCTTGCTTGGACGAAAGTTGTAAGAGTTGGATTTAACAATTTTACACCTAACATCTGATTGATAGTGTTCTGTTTAAGTTCTCTTCTCTTCTGGATTACCTTGTATTGCATGCACAATATTTTTAATAGCGCAAGGAAAAAATTCTAGGGCCGGGTACAAGGAATGCAATCGCAAACATATTTTTGCACTAGGGGTCCGTTTAAAGAGGTAGTTGCCTTTGGCTGCCACAGGTCACACACACATATATACAGGAATGTAGTGGAGGGTATATGGGGGTATACGCCGTATATCTGTTGGATTTTTTAAATGAATACAGTATATCCCCTTCTTCTCAAGAAAACAGTAGTATACACTATAGGATATACCCTTTGCCTTGAGTGTATACCCTCTGCTTATAGCGTTTACCCTCAGGTTATTTTACGACTACACCATTGCATCTATATATTATTTGGTTTATGAGATTCTTTGCGGTTTATTTTTCTTACACTCCGACCCCTCCCCCCCCCCCCCTAAAAAAAATCCGTGTGGTTCCGTCTGGGAATATTGAAGAAATTTTAGAATGTTTAAAATAAATAAAATTACTTTTGTAATTTAAGTCTGAGCTTATATAAATTTTTGAATAAGATTTTTACCGAAATTTAAAAAATAAGTATTTGGCTGAAGTGAAAATATCTATTGAAGATAATGTCGTTCAGCAAAATATTAATTTCAAAACACATTAACTTCATCTTTTTCTGCTTGACCTCAAGCGGTCTATGGCAGTAGAAAGTTTGATTATTCAAATGCCAATCTAGAAATGACAGTCAGTAAACAAAATACTAAATATATATATATATATATATATGTATATAACCATTATTTAATACTACTATTAAACATGTACAATGAATATAGAATAACCCAATATATAACAAACTTAAACAATTCAAGAGGTGTTAGCAATATTGGAACAATAACGAATATTATAGGAAATTGTAGTACATGGCTCGTTCTCAAGGGTAATACCATGTAGACACAATAATTATGATTAATTTCTGATTAGAAATCAGGAAAATCCTAAAAATTATTTGTAATATATATAAAACATACTTATTGTGACTCATAATTATCTGTAGTTTCAAGATTGTCTTGTGAATTTGTTTTTGAAAAATATTTTATTCTTTCTCGTTTTCCTCTTTGCTTTTTCTCTTAACGCTTCATTAATTTGTTTTATTTCTTTTCATTTCCCTTAAAAGAAGTTTCAGTTCAAAATCTGTCATTCTGACTATCAATTAATATGTACTACATCTTTATATATTGATGGAAAACTTGTATTCCCTAATTGTTTGATAGGCGCAGCATATCCCTTAAGGGATTTTATGCCATAAAAATCAATACAACCAAACAACCTTAATTTTTTATTCTCATAAACGCGTTTTTAACTAAGAAACATTTCTGCCTTTCTTTAATGTTTATTTTTGTGCAATTTGTTTTACACACATTGGTTAGATATTTATTGCGAACAAATATCTTGAACAGCTTTATCTAACAACAATATTAAACCTACATAACCCTAAAGCTACTCCCAACAAGGAGAGGCCCTGAATGTTTGACGGGTTTACTTATTTCGTAAGAGGTTCTACCTTGAAACTTTCGAACATTTGCCTTGAAACAAGTTAGAACTTTCGTCATTTTTGCGATGTTTTCTTCAACACTGGCAAGATTTTAAGCGGACTTTTATCTTTTGTTTGTCTAGAATAAATAGTTTTACGATTTATTGGAAGGAATTCTTTCATTAAATTTTCTCTTGAAAATTAATTAGACAAATAAATATCAATGTGGCCGCACCCACGTAATTCCAAGGCTGAAGTTTTCAAATTCAAAACACATGGTTAAAAGAAATTCCGTATTTTACCTGTATTTTCTTTTCAAAGGGAAATGATTTTGTGAATATGAAAAAGTAGTGATAAGATATCGGAACACCTTGACGGTTAACAATGTTAAAAATCCAGTTAAATTGTCACTTTCGCAAAGACTATTGGATTTATTCCATTTTTTAAACTGTAATAAATTAATAAATAAATAAAAGCCGTCTTAAACACACGAAAATTGTATTAATAATGCATATATATTACAGTTGAAAGCAATAGTGATAGTCATTTTTTGGTACATCATTTTAAGGATTTCTTTAGTATCTGGCAGGTTTATCCTATTCTATCCATTTAAATCTTGCTATTATGATTTATTTTTAATGTTTTCTCTACTTTATTTGGATTTATGTGTGTTGGCAACCTTAAGTTCGTATTATTTTGCGTTTTTATGGCTAATACGAAGATGAAACCACACACTTTATTTCTAGTTTCAAAGTATTTGGGGGTCTGATGAATCTACTTAAGTTCTACAAATTTCGATTATATTTCTTTTAATTCATTTTTTCATGTTTCAATGATGTATATTGTATGACAATTAATGGTTATGTATATACATATATATATATATATATATAGGAGAGAGTGTATCCCAATACATCCGAGATAGATAAAAATAATTTATGTATAGATAAACTTTTTGTAATATTAAATCACTTTATATCATCATATTATTATTAATACCATAAAAATAGATCATCTAAAATGTAATACATCAAAGTGGAATAATTGATATTTTATGAAAAATATTCTAGCAAAAATAATATTTGGTCTACCTACCCCTTCTCCAAAATACAAGAACAAAAACAAAGACGTAATATACAACCTAAATTATAAAAAACTACAAAATAAATAAACCAAAATAAAAACACTAATAACAAACAGGCCTCGTAGGCAATGAGTTTAATTTCGAAAACAGCAGTGCTTTTAAAACGAAAGTTATATTTTTAACTTTTAACAATATGTATTTATAATAATGGTAATTCTTCTAGTGCAATACACTACTACAAATATACACTGATTAAAATAGAATTAATGTTTTGTAAGGGTGGATATTTTTGTGTATTTTTCGTGTTTTTCTTGTTTCGTGAAGATTATGGGGGGGGGGGGAGGTATTTTACTTTAGTTCAGACTAAATGCTTTTTTCCTAGATTTTTGTTTTTGTTTTTTTCTATTACGGCATTTTAGAGTTATTATCATGAATTATAATTATTTTTATAGTTATAGTTAATTATAATATATGCATTACAAATGTAAAAATAAAACTAACTTTTACAGCCTTAAAGAAAACAAAAATTTAATAAAATGTTTGCACTATAGTATTTATCACATATATTCTGAAATTCGTATTTCAGGCCCAAGACTCGGACCGGATCTGGAAGAAATTTCTGTAAGGCTTTAATTAAGTAATTTTTAAGTAACTTTAATTAAGTAACTTTAATTCTGTAAGGCTCAGGGGTTGAAAACTTTTCAAAAAATCGATTTTTTTATGATCTAATCTGATTATTCATTGCATTCTTAACTCAATGCAAAAAAAAAAAAAAAAAAAAAAAAAAAAAAACGCATAAAAATATTAGCATTTTTAACGGGGTTATAAGCATTTATGTATCAACACTTTCATAGCCTCATCCATATAATTTCAACTTTAAGTCGCGTTTTCTCAAAATTGATTTTTGATGACTAACACCAAGATTAAAAAAAACTATTTGATGAATGGCTTAATTTTTTTTTTGCATGTATATAACATCATTATCTAGATTACGAATTAATATATTTTAGATAGTTTAATATTTTGAGTATTTTTAATGGAAAAAAGTTGTATTTTTTAGGGTTTTTTTAAATTTTCAACTTTGAGAGATTTTTTAATAATGTTTTTTTAAGTGATAGTTATATCCTTAATTCATAATCTAGATAATGATGTTATATGCGTGCAAAATAAATAAATAAATAAATAAATAAATAAATAAATAAAAATAAGCCATTCTATCAAATAGTTTTTTTTTTTAAATCTTGGTGTTAGTCGTCAAAAATCAAGTTTTGAGAAAACACGACTTAAAGTTGAAATTATATGGATGCGGCTATGTAAGTATTGATACATAAATGCTTATAACTCCGTTTAAAATGCTAATATTTTTATGCGGTTTTTTGCATTGAGTTAAGAATTAATTGAATAATCAAACTAGATCATAAAAAAATCGATTTTTTGAAAAGTTTTCAACCCTGAGCCCCTTAAGACTTATTTTTAAAAAAGGCCATTTATGGTTGATTGGTTGTGTTTATGACGGCCAATCTTCAACTCGAGGAATTAAGGCACTATGAAGGGGTGCCCTCGGGGAAGGGGAGTCTTTCTGAGAGAGCCTAACCCGTATTTACGAAAGGAAATTAGAAGTTCGGAAAAAACACGGTAAACTCCGAACGATTATGCTAACGGGCGCGATTGGGTTCAAACCCAGCATCTTCCGTCTACCAGTTTCGAGAGCAGAACCACTGGGCCACTGGTGGGGGGCTCCATTTTTGAGTAATGGTATAATCTGTACTTGCAAATGGGACGTATTTAATAAACATTAAAACATTTTATATAATACTTATTATCCTCTTGATCAGATATAATTTTTGGCAAGCTGCGAATGCTCAGTTTTAAGCACACACAGTCCTATCTGACTAACAATTACATAAGATTGGTGGAAAGGGGATCCATGACGTAGTTAGGCCAGGGGTCTGTCCAGACTTTTTTCACGGAGTCCTGTTTTTGTGAAATTGCGAAGTTTTTCTTATATTTGTGAACATTCTAGTCATAATTTTATGAATTTTAAATTGTCGAAGTCTTCAGGTTCTATCCTTCATATATGAAAAAGCTAAGTAATATGATCTTTGGTGAGTTCAACTGTTTATTTACTGATCTGATTTTATTTTTAAATGATTTAATTTGTGAAAAGTTCAGTTTGAAGGGGAAAACATTATGTAAAAGCTCTATTTAAGAGAGAAATAATTTTGTGAAAGGTCCTATTTTGGGATAAAATAATTTGTGAAGGGTCTGTTTGGGTATAAAAAAAATCGTGAAGGGTCCTGTTAGGGGATAATTTATTTTATGAAGGGTCCTTTAAAGGACCTAAAATTTTCCTAAACTTATCCCTGAGTCATAATTTTTTTCATTTTGGTTTATTTTCAAAATCTATCCTTGAAGCAATGATTGTCGTAATAACGACTTCTTGTTATTCGATTTTCTTCATGGTGGGTTTTTTCCACCATTTCTCGCATTTAAATTGTCATACTTCGTGAACTTTTATCGTTAAATGGTTCAAATTCGGAGCATGTCTTTTTCAATGATTTTACTTTAATTTTGATTAAGCATTTGAAAAAAAATATTTACTTTTGAAAATGTGATTATCTTTTAATAAATAAAAGTTACATCACAAAAAGTGATTATGTGAAAGATTTTTACTTTAAAGATTTTTAATTTTTCTTTAAATTAATATTTTTAAAAGGCTGAATTAAAGCGTACATATTTCTGATTATTTAAAGTAAAAAATGAAATTCTGCAAATAATATTTCGAGTTATAACGAATTTAAATTACCCTACTGTTTTAATAATTTTCAAATTTTGAATTTAAAAAAAAATCCGAGAGTATTTATCACGCGTTTTTCTTTACAAATTATAAAGTTAACCATCACACACACACACACACAAAAAAAAAAAACATTATCTAAAAATTATTTTAAAATGTGTCCCGGACCCCCTGAAATTAGGCATCAATTTTGTTATTGATCTAAAGCGAAGAAAATATTATTTTTTTTTTTTTCAATTCCACCGTTTTTTTTTTGTTTTTTTTTTTTTTTTTCAAATGTTTCTAAGAATTTTCCTCATGATGAATGAAAACTTTAAATAGTTTTACTATTATTTTTTTAGTTAAAATTGAAAAATTATTAAAAATTCCATCATCTATGTATTCCATCATAAAATTCCATCATCTAGTAATCATTAAAATTTTACCATTGAAATTTCCACCACACTATGAATTAGTTCCCTATTCTAGACGAAATCGTAAGTTTTTTACAATTGCTCTTTTTTATATAAATTCTAAATTCCTCAACGAATTTCCGTTGAGGAAAAGTTCCTTCATTATTATTCACAAAATACCATTTGTCAACGATAATAATAGAAAGTCAGTGTTTAGCTTCTGGTAAATCTCCTACCTGCTTTTCTTAGGTCACTGCCCTTAAAGTGAGTACGCTGGTTCATACGTAAGAGTAATACGTAACGAGCCGGCTCCTCTTAACACACCTGTCAAATCGGGAGGGCCCCTGATCTTTTCACTTTTATTATAATCGATGGAGGTATTTATGAGGGGTGCTTTGGACAGGTGCCACATACTCCCTCACTTTACGCCTGCTCATCAATATTACGGAAGCAGAGATGTTAGATTAGGATGGTGAAGATTGAATAGAATTGTTTTATTCATTGAAAAAAAAAAAAAAATTTTTTTTTTTTTTCATTTCCACCTTTTTTATTTCGTTTTTTATCCCCAAGTTTCCTGCGGAAGTTAATTATTTTGGATGAAATAATTTTTGGGTATTGAGGCGTCTTGAAGGAGAATTTCCTAGAAATAAAAATAAAAATAATTACTCAAAATTTTAACCAGTTATAAAAAAATGTACATATATACAGTGTGAGTCATAAATATCGAAACAATAGGCTATCTCCTTAAATATTGCCCTTAGACCCATACTTCCAATTGCAAAAATTCATTAAAAAAGGTAAAATTTTTGATAAGTTGCAACTCCATAGGGGGTCTATTTGAAAAAGTACGAAAATTAACTTTTTATACGGCCCCCTTAGGACAAAAATTCCAATTAGGAAAACTTTCCTTATCCAGTACAGAATAATACACAAAAAGTTGCATCTTCATATCTTCAAAACTCGAAGCGTTACAGCCGTTTCAATAATTCATCAGGTTTTAAGAGATTAGACACAAATTGAAATGTGCGCAATTCAAAAGACATCTTTTGAGTTGAATTTTGTTTTTGTTTTTGTTTTTTCTTTTTTTGTGATGGTTAGCCATATAATTTGCTAAGGAAATCACATCTTAAAATTTATCATAAAATTTCTAAAAAGTTTATATGATTAGTACTGGTATAAATAGGATAGTTAAAAATTGTTATAACTCAAAACATTATTTATAAGATTTCTATTTCTTTCCATTTAAATAAAGATGAAAATCTGATTTTAGCTTTTTTCGGGGTTTTTGTTCTTCAGCATTAATTTTAGAACTATTAAAAATATTTATTGAAAAAATTATATAACTTAAAAAAAAAGAAAAAAAAACTTATTTTCAAAAGTAAATAATTTTTCAAATTTTCCCGAAACAAAACTAATGTAAAATAATTTAAAATGACATGTTTTAAGTTTGTAGTTTTTTCCTTTAACAATTCTTAACTTTTAATAAGGTCTGCCCTGGACGAAATTTTCATTCCCGGTCTCGAACAATCCGTATTAACACCACTGTCTCTGACTGACCTAATACGTACATGAAATAAGTAAAATTTGGTTCAATCAAAATTTTTACGAAAATCACATGGATTTTAAAATCACTTTTATTTTACAAAAATAAATAAATAAATAAATAAAAATAAATAAATAAAATAAATAAATAAAATAAAATAAATTAAAAAAAATAAAAACTTTAAAATTTATATATTTTTTAAGAATAGTATATTTAAATAACCAGAAAAAAAATCTGCCTATGACGGAATTCTGTCTTAAACAGAAAATGTGTTGATCCGTGCAAAATGAATACAATAATACCTGAGAAAAAAAAAAACTCCATTTACCCCTCCTAGGAAGGGCATTTGTCTATTACGTATTTTTTCTTTCGTATGTGATTCCGTCTTAAGAGGTTTTACTGTATAACATTTTTTAAAGTCTCCAATGCACGGGATATGGATTAGCGATATTAAAATATATGTGAAACATTTAGATATGAACAGAGATTCATTGATAAAATAAATATATCAAAGCCTTTGGCGCATCTTTAATAATAAAAAGTATAAATTTTGGATTATTTAATCCGAGCATTTTTCGGATTCAATTAGGCAAAAATTTCTGTTTTGGAAAACCAGTGATAAAACATTAAAAATTCTTTAAAAAATTAAAAAAGGCATTATTTGAAAGTTTTTTCAAAATTATTGATCAGTTAGGTAATTAACAAAAAAAGTACATTTTAAATGAACGATTTTTTTTTTTTTCGTTTCTGAAGTCTTGATAGAGCCAGACGCTTTATTAACTAAGTTAATGAAGAACTAAAAACAAATCGTAATGTTACTTTTGCTGTTTTCTGAAAACTGTTAAATTGGATAAAAATTTATAGTAGAAAAGGTGATTTGTTAGGGATGATGCCTTTTTCGTCGCAGGATTTACAGTGTATGGAAATAATAAGTATTCATGGACAAAAATGTGGTTCATTTAAATAATCCTATTTGCTGCCGCTATTTCGTTCTTTTAAAAATAAGATTTGTGATTTTTCAATAATCATTCTCAGATTTTTACAGTAATTTTTTAAGCGATGCAAGCCGACCTGGTTTCTCGCATTCGTACGTGCTTCTAATTTTATAGGAATGGAACCTTGAAGGATAAGAAAATTCGTAATTAGTGGCAGCTTTGTAATTGGTATTAGATACGTAGGATTAGTGTTTTATTTATGTAACTGTCTCTATGTCCTAGTAAAATATGGTGCAATACCTCAGGTGAGCAGAGAGCATCTCGGATTTTTTTTTTTTTTTTTGGGTCACAGTCTTAATTGACCCTTTTCTGATTTTAGAATCTTGTTTCTGTTCCCAATGGATCCGATCTTGAGAAAAAGTGACAGCCCATTGTTTTTCTTTTGCGCTGATATTTGATTTTGTAATATTTTGAAAATTGGAATAGAATCCACATACTAGTTATTTTGTTTAATATTTCTATTATATCTTTTCCACATCGGTGATATTTAAAATATGGCATTAGAAATTCATAATCTAATTCCGTATTTTAAGTTAATCTCTCCTGAAACTATAACTAAAATAAATTTCGTTTATTATGTAATTGTTGTTTTATTGTTTTAATAATGCAGTTGATTTCAGTAGAAGATGACTATTAAAATGTCGTTTCCCTTTTAATATCAAGGATTTAATTAATAAAAATTACGCTTTTAAATGGTGTTCCTTATCGCAGATTAATTATTGCATACATATTTATCATATTGAGCTAATTTGCAAATAAATATTAAAATATAAAATGGTAATTTAAGGAAGGTTTTTTTGTAACTTTCTTTTTTTATTTTTTTATTCCCTATAGTCTGTAGATTATCCCTGAAAAAAATTCGCCGAATTCGAAATCCTTCCGTAGTTATTTAATGTTTGAACGCAATGTGTCCGCTCGCTAAAACGTTTTGGGGCACTTTTAAACGCATTTTAAACAAAATGATTTTTTTTTTCAAACTCGGAGACACCAATACGCAAAAAGTATAAAATCATGTTTCTATGTTTTTTTAAATTAAAGAAGAACGTAATTTATTGTGGATTGTACCACTTTCATCTATTTTTAGATGCCTTTGTAATTATGTAAATATGAAGCATCTACAGTCGTCGTCCAGTCCGTCCATCCGCATATAGAGCAAAACTACCCAACCGAATCGTTTGAAATTTAAAATATATAATTGTTGTCTAACTTTGTTGAGTCATTTCAAATTTTATGAAAATCGGATGTATAATTCAATTACAGGGACACTCAAAAGTACTTTGTTACATTAGGGCCAATGGGAAAAAATAGTTTCAAGTGCATTTTAATCATGTTACACGCTTTCGAACATAATAAAATTGGTATGCTCTAAGAAGTACTGAAATATACATTATGTACAATCTGTAGTGCAAATAATATTTTTTTTATTTATTTATAGGACCACACAAAAGTATTCCATAACATAATGGTATAGGGGGGGGGGACATTGTTTGGGGTGCATTTTAATTATAGTAAAATATTTCACATTTTATGAAATTGATATATGTTGCTGAAGATTACGACAAGTTACTTCCTGTATAATAGAAAGCAGATAGTATTTACAGGGACACACAAAAGTTTTCGGCGATTTTATTGTATTCGAAGCATCCGGGCATCCACCCACGCAATTCGCTTCACTTCATCAATTTTTTATTAATTTTTTTTTAAGTTCTTCAAATAATATATTTTTTAATTTTCTTCAAATAATAGTAAATAACTTGTAAAAAACCCCGAAAAATTCACCTAAAATCTCCATTCCTATTTCAGAAAAAAATAATAATAAAGATGATTTTCTCAATTTTTTATACGCAAATCTCCCGTTGATTATTGAATATGAATTATTGATGGGGGGGGGGGACGTCATATTAAACAAAAGAGTTTAATCACATTCCGAGCAAAAATTTTGCAGTTTTTTTTTTTTTTTAATACTTCTAATCCTCTGAGTATTTCTAGATTTTTATGAATGATGTTATCAAGCATTCAAAAAACGTGTAAAAAGACAGTGTTAAAATACTAACATTGATTATTTTTAGCTTAGAAAAATGAATGTTGCGATGAGCGACTTCAAATACTATTTTTTAAATGATTAATATTCATATTTTTCAAAACGGATCACTTCTTCGGAGATTAAAAAAATACCCAAATTAAGTACATATTTTTCGTTTTCCCGTACGTTGAAAGTTCGGGCGGATGTGGGTTTTGAAAAAAATGGAGGGAAAAAACGCGAAGTCGAACTTTTTTCAAAGGGTTAAATTTCGTATTTTTTGAACAAATTGTAGTGTCTTAAAGTAAAAAGTACGAAATTTAAGAATGCGGTATCATCTTTTCTTTTTTTTTTTTTTTCAACATTTTACGCCAGTGCGGGATTCGACCGATAAAAAGAGCCTTCGGTTCATTGGAACAGTATTCTGTAACCCATTGCGACGCTATAGTCATTTTTTTTTTTTTTTAATGTAGGGGTTTAATTCATATCTATGCTAAATATAAAAAAAAAACCCTGAAAAATCTGAGCTTCAGGTACATTAGGACCTCCTTATCCACAACCAAAATTTCAGATCACTACATTTGGTACAGTTTTCCTAGCTATCACACACACATGCACACATTCACGGATTGACAAATTGCCTTCTGTTTTTAGCATAGATATATCACGATTTATCTTCTTAAATTCCACATGGTTAAGTTGTGCCTCCCACCATCAATAATATTTTTAATAAACAAATTGTTCTGTCAACAGCCCCTCCTGATATGTAAGGGCTATTTTGTAGAGTGTAGAAATAAATGATATCATTCCCTCTTGTAGATCAAATTTTCTCCCTTGTTTCAAGTTGAAAATAGTGAATATTTCTATAATAAATTAGGATTATCGTCCATAACATTTGTAAAACTCTAATGTCAGATAAAATCACTCCAGAAATAAATATCACAAAGCATATGAGCTGTCAAGTGCATTAATCACATTCATTTTACTGTTCATTATCATCTTTGATATGTGTATAAAGAAAAAAAAAATTCTAAACATTTATGAATTTCTAAATTTACAGAAAATATAGTGGACGTATGCAAATTCACGTAACTTTAGCAATCAAAACGTTATTTTATTAAACTTTAAAATCCCTTCCTTTCAATCTTTGTCTCAATTGAACTTTCTATTTTCTGGTTTTTTGATGCAACTCAATTCTGTTTTGTAATTTGATATAGCATTGAAAATTTTCCTTGTTTCCAATTTTTTTGTACTTTTTAATCTTTTTCGTGTTTTTAAGTATTTTGTATTATACTATTTAACTTACTTTAGTTACAAATTAAAATCAATTGATGATTATTAGTTTTATGTAGGAAGTTATTTAGCAATATTTTTAAGTGTAAGTTATTAACCCTGGCTGACTGATTTGCATTACAATGAGCAACTGATGAGTAAGTAATTGCAGTAATATAAATGATAGTAAATATTAGAGGTAAATATTGCAGTAAATATTGAAGATAAGTATAACAATGACTATTGAAGATAAATATTGAAAATAAGTATTGTAGTAAATATTGGATATAAGTATTATGGTAAGCATTAGAGATAAGAGTTATAGAAAGTGCCGGACTACACAAAGTATTGCAATAAATATTGGAAATATGTTAAGTAAGTACGCTGCTATCAATCTGTGGCTATTAAAAATTTGTAATTTTTGTTGCATAATCACTCCACTACTTTTATAGAAAACGATCACTTGACGAAATTATGGATCATTCTCACCGGTTAAAATTCTATAGAGATATATTCTGTAGAATTTGAGATATTCTATAAAAGCGGTGGAGTCACTATGCAGCAAAAGTAGCAGATTTTTACGTTTAATTTAGTAACAAGAAGAGATCAGATATGAAGGCTTAAACTGTATGGCTACTTTTCTCTCTCTCTCTCTCTCTCTCTCTCTCTCTTTTTTTTTTTTTTTTTTTTTTTTTTGCTGATGCATTGTCTTTTAATGCCCTCGTACTATTTTCCGCTTTTTTGGAAATTGCCTTTATCGTTCAAGTTACTTGCCAATTTACCATACTTATCTGTAATTTTTTTAACCTCTCCTAATTTTTGCACGCTTTAAATAAAAAACGATAGTTTGAAAAATAAATCGCATTTTTCACATCCAGTACATGAGATAATTTAAATGAAGGAGTAGGGCATTATGGTTATATTTAACACAAGGGATAAACAGACCCAGGATCTCCGTTTAATCCTTTCCGACGCACTGTGCCCAGTCTGGAATACCTAATTTTAATTCCAAACTTGAAAACGGCACCAATAATATTTTATTAAAATTTTGCTTTTACAATGAAGGCTTAAATTAAGGGATTCTTGATTTCTAAAAAAGTTTGTAAATTCCGGTGACAGTCGATAATTTCTCGTTTTACTAACAGAATTTGCCCGTGCCGGAAAGGGTTAAAATGTATTTATTTAAATTAAACTCTTTTAAACTAGTTTATTATAGGGAGCAGAAAAAATTATTCCTTGAAAAGTATTTTTTTTTTCCTTTTTAAATTCCTTGTGACGTCAACCGACGATAAATCGCCAAAACAGTGAAAATTTCCTTATTTTTCTACGGATGCTATATAAAAGTTCTGCAAGAATGTTTTATATATATCCTCATGACAAGAATATTCTGTAATTTTTTCGTATTTTTATGAGTATAGATTATGATCATCTTTCATGCCAGCTCCTGTTCAGCTCCTCTTGTTCCGTAGGCAGCATCCTATCCGCATGAGGGGTTTTTATTTTGCTTTTAAAACTTATATAATAATTCAGAGTATCGATTTTTTTTCTTTTAAGTGACTTTCTCTCACTCTCTCTGTACATACCCCTGTAATTAAAAACAGCAACAGTATTTTGAATTGTAACATTTTTTGCTCTGGTTTCGTTCCTATTTAGTTAAAATGAAGTATTATGTTTCTGTTACGTTTTTCACACCCTTAAAAATAACTGTTTTCTATGTAGCTCTGGTTTTCCTTCCATAAACAATAATAGTTTTTCTTATCGGTTTTCGGTTCAATCCCGATCCAAAACCCTTTTTTGCGTACATGAGCTAAACATGCAATCTTTTTTAAATTTCTCCCTAGACAATTAAAATCGTTAACATCTTTTTTTTTTTTTTTTTTTTTTTTTGCCTTCTTTTCGTAAATGATGTTTCTTTGCTGTTTAATTGAAAACTAAATACTGCTGAAATATGTATTAAATTTTATTTTATATTAAATCTTATTCGCATACTGCACCAGTTTTACAAAGATTTTAACGTTCAAAATATTAAATTAAGTAGATAGTATTTTAGAAATATTTTGTAAATTAGATACGAAGGGAATATAATTTACGAAGAGTATACCGAAAAAAAAACTTAAAATTTTAGATTTTGGATGAAAAAATTTGATAAAATGTACACATTAAAAGCACTAGTAATCGTTCACTTAAACCACAAAGAAATGGTTTATTAAAAATGCAAATAATAATAATAAGAAGAATAACAACAACCAAAATTCCTTGCTGATGATTTATGAAAAATTATTGCTCCTGTGGCAATTGTAATATTTCATTTAGAACCAAAAGTAAAGTAATTATAAAAAAAATTATCCCAGTCTCGGTGACCGACTGTCATACCAGGGGATGGCTGACTGCAGGGGTGCTTACTGCGTATCCTGTTTTTTTGACATTTGCCTATGGTGATAGGTTAATATTAAAAAAGAAAATTTTAGATCTTTCTAAGCAGACTATGTACAGTCATGGGGAAAAAATAAACACACCTTACTAACTCTACAATTAATTATAATAGAAGAAAGTTACTGACACCAAGCGATTGGAAATAAAGTCAACTTTTAAATGATGTATACAAAATTAGGTCAGGCATCTACAAATTAAAACCAGACCAAACTTTGTTTTTTTTTAATGACAACACTCAATTTTGACAATATAAATTACATCTACGGTTCGAACTATAATGAAAAAAGAAACAATTTCAATTTATTTTGATATTTTTTTAAATTACAAACATTTAAAATTTAGAGCTTCTACGTGCCTACTTTCAGGGCACTTTTTTTTTTTTTTTTTTTTAACTTTTTTTGAAAAATGTGAAATTTTTTTCAAACGCACGTATTTTTAATTAAAACAGGGAACAAACAATGAATTCATGTAAATTTTTTAGTGGAATTTTAATTAACTTTTCCAATTTAGACAATATTTAATCAAAGTTTTGAAAAAAATTGCGTTTATGCCAAATTTTCTATAACAAAATCTTTTCAATATATTTCACTTTTTTTTCAACAATATATTAGTAAACTACTTACCTGGATTATGAAGAAAAAAAATTGCAGTACTTCTTAAATTTACTTAAAATTTTTGCATATAAAATATGTTTTTTATGTGTATTTTTCAATAAAATAGCTCTTAAATTTATATATACGAAATTACGAGCTATATTTTGCTTCGTAACATACAAATAGTTTCGCAGAAACTTGGGACAAAATTATATTCAAATATCTTTAAAAGTTTTTTAAGAAATGATGTTTTCGTAAACGAACAGAATGAAAAACTCAAATTAAGTTTTTGATATACCATAAAAAATTATGCATAAAGCTTACAACTTGAAAATCCACCCTATTTGTAGGTTTATATATATTTGTGTAAATATTATGTATCATATATTTGTGTATATCTTCTACCTTCCTGTGGCTCTTTAAGCGGTCACTTCCGGTTTCAAAAAATTCATTTCCGGTTTTGGAAAGTTCATTTCCAGTTTATATTTTGGGTTATAACTTTGATTCTAAATAATATTGAACCTAAAGTAAGGAATTTTTGGTATTATAAATGTTTGAATTTCAATTTAAAATAATAAAAGGAAAATCGAAAATTTTCGCAGTAACAGCGATTTGATGGTTACATTTAATTACAATGTTATTTAATGGTATTTAATTAAATACATTTAATTACATGTTCATATTTTTATTAATAAATCCTAAAATTATATCCCAAAATGATATTTTTGTGTGGTTATATGCTAAATAATAATAATAATAATAATAATAATAATAATAATAATAAGTACATTGAATTTGTAATTAAAAAATATATATAATATGAATTATGAATTAATATTCGAAAAAAAATATGAATTGCAACCAACAACTTTTTGATCGATATATATTTATTATGTAATGCTTAGAATTCTCATTTCCAAATTTTTTTTCTAAGTAGTTTTCAAATTATGTTTAAAAAATTTCAGTGATGGTTTAAGGGGCCGTCCATGATATGCGGCAAAGCATAATTTGAAATCATATAACCTAGAGCTATTAAACAGTTATTTACTATAATCCCTAGATCTTTTTATAGAGGGTGAGTCATAATTATCGAAACAATAGACTATATCCTTAAATACTGCCGCTAGGTACATACTTCTAATTGCAAAATTTCATAAAAAGGTGCAAAATTTGATGAGATATGTTGCAATTCCATGGGCGCGCGGGGGGGGGGGGGGGGCGGCGGTCTATTTGAAAAAATGCGAAAATAAACTTTTTATACGGGAGCCGTATGAAAATTTAATTTTCGTATTTTTTTTATTTTTAAATAGACCCTCCATAGAGTTGCAACTTTTCTTATCAAATATTGCGCCTTTTTTATGAAACTTTGCAATTGGAAGTATGTGCCTAGAGACAATATTTAATGAGATAGCTCATTGTTTCGATAATTATGACTCACCCTGTATACACACACACACATATACCGGGTGTCCCAAAAATGACTGATGGATTTTAAAATTCAATAACTTGCAAACGGTGACAGCTATTTAAAGGTTATGTATAATGTCAGGAGTTTTTTTTTACCATAATTTTTTATTTTAGTTCGAATTTCAAACAATAGGTGGCGCTGACGGCGATTGTTTGAAATTCGAACTAAAATAAAAAATTACGGTAAAAAAACTCCTGACATTATACATAACCCTCCTGCAAAATTTTTTTAAATAGCTGTCACCGTTTGCAAGTTATTGAATTTTAAAATCCATCAGTCATTTTTGGGACACCCGGTATATATATATATATACTTTTTATTATATATATATTTTTTTACTCGTTTTGTTGAAACATATTAAGGGAGGGAAGTAATGCATTAACAGAAGTGACATGTTGTTCTGTAGCATTTTTAACAATATAGTAGCGAACTTTAATTTGATTCCAAAATAGTCTCATTTTAAAATAGTTATTTTCTCTGAAATTAGTCATACAAATTTCACGAAAATTTGCATTTAGGCTAATTGAAGTACGTAGAACTTGTTTATGGTATCAAACTCGGGTATCCCTATAGAAAAGAAAAAGTTTGAATTCGGTTTGATAGAAAGATGGTCCCATAAGAAAATTTTATGCAAATCATTTAAAAGTAGACTTTATTTCTATTCGTTTGCTGCCAGTGACTTTCTTCTAAAATAATTTGTTGCAGAGTTAATAAGGGGTGATTTCTTTTTTTCCCCGCGGCTATACATTTGCAGTCTAAGTTGATTAAAATTTGTTTTAAAAGAAAAGAGTCATTCGTAAAAGATAATAGTAAAAAATGTTCAAATTACAATATGTCACATATAATATTAATATTTTGTTCAGAGAAACATTATGTTCATCTCAAAGAGTATCGTTTTCTTATTTAGGTTCATTCCCAAATAGCCCCACCAGTGGCCAAGAGGTTCTGACCTCTCAACTGGTAGGCGGCAGGTGCTGGGTTCGAACCCAATCGCGGCTGTTGGCCTAACCGTTCGGAGTTTTCGTGGTTTTCTTCGAACCTTGCGTAAATACGGGTTAGGTTCCCTTAGAAAAACCCCCACGAAGGGCACTCCCCCCTGGTTCTAGTGTAGATAATGGGACGACAAAAATAAACCCAAACCAAACCGCTTCCAAATAAAATCGGCTTCGCCAGTGATCGAAAGGTTCTGCTCTCGAATCTGGTAGATGGAAGGAGCTGGTTTCGAACCCAATTGGGCCCGTCGGCTCAATCGTTCGGAGACTTCCGCGGTTTTCTTAGAACCTTGGGTATACTTAAGCATATATGGATTAGGTTACTTTAGATAGACTCCTTAATAAGAGCACCCCCCCTACCCCCGGGGTCATCTCTCAAATGTAGATAATCGGCCGTCATTAAAAATATAAACAGTCAAGTTAAATGGATAAGATATTTCTTTACAAGGAGAAATACATGTACCTTTCACATTTTTAATATGCTAGAAAATGGCAAAAATGTTTGAAAACACATTATTTTCTGGTCATATTTAATTTTATATTTTTGGAGAATATGGTTTCATATGAAAGTAGTTTTTGTACATAATTTATCTTTTATCTAATTATTATTTTTTTTTTGTCATAAAAACGTTATATTCATATCAAAGATTAACCTTTCATTATTTAATTTATTTTCCCATTTAAGTAAAATGGTTCAAATTTTGCTTAAAAAGGGAAAAAAAGTAATTCAAGTATTTTCTTATTTAAAAAATTTTAATATTTTAAAATACAGCAAAAATATTAAAAAAAAAATATGCTAAAATTTAATTTCATTTTTTTGGAGGAACTGATTTTATATGAAAGTAGTGTTTCTATGTAATTTACCCTTTATCTAATTATTGCTTTACTGAATATGACGTGAGAAAAATATAGGTTAAGTCTGTATTAAAAGGTCACTCAATACTCCTGAGTTTCCCTTTGTGAGGCATTTAAGATAAAGATTATTGAAATTACTTTTTAAAAGCTATCTTCTTAGTTCCTCTAGAGAGGTCAATAACCTTCAAATACACACATGCAAGGAAATGGTTATTATCAAAGTTATAAATGGATTGGAAAAAATAAAGGAAATGAAAAAGCAGGAAGAAAAAAAATATTTTTTTTTGGTATTAAATGTTTTATATAAAAAAAATACTATATCTGTTTCTGAATTTCATATCCAAAGTGTGAAATATATATCGATTATTTTTCTCAGAATTACAGGATTTTTTACGCATGTTTCTTAGTTAAATTATAATTAAAATCTTAATTAAAATTACTAAAATTTGAAAAAAAATATTGCTTTATGCCTAATTTATCTTTTATTTATTTATTTGTTTTAATTTCACAAGCACAGATAAAGCACACAGTCTCTCGGTATATCTGCAACAGTAGATAATGAAATATAACTTTATTCGTACTCTATTTTATGAAAATGTTTTGGTACTATACTTTTTTAAATAGTCGTGAAATGCAATTTTGAACAAAATGTATGAAAAATTTGTACTAAAACTGTTTTTTTTTTTTTTTTTTTTTTTTTTTTGGCTTGATTTTTTATGTCAACGTATTTATTTTTCTAAAGAAAAATGCATAATTTTTCAAATCAATAAGGAGTTAACTAACATTGCAGTCTTGTTTTGCATTATCCATTCCCTTTACGTTGCATTAGTATTTTCATTTATTCATTTTATAAAGTTTTTGTTGTATTAATTGCAGATAGTTACACGAAACATTGTCTTAGAAAATAATTAATAATTTGTTGAAACAACGAATTTGCATTCTTAGTGCCAAAGATTCTATTGCCAACTTTCAGTTGACTATTTTATTATAAAGTAGCCAGCTGTCCTACATTAATCGGGACAGGCTTCGGATACCTATGAGAATTCTCGCCTTATGCATTTCTAGAATGTCCCGCATAATATTAAATGTGGCCCAAAAACTATTATTAAATACAATTATATAATAATACAATTATTAAAAATTGTATTATTATATAAATAAAATTATAAAAAAAAGGAATTAAAAACAAGCAATTATTGTGAAAATAGTTTTTTTTTTTGCTTGTTTTGTATAATAAAGTTAATATTTGGTGTTTTTGCGTTATTGCCCCCCTCCCAATATGCAGTAAACAAGTTTAAGAAAATCCTATCACGGATGATAGAAATCCAGCACGAACACAGCAATGTTAAAAATTGATAGCTCTTAGTATCTCGATTAAACGAAATGTGGTATTTGTGATAAAAAATTATATTAAACTCGAAAAATTATATTAAAATTGTAAACATTATATTTTCTCGCTGTTATATGTTTAATGCTTTTTGTGAACCTCAATTTTCTTTTCCTATATAATTGAGTAAAATCAGGCGCCAATTTATCAATAATCGAAAGGTTTTTTTCTAAGATGACGAGTTATCCAATTTATAATTGTATAATTTGAAGGATAAACAAAAGATTCAACATAATAGAGTCAATGAGAAATATACAATGCCAAGAAAATTTGACAAGTTTTCCAGTAAAGCGACATTTTGGATGACGACTTACCAAGATTTTTACTATAGTTGTACCAAAGATGAGTCCAGCAGTGACACATTGAGATTTTCACAAATTGTCTGCCCGATTTAATCAGGAATAGGTTTATTTAGCTTGATTGGCGACCTGAGTTTATAAAATGAAGAACATGACTTATATGCCTCCCAATGCCACATTCTTCCGCCGTATACATTCTTATTGGCATTTTAATCAGTAAAACAATGGAAAGTAGTTATTTTAGATGCAGAGGTAATTTGATGTTATTTAGTAATTTTCTTTTTCGCAGTAGCTACGGTGACATCATCACTTTTTCAGCTCAAGGTGTTTCTCCTGTTTGATTCTTGGCCAAATTCTTGTTTCCGAGATCAAAGTCAAAGCATATGGGTCATTCTCCTAGAAGTATATAAATCATCATGAAGTATTTAAAAAAGCAATTAATTTGCATCTCAGAACTGTAAATGTAATAGTGGAAATGTGGTGAATTATGACACCTAAATACATGTAATTAATTTATTAAAAAATGTTTTTTCATAAAAACAGTGCATGCACAGAGTATAAAAGAATATGTCCGCGGACTGCCACAACACTACTTTTTACAAGTTCTTCAGTGTATAAATTGATTTAACTTAAGTCAAATTATTTTTAATTCAGTTATTTATAAAAATATTTTCAAATTTAATTTCAAAAGAAATTATTGCATATTTATGTTTTATTTTATAAATAATTACTGTCACAATTAATTCAGTCATGTACATGGGCAAAAATGGAATATGGCAACTAAATAGTTTGACAGATGACATCAATACTTTGATGTAAAATAAAATCCTGTCAGTCGTTTCGAAAGTATCAATATGTTCCCTGCCTAATTTGTATTAAATTTTTAGTTTTCTTGAAATAACCAGGAACAAATTTTAAATATAGAAACCATACTATCTGTTCTATTGTCTAAACTAAATACAGGCAGGTAAAAAGTATGAAATAGTAAAATTAAATATAATAGCATACAACATTAACTGTGCAAAATAGATTTCAGAATTATTCTACTTAACCAAAATATTTATTATAATTAATAATAATGCGTGAAACAAACATCGGGTTCGTAGACATCTTGTGTGTAATATCATGTTCACGAACATCACCCCTAAGTACCTCTTTAAAAAATTTTTGCAATAAAACGTGTTTTTCACAAACTTGGTGAATGCTGATATGATGTAATAAAAAAGCTCAAAGCGATTTAAAAACATATTTTTACATCCTTAATTTATACTTGATTATTAATAATGTATGTTTCTGAGAAAATGGCCCATATAATTACTGCAAGAGCGTCAGAGGGCATTCATTTCCTTTATACAGTTCCAAAAGTCTTTACAGCTCAGATGGCGCACTTGAAGGAATAAAAGCCTAAAATTTTCTAGAGTGTTACATATTTTATGCTGTTGGATAAAAAATATGCATATTAATTCATCTTCTCACAGAATGGTTCAGCGACTAAAGGGCTGAATCGAGATATCGTAGGAGAATCTTTTAAGGGTCATTATAAAAAAACCCTGGTAAAAAATATTATAGGATTCCGTTGTGTTAGAGCCCCACCAGGGGCTGAGAGGTACTACTCTCTAAACTGGTAGACGGCTGGCGCTGGGTTCGAACCTAATCGCGTCCGTCGGCCTAATCGTTCGGAGTTTTTCGTGATTTTCTTCGAACCTTGGATTTCCTTACGTAAATACAGGTTAGGTTCCCTTACAAAGACCCCTGCGGAGGGACCCCCCCCCCATTAGGGCTTATATCCTTACCCTTGAGCTGATAATTGGCCGTCAGAAATACAACCATCCAATCTTTGTGTTGAATTGAAAATTGGGAATAACAAGCCTTCGTCTACCTAAATAGTTAAATAATCAAGGATTAAGTCATGTATACCATGGAAATATTTTTGTGTCAATACTAAAAAAAGGCCTCCAGAAAATGTCTTTGTTGTTAGATAAAATATGGAATAATAATCCTATAACATATAGTCTCATTCATAAAATTCTACTCTTATGTAAACAGGTAATGGCCAAATTGACCTATATTACGTAGAGTCGTAATTTTGTAGGTCAGTACAAAATAACATGAAAAGAAATCTTAAAATTACCTGATTGTTAGATGGAAAGCCTATAGGACTGAATTATTTATCGTAACTGGTTTCTATGGGTCAATAACAAAAGCCTTGAAAACTTTATACAAATTATTATTTTTTGGGGGTGAAAGATCTGGAATATTATGCCCTTCGTCTGTGTAAAAATCTAAATTTTAAGGGCTGAACTGGTCCATACTAAATTCTTTTAATTTCTTTTTGTGTCAATATAAAAACAAAATGTCTTGCATTGTTGTGTATAATATGGATAGTAATCATATACAAGTAGACCTATAATGTATTCACATAATTCTTCATAAAATAAATGACAAAACTGACAATGGCCGAATGGAAAATCTATGGGGCATTTTGTAGATCGATACAAAATACAATAATAAAACTTTCTTTCTTTTCTTTTTCTTTCTTTTTTTTTCTTTTTTTTTTTCTTTTTTTTGAATTGTTAGGCAAGATGCAAATCTATAAATTCTCGAGGTTAATATCTGATGTGTAGTTTATATCTTTAGAAAATACAGCTTATATATCTCTTATATATACTTTAATGGTTACAATACTACAATATTTTTCGTAAGCGGATACATATAGGGCAATATAAAAGATCTTGAAAATTTTATGCAATTTTTAATGAAATATCGAATATAAGCCCAGGGCTGTCTAAATAAATATATGTCTAAGGGCTGAATTGTTCTACCATAGGTGTATTTTTATGGGTCAATGGGCTGCCACGCACTAGTCACGCTACAATAGAAAAACGTTCGCGACTTCTCTTTTTGTGCGGAATGACGAGGATTCTGCTTATACACACACGCAGACACGCACTCACAATGACCGAGCATAGAGTCGATGATCTCAGACTGAATTCAGAGAGGGCAATTCAACATTTCGGGCCTACACATTTCTTTCTGTCGCTAGGTATATAGCATAAGTTTCTGCTATCTCTTGTGACAGATATGTTTGTTTATTATAGGGCAAAATCAAAACTGGTGTGTCATCTTACGAAGAAGGCCATGAAATTGTCAGCTTTGGGTACTTTCTTTTTTGTGAAGAGAGAATTTGTTTGGTATTGATGAAAACATACATCTTGATAGTTCACAAAGGTTAATAACCTTCGAAAGCTAGTTTGCCTTCATTTTCAGAGCATGTTGTAAATACACTAATTTATCAAAACGGAGAGGAAAATATTTCACAGATCCACGATTGTCCCTTTTTGTGTGCTTTTGAAGTGCTTTTCATTTTATATGATTTCTCGTATTCCAATACCTTTTAGCGCATATCCTTAAAAAAGTCCTTCCGGCAATGCCGGGAGGAAGAGGTAGCTTTCATATACTTATATATTTATTTATTTATTTTAAGGTAAGTTACATTGTTCAAAAATACTAAGCTGAAATTAGTGGAAAAAATCTTATAAAATTAGTGATTTTATAAGATTGAATACTAGTTTTTGTCAAGACTGAATATTAATAGAAATTTTTAGAAATTAGTCATCTTTTATTCAACCTGGTTTTATTTTAAGCGATTTAGAGAGTCACCAAATTCCACGATATCATAAAGTGTATGCCATTTTAAAGCAACATTGTAGATCGTTCAGATCAGACCGTTTCAAAATGTCAGCCATAAGCAAAATTCAAAGTGCTATAACTCAATCATTTTTTAAAGTATAGACAAAATAAAAAGTGTTCTGGAATCGTTGTTTTAAGTTCTAACACGTAAAAGAAAAATATTTTTCAACTTTTAATTTTTTCGCATTTAATTTTAAATTTTTAAAAAATTTAAAATGGCCACCATTTTGAAACAAAATGGTGGATGATGCTGGCCAACGAACTCGGTCGAGACATTTGTATGTACTATGTACATACCAAGTTTCATTGAAATCGGTTCATAAATACGCGTGTTATCACGTGACAAAAATCAGATCGTTTCAAAATGTCAGCCATAAGAAAAATTCAAAGTGCTATAACTCAATCATTTTTTAAGATATAGACAAAATAAAAAGTGTTCTGGAATCTTTGTTTTAAGTTCTAACACGTAAAAGAAAAATGTTTTTCAAATTTTGATTTTTTCGCATTTAATTTAAAATTTTAAAAATTTTAAAAATTTTAAAATGGCCACCATTTTGAAACAAAATGGCGGATGATGCTGGCCAACGAACTCGGTCGAGACATTTGTATGTACTATGTACATACCAAGTTTCATTGAAATCGGTTCATAAATACACGTGTTATCACGTGACAAAAATCAGATCGTTTCAAAATGTCAGCCATAAGAAAAATTCAAAGTGCTATAACTCAATCATTTTTTAAGATATAGACAAAATAAAAAGTGTTCTGGAATCTTTGTTTTAAGTTCTAACACGTAAAAGAAAAATATTTTTCAACTTTTAATTTTTTCGCATTTAATTTTAAATTTTAAATTTTTTAAAAAATTTTAAATGGCCGCCATTTTGAAACAAAATGGCGGATGATGCTGACCAACGAACTCGGTCGAGACATTTGTATGTACTATGTACATACCAAGTTTCATTCAAATCGGTTCATAAATACGTTAGTTATCGCATGACAAAAATCAGATATATATATATATATATATATATATATATATATATATGTTTGCTATCAGTATGTAGAGTATTGCTACCGTAGGCGCCATTGCAGCACTTATCAATTGCAACATACATATATATACAATCCTAATTTCATGAAAATATTTATTAAGCACCAGGTGCATAATGTATAAACATTATTAAAAACAGTAAACATTAAAATAACAATATTGAACAATATAAAAAGTCACCCGCAGAACCAAAAGCCATCACTCTTCAGCAGGCGGAATGGCTTTAACCTTCCCCCCCGCTATTAAAATAAAGCTTAATCAGCAGGTTTCGTGTAATCTGGCAAAATCTTGCATTAAATATGAAAATGACATACTTAAAAGTCACTCAAAAATTATTTCAAAAATCATTTAAAGATCAATTCAAATAAATAAGCTTTACTTATATGTTGAATATTTTGAATCGTAATAAACCATTTAAAGAATACACTTTTATATTTATGAAATCTTAATTGATTATAGTATAAAATGCAAGCAAATGCCACACCTCCGCCTGAACCCGCTTATTAGCATAAAAGATAAACTTACTGCATAAGCACGGCTTTTTAATTTCAGCAGGTGACAAAAACTTTAACTCAAACGAAGACCAATCCACATTTCCATCAACACAGCCTTTTCTTTCCGGTCGTGACTTCTTTCTGCACATTATTTCATCCACAGTCATCCTTTCTACCTTGTAGACTTTGAGATGACCGCTTCATGTAACAATGCTCCAGAAGGCAGCATTCCTCTCAGCTACGCCTCCAATCCAAAAAGTTGTCATTTATTGAAAAGTAACTTTACGTAATATCTCAAAAATTTACTCGGATAATTATTTTTATAAAATAAATTACCTAAAAACTTATAAACCTGTTTATTTACATTGAAATCATTATTGCATATTTTTCTAAATCTAATAAACTGATTTATAACTGTATTAATAAAAACTTTTTTATTCAGGTTGGAGTACCAATGGGGTAAATTTATAGTATAAAAATCAAAACTGTTTCTTTTATCATATAGATCGATATTGATACTATTGTCTGAAATATTAAAAGAAATATCAAGGAAATCTACTTTGTTATCAATATTGTTAGCTTTATTTAATTTTAAGAAATCAGGATAAACTTTATTGTATTCATTAAAAAAAAAAAAATCAAAATTATAAATTAATATGTCGTCAATGTATCTATAAATATGTAAATGCTTATTATATTTAACTGTATAATTGTATTCATAATAAAATAAAAACAAGTTAGCAGCAGTGCTAGAATAGTTAGTTCCCATTCCGATTCCACATGATTGATTAAATATATTATTCCTGTAAACTACATAATTATTATAAAAACAAAAATGACATAAATTCAAGAAAAATTCCCGATTAATATTTAGCTCCTCATTGATACAAAAAGTGTCAAAAATATCTTTTAGAACATTGTATAATGAATCTATAGGTATGTTATTGAACAAATTTTCAAAATCAAAAACCTGCGTGAAATGAGGAGTGAAGTGTTTTTTATCAAATATTAATTTTGTTAAATATTTTCATGAAATTAGGATTGTATATATATATATATATATATATATATATATATATATGTCAACATTTGAACGGAGGGTGGTTTTGGGGTCTGGGGGTCATGATCGGTGAAAATATACCAAAATTTTCCGGAAGTGCTTTCCTCTGGACGGCTGCAATAGGTAGCTTTTTACTTTTTGTAATGAAAGCTACCTAAAATAGTCTGTAAGTCTGTATATTATTATACAAGATTTATGTTGGCATTCATTCAATAATTTTTGTTAAATATAAATTACCCAAATGTACAGAGTTTTACTGACTCTACTGATGCTTTCCTTTTCTAAGTATTTCCATTTTTTTTACTTTTTGCAATTTTACTGTAGTTCAGTTCAGCTGTATTTAACAATTTCTAAAAGTTACGAACATGAATTTTGTTAGTATTAACACAGAAAACAATAATCAAATTACTGTGAAATAAATCTTTATGTAATATCGGTAATTTTGCTTAAATTGATATAGTTTCAGCATAGCAAACCCAGTGCCAGATGACCAATTATTTACATGCTTGTAATTTTTCAAATTGCCGTAATCTGCTGATTAAATAAAGCAAAAATTTCTATTAAATTTTTCCGGGTCAAAAAATCATAAGAGTTGGCAGCTATGTATACCATAGTTTTCAACTTTTACGTTTTTTCCTACCACTATTTTTAATCAGACGAATTTGACTTATTTAATCTTAGGTTTTCGATGATTAAATAAGACAAATTTATGCGTTAAAAAATACTGGAGAGAGAAAAAGAGGCATATAGTTTATAGGTATGGTATGCATAATTATTCATAATAATAATAAATTACAGTATTTTTCGAAATACATGCTCGCAGTAAATAGAACCGGTACTGGATAAGATCACAGTTGCTTTGTTTTGCTATTCTCTTTCCTATATCGGATTTTCTAAACCAGATTTAACTTGCAATGATTTTTATTTCAGAAGTCGATCCAGATAAAATTTACAGTCTACTTAGGGTCCCTTCATGCAAATCCGTTAAATGAAATAGGCCCCTTTTCGAAATACGTAATAATAAAACACGTCCTTTCACAAAATTGTATTCCATAAATACATACTAAGCATTAATTATTCTAATGTTGTTAGATTTAAAAATTTGTGATTAACAATCAAAAGAAATTCCCCAGAAAGGAAAAACTTTGGCAGAAGGATTTAAAAAAGTTCTTAAAAAATTTCTTGTTTCGAATTTTAGTAGCTTGATTTCATATAGTTACAAAATGATACTTCCCACAATCATAAAATAAATTCCCCAAAAATATAATAAATTTCACAAAATCACTTTTTACTTTTCGAAAAATATCCCCCTCACCTCTCTAAAAGAAAAAATGCAACAATCCTTGAATTTAATGCTTGCAAGCATTAAACTAGGAAAAAATAGTATTATTATTTGATAAAGATTACATTTAGTTATTTCTTATAATACTTATTGATTTCTTATAATACGTAACTTTCGTTGTTGTTTATATCGAACAAAATTAGTTCATAAAATCTATCGATAACTTCCTGTATTTCTTTAGATTTTTCTGATTTTTTTTTTCATAAATGATGCTACATATACCTTTAACCAAGTTATTATTATTTTTTTTATCTTTATGTAATTCACACGATGTATCCAACAATATTGGATGCTCTTATATTCCAAAAATTAATTATTCCACGTCTGTTAAATCCATTTTAAGCTCTAGCGAGAAAATTCGATTTGCAATTAGAATAAAAACTCATGAATCTCTGATAAAGAAAATCCAAAATCAGCATTTAGACCACAGTTCGTCTGAATAACATAGAAGAATAACAAAATCCGCAAGACGCCAGCAGGTGACAGCGGCTTAGAGGAAACGCCCGGCCCTCGAAGTGAAGGTTTTCGTATTTTTTGACCACAACGCTTCCTGGGTGCTCATCTGAACAGACCAGAAGATTACTATATACCCTGTTCACACCACAAACTTAAGATATCTCAAGATCGCCGTGTTTGAAGTGGACCCTCCCGGAATTGGATGCCTGTTCACATTGAAAAATTTACCTAAGATATCTCAGCGAATGTCACTGTATCTCTGAACTGAACAAATGTAGCGTATGCGCATGCGCTTGAAATAAAGACGGCCACAACAGCCAATCAGTAAAAGCAAAGCTTTGTAGCCAATGAGAGTAGGTGGTTGTTCCTGTATCTAGCTCGAGAGAGTTGAAACTCTCTGAGAGAGTTTGTAGAACTCTCTGAGAGAGTTCCAGGCCTGAGATATCTTAAATATCCGTAGTGTGAACGGGGTAATACTCTCAATAGAGGCTGTCCATATCATCGCTTTTCGAAACCGCTTGTCTGACATTAGCCTAACTACTCTCGAAGACCTTTGTAAAACTGAATTCTGGACCATTCTTTATATTCTTGACTGCAAAAAAGATTTCTTGGCTGTATTTTAAAATAAAATATTTTTCCATTTAAGTTTAACTTCTTGTAAATCTAACTAGTTAATCTTTAATAGCTGTTAGTGGTCTCAGAGATCGCTGCTTTTTTTTTTTCTTTTTTTTCATTTTAACAACTTATCTTGTACCTTTCAGTTTAATTACAGACACTAATAGAATTTTCTTTCATGTAAAGTCCTGGTATCACCATTAGAAACTTTTGAATAAGTAAATTTTGATCATAGAAATCCTGTATATAAAATTTAGTACAGAAACAGCATCCTTCGAGTTAATCGAGCCTTTAATTCATCTTTCTATCAAAATGTCTCACAGTAGCTATGGAATAGCTTATGTGACAGAGCTGGAGAGGTGGTTTTACTAAAAACGACCTGTGCCGACTGGACTTACTGAGATTTTTCAATGAAAAAAAGTCAAAATTATGTGCGAACATTCGTTCAAAAACTAGTTTTTGTTCGTTATCTGCGGTAATTTGAATGTTTGAAGTACACATCACCACCATTTCGAACCATTATTTAAACATGAAATATTTATTCAATCCATAAATAAATGCAGTCTCCAGTCAATCCATAAATAAATGCATGTCTTGTATTATACACTATATTGCCATTGATTATGGGACACTTGCGATTTTAGACATTTTACTAAATATCTAGAAAAATACATGAGGAATCATCTCCAAACTCTAAGTGTATAAATATAATAGTATACGTCATACATATCCGTGAAGATTTTTTACCGAAACTCCATAGGGGACCATCAACAAATTAAAAAAGAATGAATATCTTTTGAATAACCCTGTCAAAACTAATGTAGCAAAAGCGCTCAAACTCTAGATTATGATTGAATGCCTTATTGTAACACACTGTGTGCATTTTTATGCAAATAGCACGCATACTCGCAGAGTAATTAAGGTTTTTTTAAAAATGATCCCAAATTTTTCCAAGTTTTTCCCTTATAATTTTCAGAGTTCTTAATATAAAATAATATTTTTTTCAGAAAATATGACAATCAACATTGCACACAGTACCCTGTAATCAGAATTAAAAAATAATAAAAATTGTATGAAAAATGAGTAGGTTTACTAAATAATTTTTTACTGCGCATGCGTCAAAGATATCAAAATTTCATTTGCATATTATGTTAGTTAAATGTATAGAGCAACTTTTGTAAAAGTCTCAAAATTATGGCTTGAAAATTCTGAAAGTAATCGTCTATAGAAAAAGGACAAAATCCGTTGTTTCCAAAATGAAGCAAAAAAATGAGGGATTTTATTCAAAAGTAGTCGTTACATCCCGTATTGTGTATTCTATATTGACACTAATCAATGAATATATGGATACAACCCCTCTTGTTTTTGCTTCATTTTGAGAATAACGGATTTTCAACTTATTCAATTTACGATTATTTTCAGAATTTTCAAGTTATGATTTTGTGACTTTCACAAAAGTTGCTCTATACATTTAGCTAACATAATATGCAGATGAAATTTTGATATCGTTGACGCATGCGCAGTAAAAAAATATTTAGTAAACCAACTCATTTTGTATACAATTTTCATTATTTTTTAATTCTGATTACAGGGTACTGTGTGCAATGTTGTTTGTCATATTTTCTGAAAAAAATATTATTTTATATTAAGAACTCTGAAAATTATAAGGAAAAAACTTGGAAAAATTTGGGACCATTTTTATAAAAACCTTAATTACTCTGCGAGTATGCATGCTATTTGCATAAAAATGAACACAGTGTATTACAATAAGGCATTCAATCATAATCTAGAGTTTGAGCGCTTTTGCTACATTAGTTTTGACAGGGTTATTCAAAAGATATTCATTCTTTTTTAATTTGTTGACGGTCCCCTATGGAGTTTCGGTAAAAAATCTTCACGGAGATGTATGACGTATACTATTATATTTATACACTAAGAGTTTGGAGATGATTCCTCATGCATTTTTCTAGATATTTAGTAAAATGTCTAAAACCGCAAGTGTCCCATAATCAATGGCAATATAGTGTAGTATACAACATTTATTTCAATAATCCATTTATTAGAATATTACTGGTAAAATTTGGCATTCCAATGAGTGAGTTCAATAGCAAATATTTATTTTTTTCGTTAAGTAGGCAGTTTGGACATCAAATTTCGAATGCTTGAATGATAATTTTATTTTATTTTTATCATTTTATTTTCTTTTATTGTTTTGTTGCTTTTTCTTGTATTTGCCTGTTATGTTTAAAAATTATTTTGGAGGAAGAACACGAAAGTTAAACTTACTTAAGCCGTCATATTATGATTTAATTTTGAAATTACGTTTAATGACTTGTTTGTTGGTGCCCTGTAGCATTTATTTGTTTTATAATTCCATGCAGGCATTTCTGTATTTTGTAGCATGAATATTAAACGTAGATGACAGACATAAATACCGAAAATGTCCCATTTGTAAAAATGCGGTTTCAGGAAAATGTACCTTTAATTAACGAATTTTCACTTTGTTAAACAGAATATAAGCTGAAAAAAATTATTATAAAACAAATGATTTAAACATTTAAAAATAATCTTTTGAGCAGTGGATGAAAAGATCGTATCGAGATCATTTTCTCGACATGACAATTGGATAACAGGTCATGTGATGAGAATTCTGAGTAGTGGATTAATTCAAGATTCGTTCTCATTAATCAAACAGCGCACATTTTTAATTTGTATGCCTGCGATATGGGTTTATGTCATTAACATAATGAACACTTCTTTAGAAGAAAAAAGTTATAACTTTGTCGAAAATTTCTCTAACTAAAATCATACCCCTATTAATAATTATCAATAGAGATAAAGGGGCAATTTCACCCATGCACTTGTGCCCACATAGTCTTTGTAATTTTATACAGTAGCTGATTGAGGAGTGGCAGAGGAGGTGGGGTAAAGACAGGCACTGCACATAAATTTTGATTTTGAATGAATACATTATTCTAAATTTATTCGATGACTGAATAAAACATTTTAGAATTTCACTCAGTATCACCATCATCCTCGACTCTGTCACATTTTAATTTCGCAAGAAATTGCAATTTTCTAAAAACATTGCTCAATGTGTCTTTGCCACTTTGATCGAGGGTAAAAATACACAGTGAAGGGGCTAAGCCCCGTTTTGTTTTATCAAGCAATTAAAAGTTTACAGAAATGTAATCGAAGTAAACTGCTTGGCAATTAGAAACTAAGGAGTTTCCATTTTTTACTGTGTTTTTTGCATTTGAGGATATTTCCAGTATTATCATTTTAAAAATCACATGAATTTTTTAAAATATTATATAAAAAATGAAAAACTAAAAACAAACTTATTTTCTCAGCACGGAATACAAACTTTCTTCACATGTTATCAACACAAAAATGATACGATTGAAATTAAACTATAGACTACTGTTTAACATTGCAAAAAATGTTTGCGTTTATATTAAATCAGCCGGTGTGTATTTTGTCCTGTGTGTGTCCTTCAGCCTCGTCTATTCATTTTATGAATGCGTATTTTGCACTCGTGGTAATCCATAGTAAGTTTTGATTTTAATTAAAAGAAAAAAAAATATTACCAATCTAATGTTTTTTTTTTTTTTTTTTTTTTTTTTTTTTTTTTTTACAAGGGAACCACCAAACATGATGTTCACCGATTTTGATGAATTAAAAATATATTATAGAGGTTTTATCCCGAATTATTCTGGTGAAAGGATTTCTTCAAATAGGTCTTAGATTTTTAGTCATCGGGAGTCAAAGTTTAACAAAGTCGATGATTCTTAGTCTTTCTATAGTACCTTATGGTAATGCCTTTCGAAGCGCCCTGGGTTGAAATGAGCTGCACAAATTGAAAAAAAAAAAACCTCTCTGATGAAAGTGTTGCTTTTCTCGATATTTCATGGGAAGAAAACACACCTGGGTGGTTTCTTGAAGAAGGTGTTTGAGATGTAAACTTCAAAATAAAGTTATCTTATGTAGTGTTGTCTTTGCTTGAATAAAAAGCTTGGTGAAAGAGCCATACATCCTGCATTGAGAGAATTGAACATTCCAGGTTCTTTTTCTTGTGAGTGCACATTGAGAGGAACGGAAACGCCTTAGGTTTGTGCCTGAGAATCAAAATTAAATCTTTTAACACCTTCTGATAGTAGGCAGTAGCGTAGCTATGTTTTTTGGCGCTCGGGGCGAGCAAGAAATTTTGCGCCCCCATCCCAATATAGATATATAACAATTTCTTTCAATTTGGCGCCCCTAGGCCTCGGCGCCCGGGGCGGACGCCCCCCTTGCCCCCCCCCCCCCCTTAGCTACGCCACTGATAGTAGGAAATGCTGAAAGTGATGCTCCATTTTAAATTAACATTTTAATCTTCTGTTGCGTACTGACCCACGTGTTCAACTTTATTTTTCTCTTATTGCCCCTTCCATCTCAAAATGAATGAGTTGATTCACTGTTCTTTAAGCATAAGATACGTGGTAAAACATATTTAATTAATTTGTATGAATAAAATTGGTAAAAATTTTCAACTAAAATAGCAAAAAGTCGCAGAGAAATGAAAGAAAAGTAGGGGAAGATGGGGATACTTGAGCCATTTTTTGAATTTTAATTTTTTTAAATTTTTTATATTTTTTTAGAATAAAATAAAATATTGAAAATGAAAATTTGATATTTTTCCTTCAACTAAAAACCACTTTCAAAAAATTTTGAACTATTTTTCTATGTATAATAAATGTTTATTTTTTGTTTTACATCATGGCTCAAGTATCCCCATGGCGGGGATACTTGAGCCATAGTGAAGGGATACTTGAGCCACTACGGAAAAATACCTACAAAAGTAATTTTTTTCGCTTTATTTTTGCACAAACATTTTACAGAATGATAAATTATGAAACGTAAAGTCTTTCAAAACCAATTGAGAAAACAAAGCTAGTAATACGATCATTTTTTGTCGTTAAAACTGGTTGTCGAAAGATAATTTGAACTTGAGTTATAACGACGGTAGAAACATCCTCAGTTCAGAGCCATTTAAATTTGGAATCTGCAATTCTTCGGACAAATTTCATTTTCAAAATATTAAGCACTTATCCAACAAATATTTTTACAGTTTTCTTTCTGGCATATTTTATTAGTAACCAACCATCAATAGAAGGTTTTCTTTCACATCATCACCATCATTGACAGAATTTTCCTCTAATGATATTGTCGAACTCATGCTTTTAGTTTAGTAGCTGTCGGAATTTAAGCCAGATGTATCATTCTACTATTTCAAACACTTTTTTGATTTCACAGGAAAAGATTTTGTCTTCCTCTTTGGCTCCATGTAGGTAAGTTTGAACTGGGATTTTTGTTGCTTTTCTTGTTTTTGTGCGCTCTTTTTACCAATTTTTCTTCAATTTTCTTAGTTAAAAAAAAGTTACAGCAACAGAGGTTACGATTTCAATATAAAATACTAATCTTAATATGTTATATTAAAAAATAAATATCTTAATATGTTGGACCTAACTAATTAAAGTATTAGAGATTATAGCCTGTAAAACCGTTTTAAAAAGTTATTTTCATGTAATGAAAGTTAAATTGAAAACTATGTTTACATTTATCTAGACAGGCTATTTTGTTAGTCAAATCGAAAAATAAAATAGACATTTTCATTTAAAAAATATACATTTTTAAACATTTTTAGGTCTATATTTTTTGAAGAAAAAAAAATGAAATGAAAAATTATTCTCCCTTTTCTCCAGAAAAATATCTATTAGTGAATATAAGGATGGAATTTCATTTTTTGTTTGTTTCACCCATGTTTAATTTCTAGTGGGGATGTTTCAGACATGGCTCAAGGATCCCCACTCTTATTGGCTCAAGTATCCCCACTATCACTATTTTTGTTTCCCAGAGTTTTACTAAATAAAGCATGCAGCAATTAGAACTATTTTAGACTCAAAATACAATTGAAATTATGCTTATTGAATGTATGTATATAGTTGCAACTTTAAACAAAACTTTGATTACAAAAAAACAAAAAAACCATTCACCCAAATATTTACTTCAGGTAGGGAAAAGACAACTATTAATCACTATACTTTCAAAATGGTACCAAGATGTGTGATTTCTTTTTTACGTGTTCAGAACTATAAATATGTTATCATATTGGCAGTTTTAGAAAGAAAAATTAACCAACTGTAGAGATAATAGGGGTGGCTCAAGTATCCCCTATGCTCAAGTATCCCCACTCTCCCCTACTGTACATAGTTGATAAGCTAGTCATCTGTTGGTCTACGGATGAGCTGGGATAAAGCTAGTTTTGTTATCAACTCCCTAGAACAGGATAAGGCGAGTTATGAAACCAAATCATTATTTTAAAACCCCATTTTTTTACAGATTATAGTGGTGTTTTTTCGGTGCAGGTTTACTGATAGAATAGATTTTTAAAGAAAACTCTATTTTTAAAAATTTTGCATAAGGCGAGTTTTGAAACTCACGTCCTCATCTATGTATTTCTGAGAGAAAGGGGTGAGGTGTACATTAAAATAGGAGGAGGGATTGATTCAAATGTGCCTGTGTTAGTAAAAAGTTTTATGGTCTCTGTCCTAGATCAACGAAGAACTCCCGATTGAAAACTTGATGCCTAAATTTACAGCTAATTATTGGGACGATATCTAATTTTGCCGAATGATTGTAGAAATATCTTAGTTTTTAAGTTAGATCTATATAGTATGTTTACCCATTGCCTAAGTTATCGGAATTGGGAATCGGCAAAAATATTTTTGATTTCATAGTCTTAATTAAAAAAAAATCTGTATGTATAATTTTTAAAAAATTGAGCCATTGTTTTAAATATATTAAGACTTGAAAATAGAAAACGAAAGTTCATAAGGTTAATTGCTGTCCATTTCTCTATCTGAAAGACAATAACAAGGCAGCTTTCAGTTTAGGGAAATAAAACCTGGATTATTAAAATGATCTGCTAGAATCGTCAAATTAATAAGGAATGTAGGATCTAATTAACCCATTTTGTCTCTTCCATTTAGTGGAAGATATGAACCTTCCAGAGAAAAAAGATTTTTCACTTTCTGGCCTCATAATTACTGCACATCACGTCGGGATATAACAAATAAACAAGAACCAAAAGAGTCAACACTTTGATACAATACCTGAAAGCGTTGGCCTATTTTTCCATTGACCACTCTACGATTTTCTAAGAATACATCAAAATTTCTCAGCAGGAATTTCCTTGTAGAGTTCATCCAACCCTGTATGCTTTATTTATAGTTTAGTTAAAAATATTGCTCTCAATTAAACACCAGTGGAAGTGTTATTGTGCTGTAATAGACAGTGGCAGGTAGTGAGATCTTGCTTACTTCCCGTATGTGTAGTATAGAAAATTGTCATGCTGTTGAAGTAACAAAAACTTGGTTTAGGGGGAAAGTAGGTCGATTTCGAAGTTCGATAAACAGTCTTCGAAAATCGAAAACATTTAAGATGGGTATTGGAGATCGACGTTTTCTCTGAATCGTTTACTGCCAATGCAGGAAATGCAGACGGTAATCATAGGAAGTTCTAAGATTTTTTTTTTTTTTTTTTTTTTTTTTTTTTTTTTTTTTTTAAATGGTAATCATAAGTTTAAAGGCACCGTAAGCATTGTTTCTGTGAATGTGGGGCACAAACCCCCTTAAGCGATGCAAAAGTAAACTGGCATATATTTATATATTTTAAAATAAATAAAAATAAATGAATCTTTTTTCTTCTTTTCTTTAATTTTTTTTCTTTTTGGAATTTACAAAAATACAAGAAAATGTGGTGTACATAGCCCAATTGATAAAGAAATCTGTTTTGAACTAGGACTGTTGCAGGTTCAATGTCCCATAGCTAATTTTTTGATTGGTGAATGGGTTGTTTCGCGGAAAATCTTCAATGGCACGTGCTTCGCCAAGCAAAACATGCCTGTAATATAGGAACCCCCTCCTGCCCCTGTGTTTTCAGATCCGATTGGGCCGTTTTGTTCAACATTACACACCAAAGGTATTTTTTTACAAATAGGTAAATAATAAATAATCAAACAACAGCAAAAAAGGGGATTTGGAAGTCAAATGTAAGCATTCTTATTTATTTACCACTTAACTAATGCCGTGAGTATTTTATTGCTTTTCAATAAGCATCAAATTCAGAAATGCAAACAATTATTGAAATAAAGTTAATATGTTAGAAAATGCTTCCAAAAAGATATATTTAAAATTTCAAACAGATTAAACATATATTTAAACATTTGCATGATAACAAACCTGATGTTCCACTTGTGGAATGTATATTTTTGAAGGCATTTTCTAAGATATTATTAAATTTATTTCAATAATTGTTTGCATTTCCGAACTTGATGCTTGTTGAAAAGTAATAAAATACGCAAAAGTAGAAAATAGAGGGGATTACGTGTGTCATGAATAGGTTCAGAATCCTTTGTAAAATAAAAATCATCAATGTATATATACAATTGTTAGTTGCCTTATGTTTGTTAATTTTAAAAGGGATGAGACTTTTTTTAATTTGGTGTTTCGCAAAGTAGCGCTATTTTATTAAAAATATCATATAGAATTCTTTTACTTACCACTCCCAATAAATATATTTTTTAAATTAAAGTCAAATATATAATAATAAATGCAGTTTACTTTAAAAACCGTTTTGTCTCAAATGGCTAGAAGTTTTAATAAGCGAAAGAAGAAATCGCTAGGAAATTTATATTCGATTAATACTCAATCAAATATACAATACGATAGATTGCCTGTACTAGTGCACTGTTACCTTTTTGTGTTTCAATTTTAACAACCTGTACGAATTTTTCAAAATAAAATGGAAAAAATCAATCAAAATTTGAGCGCAGTTATTTTAATTTGATGTAAATTTACTAAAAACGGGTAAAAATAAAATTGTTTCCATAAACGTTTCACAAAAATTAATCTATTATTGAGATGAACAGTAGACAAATAGAAAGTGCCGATTGCTATTCTTCGCAGAGATATAGTGGAGGGTATACGCCGTACACCTCTTGAATTTTTTTAAAGAGTACCAAATACCTTTTGTTTTTTATAAAAGCTATAGCATATTTATTGAGGTATCCCTCTGCCTAGAGAGTGTACTCACTGGTTTTTTTACGACTACAGCACTGATTCTTCGATAACAAATTTGTCAGAAATTACAATAAAATTTTATAATATGATTAATATTTTATTTATATTTTTTAATATATTTATAAATGATTAAACATATTGCAAATCAGAAATCTCAAACAAGATAAATCTTTTTAAAGATGTGGAGTACTGCAGAAAAGTATTAATAATAAGAATAATGGTTATTAATAATCCTCAAATAAAGAATAGGAAATATTTGATAAATATAGGATCCAAATATATTCGAAGTCAAAGGACGTCTTCACAAATCTGATCCGAAAAAGAGATTGAATAATTGAAAAAAAAAAAAAAAAAAAACAGTCACTTTCAGAGAAAGAACCATTGTGTATATCAGTTTTATATTAGCAGAGTTCTTAAGTGTCTGGAAATTTATGCAAATCATTGTTTGTCGCGTGCATTATAAAATTTTACCCGCTCTAATTTTTAGGTGTCCTGTCGGCAGACCTCTTTTATAAGTTCTTAAGTCCTTTTTGGAGATATTTTAAAAAATAATGAAACGTGTTTTAACCCGGGAGAACGCGCGCTTATCCAGGGTATGAATGGTTTTAACTTTGTCACCAATAAAATCAAATTATAACAGTCACTTTATTCAGGCGGAGACAAATTTTACAAATTTTGCCATAAAATAAATTGAAGATTACTTTAAAAAAATTAGTGGTTACAATTGTAAAAACCATACGCACTCCGGGTTTTTTAGGCTCTGCGCGCGTCCTCCCGGGTTAAAGAGCACTTTAAACCGAAAAATATCAACATTAAAAAATCTGACATTTTATCATAAGATACAATTTATTTCTCAACGTCAAAAGGATCAAACATTAGGATAGCTTTACTACTCATATTATAGCTTATACTATTTTTAAATGCGGTGCATCAAAAATACTAGAAATAATTTCTTCGACTTTATAAACCTTCATGCTAAATACATGTATGTAATGTTTTTAAAAGCCAAGACTAAATCATTCCGTGTAATAAAATATTAAATAACAACAGAGAAAATCCGGTACCGATCTATCGAAATAACGATATGTCGATAGATTCTGCCTGAATATTTTTCTGATATTAGTGTCTTTAAGATGATATATAGATATTTTATAAATTGTTCCCATCAATATTCAAAACTGGAATTATGAGTTAAACATAGTTTTTTCATATTATTAATTTGTATTATAAAATGCAATTTTTTCAGTACAATTTTTTTGTGCTTTTGTTCAGAAATAATTTATTTTACGGATAGTTATAAAACATTTTGAAGCTGTCTTATTTGAATTGTACTATATTTTCTATTTTAATATGTTAATGGTTCTTATTTTACAATTTTCTAAGGGTTGAATTCGACTTTGACTATCTTACAAATTTCAATTTAATTTTAGTATGTATTAAAAAACATATGGAAAGTCTAACGAGACACAATTTTTGCTTCGATTTTAAATTCTTAACCCTTTTCAACGTGGAAGAAATCTGTTCGAAATGATTAACTTACACCAGAATTTATAAACGAATTTATTAGAAAATATGAAATATTTTTTGTCAGGTATGTTATAAAAGAAAAATTTTAATTAAATATTCTTGGTGCCAGTAAAATTAAAATTATGTGTCCTTTTTTAAGGACACCGCGCCGGAAAAGGTTAAAAGGTAAAAAGCTTTGTAAAAAAGAAAGTTGAAAATCAAACTTTCTTCTGACAAGGGGGGGGGGGGGCGAAATTATATATTTATATAATTTCCTTTTCTAATTGATCAGAGATAAAAGAATATATATATATATATATATATGAGTTTTATTTAAAAAAAAAGAAAGTATCCAAAAGGTTATATTTACAAGAGACATAATGATTAAAAATGATTAAAAACAATTAAGAAAAATCATGCCGTAAGCATAGATTATGAAACACTTTCCAACACTTCCTGAATTATTCAACAAAACTTCGTTATTTAGGGAAATAAGGTTACTGTCTATAGCCAAATATGTATTCTAGTATTTTTGAACAGCTCTGTATTTAATCTGTCGGTTGATATATATACTATATAATGGGAAATTTAATTTAGAAAGAAAATGCATAGCAGGTTGAAATTTCTCTTTCAGCAATTTATACTAACAGATGTAAAATACTTAAATACTTTTGTTTAGCCCTGTAGTTTACCTGGTACCTTTATTACACGCCAGTATTTAGCTAAAATTTATTTTAAACTAAAACACTCTTAAAACTACTGAAATAACATTCTCAGAAATTTTCATTCATAGGCGTCCATGTATCCAATTCTTTGCGTAGTCCTGTATATCATTTTATCTATATTCTACAAACAACTTTATGCAGTATAAACTGCATGCAATTCAGCGTAAAAATTAATCACTCATTTAAAACCCTCCTTTAAGTAATTTACACACATATTCAGTAACGTTTGCGAGGTCTTTTGTGTAGTCTTGTATATCCACTATAGCATTTATGCATAAAGCATAATATGCATAGATTTAGTGAAACTTAAAACCACAAGTAAAAATTAAAATGCATTTCATCCATCCATCAGCCATCATGGGATACATGTACAGTATTTTGGAAAGAAAATACTATTTGAAATCTTTTGTGTGTCCCTGTAAATGCTATGCACTTCATATTATGCACGACTATATCGTATAAATTATATTAAGCCTTAGTGACTTATATCAATTTTGTTATTCATAAAATAGTTTAACATAATTAAAATATGTCGCACACAATCCCCCTCCCCCCTTTAACATTATGTAATGGATTTCTTTTGTGTGGCCCTGTACATGAATAATAGCTATTTTTTTCGTAGCATATTGTAGTGCAATTCGTAAATGCACATAAATTTTATTATGTTTGAAAGGGTGTAACAGCTTTAAAATTCATTTGAAACTAATTTTTCCCATAGGTCATAATGTAATGGGAATTTTTTGACTGTCCCTGTAAATAAACTTCATTTGAAATAGGATTCGTGGTAAATGTCTATAACGTCCAAAAATTTCAGGGCAATCGGAGTATATTTATGGGAGTTAGAGCGCGGCCAGACGACCAGGCGGACAGACAAACCGAAATCATAAACACTTTTCAACTTTGATGGAAAGTGTTAAAAAGGGAAAACACCGAGTATCAAAGAAACATTACTTATTATATGTGTGTGGGCGTAAATAACAAGAAGTTATACGTGTCAAAGGTAAATTGAAAGGAGACAAAAATTCATAACATTGTAAAACAAACAAGTGAAAAAAAATATTTAATTTTTGTTTTCTACTTATGACTCGCAAAGCAAATCAGATAAATATTAAATCAGTAAAAAATAAAAGATTTTAAAAACAGATATTTTTTATGATATCCTGCCTTGCTGTTATTATAGCCAATTCGGATATACCACTTTAATTTCGAGTTTTCCAATAAATAAATAAAAAAAATAAGAGTTCTACCTTAATCGCATTTTTTTTTTTTTGGGGGGGGGGAATATAAATTTAATTCATATTTATAAGATATTTATGATATTAGCGTTATTAAATGTTTTTTTAAGTATGTCTTTTTTACAGTTTAGATTAAAAGTTTCCTTAGTTAAAATGCACGTTTTCAATGACGTCCTTTTTCAAAAGAATTTCGTTTATTCAAGATTTGGCCGCTAATTTTTGAGCTGCCTTAATAAATATGGTGTCATTTTTATGAAATATTCCCCAGTTTTCTGAATTAAAACAAATGCTTAAAAGAAGGGCATTTTTATGTCCTAAATCAATTCTATTTTAGCACTTTTGTAAAAAGTTTTAAATAATTACTATTTAAATTTTTTTTTTTAGGTTTATATTTTGGTAGTTTTTGGGGATAAAGTAATTCGTGAAATGTTTTATTTTTCAAAATTTTGTGAAAAATGTAATTAATCAAGATTTTTTTTTCATTGTCTATTCAAATTATTTTTTTTTTCTTAATGAGAAATTGGTGGTAATAGAAATACAGTAATACTTTTTCACCATTTTACGCATAACAATGCTACAATTATATTGCCACCGTTATATTAATTAAAATTAGCAAAAAATTAATATTATTAATATAAAAATTAATATTATATATATTATAATTTACTAATTTAAATTTGGAAATTTTAAGAGTCAGGGGAGGTAAGGGTAATCAGGATTAGGGGCACTTTAGAGGCAATCTGTAACACATAAAAAAATTGAGCATGCTAATTATGAAATCTTACATATATTCTACGTGCAATTTTTTTTGGAGTGAAAATGTATATTACTGTAGAAGTTATTGTTTTTCCCAGAAGACAAAAAAAAAAAAAAAAAAAAAAAAAAAAACATTGTCCGTCAAAGTGAGAATGTAGTTAAATAGGTCCTATGTAACAAATTGTTGGAATATTAAAGTATGCCTTTGGATTCAAATTTAATAAAAGATCGTTTTTATGAGGAAATGATTAATTTTGCAACAGGCGAAGCATAATGTTAATAATCTACATGATTATTACTATCTCAGAAATAGCATTTTTGGGGTAAATAGGATCATAGAGTTTTCGGGTTAAGGATAAATTCAGATATTTAGAAGGGGAAATTTTATTTTCTATTTAAATTAAATTGCAATTTAGAATGCACTTTTTAATATTTCAGCTTTCAAATCCTGTGACATACCCCTAGTTTGGTTTGCATTTCTACAAATTTATTTTACAATTTTATTTTGCATTTATTTCAAATTTTAGTCTTGACTGCATATTTTAGGCCTAATTAGGTCTCAACACTTTCAATATTAATGAAAATTTTCTCCTTCAGAACCTATGAGTTTTGACTCCGTTTTATACCCTTTGCTTACATTTCATGTTATTTTGGAAAAATAAATAAATAAATAAATAAGATATTATTTCTACCTTTCAAATTAGTTCTTTAGTAATACAACAAGGTAATTAATTTTTGATAGAAAATTTCTCATTTGATTTTGTTTTGTAGGCAGAGTGTAAAATATATGAATATTGAAAATTCCTTAAAAGATATTTTTTTTTCTAGCGTACTCTGAAAATAGTAAAAACAGTCCAATACTGTATCTCTGAAAAACTACCCCCCATTTCATAGGGTAATTGGCATAAAAAAGGTACCTTGTGAAAAAGATATTTGTACCAGGAAACTTGATACAGTAAAACTAATTCTCTACACATTTCAAGAGACAAATATCTAGCGAATAAAATGATAATATTAATATGTAGTCCACACTATTCTCTGGCAATTAATTGTCAAACTATCAAAAAGCGATCCTAATCACTTCTACCTCTTTTGTTTTGCCATCCTTAGATCGTTCTAAATAATGGTGTTCTTTTCAATCCGTATTTCATAATATATTTTAAACGAATGTAGAGTGAGATTTTATTAAAATAGATATACATGTCTAACGATTACAATAGATGTTCCGATGGTTATAATTATTTACAAATTTTAAATATGTTTATAAGCTAGTGTAGGAAACAAATATAAAGTATTTTATTGCAGGTTATAATTTTTCGTTACATTTTAATCACCTTCTCTTGGTTATATCCACCCTCATAGCATGCATGTTCACAGTGACGTCACAATGACGTCACTGTGAGTCACTTTGGTCACATCACATCTGTGACGAAAATGCCACCACTCAGTGACGTCACAATGTGACTAAGATGTGACTTTCTAAAAAAAATTTCACAGTTCGTCACAATGTTAATGTCAAAGTAGTCACAAATTACACACTTTTCACAAATTGGTCACATTGTGACGTCACAAAGTGGTCACAGTGTGACGTCACAAAAAAGCTCTAAAACGGCCATAACGACTTCACATTTTAGTCACTGTGACTTCACATCGACGTCACGTGACGTCACATCGACAATCGATGGTCGCAAAGTCACAATGCGACTTCACAACGACGTTGCAGTGGCGTCACCATGTCTTACGGGCAGGGCCGTAGCTAAGGAAGTGCTACGGTCTTCTCAGTCCCCTCTAAAACATTTTGAGCTCCCTCTGGAGAAGACTCCAAGGTCGCTAAATGAATTTATGTTCCAAAAAACCAAATGAAATTCTGTTCAAAAATAGAATTTAATTTTGTGGCTTTTTCAGAGTTTTGCAGAAATACCAAATTGTTACTAAAATAAAGTATTTCAACACTCGTTCATCCCGTTTGCACGTAGAAAGCCAACAGGCTGTTTAATATTGCACTAATTATACACTCGAATTTTTCATCATCCTATTCTTTTCTTTTAGCATAAAATAAAGTTATTGCATCCGTTTAATAAGAAACATAGTACCTACAACCAAAAGAGAGGAGAAAATATGGGAGAAAATGTGTGTGTGTGTGCGGAGGGAGGGGGGGGGGTAGATACTTTTCTATCAGAGTTATTTTTTTATAAAGTTGAGAATGTCATTTTTTATCTGTTTTAAAAATTCTGACTTTGCCATTATATCGCAGTGTGAATATGCATTAATTTATCTCTCTGCTTCAGAGAGAGAGAAAATACGACCCCCCCCCCCCTACATTTTTTTGAGCCCCGCTATTATTCACTTCTAGCTACGGCCCTGGTTATATCGTGCTTTTTATTTGTCTCCCAGCATGTGTGAAATAACGAGGGACTTGCTGTAAATGAAAAGCATCCAATTCGTGCTATTTTTCTCAGAGAGAAAAAAAAAAGTGAATACATGTGAACCTCGCAATAAAACAAACACGCGGAAAATAAAACTTCGTTCACTTTCTACCTTCTTGTAATCACTCCCAACAAAAACAAACCAGCCGGTAAGTATTACCATAATTCTTCTCTGGCGTACAGGAAAATGAAACTGTCGCCAAATTGTTATAACCCTGTTGTTGGAAGGGTCAGTGTCCTCTGTCGCACGCCATTTTCCCCCGCAATAGAACTCTTGGCATGTCAAAGATACCGAAACTACTTGTAGAAAATTCCTCCCCCTTTTTTATCACCTGTCTCCTATAACCGCCTGGTTAAAGTTTTTTTTTTTCTTTCTTTCCATAAGCAATATTAAAATACCTTTAAAGCGCTTGTATGTATGGTGCGGGGTGGGCCAGAACTCAAAGTTTTTTTTTCTTTTAACTTCCGAAGCAATGTAATAATATTTATGAAATTTGCATCAAAATAAAAATCGAAATGCGCAAATTATCTTAGAAATAGAGTAATAAATATAACATTAAGAATTTTCTTCAAATGGTTGTTTAAAAATTTCGGGAAGTTTTTTTTTAATTTTTCATTTGATTGTTATATAAATACATATATATACATGCGCGCGCGCACACATATATATATTAATACGGGAATGAAACAATTGTGTACATCATATTAAAAAAATTAATTAGGGTATTACATCTATTCATGTGGTAGAAAAATGATGATTTTCATATAAATAAGTATATTTCATTAGGCAATTAATTTTTCTGTGATTTTATTTTTTATTTACCATGCAACATTTAAATACTTTCGTGAATTGCGGTGACCATTACTAATGTAAATAATGCGATTAGACATTTCAAATTTGACCTACCCAGTTAAAGTAATTAGATTAGAATTTAATTAAATAAGGTTTATTCTAGAGTTAGAACAATAGATTTCTTTTTGGAAGGGGGGGGGGGGTGGTATGAGTAGTTACTGTTTGGAGAATAAGCTTGAAATTTAATATAATAAAAAGATTGGTTTTTTATGGTTACAAAAAGAAAAAATCCAACACCGAAGAAAAAAATCTTTCGTTGAAGCACTACATAATTATGTAACAAATGATCCGACAAATAATAGAAGTGTGTCGATTGAGTAATTTTAAAGTAATATGGTGAACGGTTTGAAAAATTTATCTTTGGGATTCTAACTTAGATGAATTACCAAAACACATATATTGTATTTGTATTTAATCTTAAGACATTAATGTTCAATCTATAATTTTCCAAAGAGGTACACACATTTTCCTTAACAAGTGTTAAGAAAATTTTACTCATGCTACATAAAAAAAAAATGTATACCAAAATTTTTATTTAGAGCTTTTTAACAACACATCTCTTTAATTTATTTTTGTATGAGATATGCATTTAACTTAAAAAAAAAATAATAATTTCTGGTTCAAATCGATTTATACATGGCAGAAATGAAATTCCCTGCTCTTGACGCTTCTAGTGCTAATTTATGAATTTCTTTCATTCCCCTGATCTCTCTCTCTCTCTTTCTTTTTTTATCATCTTATAATCCCTGGATTGATGTTTTAAAAGCACTATATTAGATACTGTATATGTTTATGTACGCGGAGGTGTGTATGTGTGGGGGGGGGAGGGGAGGGTAGATACTTTTCTATCAGAGTCATGTTTTTATAAAATTGAGAATGTCATTTTTTATCTGTTTTAAAAATTCTGAATTTGCCATTATATCCAAGTTTATGTTTAGATATTTTAACGAGGTTCTATTTTTTATGATATATATATATATATATATATATATATAATACCTGAACATAGTTATGATGAATACTGTCGATAAAAGGTAAAATTCTGAAATAGTCACACTACTTAGCAAGAAAATTCAATCAAGAACACTCGTAGATTTAGCAGTCGTGTGGCACCGGGTCATAAAACAACAAATAAATATCCTTTTTGTATATTTCCCACTTAAACAGAAGCTTCAAAAAATTTTAATCACATTTATTTATATTCCACATCACAGAAAAATAATGCAACTCACGGCGTTAGATGCATGCCATTATAAGTAAAATATGTTATTATGAACTTCATCAGATAAATTTTTCTCACCAGCTGACAGGAGCTTTATTTTAGCACAAGAAAAAACGTAGAAATATCACCCCGAATTCAATGTAACAAGGTTTTATCAGACTCTGCGCTAGAATATAGGATTTTATGGCTAAGTTCTAAGTTGACAATTTATTATTTCGAAACAGTGATTTTAACCAATGCGAAATTTTACCCCACGAAAAACAGAGTTCGCTTAGTCACTCGGAAGATTATATGATGCAATCCGTCTTCTAGCATCGCTTAGAAGGGAATTGTAGGTAATTGAATGATATTTTAGAACGTAAATACAAAGTATATTATGCAACGGATAAAAAAATAAATTTAAGTAATGGAATTTTAAGAAAAGAATTGCTTTGACAGATTAATGTTTTTTAGAATAAAATAAAATGAAGAAAGCATTTATTAAATGTATGGAATTAAAATAAATATTTTAAGATAATATAAAAAGGAGGGCGAAAAGGTAAATATTATAAGAATTTGGAAACAATTAATTTAGAATTAAAGTAAAAAACTTTTATCATACATATATATGTGTGTGTGTATTTAATTTAATAATATATAAGATACCCATAATAAGAATCGGATTTTCTCATCTTAAGTCATCTTGTCTTGTTTAAGTTCTTTTTATATAGGATTATTATATATTCATTGTAGATATTGAATCGTAGTACGTATAATGGTTATATATATACAGGGTGGTCATAAAAAAACTTTGCCGATATACGGAGCTCTAGCGGCCAGTCCGCTCAACGAATCGAAATGAAATTTCAGATATAGCTATTCAGAGGTATGATCTCGACATTCTGTGAACGACAACAAAATGGCGCTCACGGTTACGGTTATAGTTACAGAAACTCGAAAATTTCCAATGGCAACACCCATTTTTTTCATCGTAAAATGCTCAGCGCATGCGAAAACCCTAAAGAGCGTTGAAACCGTACGTGTATCGCAAGAAACGGACATGTTATGCACGCACAAAAAACCGTTCTGGGAATCCTCCCCCCATAGAAAAAACTCGATTGGGGCGCAAGGAGGAAATTTGTATATGACACAGAGTCAGCACACTAATCTCTGATTACAATACAGATCGGAGAAACTAAAACTTTTATTTTGATTACACATTTTCCACATGGGTGCCATCACAGGGAATTACACATTTCATGGTGATGGCACCCATGTGGAAAATGTGTAATCAAAATAAAAGTTTTATTTTCTCCGATCTGTATTGTAATCAAAGATTAGTGTACTGACTCTGTGTCAAATGCAAATTTCCTCCTTGCGCCCCAATCGAGTTTTTTCTATGGGGGGGGGGGGGGGGGAGGATTCGCAGAACAGTTTTTTGTGCGGGCATAACATGTGCGTTTCTTGCGATACACGTACGGTTCCAACGCTGTTTAGGGTTTTCGCATGCGTTGAGCATTTTGCGATGAAAAAAAAAAAAATGGCGTTGCCATTGGAAATTTTCGCGTTTCTGTAACTATAACCGTAACCGTGAACGCCATTTTGCTGCCGTTCACAGAATCTCGAGCTCATACCTCTGAATAGCTATATCTGAAATTTCACCTCGATCGGTTGAGCGGACTGGCCGCTAGAGCTCCATTTATCGGCAAAGTTTTTTTATGACCACCCTATATATATACATGAATGCATTAAATTAGTTATTTATTTATCTACATAAATTTATGTTTGTGACAAGATTGATTTTATTTTAAGACGTCGAAGTACACTTTGCAGATAGAGGTGTTTTGTAAAAGATAAAAAAGTTATAATAAATTTTTTTGTTAAAGTGCTCTTTTTTAATGCACCCAACTATAAATTCATAAACTGACATATGGAGAGAAAGAGAAAGAGAGAGAGAATAATATGTTTAAAAATGCATAATTTTTAGGTATACATGATTTTATCACTAATGACTCGGATACGATTAGTTAAGAAATAAGGAATCGCTATTGCTTTCATAAGGAAAAACAGATAAGACGGTTGGTTTAACATGTATATAAGGAACTAGGAAAGAAAATGGAAATGAGAAAACTCGAACACTTGAAAAAATAAGCATAAAATGATTTTGTTATCCGTGCGTATTTTACTGTGGAAATGTGGCTAAAATGTATAAATTGATAAATGTGTACCAAAGCGAGGATTCACTGTTTAAAATATGATACATGTTGTGGATACTTATTTTTTAGTAGAATTATTTTTTATGTTGTGGAGAAATTTTAGGAAGTAAAGTTTTACTTTCTCTCACTTTTTTAACCCTTTTGGGTCTGGCATCTTAATAAAAGGACGTGTCTTTTCATTAAGGGACTACTTCAGTCAAATGAAAAGACCGTTCGCTAATGCTAATCCCATGGAAGAAATTTATAAAGATATCTTGGTTGCATTTCAATATTTTTTCATGATTTTTTTTTGCATTGGATAGCTGAGATCGATTCGTATGCAGGCCGTTTTTAACTTTTTCGATTTTGTTTACAGATATTTTTTATGGGGATGCTTTCATGTTCGGAATCGGTTTGGAAAGCGAAAGCATTCTCTTAAAAAATGTCTGCAACCAAAATCGAGAAAGTAAAAAACGGCCTGCATATAGATCAATCTTAGCTATCCAATGAAAAAAACATAATTTAAAAATATTGAAATGCAACCGAGATATCTTTATAAATTTCTTCCATAGGATTAACATTAGCGAACGGGTCTTTTCATTTGACTGAAGTAGCCCCTTAAGCATTACTTTGATTTAGTTATGTGTTTTATAATCTGCATCTAGTAATAATAGTATATAATTTATGTCCATACATTTAATTATTATGGCTTCATTTCTGTTTCCGCACTTAGTAATAATTATAATAAATCTTTGCTTAGTTCTCTTTACTTTTGATGATTCTTTTATTACCAACATAGCTTTTTAAATTTAAAATAGAGGTTACTTTTCCATGTAATTGAGTTGTAATTAAAATAATAATAATAATAATAATAATAATAATAATAATAATAATAATATAATAATAATAATGATGATTAAAATTATAAAAATAATTTAAAAAATATTATATAATGCATTTTGTTTCTTTATATAATGCATCTTTCAAAAAAATTTCTCAACCTTTCTGCCAAATGAATGATACCTAAAATAACTATGTTCATTGGATTCCAATAAATGGCATGTTCTTTAAATGCAAGTAAACCTTCAGAAAGCTATTTTTACTTTATTTACGCAAAAGCATTTTTCACAGAATTGAAAAATGTATAAATAAATAAATAAAAAATAAAGGGTGTAAATCTCCTGATTTCTATAGAAGCTTGGAGGATTTTATTTCGGAAGCTATTCAAATTCTTTAGACTTTTCAAAGTTACAATAACTCTATAAACGTTAACTTCTCTGAACTCAAGGTCTGTTTCTTTTATTCTGGCCTCTTTTCTAAATGTAGAAATACTTGTTTACCGGTAAAAATCGTAAACATAGCTTAGATTGATTTTTGTATCCATTCAACATTTTCTTGCCGGCGTGATAAAATAATTATTTTCCAAACTAAAACATTTTTAATATTGAAATGAAAGGTGAAAAGTAATTTTAAATTTCATTTCACAGATAGGAAAAAAAAAAAAAAAAACATAATTTTTCTAAAGTTAGGATTTTTAAAAATTATAATTATGCTTTCGTATGATTTAAATAATTGTAACAATAATAAAATGTAACATATGCGTACTCGACTTTTCTGCTTTCTTTTATTTTGTCATTATTACTAAACCTGCAAATTCTTGTTTACAGTTAAAAGTCGTAAGCATCACGTATATTGATTTTTGGAGCAGTTCAAGATTTTGCTGCCGGCCGTGACAAAATCATCATTTTGTATCAAAATGTAACATTTTTAAACATATAATTGAAGGGAAAAAATGAAACGATCAGATAAAGAAGGAAGAAAGGGGGCTGGGAGAAACAATTTATTTCCACTTGATGTATTTTTGTCCTATAAAAGAACTTTCATCTAGTTTTTATTTCTTCTCTCTGTTGTTGTGTTCAATTTGATGTACTCGGCCAATGACCTTGTATTAGGAGAAGACAGAACTTTGATACATGGTGTGTCTAAGCGCTCTGGACGCTTCGCTGCTTCAGTAGCGAATACAAAATTTGCCTCGCAGGTGTCAGAGATGTTGGTTCCTTGAACAAGCATAAAATTTCATGTCACAAAATTGATGACGTTGAAAAGTCATAAGTTTTCTGGTCTAGAAAAATTTTATTTGCAAGACTGTTGGGATGAAAAATATCTCCTAGAAATGCATCAGAGAGAAGAAGGCTGCACTAATCAAAAGCATTCCACTTCAATACTAAATTAACCCACTTTCTAAGAAAATAAGTTGAAACAGGTATGAATTAATACGAAAAAAAATTAGAAACACCATAAGAATTTTTTATGTTATTTTTAAGAAGTTTTTTATCTGTTCATAACCCATTTTCTATCTATAGTGGCTGTTTTCATAGAAATAAATTTAAGCTAATGCATTTTAAATGCAATGGCATATTTAATTGTGTCAAACTAAAAATTCTTTTACTCTTTGCGTTTATTTTTATTGGACTGGGGCACAAAAATTTCACTTACAGGTAGAGGAGGAAGGATTTCAGTCAATACTGATGCCGTGCATCGTGTCATAAATGTAATTGTAAACATGTTTGTCGAGGTATTTTATTGTAACATTAATTTTGGCGGCGTTCACTTGCTCAATTTTAACTGTTATTATTTTAATGCAAATTGTTCTTACATTAACTCACATTTCTGTATACATTATGCATATTTTACCTTAATAAAGGAATACAGGTCAAGAATATGTTTCACATATAATTGACTTATGCTAAAAAAGAAAATAATAATAATAGTCTGTTAGTCAACATGAGTCTTAAATTTCATAAAATTTGAACAATTTCTCAATAGAGATTAATACAGTAGAGTCTCGGTTCTTTTCGAACAATTCGGTACTCGAATAAGAAATATGAAGTGAAATTTGATTAGATTCTTTAACCAAAAAAATATTAAATTAAGCGGTAATAATAATAAAAGAAAATCAAATTCTTATTTTTTTAAACACAAAACACACATACAAGAGGATAGAACGATTGCAGCAATAACAAAATTCGTGCATTTTGAGATTTCTGTATAGCAAGGTTGCTGAATCTAATGATTTTTTTTTTTCAGATTTCCTATTTTACTTCTTTTTTCCCCCTCTATTTCTTTTCCTTTCTTTTTTTCAATGGGCGCGAAATACATAATAGAATACATAATACGATATAAGTGATCCAGGTGTTAAAGAATTTCGCGCATTTTGATATTGAAAAACATCTAGTTGATTCATCCGTCCTCTGATTTAAAATAATAACAGCAAGACGAATGAATTCGCAACGGGGAGATACAGAGAATAACTTGGGAGGTGGAAACCTATTCATTGAATAATTTTTTGTAACGACTTTGATTCAACAGCCGTGCTCCCACTGTTTTTAGAAACATGTATAAATAAAAAACACGTCGCCCCCTATTTCTGACATAAATCGCGTACAATAAGGAAATCGTTACCAATAGATTAGAAGTAATGCCTACTTTTAAATGCCGTGCATGAAAATTTTGTCTAATGTTTACTTTATGACTAAAAGTCCTCCATAAAAGTATGGGGGGGGGGGGGGGGTAATTTAATTTATATGGCCAGTCATACACATTAAAATTTTTCTTTAAGTTTAATATGTTTAGGGGTCGACTGCTTTCATAAAATTCAAATTAACTTTTTAGCTCAGTTCGAAATATTCAATTCGTATGATAACTTTATCAATCAGTTTGATTGTGTTAAAGTAATAGTTTAACTCTTTAAAGACAACGCTGAAGTTTCGCAGCATACTTTTTTCTGTGTTTAATTTATGCCCACGTACCATATTACAAGTCATGTGGATTATAAATTTTGAAACAAAATTACTTAAGATTTCAACACTCAAATGTTAAAATATTTTTATATATTTTTAGTTACATTTCTGAAATCCAATTTACATATCAATCAATGAAGTGATTTCAGAGACGAAATGAGTTTCAATACTTAAATTTATTCAAGTTTAATTAAAATGAAATCTATATTTTTTTCATTATCTCGATCATCTGAGAAATGCTGTAGACTTAATAAACATTATGAATGAGGTATTTTATCGCAAATAACTTTAAAATAATAATTTTATGCTTGATACGTTTTGACTGAAATACTCGTGTATCATAAATATTATTCGTGTAATTTAACTAATGAATGACACTTTATTGCGTAACAATTGGACTGCAAAGAATAAAAATAATGAAATATGTTAGAGTTTTTAAAATTAAGACTTTTCAATTTATTAGTTTAAAAAATAAAGATATCCCAGACTCTTATAACTAACAGCTGCAGCATAAGACGGTTGAAAATTACAAATTGGCAGGATTCGTGAATAAGCGGAATTGTGCTCAAATTCTTTTGTGCAGCCCTGTATATTTATATAATTTATACCACCATGTAACATGCAAAAAAATATTTACATTAAAAAAAAATACTTACCACAATTGAAAACCCACAGCCAGCCTCAATCGCTCGTTGACAGTCATGTAACTGAATACTTCTGCGTGTATATGAATGATAAATGCTAAGAAATCCATAATCTATAGAAAATCTGTTATTGTGCACCTCAGTGATACATACCAATCTCATCTTGTTTGAAATATCGTAACATCGATAAAATATACCACACACGATTTTCCCCCATAGACCATAGAACAGCATTTTTTTTTTTAGTGTCATGTAAACGAACTATAAATGCTATAAAATACATTTCAATACCAAAAATGCCATAATAAACCTTTAAAAAAAAAAAAAAAAAAAAAAAAAAAAAAAATCAGTTAAATGAAAATCTAGTTACATGAGTTAGAGCAGGGAGAGACAGAACGACTGACAAAAGGCCAGACAAACGATAACTATGTTGACGATAACAACACGTTTTAACTATCTTGGGAAGTGTTCAAAACGTTTGACAGTGATTAGATTAAATAATTACATTTCTGTCACTTTAGAATTTTATTTTTTTTTCCTGAAAAGCACGAACAATGATATTTTTTCAACTTAAGTATGATGAATTGTAAACTATGTCAGTAAGGGGAAATGAATACGAGCAGATTAAAATAAAAAATATAAATTTGAGCAATGGTGTTTTATCTACTATTAATCCTTCTTTCATTTTCTTACTGCCCCAATGAAATATAAACAGATATACACTAAAATAAAAAGCTCCTATGGTCGGATACAAAATATAGGAACAAGGTCAACAACATTTTTAAAATAATGGTCATGCTTATTAAATTTTGCGGAGAGTCAGATGCTATCATATCCGTCCAGTTGCAACTTTACTATATTTTGAGTCCCAGATCATGAAAAAAGTCCCCCTTTCTCTTTGATTTCAAGTCTCCTTGTGGGACACCTTCCTTCTTTTCTCTCTGTGGGAAGGAGATAACATTTTCACTTGCTTTCTATTTCAAAGATTTTTGATTGGAAAATTGAAAATTACTTTCATTTTCTGAGATTAATATTTTATGTTAACCATACGATAAATTCAACAAAATGTTATCAAATTTACTCTTCCATAGTATATTGAGGCTGTAGATATACTGAGATAAAAGTAGTATGAAAATTCTAACTAGAATTTTTTTTACAAATAAGTTATTGAAATAGGGAAATTAGCCAAAATGACTTCAATTTTTTAAACAACGAGTAAAGATTGAAAAATACTGTAGGAAGGATTTTTTATTTCCAAATGCAATTTTACTTTTAATTTATTGCACAAGCCCCGCCAGTAGCCAAGAGGTTCAAAGCTGGCAGACGGGATGTGCTGGATTCGAAACCAATCGTGCCTGTTAGCCTAATTGTTCAGAGGTTTCCTTGAACCCGGATTTTCTTGCGTAAATATGGGTTATGTTCACTTAGAAAGACCCCCCCCCCCCCCAAAGAAGACATCTCTCCTTCGGGCCAATATCACAAGTGTAGATAAAAAACACTAAATAACGCATAAAAATAAACACATATACACTCTCAAATACACTATTTTTCGCTCAGCTGGAAATATTCAATTCGTATGATAACTTTACCAATCAGATAGATTGTGTTAAAATAATAGTATATCTACGTATCCATCGTTCGATGGAGTTCCATTACCTGCGGCTTATTCTGCCGAGCTGTCTAAATGACTGACCAGATGTTCTGGCCAATAAGGTTATCTGAGCGAAAAGTCCCAGCCGGTTATCGCCCGGTTAGCTTAACAGGTAAAGCATTGGCCTTGTAAGCCAAGTATCCGGGTTCGATTCCCGGCCTGGGCAATTTTTCGCTCAGCTGGAAATATTCAATACATATACACTCATTAACATTCAAATATATATAGGGTTTTTTTTTATTTAGAAAATAATCAGGATTTTGTTTTGAAAAATCGGTTCATCCCGAACCCGTTCAAAAATAGTCAAAACCTAATCCGGAATCGACTCAAACTCAAAACATTTACACCCGATACAACCGAAATCAATGATTGGGTTCGGGTTCCGGTAAAATCGGTTACCCAATTAGTACACACTCTTGTTAGTAACACACTTCAAGGTAATATAAAACGTTGTGAAAATGTGGAAATTTGGGCGTTTTTCAGGAGTAAAGGAATTTAAGAATTCTGATTTCCTTTGAATTCAGGGTTAAGGGAATTTCAAATTATACAATGTGATTCTTTAATTTAGTTTTGCGTCAAATAACTGGTGAACTAAGTTAGCTATAGCCATAAGCGTAACTAATAAAACTGAAACTGTAAGAGTGGTATAATTTTTTACCATAATATATTTATTTTATACATATATATATATATAGTTCAGTGTGCTTAATGTATTCACAATCAGACGCATTACATGTTAATAAGGTATAACAATAATAACAACAACAATAATAATAAGGGTAACAACGATGTGTAGTAAAATCTATAAAAACAGAAGTTCTGCATAACGGATCTGTCTATAACGAAATCTTTTCTTAAATGGAAAAAATGTCATGGTCCCGATGGAAGAAATATTATCAATTATTAATGTATAAGACAGATATCTGTCTAAAGTGAAAACTTTTGCTGATACTTAGCGATTCTATGTTCACTTATATTATTGCACTTTAATTTCGTTCATATTTGGTTTGTGATATCTTCAAAGTCCGTATTTATAGATAACGCTGAGATAATCTCACAAAAAACCCTTTTAAATGAGTTGGACACCCTTTGGGCCTCAAGCTGTTTGATATTTGATAGACATTTAGAAATTTGGTACCTCTGTGATATGACAATGATAATATTGACCTAAATATATGAATTTAACCTTGTAATGGCCCCTCTAGTGTGGCGCTAGAAGAGATTCTGTAAAATTCTAGATGGAGGTCACTTTTACCTGGCGGTATCTTTCCTCTAAGAATCAAATTTAACACAATACTAAGGATTTAGAATGTCGCGGATGTTTAGCGTCATGGTTCTCAAGTATTGTAATCGTATTTTTATTCATAAATTTATGAAAGAATCCGGTATGAGAAATACTGTTTTCAAATTATTAGTTCAAAATATGGATGGTCAATATGTGGTAAATATAAATGTTTTTATTTTCTGTAAATGAATCCCTTTTGTGTCACATGTTTTGATTTAAATAAGAGGTGATAAGCAGAATTTTTTATATGATGTTTTTAATCGATTGATGATTGCGGCTGATTTTAACGGCCAACGATTTATGTAAGAAATAAAACCTGTACTGATAACAAGAAATCATTTTTATGATATTATAGCTGTCAACCTTTCGGTTTTTTTTTCCAAATAAAATAAATATATTTAGGACCAGCAATTTTATTTAATGAATGCTTTCAAATAATTACCACTTAGAAGTAAAAACTTTTTATTAAGTTCATTTTCTGGTTCAAAATATATTTATTTGGCTTTCAAAAGATACGGAAGGTTGGAAATTAAGTATTTCACATTTAAATTGTGTGAACAAAGTGGCTTTAAGATATTTTTTATCAATATTTTATTATCTTCGTTTGATTTTCCACTGATAATTAATTTAATTTTATACAAATTACCAAAAACGATTCAATCTGCATACCTATCAAGTCTTCAGATTTTCCGAAAAGAAATATTAGCTTTATTCAATGGCAGAAATTTGGGATTAAAATAAGACGAAAATTTCGATTCGGAAATAGTGGTGTCCAAAACTAAGGGAATGGGTACATATATGAATGATTGTAAAACAAGCGTATGGAAAAAAAAAGTCATGTATGTAAGTGATCTAGATTATTTTAATTTAATCTTTATTACAATGTATTATTTTTGCATGGAAAATTAATAGTTATGACGGATTTGTCCCTTACATACATCGCATTTTATCTCTGTAATTAATTGCTAAATTATACTGTCGTTCAGATGTAACTGTATTTTTTTCACATAATTCTTTGCTAAAAGTGCCGATATATATAAAAATAGTTAAAGTCATAGTCTATTATTGTACAATGACATACATACTTATCTGAAATATTTAACATCATTCATATATTTTATTGCATTATCTTTATTTTTATTATTATTACAATAAATTTCATAGGTACAGCATAGAGCATTCAAAATTTAGTATAATAATAATAAATACGAAATTAATGCAATAAAATATATTAATAATATTAAATATGTTTGATGAATAAGGCTAATTCATTGCACAATAATGAACTATATGACAATAAATATCTTTATATGTATCCACTTTTTAAAATATACTTTCGTAACATCCGCAGGAATTTTCAAACGTAGTAAAACTAAGTAATTTGCACGAAATATAAAATATACTGTTATTAACCTCTTGAGGACGGGCGATCGGTATACGTAACACTTAAAAATCCTTCATTATTCTCACTAGTTATATTTTATTGTGAAGTTTACCATATTTAATCAAAGCATTTTTGCGATTCAATTACAGAAAATTTTCTGCTTTGAAAAACCGGTAGTAAAAGAATAAATTTGAATCAAAAGGCTCTCGTCGCGAAGGGGTTAATAGATGCAGTAAATAAATTTTATATTCGATTTTCTGTAATGTGGCTTTACTTTAATTAAGTCCTGACGGCGCACTAATGATTAAGAATTTATGAAAAACGATTTTATATTTATCTGTACATTTTACATTTATTTATTTTGCTAGCATTTTATTTTTATATGTAAATTCTTGCGTTACGTAAATATGCATATAACGATGAAATAAAGTTAAACATTCTCTGTATAAAAATAAACATTAAATAAATTCAGACTATTTAACAATATCAAAATTATATAATAACGAAATTAAATTAAAACTGTTAATACTTAATTATTAAACTTTATACTATCTTTGCCCTTCTTTAAATATCTATGTCAAGAAATGGCAAGTTATTTTGAATGATCTATAAAAATGCAGTATTCTCGGTTCGTTCTTCCTAATATGTGGATCAGGTACAATTTTAGACCGATATATATATTAATGTAAAATTAAATTTCAACTAATTAATTCAGTGTATTAAATTTAAAGCATATTTTATTAAAAAATATATATCTGTCTTTGAATAGTATATTTGCTTTATTTAATGACAGTTTTAATAATGCAAATACTGTTAGTAAAAAATGGTAGATTAAAAAAAATCGCCTAATTAGTAATTTTGATTTTGGCAGTCCTATGTTATTTTACCGGATTTTTTTTCTATTCTTGTTTATCCAAATTTGGCAAATTTAACGATATTTCTTTACAGCATGTAATTAGGAAGGTATATCCCCACTCCTCCTATAACCTTTAAACTTTTATACTAACAAACCTTGTAAAGTCTTTTAAACTTGTACGCTCTTGTAAGTTCTAAACTTTTTCTATTCCAAAGTTAGAAACAAGTAAAGAATACTCTCTATACTTTTCGGAATTTTTTGAAAGTTTAACACAAATTTTAAAAGACGCATATTTATTTTTAAAAAATATTTTAAGCTTACAGACGGATAAAGATACTTCCTTTCTCTGTGTTAAGAAAATAGTGTTTAATTTTCCGATAATATGGCATTCCATTTTTTTCTCTCCCACATATCCCTTTAATATATCGGGTAATGTATATCGGTATATAATATATAATATATGTATATCTATAATATATTATATACATCTTTAATATAAATTTTAACACTAGAAGCTGTGAATTTAGCATACGAAGTTGAATTCAAAATATTAAAAAATAATGTAAAAAATTTATAAAGAAATCAAATTAAAACGCCCCTAAAATCTACCCATTAGACGTTAGAATACTATTAACTGTTTCAATTATATGCCAAGAAATTCAATATGCATTGCATAATTCCTATAAACTTGCACGAATACTCATAAGCATTATTAAGCGGAACTATTTAATTTCGTGCACAATTTGAAATATTTATTTCTGAAAACTGTTTTAAAACTTACATATGAGGATATGAGTTTCAAAACTTGCCTAATCTAAAATTTGAAAAATCAAAATTTTTCTATCAATGATTCTTCGAAGATTCTTCCTCGCTATCATCCAGAAAGGATAATTTTTTACTGTTTGTGCTATCTCCTTTCAACAATTTATCAATCTACTATTTTCATTCTTTTTGGACTAGGATTTTGTATTTTTATTACTCGTAGATTTTCAGTTTATAGTGTACCAACATCTCATCAGCTACGCAACAGGACACGCAAAATTTGAATGTTTATATCAGAGTAGTTCTGCACAAAAAAGAAAAAAAAAATCTGAAAATCTTACGATTTTAAGCTAATCCACGTAATGATTCACAACTGAATGTCATTTCTGTTTGTTTACTCTGAAATAACTCCCATTTCTAATTTCGCACCATTTTCAATGTTAAAAATATACAGACTTTAGATCTAAAACTATTTTGTAAAATAAATTAACTAGTATTTAAATTTTTTCTAATAAAAATTAGTAAAAAGCTTGAAAGAATTCAGTATTAGTCTTAGATAAGAAAAAGGGAGAAAAACAGCTGACATGAAAACAAAAAAATTAAAGATTGACGCATTCTGTCTTTAGTTGTGATAGGTATTTCAAGCTACAGTAAATTATGTCTAAGGCCGATTTGTTTGTTTGCGTTTATGACGGCCAATTATCTAAATTTTGGATATGGGCCATAAAGGGGATGTGCCCTCCGTAGGGATCTTTCTAAGGGAACCTAACCCGTATTTATGCAAGGAAATCCAAGGTTCGAGAAAACCACGGAAAACTCCGAACGGTTAGGCCGTCGGCCGGTATTGGGCTTGAACCCAGCACCTGCCGTCTACCAGTTTTGGAGGTAGAAACTCTCGGCCACTGGTGGGGCATGTCTAACTCGGAATAGATTGTGACCAAAAAATTTTCCAAAGTAAACAATATTCTGCTAAGGAAAATGTTACTCTGTGCTATGGATTCGCACGGATTTAGAAATCTTTCCGAATGAGACAGACTTCCGTATTATACTGAGTTCGTCTTACAGAGAGTTTACTGTATATGATAGAATAATATTATTGCAGCATAAATCACTGTCTCATATAAGCCCCTCACAATGTCTGACATTAGTCCTCTGATTTTGATGGTTTGATAAATAAGGCTATGTTAAACATATTCCAAATTTTAAAGGTTAGAAAACTCATTATTTTTTACAGAATAAATATTTATTAGAATTTAGGTTTTTATTTAGCTCTTTCAAGGACAAGTATTTCTGTTGCGGCAATGTTGAATTCACAAACAAATTTTCACAAAAATTGAAAGCAATATTAATGAAAAATGTATTCTATACATATTATATATATTGGTATTTTGTATGTATTGATATTATAATACAATATTATTAGTATATTATTTATATCAATATATTTATACATATATTACTATATTGCGAAATAATATAGTGCTCTGAAGATGAGAATTGCTGATCCATGTTGTTTTCAACAAGATAATGATCCAAACACACGGCGAGCATGGTTGCTGTAGATTGTAAAGAATCAATTACAAATGCCACCACATTCACAAGACCTCAGTCCTATTAAAAATTGGCGTCATATTTTGGATATGCAGTCACGAAAAAGGGATAATTTTTAACAAAACTGATCTTAAGAAAGTTCTTAAAGAAAAACGGCTGAAAATGAACTGCAAAACGCGAAACAAGCTAATCTAAACAATGCCCAGACTCTATGTCATTAAAGCAATGAGCATGTATATTAAATGTAAATACCAATATTGCTTTTTACTTTTAACCCTCCGCCAAACAGACGAATCCAATAGACTAGATATGTACATTCAAAGTTATTTTTCTTATAAAAAAAAAAAAAAAAAAAAGACTGAAAACTCTGTAAACATGTGACTTTTTTCAGGAACGTTCGACAAAAATAATTTTGAATGTTCCTGTCGGGTCGATTGGACCCACTTGGTAGGCGGAGGTTTTAAATATTTTATATATTTCTATACTCACTGCTAGTGTGAAAATAATTTTTGGCGTCAAAAGTGTTACTTTTTTTGCATTTTCATGTTTTTAATGTATCAAGTCAAATATTAAATATGTTTAATTGTTTTGTAAATATTTTTTGCAGTTTTCATTCGTACTTCATGTTGTGTTTATTTATGTGATACTATAACAAATTAACCTGGTGTACGAATATTTTTTTCTCAGTGTACATCACTAAAAAAATTTTGTGATCAATCATAGCATTGAAAAAAAAGAGGGGAGGGGGACAGGGAAATAATTTTTTTTCGTATTATTTGGTATGCATATGTGCTGCCACAATTAGAATTATGCAATTATAATTTTAACAATTATGAATGTTGCTGGCATATATATATTCTATTATAAAAATACAAACTCGCAAATGTGGAAAGTAAGGGGCTGTGCAAATATAAAGTTATCAACTTTTTGCTAATTTGACTCCCCCCTCGCCTTTCAATATCATACGTTATCATCCCTCAATCTCCCATAATGATATCGTTACCAAAGTCCAAAAATCTTTTGATTTTTGGCTTTTGTAAAGTTTGTGTAAGAATTTATAGCTTTTGTTTAAAGGAATATACAAAACTTGTTACATTTATTTGCGCATACTTTATTGATTCAAATGAAGATAAGTCAATAAAATATCGCTTCATATCAAGAAAGAAATATTTACTATTTAAAAGTACTTTATTACAGCTTTTTGTTACATCGTGCATTCAACAGTAATAAAATCTTGTTGCATTTGCACCGAGCGGAGGAGGGGTGGGGAGTTGATGAAAATTTTTATCAACAAACAAGTGTACAACATTCTTTCTCTTTCTCTTTTCTATTTATTAATAAGCACAAGCATTATTTCAAATATACTTCACGTTTGGTTTCTCGAACCGTGATTATACATGCATACATATATGAAGAAAAATAGCTATGTGAAACGTTGGGGTATTCCATATTTTAGAGTTAAATAATTTCATAATAATTTAGTGATTTTAATAATAACTTTCTATTTTCATAAAAATAGATGACCGACTAAAAAAAGATAACATACAGTTTTGAACCGGACCATGTTACAAATAAAAAGGGAAAATGTTGATTGGATCAAAAATGATATCGATATCAAAAGAGAACACTCCTCTCCCTGGAGATATCTTATGATATCATGTGCCAGACCCCCTAAAATAATAACGTTATGTATGCACAGCCCCTAACTGGAAGTTAAAAAATAAATTTTAATGCCTAATGGGTTAGTTTAGTGATCCTTTTCATCTGTTAAATTAAGAAAAAAAAAAAAAAAAATGAAAGTTTTCTAAACTATTGTTTTAAGACATAAAAAGAAATGCTTGTACATATTTTAAATAAAATCTATTTAATATTTTTAAATTTATACTAAGTTTGGGGACCCGCAATTACGGCCCCGTTGGCCCATGTTTTAATCAGACTCTGACTTAGTCTATCAGTCGGTCAAAAACCCCAGAAGCTTCATCGAAATTTACTTCCGTAACAGCGCCAGCATATCCCAGAGTACCACATTAATTTCTCTATCGCCAATGCTTGGCGGAATTACTATTCTTGGGAATCACGTGACGCGAAGGTCGACTGGCAAGGCTACTTCGCTATCAGTTCATTCCTCATTCCTCGCTTCGATATGAAGCTTCGTTACGCCGTTGTGGTTTCCACTTCAATGAATTTTCGAGACCGGGCAAAGGGAGAAAGGATACATAAGTGTTTCTTCGTGAGAAAATTTCGAAAGAGAAATTTTAAATTCGTAAAAAGAACTTGATGAACAATACTTTTTTTAATATCGTAAAATGAGGGAGTGTGGTTTTATTGCTTCCGTTATGAATTAAGATAAAAATTATTATATAAATTTTTTTCTATATTTATTTCAAAAATGTGTTGGAATAATTAAAATTTTCGAATTCTGGTTTTTGATGAATTTATACATCCTGAATACGTTTTGAACTGTTATCCATCTGTTATACAAAATTTCGCGGGCTTTGTAGCTCAAGAACTAATGCACGGAATGAAATCTATGAAATTTTTTGTTTAATTGGACCTTGACATATAGTCATGCTGATTAGATTTTGGTGTATTTTGCTCAATATGTAGTAATATTATGCCGTCTTTCTCACGATCAGCGTCATAGCTACATCTTGTAATCTTTTGAGTGGGGTTGAACCATACATATAAGATTTTTATTATAAACCATGTTGATTCACCTTTCAGTTTGATTTTTGAACCGTGAAGGATGCTATGTTATGGTTTTTATAAGGAACAATATAGCTTTATCATATTTTATAGGAGATATATGCACCCAATTCTGTATTTGCGATTATTAATATAAATATATATATATATATATATATATATATATACTGATCCAATTTTGGCTTTGAATACTCAGCAAAGGACTTATCAACAAAGGCACTCAACAAGGGGACTTACTCAACAAAGGGCGCTATTATTATTATTTTTTTTTTAACTGATCACTGTATATCCATAATAAATTCAGAGAAATGCACATGCATGCCTTAAAGTCATATTTGTTAGCGTCTCACTTTATTCTTTAAATAATTATACATTATTAATCCTTTTTCATATTTTCTTTTTTCTTTTATTAGTTTTGGAATCATTTCATTAACAATCCAATGTCTGTATGTAAATCTAACGAATTTTGTACAACAAAAACAACAAAAAATTATAAAGAATTAAAATATCTTTATCTTTTATTTATTTGTTTGTTAAAGAATCAGAATATTTTTACTTAGCTCCTTCGCGATGCGCGGTACAAACATGTGAGGTTGCTCAAAATCCTTGAATTTGAATACCACTTCTTTTAAACAGATTTTTTTTTTTTTTTTTTTTTTTTTTTTTTTTGCCAATATTTCGGTATTCTTCAGGGGCTGACTCATTTGAAACATTTCTCAGCTAATATAAATTCTATTTTATCACATATTTCAGTAGCAAGCATTAGACACATTTCCGGTAAAACACATTTTCCGGTTTTATACATGTTTGACTTGGTTGGAACTCCGGAAGAACACCGAAATAACGCATTTTTTATTTTATTAATTTTGAAACTTTATGGAATAAAGATATTGAATCTCGACCGAACGAATTTTTATGGTCACGGCAAAAATATTCTAACTGTTTACATGGAAATTTGTGAAAACAGAATAATTTTTCGGCCTCAGGTGATTCTGTTTTTACAGTTTTTGCCAGGGTTGGGTTTCTTCCGGAAGAAACCTGTTTCTTCCAGGACTGTGGAAGAAACTGGAAGAAATGGAAGAAACCACCAGAAACCAAAACAAATGCTCAAAGTTAAAGTATATTAACTATGTAAAAGAATTAAAGTATAATTACATGAAATCTAAATTGGAAAATTTAATTATTCTTAAAAATATTATTTTTGCAAAGATAAGTTATTTTTTTAATAACAAACTTCAGGTTCAGCAGGCATTTTCAGGTGATGGATTTTTAGTACTCTAGCGGTAGAGGGATCCTTTTTATTAATTGCTCCATTTATAAAAAAAGGGACTACCTACACATTTTTTCATATAAAAATATATTATTTTCATATAAAAGTGCATTATTTTAAACTGTGCAACACAGTAAATAAATAAATTTGTAATCTTTTATATTTTTCATCTAGGATGAATATCTCAATGCTGATTTTAAAAGATTAGTGTTCTAAAAATATCTATGAGTACGCCAAAATGCTTTTTAACTATCCTGAAGTGTAGGACTTTAAAAAAAATCTTCATTTTTTGCTTTCATCCAATTTAAGTTGAGAAATTGATTGCAGCATCCTACTGCTAAAAAACTTTTTTGCTTTACTATGTTGTACTGTGCTAAGAAAAACAAGGATTTTAATGATTTTTTTAATACTGAAGATAGACCGGAACAGGTTTTTAAGGCCAAAACCGAATTTAGGTGACCTTTCTATTTTTTGGCCGAAAATGATAACATAAAAAAATTAAGTAATTAAATTGTATGTTTTAAAACAATTAATACATACATAAATATAAACAATTGTAAATTAATTATACATAAAGTATTTATTAATTATGTACAACTGTTAATAATCCAAAAACTTTATTTTATATACAATAATACATAATTAATTCATCCATGACACAGAAAGATTTTCTAATTATACGAATTTCATTTAATTAAAAAATATTTTAGTTTTAGGAATACAGACCTTGATTTTTTTTTTCTATAATGATTTTTGTAAATGATCATTTGTTATTCTAGAACTTTCTCAAAGAATATTTGAAACACTAATGCAGTTTGAACTAAAAATTTCCTATGAGATGATTGATAATTCATGACTGATGACATGATTATGATGACTGATCATAAACAATGAAGTTCATTGCAATACTTTCATTTGAGCTGATACAGTTCAAATCAATAACTAATATTGAAAATTTCCGAAGGAAGAAACAAGATTTTTGAAATACTGAGTGTTTCGATCTGGCCGGATTTTTGCCCACATTTTTGGCAAAGCTCACAAGTTTGGGCCAAAAACGAAACCGTATTTTTGATTGATCTCTATTTAATATAGTAATTATTATACATTATTTACATTAATAAAATTGATGTAAACTAAAAGATTTTATTTAAATGGGTTTCATTCCACCATTAGTAAAGAATCTTTACTATTTGCTACTAGTTTCAGAAATTTAAATAATGAAAAATATGTTAGTTAAATTGAAATGGATAACATTTAATTGATTTTGTGTATTTTGGATAAAATTTCTTTTCATTTAGCCAATTCTTGAAGATCTCTAGATAAGTGTTGCGTGTGATCTTGGCTAAAAAACTGATGTAATTATTAATTTAGCATATATACTTAATTAAATTTGCTTTGGTCCATTGAAATTAATTTATATAAGATTATAGGAAGAATATATTTATTATACCTCAAAAAATTGAAAATATATGGTAAATTCTTAAAGAAAAACAGTTTCTTCCATTTCTTCCACTTGGAAGAAACCTATTTCTTCCGCGGTTTTTTCCACTGTGGAAAAAACTTGCCAACCCTGGTTTTTGCTGTACTTAGTTCAGTAAATATTGTAAAATCTGAATCTGCCAACAAATCCTGCGTTATACGTAAAACATTCATGCTTTCTACGAAAAGAATAGCGTATAGTTATAAAGGTCCAATGGAAAATCTCTTCAATACAAAATTTTGTTTCGATCACTTTCGATTCCGGTTTCTCAAATTTCACTCTGTAAAGTTATTGTGTTTATTGGATGCACTAAAATCTACTTAAAAGGAATCTCAAGTGAAAAGAGAAAGCTTTCATTTTAGGTAATTTTCCGTTTCAGTAACTGGACTTGTATGGAAATCTTACTCTAAGGAACATGGAGTATTTATTTTTGATACAAGATTTCGTTATAGACAGGTTTCGTTATTATGGGATTTTTTTTTTCATTTACCAATATAGAAGTCACTGCCCTGCTTTTTTGTGACAATTGACCTGGCAGCAATAAGTCACAACACTGAGAGGGGTTTGACCCAAATATTGGAGAGTTAACAGAAAATGTACATACATATATTAAGATTATTATTTTTATTCGTTAAAGATTCGTGAAACAATCAGAAAGCTTCTTTAAAACAAAGCAACTAATGAAAATTACAGATAAAATAGAAGGATAAATTTTCTGTATGTGTTTAGGTACACATCTTCCTTAAGGGGGTCCGGGACGCATTTAACCTACCTTTACTTGATTAGAGACCACAGAGATGTTTCCAGTCTCCTGATTGGTTAGCTTCTCTTTCGTCTTTTCTTCTGTTTAAGGTCTTTGGAAATTGGAATTTCTATGACGGCAGAAGTTAATACCATTTTATATGATTTTTTCTTCTTTTTATGTATAAGTAAATCAGCATTTTAACATTCAACATTTTAATCTAACTTAGTTCTCAACAAATGACAAAATAACTCAGAATTCCACGCTATCTTATTACATTAGAAAGCACAAATTAAATGTAATATGTTAGAAAAATTATGTAATGGCGCCATCTGGTTTCCTTATGCAAAACTTCAACTTAATTTTTTGCTCAACTTTTGCCTTTTGTGACTTTTTTCTTTAGTTTTCTTTTGGGGATTATATTACATTTGATTTTAGTTATCAGCTTCGAAAATCTTTTGAATGTGTTTATATTTTAAGAAATATACGCATTCATACATATAAAAAGTTTTAAAATTTCTAGTATTTATATAAGGAACGAAAGTTTTTTTTTTAATTTCTTTTTAAATATAGATATATATTAAACAAGCTGGACAATTTCATGATGAAAAATATTACTGAAAATTTTATTGTGATAATAAAATAAATCACAAGGTTATTAAATGGTGACTATATAATATTGTAAAGTTAAAAACTAAACAAACATTAAATTTGAATATTAATAATCGAAATTATCACACATCGGTGTTGACGTTTAGTTTTTAACTTTACAACATTCTATAAACATACATTACTTAGTAACTTTTCGAATTGTTTTATTTTCACGATAAAATTTTCAGATCTATTTTTATATACATAAGAAAAATCTATAAATGAAACCAACCAATCAGAAGACTGGAAACATCTCTGTGGTCTCTAATCAAGTAAAGGTAGGTAAAATGCGTCCGGGACACATTTTAAAATATTTATTTATTGAGTTAAAATTTTGAAATTTTTTGTGATGGTTAATCATGTCATTTGTAAACAAAATCACATGATAAAACTTCTCTCTCTCTTTTTTTTTTTTTTAATTTGAAATTTAAAGTATATAAAAAAATGGGATAACTTAAAATCTTTATAAATAAAAATATTTTTTGTAGAATTTCTTTTTCTTTTTCTTCTTTCATTTTCTTTCTTTCTTTTCTTTCTTTCTTTTTCTTTTTTTTTTTTACATTTAAATACACAGAAATAGCTAAATTTTAATTTTGATTCAGCATTTTTAAAAACATTAATTAAAAAAATTAAAAATATTTAAATTAAAAATTTGAAAAAAAATGGTGTAACTTTCGTTTAAAAAATCATACGTTCAATAGTAATTTTTTTTTTCAAATTTTCTGAAACAAAATTAAAGTAAAATAATAAAAAAGACATACTCCCAAGTTTGAAGCATTTACCTTTAACGGTTTTCAATTTATAAGAATTTGAATCCGAGAAATGGTGAAAAAACCCATCTTGAAGAAAAATGCATTTTCACGAGAAGTCAACATCATTGAACATGACAACCATTGTTTGAAAGTTAGAGTTTTATAACAAACCAAAACGAAAAGATTAATATTTCCTCTTCTAAATAACATAGAAACTCAATTTAAATGTCATTTTAAACATAAAAGGTACAGAAAATTTTTAATGGAATATTTTTTTTTAGAAAAGTTTAAGATTTTTGTGTCCCGGACCCCCTTGAAAAAACGTGCATAGCTTTCTTTTCTAGCGTCAAACACTTAAAAAACTCTGCTCAATTTTAAAAACGTTTTAAAAGAAACGTACACAATTCTTGCTATTATCCTGAATTGTATAAGCTCCTTCTCGCAACCAAATAATTTAAAAAAGACAGTACTAACAGTGGTATAGCAATGGAAAAAGTTAAGGAAGGGTCTTCAATAACTTTAGTTTTTCAGGGACTTTTGAGCTATAATTTATACCAAATACAGGGTAATTCAAATTGAATTGGATCTCTAATGTCGTATATCGTATAAGATAATGGTATCTCTAATGTATTTTGTCCTATTAATTTTTAATAACAATGGTAAGAAGACAACTTCTTTTTAACTTTTAGCAGGATATGAAAATCTAAATAAGAAGCACTGAATTGCAATGTTTAAACCACGTTTGACTAGTGTTAAAAACATGTTTGAGCAGTATTGACTCTTTTTTCTTGAATTATCAAATTAGTTACTCCAATTATTGTGCTGATGCTATATTTACTTTTGCCATGTATTTGATTATCAAGTTCAATTACCATATTTTTTTTAAAATGATATAATGAGTGCTTTCTTAAATTTCATTTTACTTAACTGAAATGCAGTGCTATTAAAGACGCTCATAACAATTTTAATAATTACAGTACAATGAAATGTAATATTATATAACAATTATTATTAAATGCATTTCTATATTCATCACATTATTCATTTATTTTAACAAGCTTTGTGATTAACAATTAGCTCACCAGATATGTTATTAAAATTTCAAAGTGTGATTGGTAAAGAAGCAAGGCTGTTTCAAACTGGCTACTTTCTAAAATTTTCCTATATTGTTTTTTATTCGTAAACTTGCATGTGTTTTTATAAAAAAATATTTTTGAGTTGGTGTTATGAGATCTTCTGAACGATAACCGTAATGATAAAAAACAAAAATCAAGTAACTTAATTAGTCCCTGTAAAGTTTTCTTAAAATATTTAGGAATGGCTAATAATATATAAATAAGTGATCTACAGCCTTTAACTCTGACAAGTAACTTTCCACGTTCCACAGTTATCGAGAAAAGTGGCTGTGACAGGCACGCAAAATGATCTTATAAGAGTTTCGTTTTTAATTTTTAACGGAACCCTAAAAATCGATTCCGAAATTCATCAATGATAAAACTTGCAAACAAAATTCATTTATATACAAAAATTTTTTCGTGAATGTGCCAAAAACAGGGATTACAATCCGGAGATTACAGAATTCCGAATAATTTCTGATTCAGAAAATTTCTGCATAACCTATGCCTAGTCCGGTAATTTTCGGAATTGATAACAGACTGTTGGATGCAGAAATCCATCAGTCCACCTACGCAAAAAGTGAAAAATATTAAAATTTACTGGGAATCTATCACCCGTCATAGTTTCAGTGGCAGAAACGCTTGAAATTGTTTTTCTGATGACTGCGTTGGTTGTATATGTGACGCCCAATAATCAGCACGAGGGATACGGGCCCTATAGGTGCCTGCGTGTGGGAGGGGGGGGGTCTTCCTAAGAGAACCTAACTGGTATTTACGCAAAAAATCCAAGATTCGAAGAAAACTACGGGAAGCTCCGAACGATTTGGCCGATGACCGCGATTGGGTTCGAGCCAAGCACTTGCTGGCTACCAGTTTCGAGAGCAGAATCTCTTAGCCACTGGTGGGGCCCGATGACTGAGTATATTACTTTTAGAAAAAAAGTATGCAATTTCAAACACTTAGGCAAGTCTACAATACCCAATTAATATGTTCCAATAAAAACAGAATTCTAGATTAGTAGTTTTCGTTTAAAATCTTGAGTAAAAAGGAATTATATGCAAAAATAAAATAACATAAACTCAGAAGCATTACTTCAAATAATTCGATGATGAGATTCACGTAATTTAAATTATTTATGAAACTTTAAAAGAACTTGCCTGACGGTAAAATTGAGATCTAATGGTAATCTGTTTTTTAGACTTTTAATAAAAGAGTTTTTGGAAGCAAATAAAAATTATTTGCAGAAAAGTTTTAAATAGCGCTTGTAAGATAAATGCATTGAAAAAGAGACCTTTTATAACACAAAGAGAACTAATGGTTATGCGAAATTCGGTGAAATATCATTTAAAGAAAAAATAAGAAAATTACTGTAAATTTTGCAACCTACACGGAAGCAATTTCAATTTTCAAGCCCACTGAGTAGCAAAGTAGTATTTCTGAGAAATGAGTCTGTATTCGAGGAGGAGATGTCTTCGAAGACGACTTTCTGAAGAGACAATATAAATAAAATCTCAGGAGAAAGTACTCAGTTTCTGCTTTTGTAGATGTAAGACTGGAAATTTTATTAATTCACTGCAGTCGTTCGCATTAGTCGAGTGGTTTCTATTGAAAACCGATCGTTTGATCTTGGTTATATAAGCAACAAGTCTGTACAGGATCTCATAAACAAGTGGATCAAAAATATTTTGCCTGGGAATCAGAACGAACATTTTATTTAAAATAAAATTTAATTTCGACAAGGAAATACACCAATGATTTTTTTTATCATCAATTTTAAAAATCTGGCAGTGTTGTTGGCTAGTTTCAATTTATTATAGACTTCGTAAATAAAATAAATTTACCAATTTTACTTTTATTTAATATTATTAATAAAGAATGGTATATTTATTCAGAGACATAAACTACATTTATACAAAAAAAAAAAAAAAAAAAAAAAATTGAAAATATTAGTTTTTGAAGGAAAAGTAATGATGCTGAAAAATGCGAAATTCTAGGATCAATTACGGGATTGGATTCTCTTTAGAGTCACTCGGGTCGGGTTGGCACTAATTTTTTTTCTTCGCGGGTTTTTTCTGCTCGAAAGGACAGTGATAGTTTTGGCTTCGGGTTGGAATTTAACTTTTGTGAGGGTCGTGGTCAAATTCATCCGTTTTTCAAAATTTAGAATAATTGCAAAAAAAAAAAAAAAAAAAAGGGCGGGGGACTACACATTTGAACTTTAATGAGAATATATAATTTTAATAAGTATAAACTATACATCAACATCAAAGATAAAATTATTGTTAGAGGTATAACTGTAATAACTGTAGACTATTTTTCCATAATTGTATTAAAATATAATTTTTTTTTCATTTTGGGATTCGGGTGAAGTTTAACGTATTCAAGACGAAATTATTTTGTCAGATTCAGATCGGATTTCGGGTTTACTTTAACCCTTTATCTATACTGAATTATTTATCAAGAAATTGATCCACCTCAATAATTATCTTCCTTAATATTTGAAGATGTACTGGAATTTTTAGATTATACTAATGTGAAATTTAGATATGTTTTTTCATTAAAACTCATTAAATATATCGGCACTAATAAATTTTGTGAAATATTTACAAAAATAATCAGATTAATTAACCAAAATTACTCTTTTGAAAATATCACAATTCTTAAAACAGCAATGAGTTTAAATGCATCATGATCTTTTCTATAAATGGAAATGCTTTTGCAGTTGAATATGTTTCATATAATTTTATTTAAAGAAAGAAAAAAAAATACCTATAAAAATGAATAATAAAACTGCCACTTTTTGAAAATATTTAGCTTCGACTGGTTCTCTATTCTGTATCGAGAAGAATGTTTTGTATAGAAAGAATAAAAAACTTTTATTAATAGACAGAATAAATAAGTTTTATATAAAATTTTCTTCAATGGTACTTTAAGTACCGTCAGTGCATAAAGGGTTAAATAGAATTTTTACGTTCGTGTCATGTATAATCCGGTCTTTGCATGACTCCATTCTCTAGTCAAAAAGCCTCCTCTTTTTAACCCCTTGGGGACGAGCGACACGAATACGTGCCGCAAAAAGGCTTAAGAATCCTTGTTTATTCCCACCGGTAAAATTATACTGTAAAATTTGCCTTGTTCAATCGGAGCATTTTCTCGATTTAACAAGAAACAAATTTCTGTTTTTTTAAACCGGTGACAAAACATTAAAAATTTCGTAAAAAGTTCCCGTCGCGAAGGGGTTAAGCAGAGAGAGAACGTTATTTTAATTTGGCAATATTTCCAAAGGTGGATCTTTCTGATTGCGACTGTATAACAGTTTTTTGATTCATTCGTTTTCAATTTCTACAAACGCGTTTTATTTCTACCCTTGAGCATATTTCATTTTATTTAACAAGAGAATGCGTTGCATAGAAAGCTGTTCCCTTTTATGTGTTAACAGGTCAAGAGATATATTTGGGATTATTGTTTATTCCAAAAATACTTTTGACCGGACAATTGCCAAAAAAGCAAGTGCAAAAGAAACAGAGGTCTTTGACCTATTTTTGTGTACGAGCGGATTTTCTTCTATCCATCTTCACCAGTGACCATGCTGGAAACTTGGGCTTAAAAATGTTTTGTTCTCGATTCTATTCTTTTTTTGCAATGACATTGGTGAAAGATTTTATTTTATATTCATTTCTTTTTTAGTGTTATTAGTTAACCGTTGCGTAAAAAATTAACGCCTGTCCTTGCTTGAAAAGTATGAAAAGGGTTTGCCCAGTAAAAAAGAAATTCATAAGATCATAGTTTTTATTTTTGGTATAATAAAAAAGAAGAAAAAAAGGGGAGGGGATTTTTCAACTTTAGTATCATGATTTAAATAACATGGGCCAACACGGTTACCTAACAAGTTATTTAAAATATTTTTGTCATATTGAAATAATATCTAACTTTAAAAATCGTTAACCTAGTCATTTTTAATGGTATTTTGTGTTTACGTATTTATGCATTAATACATACGTAATATTAAAATAGCAAATAAAGCCTTTGTGCAAAAATGTTAAAAGGTAGAAAACCAACGATTAAATAAATGCACAAATAAAGAATGAAAAGGGAGCAAACAGCTGTTTCGAATCTACTATCGAGATTCTTCTTCAGTGCAAAAACTCACGAGCTAGAAAAACCTAAAAGAAATATAAAAACAACAATAATGGAATCAAGGCCAAAATTGGGCCTTGATTCAGACAAGACAGCACAAAAACCTATGTCATCAAGTTAAAAAAAAACTTTTTTTTTTTCTGGAAGAGTGGTAATAGGGGAATTTAATGACCCATGTCTGCCCGAAGTGAAGTGGTACATAAGCCAAAAATTAATACCACTAGTGGTTCACTCGTAGGTTTAACATTGTATTTTCCTGCTCCCAGTTTTAACTATTTTCATACCTTTGTTTGTAAGAAAGTACAATGATGAACCTACGAGTAAACCACTAGTGTTTGGCTTATGCACTACTTCACTTCCGGCAAGCATGGATCATAAAATTACACTATTTCTACTCTTTCATAAAATAAAGGTTTTTTTCTTGTGCTCGATGACATAGGTTTTTGTGCTGTCGGCTCTTGAACTATAATATATATTTATTTATTTACATACAGTATGATTCACAATTTGTGGAATAAACTTCAAAGTATGATAGAACACCCTAATAATGTATAAGAATATATATTGTATAGGAACAAACCTTATACAGGAAACAGGAGTCTCAATTCAATTATTCATTGAAAAATAATACAGTGCGTTTCATTCTAAGATAACCTTTAAAATTTGTTACTCATAAACTTAATTATAATAAATATAATTTTATAATCAACACATATGCTTTTCTATCAGTGAAATTTTATGACATCTTGAGAAATGCTGGGTATTGCCACAGTTCGATTCAAATAATAGTGAGATTGCATTATTATTTGAATATTACTGTTTAAGCATAACAAACAAAAAATGGCTCGTGCTGGAGATTTTTGTTAACCATCTGAAATTAGTTAAGTTATCCACACATATTAGTTTTGGGGGGGGGGGGGGGTAAAATTTGCTGCATAATTTATTAGTCGGGAAATGTGCGTTTTTTACATACAGCTGTCAACTGTCGTGGAAAATCTTAGTGGTCTTAGTCTTATCCAATTTTAGTGGTGTAAAGTGCATCTGGGTCCCCCCTCCCTGGCTATGCCAGTGCAACAAGCAATTGAAATTCAGCTCATTTTATTTCCGATATATTTCTGAATTTTCACTATAAGAAAAAGGACTTTTTATACGAGTTGCCCAACATGGTTCATTACTAAATAATGGAAAAAATAGTTTTATCCGCAGTTAAAAATTATTGCATAAAAATGCACGTATTTCACCAGATATTTATTTTTTTTTTCTATCCTAATTGCAGTAAATTGTTTCTACAGCATTTTGTCCAGTTTATTGAAAGTAGCATTAAATTTCATTGTTAACCCTGTATGCTATAAATGAAAAGCAGACAAGATTTTTTTTTTTTAATTATTTTAAAGACATTTTTACATTTGCATGAATATATGTACTTTTCATGCATGCTTCTTTATGCAAATGAACACAAATTTTGTACAAGCCCCACATATTCATTTTATAGAGCTACAAATGATTTTGAACAGTTTATTTTACAAGATGATAGTAAATATTTTCTTATTCAATTTGTTATTGATCCCCTAGCAGACCTCATGGACAGTAAAAACTTTTTTATTTATAAACCAATTGCTTTTAAACTGGGTATTGTTATGTAGTACTGTTTATGATTGAAATGTAAGAAATTGTAAATAAATCACAAACTATAATTAAGATATTAATTAAAATATACTTAATAATTATTCAATTTAAAAATTTTACAAGCATATCACTTTTAGTCTCAGACAACAACATTTTTTTTCTTATTCTGGCTTTATACAATTACAACAAAATTGGTAGACATTTTTATTAATTATCCTCTTCATAAGAGAAAAAATATGTTTCATTAAATGAGTATGATTTTTCGCAAATTTTGATCAAGGATACAACAAATTTGAAATACATTTCAGTTATCATATTACAGTACTATTGATAAGTTTTGGGCTAACAGAAATAAAGAAACATTTTATAAACTCTTATGAAGATTCAGAGATAAAAAATTATTATCGAAACATTTTTAAATTACCGAAACAACCCGAAAATTAGTTTTGGAAAATAGCATTTAAAATTTTTATTTCAAGAAAGATTAAAAAATGATCATTCAAATTGAATTTCTGTGGGCTAACAATGAATTGATTAATGTTTGTTTTCTCGTTGTTTCTTTCTTTTTAGCTTTTTATTGAAAAATTATGATTTAAAAAAATGATGGCATATTTTACTTAATATAAAGTTCCACTGTCGGCTTAATCAGTTGAAAAATAAAGATCCAAGAGATGTGTGTAGAAATAAACAAACCTTCAATATGTTTTTGTCGAATGCCACGACCAACTACTACAAAGTATGCAGAAAAGTGCCCTACTTGTGCCTCTTCCAGTCATCCGCGTCTTGGAAATACTCCAGCCATCGGAACCGTTTAACTCTTGTCTATCTTTAGATTCGACTTAACATTCTACCAAGTACTGGCTCACTTTATCTTTCTTCAGTTTTAGGCGGCGTGCAAGGTCTTAAGTTTCTTCTGTTTTCACTAAATTTTACAGTTTAACTTTCGATTTCATGCTCGCTCTTAATTATTTTTTTCTAAACTGAAATAAATTAATGATGGAGGTCTATTTTATGTAATTCTTTTACGTGTTGATAAAAGATGATTGAAAAATACTTAGAAAAACTTTAAGGTGGTCTAGGATACAAAATTGTATTGGATGACACTTTTTTTTTTTTTTTTTTTTTTAAATTTATATGGTTTACAATCGTAAGGTCTGAAGTTTCTTTTGATCTCATTCAATGCTTACTTTTCAACTTTCAATTTAATGCTGTTAATTAACTTTTTTTAAGTAGAAATAAATTGATGTACAAGACTATTTTATGTACATGGTCGGATTCATAAGTAACGAACCTTTGTTCAAAGGAACAATTTTATTGAGAAAATTGCTACAATTGCGTTGTTTCAAAATAGGTACCTCCTACATTAATACACTTTTGTAGATGATATTTCCATGACTCGAAGGCATCCACGTCGCCTGTTCCGAGATGGCTTCAAGGGCTGTCTCGAGATTTTCTTGATGAGCCGTTAATTCCCATATTGGCTCAGTCCAAACTTGTATGTATTATATAGAAAAATGGACAAATCTGTATTCTTTAATATTCAAATATAGTAAAACTTCTGAATAGCATAAATCTCATTGAACAGATCCCTGCATCAGGTCCGGTTGTTCTTAATTTTTTTTAGCACCGGTTCAAATCTACGTCACTTCCTCTAGTTTTAGCTAATTTTAGCAATCAGATTGCTGAGCTCTGCTGAGCCAACTTGAGAATTAACGGCTTATATTTTCTTGGATGTCCTCAATCGAGTTGAACTTTTTACCTTTCAGTGCTGATTTTAAGCGCAGAAACAAGAAGCAGTCAAGGGGCGACAAGTCCGGACTATAGGGAGGATGTGGGATAATTGGAGCATTCAGCTGAGCCAGGTAAGCGCTCACGATGAAGGTGTGGCTGGGCGCGTTTTTCGTGGTGAATATTCCAGACATCCTTGATGGTCCTTCGCTTGCGCACAATGTTTTTTTAGCTTTTATATGTTAGTATAAGTGATCAGGGACATGAGATTGCACTGGCTGACTCTATACAATAATTGAGTGACTTACAAGTTCTAAACTTTTTCTAATTTCGCCATATTTTATAATCTTTAAAGAAAATATTAAGTAGAGATCATATATGAAAATTTTATTTGGAATACGTTGAGTACAGCAGAAAGCCGGATCTATAACTCTCTGAAAGCATGGTAGATTAAATACATAGCATTGTTAGATTTTTTTGAATATTTTAATTGAAAAAAAAAATCCGAGGAGATGATGGAAAAACGGACGATGCCTTAATTCTCGTATAAAAAACGAAGGCCTACATATTTGCTGGAAGGCAGTCAGAGAAGGAATAAAAAACCATACGCCACTTTTTTTGTATTAAGTTGCGGGTGTAATAAATTTCGCGAAAGAACAATAACATAATTAAGAATATATTACTGCATTCAGAATTATTTTGAATTTAATAACAACCTTCATAAGTTAGTATGATATTCTAACTATGTTTTGAAGAATTTCAGAAAGCCTGCAAGAAGTTTATACACAGTCAAAAATATGAGAAGAGGCTACTGCTTAAGTCTTATAATTCAGCAAAAAAAAAAAAAAAAAAAAAAAAAAAAAAAAAAAAAAAGAAAAGAAAAGAAAAGAAAAAAGAAAGAAAGAAAGGAACATGGATAAAGAAGAAAAGATGTTGTAAACGTGAAAAGAGGCAAAGTTAATTTGATAACCGGATATTTCCTTTATTTTTTTAAAAATCTGATTTAAGCGATTGATAAAGCGTGAGTACCAATTAGAATTTACATAGAAGCATTTATCCGCAAAAAAAGAATAAATTCTTTGATTTATTCATTTAGAATAGGAAAACATATAATTTAACTAAAATTTAGCATAATTTTAATTAATGGATTATAGAAAGGGATACTTAATAAAGTAAAAGCAGCTAATTTAAAACTATATGCGATTTTACATTACATATATCTATCTCCCCTTTTGCAAATTCAAGAAAAACAAATCTATAGAACAAAAGAGGGAAAAAATTGTCTGCTCTCGCCAATATATCTTCGCAATTACATTGGAACTAAAAATACATATTTGTAAAAACAAAAACAAAACAAAACAAAAAAACATATTTAACATACAAGTCTTCATGAAAACTTTAAGGCAGCCCGGGACGCAAATTTATAACTTTTAAAGGTATGATTTTTTTTTTTCTTTTTTTTTACTCATTCTGCTTGTTGGAAAGTGATTTTATATGCATACGCTCCTTTTCTAATATAAAATCTCCAATAATATAAAATTAGAAATACATAAATATATTAAATTTAAGTAGATTATTTAGTAAATTTTTATATATATTTTCAAAAACTTACATAGAAAATATATATTTCAAAGATAATAAAATAACTCTTTTTTTTCTTTAATACAACAAAGAATAAATATTAATTCGTGTTTAGGATTTACAATGTATATATATTTATATTTACATTTTAATAATTGTTTAAAGGGACGCACAGTGGGGCAAAATCCCGAAAAGCTGGCCAAAATATGAAAATGTTAATCAAATTGTACGAAAATTCGTATACAGGTGTTTTTGAAGATGCTAAGTAAAAATACAAAATTAAAATTGAAAAAAAAAATGGCGGATACAATATGGCGGAATAAAAATTTAAATGTCTCGAAAGTTATTAAATTTATATGCAATTTCGTAAACTTTTCAGGATGCTAATTAGGATTCAAAAGTTAAATTTTAAAAACAAATAAATAAATAAAATTACAGATTAAGAGTAAAAACAATAAGATTTAAATAAAATTTAAAATTTCGAGGTAAACTTAAAAGGGAATTTTCAAAAAACCAAGACATATTTAAACGAAGTTTAAGTATGTTAATGGAAAGTAAAACATTAGACTATTTAATTTTTATATTATAAAATAAAAACGAAAATATATTCCAGAAATTAACCTTTAGAATCAACTGTAGTATAATAAAAAGTTTCTTCAAAGGTCAAGGTGTCGAAATAGTTAGCAGAACTTGTTGGCGGTATTGGAAGATCCTGTGACTCTTAGGATCAATGATTTTAATTTCTTCTACGATAATTTACCTAAACTGGAAAGGAAAGAATCTGATGACATTAAAAGACGTAAAAATAGCTTTTTTTTTTTCTCGCTACTGCATCTTTGCGATAAATCTTCTCGATGCCTTTTGATCAGTTTGTTGCATGATTCTTAAGTATCTTATGGCATTTGACAAATTGGCAGTAATGAAGATAATGTTATTTCTTTGTCATTAATAAGTAGTTTGTGTACTGAAGTAAGCATATAGAACCAGGGGTGCGCTCAAATCTACGAGCTATTTGTAAGGGAAATTTTTCGAAGTTTATCAAATAAATAACATGGCTACAAGTAATTACTTATGGCATAGAAGCATTTAATCAAATCTTCGTATATGCTCGTTTAGAAACAAATAGTTGCATTTTCAAAGAATCGTTGAATTGTATTTCCATCGTTTGTGCTTCCAAATCTGGGATTTAGTTTCTCGACGAGAAGTCTTGATTGTAAACAAAATATTTTTTGCATATTTTATTTTGCAATTTCAGTGTTCTTCTTTTCATGCAGAGTACGAGCTTTTCATTTTTTCTATCCAGTTGTCTGCCAGGTGTAAGGCCTCTCTAAACATCTTTGCATGTAACTTAGATATTCTGAATTCTAAATTATCTCAATCAACTTTTAATAAAAAATGTCAGATCGGTAAGATGCTGTTTTGATGCTGTCTGACATAGGTAGCAACGTTGAGTATTACACTACTTCGTTTTTAACGACTTTTTCTTCTGTATCAATGATTGTATTAAACGAAATAAGTTGATTCTGCTAGTATTTAATGCAATCCCATTCTTTGACAGTTGCTTTCGTATTTCTTGAAAAAGAAAAATGGATCTTGATTGGCCCGATAAAATCAGTAAAATGAAGATCTCGATATTTTCAAATTGACGATTCATGAATTATTCGCAATATTTATGTATTCTAGTAGCACGGAAGAAAAGAAAAATATATTGGACTTCCTGCCATCTTCATAGGTAAATATTTGTTTAAATGTACTCAGAATAGATGTGCCATCACATCCTCACTTGCAAATCAAATCCAAATTACTAATATAAGCGAAAGTGATATTCATAATGATTTTTACTCTCATTAATGAAATACGCTCAATAGTTTGATCTAGCAAATATAGCCATTGACAAAATAATTCTTCTAATTATAATAGAACAAACAAAATTACTACCTATAAAGATAAGAAAATGTTATTCTTACCGGATCAGTAATAGAGAATTATTTTCATTTTTTCATTACTAAGCTTACTTGTCAAATTAATGTAATCTTATGATTATAGTACTTATTTACAATAAATAGGAAATAAACTATTATAAAATTGAATAATTCAAAAATTTGAAAAATATTTATCAGATAAATTAGGTAAAAAGTAGTCAATTTCAAAATTTTTGAGGCGGCCGAAAAAGTGACATTTTTACTTGCGGTTACTAAAATATGCGTGAAATGCAGAAAGGCAGTTTTAGGCAGCTGTTTTTTTATGAATCACTAGGCAATAGCCCAAGTTATTATTTCCATTAAATTTCGTTGCGGAACACTGTGGAACATTTAAACTTTTTGATGTTTAAAAGCAAAAAAATAAATATTTTTCTAAAATTTTTTATTAAAAATGACAATAAATTTATTAAATCTTACGTGCTTAATATAAATTTTGTAATACATGCAAATAAAGTACATACTATCATAGTGTGAATACATTTCAAATCATTAAAATCGGATAATATTATAAAATATAGCACGCGTTTAGAGAAACTGTTGTTTTGCTGTTTTTGTTCGTTCTAAATGATACTCCTTCAAGCATCATTTTTGAAATGATGCTGCTTGTAAGGGCAAAGCAAAAATCTTTTTTTAAATACAGATTCTGACTCTCCAAACATTATTCTAGCCAACTGTACAATCGAAATTCCCTAAATCGTAACTTCATTTGTCGACTTTTGGCCAGCTTTTTGGGTTTTTGCCCCACTGTGGGACGGGGAAAATGGCTTTCTTTTAATAGTACTTTTTACTACAAGAATTGTATTTTGAAATTTTTCTTCCAAAATGAAAAGAAAACCGAAAGAAAATTTAAAGAAGATATAACTGAATAATATTGAACAAGGTATGATAGCTTTTTTTTTACATAAAGTTTCGCATATCAATTTAAATATGTCAAATCTTAAAAAAAAAAAAAAAAAAAAAAAAAAAAAAACTTGAAATAAATATGTTTAAATACAGGAAGCCGCAGCAACCACTTACAGTATCATATACAAAGTGTTATATCTTTTGATATAATTATTGTATTTATATGCATTTTGCATCATTTCATTTTAAAACGCTAGAGTTTTTTAAGCTAAATAATATAAAAATTTTTGTGCTCAAAAACAACTGAAGGTTGTTCTCAAATTCAAATTGTTTACTATCTGACACATTTTTGTTATTCATTTTTGTTCGTAAACGCATGTAATTGTCAGATGCTCTTATTCAGAAACTTTGTAAACAAAGTTTTTTCATTTTTTGATAACGGTAGAAGAGATTTCAGAAAATACTGTCATAATTGGCGTTTTGAATAAAATTTCCTGGTGCGAGAGCACGAGGAATGGGAAAACCGATATAATAACCGTTTATAACCAAAGGTATGACTCATTTATCGAAAAATGAAAAACTGTTTTATTACAAATCCCTTTAGTAACCAGTAAGGAAGTACCAATAATCAGTAAGGAAGTATGTGAAAAAGTTGTTCGTTATTGAGCTGGAGATTTTTTTTTTTTTTTTTTTTTTTTTTTTAACCTCTTTAAGATTTGGAAAAGAACAGAGATATTTGCCTTCTGCCGCGCAATAATTTGCTTTATTTACTGTTACTTCCGTTTCATATTCATATTATGCGCGGATTTACATTTTGATTAGTGTTTGATTTACTGTGCGCTGTTTCTTAAGGGGTCTCAGGAGTCTTACTTTTTACCTGGTAGTGCAACTTGAAACATGTCACATTTGATTTTTTTTCTCAGTCCCTATAAAACATAAATGCATAAAATTTTTAATATAAACACCTTAATATCTCTTCTATTAAAAATAATTTTTTTAATATTCTACATTGAAATTCTGTTTTATTTTTTTAATGTTTAATTTTGATAAAAAAAATTAGACTTGTATCCATTGCGCGCAGGATTCTAACAAACCTATTAGTTCAAGAACCGCTAAAAAAGTTGATAATAGTGTACAATTAATGTATCTTGAACTTATACCTCATTTTAAAGCAATTTATGCATTTATTTATTTAAAATTTAAATTAAATTTGAAAAAAAAAGAAAAAAAATCATTTTTTATAAAAAAAATTGCCAATTATCAATAATCAATGTAATTAAAATTCTAAATTTGAGGTATAAGTTGTTCTTAAACTTAAAATGAAGATATTTACCAAGTTTCATACAAATTGCTTTATTATTTTTTGAGAAATGTTGCGCGCAGTCAAAGAACAATTTAAATTTTAAATCAAAATTAAATAAAAAAATATATAATAAAAATTCAATATAGAATGTTAAAAAAATTATTTTAAATAGAAGAAATATTAAGTTGTCTATATAAAAAGTTTTATGCATTTAAGTTTAATAGGGACTGAGAAAAAAAATCAAATGTATATGTTCCTAAATCTCACTACCGGGTAAAAAGTAAGACTCCTGAGACCCCTTAAATTAATTTTTAAACTGTAACTATTTTATTTTATCAAATATTAGACTAAATTTCTATTTATATTACTATAACTCGTCAGAAGTAAAATAAATTTTAATACATTTATATTTTCGATTAGTCAAACTGCAAATAACCGTATCCCTTATTAATTCTCAAAATACAAAGACGGGTTCATTTGAACCCAAAATTATCCTTTGTTCGCTTGTGCGTTATGTATATTAGAGATGAGCCTAGGCCAGACTCTTTTGTTTTTATATAAGTCTTTTGCTCTAGCTTGATTTGTTTACCATTCGCGTCCGGGGTCGAGCTCAAAAGAAAAATTTTATTTATTGACAAAATTGAAAATAAAAGGGGAAAGTTGTTATTTCAGTAAGAAGAATGTAGTCTTGGTTTCTTAAAGTGTTTTAAAATAATTTAAAAATCATTTTGAAAAGAAATTAAATTGTTATTGATGGGATTTCAGAAGAAATATTCTACATGATTCTGGAGTCTGTACACGGTCAGTGTAATTAACACGAAGCCGAACTAGTCTCTATACTCGCTCTCTGTTTGAAGTCCTTATCCAAAATTACTAGAAGACAAAACTCATGTCTTAATACTATATTTTCACAATGATGTTATAGAAATATTTGCGCCAATGACTCGATTTTTATAGCAAATTTATTATTTAAAAAAAGATTTTTCAGAGGCATGCAGATCACGAAAAGTTGCGATGTGGAATATTATTAATACTTATGTCTGTGCAAGAAGAGAGAATTAATCTTGAATAAATTTTAAAACTTTATTAGCATTTTTCTAACAGGTATTTTTGGTATAGTGCTCAGAATTTGATAACATAACAATGTTTGAACTTGAATTTTAAAACGTTGGGCTCGAGGGGGGCGTGGGGGGGAGGCCATCAAGCTCCGAAAAAAAATACGAACTCATCTCTAATATACATAGGAATATAATAAAAATAGGTGTATAATCACCATAACATATTTTGTTATTCTATTTTATATAGGTTATATTATATAGGTTATTTATTAGTATATTTATTATGAATTAATATTTCATTTGTATTTTTATAATTCTGTATATTTACACACGGGTCCAGTAGACTTGATTGGTAATTCTTGTACAGTCAACATGCAATAACAATAATAAAGCAAATAAAAGAAAATGAGGGAATTTCATTTTATTAAAATTTTAAGTTTTGCTGTACTCGAATTTTCTCTTGATGATATTGCTATTTAAAACATGCAACACGAGGTAATAGAGGATATTAATTTGAGATTATTAGCAAAAGTATTAGTATTATCATTGTGTTTAACTATAATTTGAATTTTTGCACAAACTTTAGTTTTAAAGTACATAATGGATGCATGTAAAAAGCTTAATTTATTCGCGATTAAAATTTAGGATGGAATTTTTTTTTTTTTTTTTTTTTTTTGGCTTTTAATTCCTTAGTAAGACTAAGTCACTGTCTTCAGGCAAAAAGTCAGCAACGCTAATTTGTTACTTTAATGAAAGATTTTTTGCTGAAAACCTGTTACAGACAAGTAATGTCTCTTTGAAGTTCTAACACGTTGTATCTGTGATAAATTTAAAGTGGAAACTTCTGGCAGACGAACTAAATTCGGAATGCTGCTCCAACGGTCTATTGTATACTACAATCGGAGAACATTGAGCTGTGACCTGCAACTATAAAACGATGCACCATCAATTGCGTGGGGCTCTAAAATATATCGGACAGTACTAAAGATAGGCTGGAGAGTTGCTGGACTAGAAGATCTGCCGGCTGAGTTCACTTCAGTTCAGTGACCCTTCTGTCGGTCTTGTAACCATCATGCTTTCCACTCTCTTTCGCTTTCGATGCAGCTCGCATCATTTTCGAGTGAAATTGATTCGAAATGAATAGGCAGAGAAATGAAGCGAAATCACGAAACATTAACATAATTTTATTTTATTTTTGTAAATACCGAGTTTTCTACAAGATCGTTTTAGTCTACCAAATTTAAGGGAAGTCGAAGCCCTTTGAAACTATTTCTTTATTATTTGACTATTTTTTGAATTTTCATCAATATTTTTAATTTTTTATGTGTCATGCTATGGATCGACAAATTTACCCACCTCAATAGTTATCGTCTTTGATGTTTGACGGCATATTAGAAATTTTATGTTGGAATAATACTAAATTTAGATAATGTTTTCAATTAAAAATGACTTAATTAGTCGGTAGTTCCCGCTCTTTTTGTAAAATATTAAAAAAAATAATTAATTAACAAAAAATTCTGTTAACACTAGAACCGCCATTAGGGGTCAAAATGACCCCTGTCAGATTGATAATAATCGATTCGAACCAGGATTTTTTTCATAAGATATGATAAATGTAAGTAGCAGAAATATAGACTAATTAAATAAGTTAAATAGCTTAAAATTAAAATTCCGATGAGAAACACTTTTTATAAAAATTGAGTAAAATACCTGGCGGTTTTAGTGTTAAGGAAATCTAGCAATTCTGTGTAAAAAACATTATTATGATTCTATCTGTAAATGGAAATTTTTTTTGCAGTTACAAAAACTTTCATTTAACATTTTTAAATAATAGAAAAGCAACACTTATGCAATTGTCATTTTATAAAATATTTAGCTTCGACTGTGTATTCTAAATGTTATCGACCTTTTTGGTACTGTTAGCGGGCAATCAAAAAATATATGTATTAAATAAAAAAAAAAAAAAAAAAAATGGAGTTTTTAATTAACACTAGAAAAAAGGGAAATTTTTTTCAAGTTTTATAAAAAACATTTTGCAGCAGAATGTTTATTTAAATCTGTTTGATTTATTTATTTTACTTTTTATTTCTTTGTATCTTTCAAACTTATCTTTTAAGAAAATTTCTGGTTGGAATGTAAATAGGTTCACTTCATAGCGGTCAAAATGACCGGTCACCGTCTTTCTAGTGTTTATACAAATTGTCGCCTATTTTCTACACACCGAGCAGTATGTTCCGTAATCCTAGAAGTTCGAGTTGGACCTCTTGGTACCGTAATTTCGGGTGTATAAGCCGCAGATCAAACAATTCTTTTTCGACCCAGAATTTTTTAAGAAACAAATATAACTAGTTAGATCGCCGTAAATATTTGTCTTCAATCACTAAATGAGATTTCTGGGTCCAAAAAGAATTGTTTGATCCGCGGCTTATACACCCGAAATTACGGTATTATGAAATGTATTAAGGTTTATAATTAGTTGTTATATCGTAAATACGAATTTATGTAACTGAACCTAAACAAATAATACAGTATTTGAATAGGATGGGAAGATTTAATGGTAAGGAGATACGCATGTTTAATGGCTCAAGGTTTCCTTAGGTACATGCTGCTTCAAACAAGGTATGATGTAGTATTTTGTATGAAAAGTAAAATGTACATTATTATAGAAGGATTAAATTAATTTTATATTAAATTTCCTTTAATAGTATTTAAAAGTACGTAGGTGCATAGAGGGTCGAACGGTTTTATGAAGGAAAATGTTTTAATTAATAAAATGAAATTCTATGATTAAAATTTGAAAATTTTAATTTCAGGAAATTTTAAAATCTTGTATCTCCAACGGTATTTGCCTTTTTTTTTCCAGATTTTTTTTCAAGTGGGCTCTATAAATCTAAGGATCAGATTTCCAAAAAGTTTATGAGTTTAAAAAAATAAATAAATGCAATGTTATGATATACGGTAAAAATATACTATTGGAAAGCTTGTGCTGTATTGAACCACTCTTATAGTGCTACAGTAGCTGCAACTATAAAGTGATGAAATCTCGTTCCAAATTTTGTAGTTTTGGACCAATCGGAATTCCAAATATTGGAACGAGCTTTCACCATCTTACGATTGTAGCTGTAGCAGTACCAAATGTTGATTCTACTCAGCACAGAAGTTTTAACCGTGCACAATAAGAATTACTATACTTGACCCATGACGACAAAGTGTATATTGAGCATTACAGAGCTGCCAACTTCTACGCCTATTTAAATCATATAAACATGTATGGAACCACAAAAATATTTTTAAAAAATTTATGCCAAATATATTCAATGTTATGCATTGCATCACATATTATTTATCATTTACTAAAATTTCTGTTTCTAACATGTTTATTTGACTTTAAATAAGCGTAGTAGTTGGCAGCCATGGCATTACAATCCCTGCATCGAATCGGGTAACCCAATTTTATTCACACCGGGATCAAACTGCTGTTTAAGTCACATCGGATTGACATTTTTATTTATTTCCATGTGCGGTGAACTTTAAAAGTTTCAAGTTAGGGCATAACTCTTGAGGGTCGGGTTCGTGTTGATTCGGTTTTTCTTAAGATAAGGAATCTAATATTTTTCCAGTGGAAAACACTGTATATGTGAACAATAATGACCGTATGTATGCTCATTTTTTAACATAAAATGTGAAATTGATACTAGCAATATAAAGTAGTAGCTTATTAGCAAACATTATTAGTATTATTACAATAGATATTAGCAGTAGACTATTTTTTTACTATTACATTAAAATATGGAATAATTATATTGAATTTCGAGTTTGGTTTGGATGGAAGTATTTCGGGTTCGGGTAGGGTTTACTTGGGTTTCACATGAAGTAGAATTTTCAGGTTCGATTCAGGTATAAACCGCGCAGAACTCTACTTGGGAGCAGACCAACTTTCTTATTTCCATCATCTTAAATTACAGCTGGCTAGGAAGATGCATTCTGCATCTGATTGGCGTTAATTTTTTTGCTCTAGATCCGATCCATGTCGGATTGATTCTTGTTGTTTCATGTCCGTGTTAATTTTGAGCTTTTGTTTTTTGTGGTTTAGGTTCATCCATTATTTTAATAGAAAAGCTGTTATATTGTTTCAGATGAAAACTATGTATTTGGATATGAATGATTAAAGTGAAGTAAGAAATAGCTAAATATGAACAAATTTGCGATGAAAAAAACCTTAATCTAAATGAAACACTATTATTGCTAAATTTAAAAAAAAAATGAATAACTGATAATAAAAGAACAATTGTAATTTATTTTCCCATAAATGAACTAAAATAATATATATATATATATTTCATTTCCGGTTGAAGTGTCGGCTTCGGGTAAGAAATGTGTTGAACTTCGGGGTCGACGAAAATTGGTTCGTCTGGTTCGGATCAGGTTTCCGGTCATCAAAATTTTTTGGTGGGTTCAGGTTTCTATCAAATGTAATTTTGAAGTTGAGGTTAGGTATAACCTGATCGGTAGAAAGTGCTCTTTTAATTTCTTTGCCCTTCTTCAATTTCTGGATGTCGATACCTAGCTGTAATTATTACCCAAGAAAATGTGGGATGATCCTAAAAGATGCACAACACTTTCCATTTTTCTACTTGAATAAATGTAAAGTCTGATGATTCAGTAGAGCGTGGCATGGAAATCATAAAAGTCTTAAACAAATGGAATTGGAATCGCTCCACATCCTGACATCCTCTTTCACCGAACCCACTGCGCTATATTGTCGAGTGATCCCGAACACCAAACTTTCGGAACGAGATCAGGCTTGAAATTCTGCCACTTTAAAGGTCAATAGCTCGCTAACTTATGAAGCGTGCAAAAAGGTTAGTGTTGGCCCGAATGCTTTGCTTCGATTGAATTAGTGTGTGCCTGGAGGTTAACACCCTTCAAAACAGCGATATGAATGTGCTAGGTCTCTTTTTATTTTCTATATTTACTTATTCCATTGTGAAGAATAAAACTTAGAACTAGATCGCGAGAGACTCCAAAAGGAAACCGGTTCAAAAAGCAAAATCAAAAGGAACATTTTATCAATATATTAATCGCATAATTTTGGGTATTGTTGCCAGGATTGCCATTTTTTTCCAGGAAATACTGGACATTTTGGGCTGTACTTTCTCTTTTCCGATCCTCGAAAATGAAAAGTTGTTATATCAAGATTCTAACAGGCAAAATTGGCTAAAATGAGATAACACAATCTTTTAAGTGTTTTTAATCTTGAAGACAATTTGAAATTATGCATTCCCGCAAGTATTTCGAGAATTAGCCTATCTGAAAAATTTCTACCAGCATTGCTGCCTGTGAAAAAACTAAAATTGCATTTCATTTTTCTAAAAAGAATTATGAAAAACGTTAAGACCTCGCTAATTCAATGCAATGGATTTTTGCTATATTCTACATCATTCTAAATTTTGTGAGAGCTATTACGTTTTCATCCATATCACATGATGTTATAAGAGTCGGGAAAAAGAATTCAGCGATGGGCAGAATACTTGAAGTAGATGTACTTGTGATCCGCAGTTTTTTGAAAGAAAGAACATCAGTATGAAATAAGATAAATTAAGAATGTTTTGTTAGAATCGTCCACCCAAGACAATTTTTGATTTTATCAACATGAAAAGCAATACATAAATTTAACATTTAAAAAATGTGAAACATTCAAAAATACATTTCTGCCGACGTTTTTTAAAATTAAAAATATGAACAGGGAATAATTTAAAATAATCTTCTTTTCTACCAGGAAGTAATCCCCCCCCCAATCCCAGTGATTTATAATCATGAAAATAAAAAGCAGAGTATGTATTTTTGGTCGAGAATGTACACCAGAGCGTATGTAGTATGGTTACGGACGGCAGTACGAGCTATCCAGAAGGTATACGACGTACACCACGGTATACTTTCTACGGCATCCCCACCTCTCATTATCTCCTTTCAAACTTTATGAACACATACAGCATACTGAATGCGCTACTCAGTGAAAAATGAGTTGCTAATTCCAAATTAATTACTTGATTAACATCTGTGTTTCATTTATCTTCTTTACAAAGATCGTTCAATATTCAAACAACGTTTAAAGTTAAAATTAGCATTGTTTACTGTTCTCTTCCATTATTTTTACAAATAAGTTATCACTCGGCCACATAACACGCCGCTAATGTACTTGTGCAATTTATTCTATTTTCTTTCTTTATTAAAGTATTATTTTTAAATAAAAGAAATATTAAAAATTAAGAAGAATTTTCTACTGTTTTCTTAAAAATAAAGATTTGAACCAGTGTCTTTTTTTTTCGCTCTCTCATTAAATCTATCTCAGATGTACATCTAATTTGATATACGATTACAATTCACAATGGTCCGTTTTGAATTGTGCATGTCTCATTTTATTTTAAAGTTACATACATGCAGTTTTTTTTATAATGATCTTTTTGCAGCACAAAGATGAAATTTCCGATTGACTAGTTTGGTTTAGAGGAGTTGAACAAAAATTTTAAAAGCATAATTCTTTGAAAATTAATGGCAGAACTATTTCACGCATAAAATCTTATTTCCTATCTTTTTCTGAATTTTTTTTTCACCTACTAATTTACCTACTAATATTCAGCAGGTAAAAAAACAAGCGAGTTTCATATTTTTTGGTACATCCAGAAAACACATTTCTGTAGGCAAGTAGTTGTGTTTCTCCTGCAATGTTGAATTTACACCAACATGTTCGAACATTTTCATTTGAAAATAAAAATGCAATTTTACATTTTATCACCAAAATTATAAAAGTGAAATTTTATTCAAATATTCTTCTATATTATTACTCTTCATGGAATTTAAAGGCTAATCATCTAAATTCACGCGGAAAAATAAGTTTATGATGTGCATTTTATTTGAACTCAGTTGACTAAAAAATGTGGCTGATTTTATTAACCCCTTGAGGGGCAAAGCACTTCTGTTCCTAAAATGTTCAAAGGATTGATTGACACCGGGATTCACAAACAAATTTATATGATAGAAAGTAAAAGCTGTTTTTCGTGTATATTATAAAAAGCAAATCTTAATACTAAAATTTCGGTGCCAATGGGGCATAAGGGAATTAAAAGTAACTGGTATATATTATATACCGCTGCCCTTCAAGGGGTTAAACATATTTTTTTGTTGTTGTTGTTGTAAGCGGCATTTTCCGCATTCATTAACAAAAATTATTAATTATTAAAAATGGTTTATTTTAAACAGAATTGGTATTTAAACCAAATTTGTACATCAAATAAATATTTTGAATTATTATATGAAAAATCTGACTGTGTGTTTTAATTTCACACCTATTCCACCGAAAATAAGATAAGCTATTGGTTAAGGGAAAAAAATATTCGAAAGGGTTGGGAAATGTCAAAATAAATCTCGAAATTTTCAAATTGAAATTAATTTCCGAAATGTTTATACTTTTTTTCTTTTTAATCGCATTTATTTATTGGTGCCAACTTAGTTATTCTATTGCAGAAAAGGCGAATTATTAGATGTTTGTAGATGCCTTTTTAATTAAAATACATATGAAAAAACACGAGTTCAGCATAGATTATGAAACACTTTCTGACACATTCAGAATACTGTAACAAAAGTTTACAGCTTGCTAAGGTGAAAGATGCTTAAATAAACAATTTAAAAAATGGATAACGCATTTGAAAACTTCTACAACTTACTTTCTACAACTATCATAAATAGCGAGAAGATTATCCGAATTGTTTTGTGAAGACCTGTATATAATCTATAGATTTTTATGTATGTGATATAGTATACTAAAAATTAGTTAAATTAAAAGCATGGCACAGTTGAATTCAGACACGCTTTCAGCAATAAACGGAAATGCATCTGAGATCTTTTGTGTAGCCCTGTTACGATCTGTAGAATTTATACATACCAAGTAACATGTAAAATGTAGTTAAATTTTAAAACTGGTGTTAGACCTGAAAGCGGATTTCTAGCAACTGTTCTTCATAGACAATAGCATAGCAAAATATTTTAGTATGTCTCTGTAAATGAACTATATATTATATGTACACCAGATTCTACAGTGCGCGTTTTGTTGTACACCTCAGTGATATATAAAATTTTCAATATACCTAAAGTAGTGTAATATCATTAAAATTCACTGGAAACTATTTTACCACAAAAGCCGTAATGTAACGGAGTCCTTTTGTGTGTCCCTGTAAATGAACCGTTAATACCACACACTTCATTTTAAATTGCATGCCACCGTAAATACCAATACCATGTATCATTTTCATGGCAATATGATTATATTAACGTGAGTTAGAGCACGAACCGACAGACAGACAAATCGAATTCATAAATATTCTTCAATTATATAAAAAATGTTAAAAGAATTCTTAAAATTTTTAACCAGTTTCATTAAAATTTAAAAGAAAAAATATCTTTATAATTTTAAAAAGATATTTTTAATCTGTTTCTCAATGACTTTAAAATAGGAATTCTCAAGCAGACGAAAGGGATACACATACGTAGATAAGCAAAAGAAAAATATCAATATGTTATAAAGGCCTGACCTTGTACGTGCTTATGCTGGCATGTTGGCAACGGCAACCGATTAACACTTTGAGATCCAAGCCCGAGTCTCACTCGGTGTACCATTTTAGGTACAGCGAAGTAAGCCTGAGAATCTCCCGGGGTCAATTTTTAACTCTCTGTGATATAAAAATAAAATATCTCTCCATGAATTACCCACAAAGTTTTTACTTTGAAAAAAAAAAAAAAAAAGTGGCAGCACAAAACAGAAGTAAGTATATGAAAATTTCTAGAATCAAAGCTTAATTCAAACTTATTGTGAACCTTGTGGTGTTGCTATTTGTGTTTTGAAATGTACCACACAAAAGCAATTTTTACTAAATAAGGTTTATCTGTAAATAACCCCCCCCTTTTTTTTTTCAAATATTTGTATAACATTTGGGTAGTTTTCTATTCAAGTCAACATAAAATGGTATGTTAAAAAATGTTTTCTCGTGTGGAACTTTTTAAGGTAGATTTCGTATGAAATACTACCTGTTGCGGTTGCTCCTATATTGGAATTTCTGAAATTTTTTTGCAAATCTACACCGATCATGACCACTTTACCCCAAAACTACCAACAGTAAAAAATTTCATATCTGTCTAACTATCTACCTATGTACATATATATCATTTTTTTATAGACACGATAGATTTTATTCATTAAAGTCTGATTAAATATTAATTTTTAGTTAATTAAATAATTCCTTGAATATGAATAAGAACAGTTTGCGGATTATAGCAAAAAAAAAAAAAAAAAAAAAAAAAAAAAAAAAAAAAAAAAAAATACATATCTGTCAAGTATTTTTTTTTTAAAACATGAAAACTACTAAATACCCTCAGTCCAGAGGGAGATATGCAGTTAAAATAGTTCAGACATCAAAGTGTTAAATTTCAGTTTCACTGCATTTTTATAAATTTCTATGCAAAACTTTGTCAATAAAATAATTGAATAATATAAAGTTATAAAGTAAAACATAAATTTAACAGACATGTGACGTATTTAAACAACTGAAATAATCAGAATAAATAAGACTGCACTGGTGATTTCGTCAGTTATTAATTCTTACAAAAGTATCACTTTTAATAAATTTGAAAACTTTATTTGAATACAAAATCAAAACTTTTTGAATAAAAACGCTTTTTGGTATTGTTAGTGAATAATTAAAAAATATGTATTAATACAAAAAGTGGTTTTCTGTTACATTCTATCAGCCGTCCAGGTTGAATTCCCTAGTATATTTAATTACTAAATCACAAATTGATGCCATTTTCATTCCACTAGCTAAATCTTGAAAAAATAAATGCTTTTGAAAAATGACGTCATCTTCGGAAAAAAAATGATGTCAATGAATTAATAAAACTGCATTTAATGTTTTGTTATAATTATAAGAAAATCGGGTAATTCTTAAAATTTAACTTGTGTAATTTCAATTTAATTTGCATTATAAAACTGATTTCTGCAACACATAAGAAATTTAATACATTTTTAAAAAATACATTGTATTTTATTTACAAACTTTAATTGTAAAATGCTTTACGAAAAATTACAATCTGTGAAATTAAGAATCGTCTGCTATAGTAGATTTGCGCCTCAACTCTGGTTTCTTAGTCAGTAACTTTCCATCAAATAATAACAGATATTATCTATTTCCTATTATTTATATTTTTTGAAGTATTTTAGCTGTAGATATTTATTTGTCAGCGTGTTATTGTTATTTTGTTTACCTTTGATAATTATTAGTTTGACTTGCGTTATTTTAACATCCAGTGATTCTTTGTAAGACATTTTTCTTCTACAAAGTATGTATTTTTTAAACTTACCTTACATGTTTGGTTAACTGGAAATTTCATTGCATTTCATAAAGTTCAAATTTCTTTTCGTAACATAATTTGACTTTTGATTCTTTTAGATCGCATTTTATTAATAAAGAAAAATTATAATTGTTACAAATTAAGTGTAAGTTGGATTTAAATGCGTGTATGTTTTATATATTGGAATATATATATATATTTTTAATTGAGACTTTTAATGCAAATAATAACGAATTTTCTTTTAAAAAAACCTGTCATCGTAGAATATAGTTTATTCTTAAAACTCTGCCTTAAACAGATCATATATCTATATTGATAAAAATAAGCTTTTGTTTCCCTCTTTTTTCCATATATAAATGTGTATATGTGTGTGTGCGTGTTTAAGTCTTTTTGTAAAGTCTAGGGAAAATTATTGCACATAGCGGTCTGCGAATTTTATTCAGGATAGACAAATACGAGTCCAAATACTCACTGGGCTCAGATTTTGAAGTATTTTATTAGATTTTTTCTTATTTAATGTAGAACGGAACAACTTGCACATTTTCCTAGTTAGCCAGTGAGTTTTATCCACATACCCCTCCCCCCCCCCCAAAAAAAAAGGATACAGATGGAGACATAATTTTATTTATTTTTCACAAATAGCTGTTGATAATTTATCCATCTAATATTATATTCTAAACCCTGTATGGAATAGACTTTCGTAAAAGAAATAATAAAAAATTATGAAATAGTTTTTTTAATTAATTATTTTTTATAAAGTAGGGACATTATTTTTTTTTCTGAAACGAACAAAAGTACAGAAAGGAAGCGTTGGTTTTCTAAGTAACACTTATCGTCAAAACCTTTGCTGTGATGACACATCGGACCATGCAGTTAGCAGCTCCTTTTATTAATTGACGCGTGAAAAGATATTCATTTGGAAAAACCGAACAGGGTAACAATATGAATTTTAAATAGTCCTATGTACGGTAAGATAACCTTAGGTATATTTAACTCCTTGGGGACGAGCGACACGAATACGTGCAGCAAAAAGGTTTAAGAATCCTTGTTTATCCCCACCAGTAAAATTTTAATGTAAAATTTGCCTTATTTAATCGGAGCATTTTCTCGATTTAATAAAAAACGAATTTCTGATTTTAAAAACCGGTCACAAAACTTAAAAAAAATTCATAAAAGGCTCTTGTCGCGAAGGGGTTAAGGTGATTATCACGTGTCCAGACAACGTATGCGGATTTGTTAGATTTGAATAAAATTGGATTTAATTTTTTTTTTTCCAAAATCGAGGTATGTCATGCAGTGCAAATGCAAAACACCGAATTGCCTCTTTGGAAGTGTATTAGTATTGTGTAGTAAGAAAGCTCTAAATTTATTAATATTTCAATATTGACCAGTAAATATATCCTCAATGCATAACGAATATATTGATTTTCATATTATCTTTCTTATAGGTGTATGCAGAGAAAACTTGAAAGTGGGAAAAACTCCAAAATTCAGTGACTGTGTTAAATATAAGTTGCAAATCTCCCGATGTGATATTTCTCTGACAGTTTTTAAGCGTTTGGTAAGTACCTACAAAACAAGTTTTTTGCTTGACATAATGTATTTTTTTAATCAAGTTTAATACGTGCTGTTCAAAATTTTTCATTCTATCTCGCATCACTTTTTCAAAAAAAAAAAAAAAAAAAAATCTTTAATATGCATTTTCAAAAATCAATGTACAAGTAATTTTTATTTTTTATTTATTCTTTGATGGGCTTCCTAGTTGCAGCCAACTTCACGTCCAGTGTAAGCATGAAATGTCTTACTATTGTGTGAGCCATTAGGAAATAGTTAAAAAGCAATTACCATCTGCAAGAGAAATATACTACAAAATATATTTTCCAAATATAACTGTATGAATAGAATATAAAAATAGTTGTCAGTGGCACCCCTAAAAAATGCAGCTACAATTTCCTCTTTAACGCATGACCATTTAACGATTTTCCTGGTCAAACAGAGAACGAAGGATAATACATCCGTCGTGAAGATTATGAAACCTTTTCTAAGATTAGCAGAATAGTGTACACAATTAATTTAAAAAAAATAACAATAAAGCACATATTACAGTAAACATTTTTTAAAAATTTATTTTCGTATCCGATAATGTGTGCGAATCCTTTCGAAAAGTCTTCTTTGTCATCTATAAAATTTGTATAATACACCTAATATACTAAAAGTTAAATTTGAAAATACATATCAGGTCATGGCAAAAGAAAAAAAAATGCATTTCCACAATTCAATTATCTATCCATCCTGTACTATTATTCCTGTACCTATTTTTTTTCTTTTTAGTGTTTTAGTAAATACAATGATTTCTACAAAAGATTCCATAGAAAACATGCTATAATACACTTCAGTAATCCATATCAGTTCCATTATGTTTGAAATTATCACACCATCATTAAAATATCAAATAAATTCACACGCAATCTCTCTGTTTAATTACTGAATCTGAAATTCTTTAAAACGTGTGGGACAAATTGATGTCATTTTCATTGTATAAGTTAAATCTTGAAGAAAGAAATGCTTTTGGAAAATGTGTCATCCTTGAAAAAATGATGTCATTGAATTCGTAAAATTTCGTTTAATGTTTTCTTATAATTGTAACAAAATCGCGTAATTTTTAAAATTTGATTTTCGTAATTTCAATTCAAATTATAATGCATTGTAATTTTCTCGTGCATAAATGTAAACGAATTATAGTTGATACATATTCTATACTCCACTGAAATCATTTAGTGATGAATATCAATGCAGTTAAGTTTGAATTATCTTAAGGTATTCAAATACAGTGGAAACGGTTTTTCTCCGTTAGACTATAATGTTACAGAATTCTTGAGCAAGTCCCTCGACGATCTATAGTGCTCACTTTATTTTCAATAACTAACATTCTATAGAGAACTGAAGTAGCATATTAAAAATGCATATCAATCCGAATATATTTAAGAGAGTTAAAGCACGACAAGCTAAACGAATTCATAAATACTTTTCAATCATGTTGCTATATTAAAAAGTGAAAGGCTAGAGATAAATAATGGCAATGATTTTTAATTTATTTTTTAAAATGATTGAAATTTTAAAATTAAAATTGATTGTTCAGCACACTTCAGGAGCATAAATAATAACATCTCTTCGGTTTCGCAACTGAAAAAAACAACTTATCTTGGTTGCGGTTTTTGTTCACTCAGAAAAAACGATTTTCGGTAGAGTTCTGGTTTTAATTCCAATAGAAATAACTTTTTTTTTTTTTTTTTTTTTTTTTTTTTTTTCCCAGTTAAATTTTATATATATATGCAAAATGGTTTTAAATTAATAGAACAAACTAAAATAGAAATGATTAGATAATTGATTAAAATATTATCAGAAACTTGTTAACTAAACAGCAACAGAAAAAAATAGGGGTTGATAAAGACTAAGATTATTTTTGAACTAATTTTCCATGCCATAGGTACTGAAATCTGATTCTTAGAAAACGCCTAAATAGCATAAGTAGCTGTGTATCAGTGTTGTTATTTTGAAACAATATTATGTTTGTCCTTTTTTGGGGAGAGGGGGGGGGTGTTTGTATAGTGGTAATGCATTTAGCTTGATTATGTTTACGGCATCAGACATATCTATGGGTCATTCAGATATCTTTCCCGATAATTATATCTACCACCATTTGTTTAATCATTTCTACTATTGGGAAGATGATCAAAGCACAAGAGCCGGTTGTCGAAGTCAATAACCTCTTTTGTGTCTGGGAAACCTAGCTTTCCACGGTGATGCTCTTCAGCGTTTTCATTTTCTTTTCCTAACTTCTGCTGTATATCCAATTTTGTAATTAAGCCTATAATATTGGGTAACAAATCTAGAACCAAATTCGAAAATTATAAAAAAGTCATAAGAGGGAAAATAATTTATTGTTTAGCAATTAAGTAATGTAAAAATGAACTCTTATAAAGTAATTTTAGTTGTATGATTGAAAATTCGTCTTCCGTTTGTAGAGCATGTGTGAATAAAATACATGCACAGGAATGAATATATTTCCATAATCTTTTGATCTAACTAAATGCATTTATAGCTAGAAATATTTGTCACACTCTTCTGAAAACGGGGATTTTTTGTGTTGTTTACCCAATTTCACCTTCTAGTATTGTTTTATTTATTATTATTAAAGTTTATACTTTAGTATATATATTCGATTAATAGGTAGAAATTAGCCACATATTTGCCAGACTTACGTAATACATATATTTTTTGGTGTGTGTGTGCGGCGAGTGAGCATCTGTCTGCCAATCAAACAGTTAGCATTTCAATTATCGCAGCAAACATGAATTCTTTTACATGAAACATTTTTATTTTATGAGAAGTTTCAGCTAAAATAAACAAATAAGTAAAAATAATATACAATTGCATTTATTTTTTTTAAATAAATAAGGTAATGTTATATTCCACTATTTTTCAATGCAAAACTTATTTGTAAATGTTTGAAATATAAGTCATATAATATTTAATTTCTAATTATAACTGAAGCAATGTTTTTAGCCATCCTTTATTTTATATACACTATATAGTCATTGATTGCCAGACATATTCAAGTTAAGACACTTTGTGTAATATTTAAGATATACCTGTCGAATTTTAATGGAACTTCAGAATTAATTGTGAATAATATGTTTAACTTCTCATATTCATCAACGGTTATTTGGTCGGAAGAAAAATTAATATATGTTTAAATAAAATTAATATATTTTATGTGTATTCATGGAAATATATAGATTTTTTTAAGTTCAAAAATTTATAGTGTTTTTTGTTTGTCATTCAGGATTTTATACCAAATGTAATGCCAGTTTCAGAAAAATTGACAAAATGTAGTAGAAATAATACAATGCAATTGAAATTTAAATATATTCAAGTTATGATGGAAATGGAGCAGTTGTATGAAATATTTTTTATCTACGCATGCGCGACAATAACAAATAATTTTTTTTATGATTTAATAGTCAACTTTATAGAGCTCAAACTCAAAAAAAAAAAAAAAAAAAAAAAAAAAACTGTCGGCTCGATTTGATCTGTAATCGCAAAAAACTAAGAAATTATCCCCCAGAACGGAACTAAACATCAGACCGGATTTGCTTTCGAATGAATGGGATTACTTAACCTGATGCAGAACTCTAGTACATATCTGACAGTTCCGCGAACAGGTTAAACTACAGCGGTTTTCCAATACATATTCTCTCCTACTAAATTAAAAAATTATTTTATATTTGACTAGAAATTATATTAAATGTAAATAAAGATCGCTAGAGAAAATATGATTTAGTCCACGGGCGCACATTCTTACGCAGAATCAAATATTTTTCAGATTTCTAAGCTCTATAATATCATTTACTAGAATAAGCGTTCACTGCACTGCTTGAAAAACGAGTAATAGAGAAATAATAGGGGAAATGCTGCTTTGCAGTAAACTTAGATTTACAGGCACTTGGCAGATGATGTCAATAACCTCTTTAACGGTTAGAGAGTTTTGTTGGCTTTTTTCCCTAACTTGTTCTTTTTTTCTTTTCCAATTTCTTCTATGGTTCGTCGCTAGAATGGAACAAAAATATTGGAAAGTGAGAGAGAGGGAGAAAATAAAGTTTAAATCCTCGTTCTTTAAGATAGTTGAACTTAGAAAAACGAAAGTATGATGTAATCTTTCTTATAATCTGATGTATGCGTTTCATAAATTCCTGATAACATTTTTTGGCATTTAAAATATTATAATTTCTTTTCTCGAATTAATATATTTCTATAAATTTAAGAATTTTGATTTCGGTTGCTCAGAGAAACTAATTTAAATTTCATCGTTGTCTCTCTATATTTTTAGAAAAATAGAAAAATGAAAGTATAATGTAATTTTTCTTATAATATTACGTATGTGTTTCATAAATTTCCTGATAACATTACTTGGCATTTAAAATATTGTAATTTCTTTTCTCGAATTAATATATTTCTATAAATTTAAGAATTTTGATTTCGTTTGCACAGAGAAACTAATTTAAATTTCATCATTGTCTCCCTTTATTTTTATATGCAACATATATATATATATATATATATATATATGTATAAACGGGCAGCTGGAAAAGGCAATTATATGCATATTAAACTATAATACTGAAAGAGTGTATTTAAAAGAAAAATAGTTCTCGTAAAAGAATATTACTAAAAAATACAGATTTTTGAATAAAATGAACAGGTCCAGTTAATGTACTTTTGGAATGAAAGACATAGTAAAGGATTTTTGTTTCATTAGTTCGTTAACAGACGGAAAAATATATGATTACAGTGTTGGAATTTCAGCATAGAAAAGTTGATTTTGTTTTCTTTTAATAAGATCTACTTCACTCACGCGAAGACACTCAAACGCAAATGTCAATGATATAAAAGAGTTATTTTAAAATATCTCGTTTTTCATTTCAGTGTTTATATATATATCTAATATATATATATATATATATATATATATATATATATATATATATATATATATATATATATATATACAGGGTGTCCAGTAAATAATTGGCCCATTTAGAACTTAAATAACAAATAAACGGTTTGAGATAAAAATGCACGGTTTGCTGCATTGTTATTAGAAAATCAATAAATTTTTAAACATGCACTTTGTTAATATATTTTGAATTTTGGCCAAAATATGGCGCTGGTGGCAACAGGCTGCTTGAATACAGAAATGTCTCTAGTTTTCATAGGTATGAGCTTCTCGGCTGAACTATATGTTGTCGAATCTGAATCTATATGTTGAATCGACTCTCGACTCAGCTTCAGAAATGAGGCATGTTGGTTGGAAAGAGATTTAAAATAATATTTATGATTGAACAATCTGTATTATACTTAACCTCCTCAGTCCTGAGATTGAGATATTATTTTAAATATTATTATATTATATTAAAAGTGCATGTTTTAAAATTTATTGATATTCTAATAACAATACAGCAAGCCGTGCATTTTTATCGCAAGCCGTTATTTTGCTATTTACAATCAAAATGGGTCAGTCATTTATATATATGTATATATATATATATATATAAACATTGGATACCTCAGTTACCTAATGCGAGCAATAATTATTTGAAAATATTGAAATGCAAACGAAATATTTTAAAAGAACGCCCCCATAAGATGAACATTAGCATGCGCTTGTCTTCGCATGAGGGAAGTAACCCATTAACAGCGGGAAAAAATTATGACTTTAAAAGGAATCATATTTATTAAAAGAAAAATAAGATGATATAATAGGTAGCTTTTTACTTTTTGTAATGAAAGCTACCTAAAAGAGATGAAGAAATAAATATACTTTTTAAAGGGGAAGAAATTATTTATATTTATAAACGGAGAATTCGAAATTGGGGAATAATTAAAGACATGTGATGATTAGTTCATTATATTATAATACACACAGTGACATTGTGTCTAAAAATCATTAATCTGTAAAGCATAAGAAATAAAACGAATTATTATAGTTATAACAAAGGTGAAAATTGTTTTAAATTTTGATCACCATTATTTTCGAATAGCAATCTTTGTCTTTTTTAAACATATAATCGTACGATTAATTAAGACAAATATTAATATTTGGAAATAGTGGTGCAAAATTTGATAACCGTTCGCATTTTTGGTGTAAGGTTATACGCCTACGTTCATACGATTATACGGTTACGTTTTATAGGGTACGGTAGAGTTAAGGGAATTCGCCACAAAAATAAAGTCTGAAAAGTACTCCACAAATAAAAAGAAAAAAAAATTAGGAATCACTTCTTTCAGGTATTACTTAGGAGTACATCATAGTGTAGCATATTAATGAATTTTTATCAATTCTTACATTATAACGTTCAGTTTATCCCTTCCAATTACGTAACGTATAATATGCTGAGAATCCTTAATTATCAGTATCTGTAATATTGAATGTAAATTCAGCCTTATTTAATCACAGAATTTCTGTGATTAAATTAGATAAATATTTCTAATTAAAAATACGGATGATAAAATATTGAAAATTCGGTAAAGGGCACTTGTCGCGAAGGGTAATGCAAACTATACAAATAGAAAATAAAATTCTTTACTAAATTAATTCTTCCTTTTTAAAAATTCTTTTACACTATTAATATGCCTAAATTTTTACACATGCGGATCATTTTAAAGTACAATCTATAAAGCATTTCGCAAATTCACCGGCTGTAAAATTAGGATTCATTTCACTCTATGAAAAATTTACCCTCTGAAAAATAACGTAGGTTCTAAATAAACTATATTTAATGAATTCAGAAAGAATAAAATACCATTTGTATGTTTCGTCGAAAAATAGTATTGTCACATACAAAGAATTAATGCATCTCTCTTCGGTATGTTTCATCAAAAATATAGAACAGTCATGAAGAGAGTTGCTTTAGTCATGTTTATACAGAAAGTGGAGAAAAATCTTTAATATTTTCCCTATGTTTCAAAGTTTTGGAAAGTGAGAATTTTTTTTAAATATTTAATGAGTTTGGATTTTTTTTTTCTCGTTATATCCGAATTTTCCACATTTACCACCGAATTGCATACAACACATTTTTATACTATCTACATCACATTTGCATTCATTTCCTTTCCATTTCCTCGGTAAAACGAAGTTCTCGTTATATCCGAGCTAGTTGTAAAGGAGTATACTTGTTCGTTATATCCGATATCGATATGAACGAGCATTTGTTATTTGCAGATTTTCTTTAATGTTTTCATTAGAGATTTTAAGGGAAAAAAACTGAAATATCTTGTACAACAAAATTCTTTCAACAGCATGAAGCCAAAAAAAAAAAAAAAAAAATATATATATATATATATATATTTAATCGATTTCATTCGTTATTTTCCATGCATTCTTTCGTTTGGCTTCATCAATTTTCATTGGATAGACTCGGTAATAATACTCTTGGTGTTATCACAAAATAGACTCGACATTTCTACTTTTTCGCTTATACTGAGACTGAAATATGACAACGCATTCTGCTGCCTACGTCACGAAAAGAGGTCAACGACCCTGAGATGCAAGGAAAAGTTTGGTTTAAGGCGTCCGCAGTCGGGTGGTATTATTTTTAATGTTCTTTTTTTACTTATTTTTTAAAGATTTATCTTTTTTGTTTATAAGGGAAGATATTAAACTTCGATGATATTTTTAACTGGTCAAAAAATTTTATTTTATTTATGTATTTGTGAAATTTTTGGATTTGAAGTTTATTGAACTGTAAAAATAAAAAGAAATCCGGAAAAAAGAAATTGTAAAAACTATATCGAGATCTTGTTGTAGAAAAAGGACTATATTTTTTTTCACAGGTGTTTTTTGCAAATCTAGACACGTTTTTAAAATATAAATGTTGCTGGGTGCAATTTTAGGAAAAAACAAGCCCTTTTGGGGATGAAAATTCTTCGCGGATCTTCTATTTTCTGCATTTTGCGTTTTCTCGGATTTCATTGTTTTCAATTTTTCCGAGCATTTTGACACTTTTTTTACTTTAATTACTAAAAAATTTCTATTGGTGTTTGGTTCTATTTAATGTCGTAATAAAATTGTCAGAAGAAAAATCATAAAAGGTTATCTTCTTTTTGTCAGATAAGATTAGGTGCTAGTGTTGGTGTTATTTATGGCGGTCGATTATCTGCATGACGATATAGGCCCTGGGGGTGGGCCCTCCGTGGAAGTCTTTCTAAGGGAGCCTAACCAGTATTTGCGTAAGGTTCGAATAAAATTTGGAGAGCTACCAATTAGTTAATACTTAATCTTTCGTCAACTGAAACAAAAAGCAAGTATACTAACAAATAAAGATAGTGGATTTATATAGAGTCGCAGAAACTGGCAAGCATTTTTCTTAGTTATTTTTAGCAATGACCGGTGCATTGGTATAATCAGTGTGAAAGACGATAAAGAGCCTATCCAGCTTGACTCCTGGTGCCGGGTCAGTGTCATAACCATTTTTGCTCTCTCTATAAAATTATTATTTTATGGTTATATTAGCTGAAAAAGATAATGTTTTACATAATGAGTTTTTTTCAATATGTAAAATGAAAACTTTTTAAATAGACATATATGTTTTCGTTTTACAGAACGAACGTTTTACCTCTGCACCATCCTTGCTCTGTTTTCATACTTGTGATTTTCATGATTATATAACCTAAAAGAAGATCTTCTTTTAAGGAATTAGTTGTATTTGTGCTTTTATTCAAGATGTTATGTAAAATGAAAGCTGTTAAGATAGCTATTTTTTTTTACCTTACTTTCTTCTATTCACGCAGATTCCTTTCCTGGCAAATATGTATTTTTTTTACCCGCGACATCTTTAAAACCTGTTGATTCAATTAACTAGTGATGCTTATAAGCGTAGGATTGCTGCAATATAATTTGACGAATTAAATCACAAAAATAAAAGTTGCTATGTTGACAATCGAGATTTGAAGGAAGTTGAGGAAATAGCAATTAAAATGGCATTAACCTATGGAAACAGTCTGTCTTTAAATTCTCCAACCCAGTTTTGTTTATATCGCTCAAGAGTTATGATTCTAAACCTATTTCCACGGGTGAAATTTTTTTTACTCAAGTCTGAGCAAATCGCCGAAGAGAAAGTAAAGAGTTTTCCGTAAACACATTTGCTCTTTTTCTTCCTCCGTTATTTGCTCTTATATGCCAAAATAGCAATGCCTAAGTCTGTGATGTAGATCAAAATGCTTACATTTATTTTCCGCTTTCCTTTCTTGTTATTTCGTCATGCTTCTTCCTTTATTTGCTTCAGATAATGTCAAAATTCTAAAAAAAATGTTATTTTCCAATAGCTTCAAATTTATGAAAGGATAAAATATGCAAATATTCTTCATAACCTATTTTAATTGTTTGAAATAAAAACACAATTTATAATTGAAAAGATTTGTATGATATCGATTGTGTTGCGGTTGAATAAAATTTGAGATTTCAAAACTTTTGTAATACACTTAAATTAATTCAAATCTGTATTTCCAATCATTTTGTATATCATTTTGAGTAAGATTAGATATTTCACATGGTTAAATACTACAATTAAACTATTGCTTCACTGTATTGAACATTTCCGTTTTATTTTCTGCTTAGAAGTGGTTAAAAAATTTATTAGCTATGAAAATTAGCAAACAACAGAAAACTAGTGTTTTTTTTTTATTAACAGAATTATTTCATTTTTTTTCTGAAAGATTAATTTATAATTTTGCTGCTGTCAAAACATTTTCTAAAATAGTACAGATATCCTACAATAGTCTCTCACAAAAACGTACATTGTCAATTTTAGGTGTTTTACATGTTATTTTGCAATTCTGATCCTCCCCTTAAAGTTTGTACTTGTAAAATATTCCTCTTATTGATCAGATGCTTTGATTTACGAGTATGTATGCAAATTAAAAGAAGTTATATTAAAAATCCAATCCCAAACAATTGGTTCTCTAATGATCTAAGGGGCTGTGCAAATATAACGTTATAAACATTTTGGTAATTTTGGACCCTTTCCCGTCCTTCCGATATCATCCGTTATCATCCCTTGAACTCACCCCCCCCCCCCCGTAATGATATCATTATCAAAGTGTCAAAAAAAAATTTTTTTGCTTTCTGTAATTTTTTTTTTTTTTTTTTTTTTTTTGTTTATCGTAATGATATACCAAAGTGGTTACATTTATTTTTCGCATACTTTTAAGATTCAAATGAAGAGAAGTCAATAAACTATCACTCTGCATACGAAAAATATTTATCTCAAATTAACATTTAAAAGAAATAGTTACTATTTAAAAACATTTTATGATAGCTTTTTGTTGCATAATGAATTCAACAATAATGAAGTCCTGCGCTTGCCCCGAATGGGCGAAGAGAGGGGGACAGATAGAAATTTTTATCAAGAAAATAAGTGACAACATTATTTCTCCTTTTCCTTCATTTATTAGTCAATACAAGCTTCATTTCAAAATACTTCCCATATGGTATCTCAAATCGTGATTATATATGCATACATATAAGAAGAAGGATAGGAATGTCAAACGTTGAGGTATTCCATAGTATAGAATTAAATCATTTTATACTAATTTATTGATTTTAATAATAACTTTGTATTTTTATAAAAAGTAGATATCAGCTGAAAAAAGTTAACATGCTATTTTGTACTTAGGCCCATATTGCAAATAAAAGGAGAACATTTTGATTGGATCAAAAATAATATTGATATCAAAAGACAACCCTCTTTCCCTAGAAATATCGTACAATATCATATGCCAGACCTCCCCTCCCCCTAAAATGATAACGTTATATTTGCACAGACCCTAATCGTTTTCTCCTTCGTTATTATCAAGAACTTTAGATTGCTTTCCATCGAGCTTCAAAATAAATAAAAGATTTTTTTTTAATCGTATATATTATGCAGCACAATTCTGATAACGGGTTAAGTTCATTTTTGTTTACTATCAAGTTTTTTTTCTTTTAATCTTTTTCCGAATAATCAGATAAATGATTTATCTGTCCCAAATAATCGATATTCTACTCCGACACAATTTCTATATGCGTTTAAGCAACTTTTTCTCATTGATAAAGGCCGAAACAACATTTGAAATGATGATCAATAAAAATATAAAATGTTATTCCATTTTCTAGTAACTCAAAGTAATAAAAAAGAATACTATGCTTTATTTTAAATTTTTAATAAAATGATGATAATTAAAAAAAATTATCATATAAAATATTCCATTTTCGAAGCATCTAAAAATATAATAAAAAATATTTAAATTGATTTTTTTTTTTAATGATGATAATCAAAAATAGCTTTTCGTATAAAATGTTATTCCTTTTTCTAGTATCTAAAAATGTAATAAAGTATTTTATTTTAAATGTTTAATTTGATTATTATTAATGGAATTAGTTAATTAAAATGGATAATACATCAAGTTTACATTCCATAAATTCAATTCCGAATCAAAAATTTGAATATACAGGACAGTTGCACCATAAAATTTAACTAATAAGAATGTATTTATTAAAATACAACACATTGCTCAGTGGGGCATAAAACAAGAATTTTAATATACACTTGTACAATTAAAATAAAATAAAAATATCAACGTTTCGCGCCGTCTTCTGCGGGCGTCTTCAGGAAAATATGATAATGGAAGGACTAAGTTTGCATCTTGATCGAGAGATAATATTTCTAATAAATTAAAATCGAAATGAATAATTTACTAGAAATAAGGTATCCTGGGGTAATAACGCCACGAAGGTTCTACCAATTTTCACGGCTTAGTTTTAGATTGTATTTTTCAAACAAATATAGGATCTGATACAGCAACTCATTGACTATCTATATAAAATAAAATAATTTAACAGATATGTATTCATAAAATGTAATGGCGTTTTTTCTTGACAAATGCTATTTGGCGTTATTACCCACCTATATGGGTAATAACGCCATGCAAACAAAACTATGAAATAAGATGGAATAATTGCATGTAGATTGCCCAATTCTAAAAATACAAACTCTACAAACTTAGAAATTGACAAATTGCATTCTAAGTTATTGAAAATGTTCATTTTTTTTGTGAAAGTGTAAGAAAAATAAAGGTGTGGTGTGGGAGGTGGGGATGAGGCAAAAGAATATCAGACCGTAAGCTTCTTTTTGCTTAAAAAGGACCGCTTAAATAGAAATATGAGAAACCTTGCACAGTTTTAACTGTGTTTATTTGAATCAGTATTTAGGATGTCGCTCGGCCACTGTAGGGAATCAAGCGGGGTATTAATGTCAAGGATTGGCGTTATTACCCCGGTATAGTTATTGCGCAGTACATTTTAAATTAAAAATTATCTCAAGAAAATATCCAAAATCTTCAACAACATTTTAAAAGTACATGAAATGCACTACAAATTTATGTAATTAACAAAGTATTTCCGGATAAAAAGATAATCTTCACATCACAAAACGTATCTCGCAAATTTTAGATCAAGCGTTAATTTTAGTTGTTTGTAAAATCAATAAGACCTAAAAAGGAAACAAATTAACTTGAAGCTGTTTTTTGCGATTTATATGACTCAAAACCCTTCTGCGCAGAGCACATGGGTGTCATTTATCTGATTATTTCATAATTATGCAAAATATAAGCACTTGGCGTTATTAGCCCGCCTGGCGTTATTACCCCAGGGTACCTTATTATCTCTCGATCAAGATGCAAACTTAGTCCTTTCATTATCATATTTTCCTGAAGACTCCCGCAGAAGACGGCGCGAAACGTTGATATTTTTATTTTATTTTAATTATACAAGTGTATATTAAAATTCTTGTTTTATGCACCACTGAGCAATATGTTGTATTTTAATAAATACATTCTTATTAATTTGACATTCTTTCCTCCTCCTTTTTATTGCCGTAATTTCCGGATGAAAAAATTACGCGGATCAAAAAATTCTGTTTCGACTCAGAAATTTTATTTTATAATTGAAGCTAAATATTCACCGCGATCTAAAAAGTTACATTTTATTTTTAAAAAAAATTGGTGTCGAAAAATGATTGTTTGATCCTCGGATTATACGTCGGAAATTACGGTAATCTATTGTCACATAGTAATTAAAATTCTGAGCGAGTTGGAACATTTCAGACTCGAACTTATAATTTGAATAAATTTTGTCTACACGAACGCTTTCATGAAAATTCTTCAATTTGCGATCCGAACCGGAGTCCAAAATACTGAAACACAAATCCAACTAAAAATTTGAAATCAAACAAAATTAAGAGAGCTATAACAGTTGTGAAATTACATGAAAACAACTGACACGAGAAACTAGTATGTTGTGGGCATTAACAAAAGCATTACAAAACCTTCTTCTAAATAAATAAAATCATCTGCCATTAAATTTAACCCTTTGAAGGTCGATGGTATGTTTATGAAACTACTTAATTTAAATTAAAAAACGCCGCAATGGTACCAGAATTTTAGTAAAATATTTTTTGTTTAGTATTTATATGAAATATAGCCTTTTTCTTATTTTTGAATATATATGTTTCTAAATTCCTGTGTCATTCATTTATTTTACCATTTTAGAAACGAGAATGCCTTGCCACTGAAAGGTTTAAATGAAAATCTATCCGTTCTTCAGATATAGCTATCGGAAATGGGAAAAATCCTAGCATAGCAAGGAAATATGTTGGGTGATATACACTCAAACTTAATAAAAATATATTTATATCAAAGTATAACAGAATATGAAATTTCATGAAATTCCGTGAATGAGTTCTTGAGATATAGCTATGGCGGAAATCGTTTAAAATACAACATATGCTGAACCGTTTACACCCGAACTTAATCAGTCCAAAATTTAGTCAAGGTCTTACTGAATCTGATGTTTGATTAAATTCCTTGTATTAGTTCTTGAGAAAGGGTGGTCACAAAATTTATGCCAAAGGAAGACACACAGCAGTAACTCATTCAAAGAATAATCACAGACGACAGAAAAGGGCCCGCTTATGTTGGGCAAGAGAACATGTTTCTTGGACCAGATAACTGTGGGCTTCTGTCCAGATCCACACTGGAGAGCTATTCAGGACGTCTTCTGATCTGGAGAGACCAACTCACTCGAAACCACCAATCAAACACTGTCGAAACACACAGGTACAGAAACGGTGGAATCATGGTTTGGGCAGGGATCTCACTCACAGGCCACACTGACCTGCATGTGTTCTATGGAGGAACTTTGACTGGTGCGAAATATCGGGATGAGATCCTAGATTCATATGTGCGCCCATATGCCGGTGCTATTGGCAATGGTTTCATTCTAATGGATGATAATGCGAGACCACACCGAGCTGTGGTTGTTGAGGATTATCTTGAGGATCACGGTTTGGAGAGAATGGAATGGCCAGCTCACTCTCCAGATTTGAATCCGATATAACATCTTTGGGACTATCTTGGAAGACAGGTTGCGGCTTTAAGTCCTCATCTAAGGTCATTAAATGAGCTGGAACAAGACTTACTCCATGTTTGATCAGCGCTACCTATTTCGGTGTTCGACAATTTAATTGAGAGCATGAGAAGTCGATGCCGCCAATGCATTCAAGTCCGGGGTGGACATATTCCGTATTAAAACCAGTTTTTTTAATGTTTCTGTCACGTTTTACTGCATAATACTGCAATGTACTGATTTCTCCAAGAATGGAATTTTCCACCATGAGTGCTTTTTTGTTACAAGTTCATTTATACGTTTAACATAAGTAAATTTCTATGTCGCATTCAATAAGTAACAGTTTAACACATATTTTCTCCAAATTTCTTGTTTCTATATTCATTTATTTGCAAATTAGACGGGAAAAAAACGGTTGTACCTTAACTTTTGATGGCCAGTGTACATTTCATGTATCAATATACAGTTCTTCGGATAAAATATTCTGTTTGAAATCTTTTATGTATCCCTATGCATTTCATATTATAATAATAACATATTATAATAATGAAATAACTTATACTAAGTCTCAGTGACGTATGTCAGTTTAATTATACATGAAATAGTTTAATTTAACTACGTCACAAACAATTCTTTCCTTTACCATTATGTAATGGAATTCTTTTGTGTGACCTTGTAAATGAATAACTATTCTTTTTATCGCATATTTTACAGAATGCATATTTTAGTGCACTTCGTAAATGCATATAAATTTTAATATGTTTGACAGGGTGTAACATCTTTGAAATCCATTTGAAACGATTTTTTCCCATAGACCGTAATGTAGTGGAAATATTTACTGTCCCTGTAAATAAGCTAATGATGCTAGAAGCTTCACTTGAAATAGAGATCGTGCTAGGACAAAATTCAATAACTTCCGAAAATTTCAGGGAAATCGTAGTATATTTACGAGAGTTAAAGGGTGGATAGAGTAACAGACAAATCGAAATCATATACACTTTTCAACTGTACCTGAATTGTGCTTCGAGGGCCGTCTATCTATACTTTGAAATTGTAACAATTTTTAAAATTTTCAATAGAAACACACGAATTTGTCACCATATATGTATTTTTCAGTAGTTTTACTCCAGATAACAAACGGCAAGTTATTTGGCCAAGTACTTTAGGAATTACGCTAGCTTATAATTTGGAATTTCTAATGTTAAATAATTTTTAATCATTGCAAAACGGATCGCAATGGGGGTAGTTTTTTTGTATAATTCAAAAATTAAGTGACAGAATAAGCTGTATTCGGATTCGTATTATTATAAATTGCATTTCACATTTTCCCCAAAAACTAATTTTGAAAAAAATATGCTTTTTGTGAAATAAAAAGAAAGTTTTAAAAGTACATTTCTCCTACAATTTTGAATCTTTTGCAAAATTTCTAGCATACTTTTCTTACAAGTGCATCCTTATAGCTCTAACCATCAAATTACCAAATAGGTAATTTAAGAAAAAAATTAATGAAATGTCAAGACATATGACGACCTCAGAAGCCAAGGGGTACAAGTCATAAAAATTCGATTTGGAGTAAATTGAGCTTAAAGATAATTGTTGTTAATTTTGAACATCAATAATAATTGACTGAATAGGAAACTGCCGCTTGTTTCATTGTGGCTTGTTTCATTGTGGTCTTTGAATTCTTTTTTTCAAAAACTGTAAAAAATTAGAATACACTTTTCTTTAAATTTATAATTCATCAATAATGATTATTATTTTTCAAAAGTGGTTTATTTCTAGACCACAGCACACATTTAGAAAATTGGTTATATTTCTTTACTTGAAAAGAAAATAAACATATTTCCAGGACGTCTCTGCATTTAGCTTTTTTCATTTTTTTCATTTATACCTTTTGGCTTCTGGGGTTCGCGTATGTAAAATACAGTGAAAATGACTTTTTATGACATTTTTATTTTTAAAATGCATCATAGGTTTCGTATAATAATAATAATAATAATAATAAATCAAGTAAAATGAAAAATATAGGTTAGAGTTTTAGCCTTTTGGTGATTTTGATGATATATTGAAAAGTACAAATTAAACAATTTGAATTTAATGATTTCAACACTGGATCATTTTAAAGGGAAAGAATTGCAGTAAAAAGTGTTTTTCATAATTTTATAATAATCGTATTTTTACTGGATATGTACTAGAATATACTAGGGATGTCCAAATTCATTTTTATCAAAAAATTTACAAATTAATATTTTCATCAAATGAAGGGTAGCGAGTAGAAATGAAATGCTCTGTGGATTCTTCCGACCTTCGTTGTTACATAAACCAGTATTTTCAGCTGAGGCTTCTTCAAGATTTTTTCAAATCCCTCTCGAGCGAGTACGAAGAAGTCCATTCATAGCTGACTGTTCTTGGCGTCCTGCCATCATTTCCGTATTTTCCGCTCAAAGGTAGACAGATATTGGAACATTTGAATTTTTTATTTCATTTTATTTTATTTTGCAAAGAGTCAGTGGTTGTCGCGTGATCCACACGTATTCGCTTTCATTAACTCTCCTGATAGGTTAAGAAAAGAAAATCCTCCTGCATGAAATGGTTGAAGGACTTACTTTCTGTTTTCTCGCGCCCCTATCACCGTGTTCATCAACAGCATGTTTATCTCTGGGACTTCTTTCAACGAGCTGAAAAGTCATTGACATCTGTTTCTTTATCTGTTTGTCTATCTGCACTCCAATATTTATTAAGATAGAAGGAAAGCTACAAATGTTTTAATTCATTATTGAAGTTGTCTTTGGATATGGCAATAATGATACATGCTGACTTTTTTAAAAACAAATTTTCAACGATCTAGAATTTTTTGAAATAGGTGACAAGTTTCAAAAGCAATAACATTTTGTTTTTCACCTGGCGAAGTATATAAGCGACCAATGTAATTGTGGAAAAGCCCCTATTTAGCCTAGTGGTTAAGAGTGATGGACAGTGAGAAAAAAAAATAATAATTATGTCGTCCTGAGAAAATACCATTCTCTAGAAACTCTAGAGCCTTTCTTTAGTAATCAAAATGTTATCTCACTTTTGGGAGTCACTTCTTGAAGAATGATTGACTACCTTAGAAGGAGAAGGAAATGGAACGTGTGAAATCAAAATCTTACTTTTATATCAAGAGTATCTACCTTCTAATGAACCAAATTAAAGTATTTTTAATTATTTTATAATTTGAGCGAAAATGGCTGTAATTGTCTCGCAATTCACATATGTTTGATTTAATTAATTCTCTTGATACGTTAGGAAAAAGTTGTCGAGTAATCCTCCTGTGTGAAATCATTGAAGGGCTGACTTATCTTTTAATTTGCCCCTATGTTCATGCTTTCTCTAATAGCATGTTTATGACTTGAACTTCTTCCAACGAGCTGAAGTGTTATTGACATCAGTTAATTTATCTCTTCATCTATTCGTAGTTCAATATTCATACACACTGGTGGATAATAACAAAGTTGTTTGTATTGTGGTTTTTTATGTTGGCTTTATATTTGGCAATAAAAATGATTGAAGATTTTTACAAAAACATTTTAATGACCAAGGTGCGAAGGAGAAATTTGAGAAGTAGCTGCCATTGGTTTAACATTAGCATGCGAATGTCTTCAGGTGCCTATTGGAGGATTTTAATGATAAGAATAAAAAATTGGCTATCTTTATAAAAACACCAGTATAAGATATTTTGAAATTTGTCTTTAATGAATTACTTCTATTTCTCCTTTTGTTGATCTAATAGACACGAGTTATTGATATCTTTCATTGCTACCAAAAAAGTAGACCTTATTTATTTATATTATATTTACTTTTTTATATATTTATAAAACTACATCCCAACGATATACTGAAATAATCAATTCAACTGGAATTTTAGTTATCGTTATTTGTCAGTTATTTTCAGTACTCTTTGAAATATTCACGAAATCAATAATACGATTTTTTCCGTAAAAAGGGCAATTGCACAACAAACTTAAAAAACAGATATACATATTTTTTAAGGAAGTAACATTTCTTGTTCGTATGCAAAGCCGCCAAAACCTTATGTAATAAAACGAATTCTCCAAATTCTGTTTTTCTCATTTCAATCGTGTTTTGGGGAAAAAAAAAAAAAAAAAAAAAAAAATCCCTAAAATAAACTTTTGTTTTTCCTTGTTTCACTCCCTTGAAATATTCGTTTACTGCTGAATCCGCGAAAGCGAGATCAATAAGAGTTTAAATTTTGTATTTTACTTAATGATTCATCATCTATTCATATTTTCTTTGAGCTAATTTTCTACAGATTAAAAAATGCTTCATTCTCTTTATCTGGAATGTTTGAGTTTTAGAGATATCTGAAAATACTTTCTATACATACTTCATTGCTATAGGCAACATGAATAAGCAATAGGGTGGGTCGAAAAAATCGATTTTTTTCAAATCCACTATTAATAGTGCGGAAAAGTTGCCTTTTGTAATTATAAGGATAATGCAAAAAAAGTTTTTGAAATCGGTTAATATCTTTAGGTCGCGCATCGCACTTGAAGTTCGGAAAATTTGACCAAAAATGACATTTTTTGAAATTAATGATGAAAATTTAAAAAATTTCGAACCTACTTCTAATAGTGCGGAAAAGTTTCCTTTTATAACTAAAAAGATAACGCAAAAACGTTTTTTGAAATCGGTTAATATCTTTAGGTCGCCCATCGCACTTGACGTTCGGAGATTTTGATCAAAAATGACATTTTTTGGAATTATTGAGGAAAATTAAAAAAATTTCGAACTTGCTTGTAATAGTGCACTAAAGTAACCTTTTACAATTAAAACATACTGTTTTTTTTCTTTTTTAAATCTATTAATACCTTTAAGTCCATTTAAGTTAGCGAAATTTTATGAAAATTGACAATTTTTCATATAAAAGATGAAAAGTCGTCTTCTTTTCTCATTTTTTTCTAATAACATAAAAATATTCCATTATATGCATAGAAACGTAAAATAAAATCAATTTTAAAATTGGTTAATAATTTTTCATAATACATTGTTTATAAATTACGAAAAAATTAGAAAAGTATATATTTTTAGCTATTTTATTTATTTAAACATTTATATTGAACAGATTTAGAACACTACTTAATGAGACATTCTTCAACAAAAAAAAAAAAAAAAAAATTAAATCAATTTTAAACAAGTTTTACTTATGCAATATTAGGCTATTTGCATTATAGTAATTTTAGAAAATAGTTATTTTTCTATAGTTATTTTTCTTTTTACCTTCATTTTTTTACCTCGTGTAAAGCCTTGTAGTGAGATTTATTATCAAATGTTTACATAAGTGATCACGAAAGCAAAGATGATCTAATATAGCCGTATCTGCTATTAGAGCCACATCCTTTTTCAGAAGCTTCACTCACAAGTTTCACACATCATTCCACCGCCTGTGTGTGTGGTACGGAAACGCCCTTATTGTTTTCATTTCCAATTCTGAGAGAGATTTCGATTCAATAAAAGAGAAAATTCTCTCTTTACTAATTCTGTGTAAAAAGTTGGTGAAGTAACTTTGCAGCTCGACCAATCAATTAGTTCAGTCTAATCCTTAGCGCCAAAATTTAACTTGCGTATCACAAAATCTCTCACAGTTGCCACTTGTTCTGTCACCAGTTTCATTGCTTTCAAAACTTGTTGTAATCCTAACTCTCGCACATGCTCCCTCTCATCTGCAATCATTGCCAATAGTAGGTTTTATGGATGAGTGAAGTAAGCGTTACCCTCAATAACAGGGTCTGTAACTTCCTGCAGACTTTTTGATAGGTAGCGCGATGTTGTTATTTTCTTGTGTATATGCTTTGATTAATGGAATTATTCTTCTTAATTTCAAACCATACAGGCACATATGTTTCTATGATAAATAAAACTAACTGCATCGTTTCAGTCCTAGGGTTTTCTGTGGATATATACAGTCTGAGAATTCGATTGGCGGTCGTTAGCCACCGGGAATGAGAAATGGTCCCTGGAGCTCGGACAGAAAGATCCTCAGGACAGAAGCCCGATCACACAGCATTTGATATTTTAAAAAGATATTTTTGATCTTTACTGAGGTCATTTGGGTTTTCAACAGTCACTATTGGGCGAGAGCAATTGATTGATTCAAACTTGATGACAGTTCGCAAGCAGGTAGTTCCTTGCCTATAGGACGAGAAAATAATGCTGATCGTTTGTTTTTATCTTCAATGCATTGAAACAAGTGCCTAAAAGGTAATTCGATGAAATGCAACAAGTAAATGCACCGCTGCAAGGACCTGCGTATCTTCAATTCCAAATTTCGAATAACCCTTTTTAACAATCCCGTATTGATAGAGGAGCTATCCCATCCAAATACAAGGACTTCATCTAAGGAGATATTCTTCTGAGCCAGATATAAAACGATACTTTCACAAATATTTTTTCCGGTTCCATTCATAGGCGTTAGATGACCAACATATTTTGATCACCCGGCTCCTGAATTAAAGAAATGTGCCCTTCCCTATTAGATCTTCGATAGCGTTTAACACCGATTTTTCCTTGATATAACGTAACTGTTTGTGGTAATTACATGACAAGCCTGAAAACCAGCTGTGTTCACAGCTCATATGCGCACTGAGCAATTGGAATAGAAAAAAATAGGTTTGTCAGTTGTTTTTGTAATCAGCCTATGTCAATTTTGATCATATTTTCCAAATTTCAGGTACGATGCTCGATTTAAAGGTATTAACAGATTTAAAAAAGAAAAAAGTTATTTTTTAATTGTAAAAAGTTACTTTAGCGTATTATTACAAGCAAGTTCGATTTTTTTTTTAATTTTCCTCATTAATTCCAAAAAAATGTCATTTTTGATCAAATTTTCCAAACTTCAAGTGCGATGTGCAACTTAAAGATATTAACCGATTTCAAAAAAGCTTTTGCGTTATCTTTTTAGTTGTAAAAAGAAACTTTTCCGCACTATTAGAAGTAGGATCGAAATTTTTTTAATTTCCATCATTAATTTCAAAAAATGTCATTTTTGGTCAAATTTTCCGAACTTCAAGTGCGATGCGCGACCTAAAGATATTAACCGATTTCAAAAACCTTTTTTGCGTTATCCTTCTAATTACAAAAGGCAACTTTTACGCACTATTAATAGTGGATTTGAAAAAATTCGATTTTTTCGACCCACCCTAATAAGCAAGCGTGAGAAATAAACATTTAGCTTGTCAAAGAAACAAAAAAAAAAAAAAAAAAGGCTTTTTTTTTTTTTTTAGCTTTAGCTAGTTTTCATTTTTAATTTTACTAGTAAACTCGACACATTCTAGGAAATTCCAATCCCCCCCCCCTCCTTCTAAAATTCATTATTTAACCCCTTGAAGGGCGGTTGAATATATTTTATCCCACTTAATTTTAATTAAGATTCGTATCAGAAGTTTTAGTTAAAAATTTTCTACTATAAGCAGTAAAATTTAGTTTTCTTTTTTGGAAATATTTTTTTTTAAATTCTGGTATGAATTTAACATTAAATAAACACAATCACTTTCTGTTGAAATAATTAATACTTTCCAACATAGTTTAAAAGTGTTTATGAATTCGGTTTGTCTATCCACCTGTCTGCCTGTCCATGTTATGTAACTTTTGTAGCTATAATCCGATTGTAATTATTGTTACTGAGATTAACTATGGAATATTCAGTATTGAAAATAAAATGTGTAGCGTTTATAGTTCGTTTATAGGGAAGCACAGCCTAATTTCATTAGATTGTGATCTACAGGGGAAAACTGTTTACGATGTTATAATGTTGCGCTATCTCATGTATAATAAGATCGATATACATGATTAAAATTGATTGCAAGATTCTTTTTCCGCTGTATAGAATATATAACGTTAATAATTCGTTGACAGGAATGTGCAAAACAGTTGCATTTCATTATGATTTATGGGGAAAAATAGTTTGAGATGAATTCTAATGATATAAAGTTTCAAACATACGAAATTAATAAAAAATAACTAAATTGCGTTACAGAATCTTTTCTATAGATTATTTAGTGTGTAGCATTTACCGTTATTCACACAGACACAGAAAAGAATTCGGATATCGAACAGACTGTGATCAGTGATTTCTGGAAATGAGACTTCCGTTGTTTATATGCATTTTTAATGTTACCTAATTTTTTATTTATTACGTGGTGTAATAACCTATAATACATTTGTGAAAAACATCCGTTGTGTCATTTCCTATTTAGAAAAAAAATGGCGTCTACTTTATTTCGTATACTTAAATGTCATATTTTGAAATTGGGATACACATATTATGCATTTTATTCATTGGTAAAAACTTATTTTTCTGACGGTTTTTCAAAAGGTGCAAGATGGATGTTCATCGCTATAAATTTTTTGCTTAATCATCAAGGAATCGCAAAGTTTTAAATGCTAAAAACATCGTTTAAAACTTAAGACTTCTAAGATGAATTTTCATAATTAAGATGGACTTCTCAATTAATGAAGACTCTTCATTATACTATTCATTCTGACAGAATAGATTATTTTAGAAATTATCCCCATTCATACAAAAAAGTTTTAGCTATACCTCAAACGTAAGTACGCTTTGTTCGACTTCTCCCTATTTCTCTAAATAACTATTAAAAAAAGAAAAATAACCTCCAAGGATATGATATTCCTCAAACTTAGTTCGATTGGGTGTTATTTTAAAATAATTACACGAATCTGCATCCATGGCTTCATGAACTTTTCTACGTTTTTTTTCTTTTTGAGTAAAGCTAAAGAATATCAGAAGTCTCTTTCGAAGTTTGTTGGAAAAATTCTAAATTGAGAATTCAAATTTACGAGAAACAGACTCTATTCATTTTTGTTGTGGTTGGAGCTGCTTCCTTGTTTATTTTTCTATGTTATAGCGCGCCTGTCCTTACTACATATTCATATATAACAACATACACTAGTCGTTGAGAGTGTTTCCTGTTTCCCCGCGGTATACTTAACGTTATTTTAGTGAGATGTAACTTTCGCTTTGATTTATATTATTGTCATTTTGCGTTGCACCCTAACTTAAGCTTTACATGCAAAATTCTACTACAGGCATAAATAACAGGAGAATTGCTATGGGCTTCAACGTAATATTTACCGTTCTGTTTGGGTTTTTCCTTCTAAGAGGAGGTGAAGTTAGTTATAGAAAAAAAATAGTTATAATTTCTATTAATACACACATGATGATATTGATATCACTGGTCTACAAAATGGTACCAAACCGAAATTCACAACAATGATTACTTCTGATAAAATAAAATCTAAAAGTTAATGTTACATTTTTTTTAAGGAACTGTGGAACAGAACTAAAATTATTTTTCTGCCCCGAAATTGAACTGTCAAAATATATTAAATTCATAAAATATCAATTATTAAAAAGATAAACTGAAATGCAAGCCATTGACACTATTTATTTTTAGTTTATAACATCTGGTATTATAAAGTATGCTTAAAAAAAAAAAAAAAAAAAAAAAAAAAAAAAAACAGAAATTTGTATACTGATACTTCTTACATTACCAAAACTGAAACGAACCGAATTTAAAATCGAACACTGAAAAAAAAAAAAAAAAAAAAAAAGAAATGTTATTTTAAATGGAACGAATGCTGAACCGAATTTAAAATAAAAAATCTTAGGGAAAAACCCCGGAATGCCACCAAAATATTTTAATTGGAACGTAACGAAAAATATTTCGACATTTCGCCCAGATACTTCGTCGAAATTAAAATTAAAATTTCTACTATTTTCCATTATATGAAATTAAATCTACTTAGCATTCCTCATAAAATAGTGAAATATAGAGCATAGGAACAGACGTGTTTTAAAAAATGTTTATATTTTATTATAAAACCGTAAATAATAATAAACGAAAAAGAAATATTTTATTTTTATTTATTTATTTATTTATTTATTTATTTATTAGCGTTACTCATAATGAGTGATATAGGAATAAAGAAGTAATTATTTGCTTTCAGTGCCGAAAGGAGAATAGAAAAGATCTTGAAAATTCTAAATATGAATCACGTGAGCAAAGTATTAAAACAAAGGCATTTCCAGGCGGCCAAATAAAAATCTGTAAAAAATTTATCGGGATGAATAACTTCAGCTGCATGATTTCATACCCTACGAAAAATATTGTATTTGCTTGTTGCTATGGTAACATGATTTATTATCACCATGACTTCCCTTCTCATATTTTGAAGTCAGCTGTGGAATAATAATAGTGTACGCTCTTTAAAGTTCCGCAGTAATTGTTTCACAATTAGTAATACTTTTTTAATGGTATTTTCTAAATTAACGTCTTTAACCCTTTGAGCTCTGAGGGTAGAATTTTCTACCACATAATTTTAATTCCGAAATGTCACAACGGCACCAGAAAATTCGACCAAATTTATTTGAAAAAGGTTTAATGCATTTTTTCGTGTATATCGTTAACCGGTTTTTTTCTTTGCAAAATACTGGTGTCAATGTGAGATTTGGAATTTTGAAGAAATTTACCCACCAGAGCTCAAAGGGTTAATTAAAGCTAAATTCTTAATAATAAATGATAGTCGTAAACATTTACCATTATACTGCTTTTGAAAAAAAACCTGGATTGATTCGCTCACGTTTTCAAACACTATTGTCAATGTGTCCAGAAAGTTTAAAAATAAAATAAAATAAATTAATAACAATAATAATAATAAAAGGATTTTTTATAAATTTGTTTTATTAATGTTATATTTGTTTCTGACAAAGACATAAACCCGTGCTCCCCGGGTTACAGAGAATAAGTGAAAGCATATTTTAAAAATTGATAACTGATAAATTTTTCACATTTAACGTATGGTTTTTTTTAAGAATATTTACTAATAATACCAAATATCATATTTATATGAAAAAATAGCAATCATCCGTCCAAATAAAGTCTTGGAAATATATTAAAAGCGATATACTTCGTATTGAACTCGCACTAGGAATTAACAGCCGAAAAAATTACCAAAACTTTACAATTACACTGCTCAAAACAATTAAAGGATATTGCAGTTTTAGGTGGATTTTGTATCTGGGAAACTTTTTAATTGATTGATACATGGTCGACAGACATAGTAGGTTATATGAGAATAAATTACACCTGTTTGGCAGAAAAAAAAATGCATTTTATTGCGCATTTGTGTACAAAAGGAAAAAACACAATTTGTGCATATGCGAAAAAAAGAATAAGAAAAGGTGTTTTCTTCAAAGAAAATCATTTTCAGTAGGGGGTATGGTTTCCACGGGCGGCCAGCAACGTTGAACACTTTTGAGGCATGGACTCAATGAGGCTATTAATGACGAGTTGGGGTATTCTGCCCCACTCTTCCAGAAGGGCTCTTTCCAGTTCTTGGAGAGTTTGTGGGGTTTGTTGGCTGCCAAAAACACGTCTTCCTAGAGCGTCCCATACGTGCTTGATTGGATTCATGTCTGGAGAACACGCTGGCCATTCCATTCGAACGATTCCTTCCTCGAAAAGGAAATCCTCCACCAGGTTTGCACGATGTGGCCTGCAGTTATCTTCCATTAAAATGAAGTTATTTCCGATTGCTGCAGCGTAAGGGACTACAATAGGTCTGAGGATCTCATCCCTCTATCGGCGACCAGTCAGAGCTCCATCTCGAATGATGTAGAGATCAGTGCGCCCGTCAATGGAGATGCCACCATACACCAACACTCCTCCACCGCCAAATCTGACACTTTCGTGCACGAACGCAGCATTATTCCTACTGCCACGGTCCCTCCAGATGAAAATACGCCTATTATCCGGATGCACAGAAAAACGGGACTCGTCAGAAAACAGAATATTGCTCCATTCATTTCTCCTCCAGTTGACATGCTCGGTTGCCCACTCCCTGCGGTCGCGACGATGCCTTGATGTTAATCTAACACATACCATCGGTCGGCGAGCACACAGACCTACAGCATGGAGCCGGTTTCGGACAGTCTGAGTTAAAATCGTGGTGCCTGTAGCCGAGCGAAGGTGTTGTTGGAGAAGAGTAGCGTTCATATTTCGGTGTCTCCGAGCTGTTAATGCTAAATACCGATCTTCATTGGGCGTTGTTGCCCGTCTACGACCTTGCCCTGGTCTTCGGCCTGCACATCTACTCCCCAAAAAACGGTTCCAGATCCTGGAAATGACACTTTGTGACACTCCAATGGCTTGCGCTACTTCGGCTTGAGTTTGGCCCCCTTCTAACCTACCAACAATTCTCCAAGCTTCTGAATCTGTCAAATGACTTCGCTGAGACATCGTACTCATCGAAACAAAGCAATCACTGAATGCCGATCATCCTTGTCTTCATTCTCTTTTATCCAGTTGAAAGTCAAATTTCATTCGCTGCCGCTTAAGCGACGTTCTTGACGTCGAACTCAAAATTTTCATACTCCACAGTTTGAAAACCAGAAAAATTTGCATGTGTGATTCTCTTCTTCTATTTTCGGCAAAAAAAAAAAAAAAATTCGTTTATATCTTTATTTTATATAAAACTTCAAATATCCTTTAATTGTTTTGAGCAGTGTAGATTGTCTTTATTTTGATCATTTCAGTGGGTTTGAACGCATAGTTCGATTACATGTCTTAAATTGTGTTTTGTTTATATATTCTTATTTTATTTTTTGATTAGATGAACATTTTAATTTAGTTCTGGAATCGAGACTGGACACAACTGTGACGAGCTATTTATACACTACCTGGCCATTAATGATCGTCCACTTGCGATTTTAGACTTTTTGTTAAATATCTAGAAAAATACATGAGGAATTATCCTGAAACTCTCAGTGTATAAACATAATAGTACAGGTCATATATTTCCGTGAAGAAGTTTTCCCGAAATTTTATAGGGGACCGTCAACAAATTAAAAAAGAATGAATATCTTTTGGATAACCCTGTCGAAACTAATGTAGCAGAAGTTCTCAAACTGTAGATTATGATTAAGTGGCTTATTGTAATAAACTGTGTTCATTTTTATGTGAATAGCATGTATACTCGCAGAGTAAATAAGGTTTTTATAAAAATGGTCCCGAATTTTGCCAAGTTTTTCCCTTATAATTTGCAGAGTTCTTAATATAAGGTATCATTCTTTTCGGAAAATATGACACATAATATTGCACACAATATCTTGTAATCATAATTTAAAACTAATAAAAATTGTATGATAAATGAGTAGGTTTACTAAATAATTTTTCACTACGCATGCGTCAACGATATCAAAATTTCATTTGCATATTGTGTTAGTTAAATATAAAGTGCAACTTTTGTGAAAGTCTCAAAATCATAGCTTGAAAATTCTGAAAGTAATCGTCTATAGAATAAATAAAAAATCCGTTGTTCCCAAAATGAAGCAAAAAAATGAGGGATTTTATCCAAATGTATTAGTATGTCCCATATTGTGTATTCTATATTGACACTAATTAACACTAGAACCGCCGGGTATTTCACTGAAGTTTTACAAAAAGTGTTTCTCACCAGAATTTTAATTTTAAACTATTTATATTTAACTTACTTAATTAGTCTCTTTTTGTGCTGCTTTCATTTAATATATCTTATGAAGAAATTTCTGGTTCGAATCGACTATTATCGATCTGGTAAGGGTCATTTTGAACCCTAATGGCGGTTCTAGTGTTAATGAATATATGGATACAACCCCTCTTGTTATTGCTTCATTTTGAGAGTAACGGATTTTCAACTTATTCTATTGACGATTATTTTCAGAATTTTAAATCTATGATTTTGCGACTTTCACAAAAGTTGCTCTATACATTTAGCTAACATAATATGCAAATGAAGTTTAGATATCGTTGACGCATGCGCAGTGTAAAATTATTTAGTAAACCTACTCATTTTTCGTACAATTTTTATCATTTTTTAATTATGATTACAGTCTATTGTGTGCAATGTTGTTTGTCATACTTTCAGAAAAGAATATTATTTTAGGTTAAGAACTCTGCAAATTATTAACAAAAAACTTGGAAAAATTTGGGACTGTTTATATAAAAATCTTAATTTTTCTACGAGTATACATGCTATCGACATAAAAACGAACACAGTTTATTACATTAAACCACTTAATTATAATCTACAGTTTGAGTGCTTTTGCTACGTTAGTTTTGACAGGGTTATCCAAAAGGTATTCATTCTTTTTTAATTTGTTGACGGTCCCCTATAAAGTTTCGGGGAAAATTCTTCACGGAAATATATGACCTGTACTATTATGTTTATACACTGAGAGTTTCAGGATAATTCCTCGTGTACTTTTCTAGATATTTAATAAAATGTCAAAAATCGCAAGTGGACGATCATCAATGGCCAGGTAGTGTATTTGTGATCGTCTGTATGCGATAGAAATAGATTTTTAGAAAAATCACGGTTTTGAATCATTTTAAAAACAATAAAAATTGAATACATTATGATAAAGTTTTCAAACAAATTACGATGCAGTTTTCAAACAAATTTAATTGGTAAGTACATTTTATGTCTTATCCGATGCTGTAAAATCAGGCTTGGTTCGGGTTGAATTTCCTTGTTTTGGGCTCGGGTTGACCCATTTTTCAAAATAATGTTCAAGATACTTTTTTCGGGTTGAAAACTATATACAATAAGATCTCCAGAATGGACACTCCCAAACAACGGACACTTCTGTTTAGCGAGCAGTTCTTAATTCCTAACACTTATATATTCGTGTACACTTTTGCAACATATTAAAAACACATTTTAAATAGCAACACGTTAAGAAAACAATCACAACACAAAAAATGTTTTGTATATGAAGTTTTCTAATTCACAACACATTAATGTGTTGATAATTTGGTGACAAAAAGTGTTCCAAAATGTGTTTATTTTTGTGTTTGAGAATTTGCAGTGTAATAATTGATTTAAAAACTATGAAATGAAATATTTAACACACACAAACACACACATATACACATACGAATTTGTAAGCTAATTCTTTTTCAAAGGCATTATAGTATATATGTGTGTGAGAAAGTCACTTCTTTATTTTTATGTCGATTCATACTGAGATTTAACAGTTATTTCATTTATTTATTTTGAAGAAAATTATATATTTATGATAAAAGATCTTAGTTCCACAAAATGTTACTTTATAAATTCATTTATAGTTTAATTACGTTTAAATCTTTCTTTGATATTTGGAAAAAAAAAAAATAACCGCGATATAAATCACCACTTTCACGAGTCTGCAATTTGTCATTTTTGTTATTCTTTGCGTGAAGTATGAAAAATTTACTTACTCGCTGACGACTTCATCCTTCATCCGTTTCACTACACTGCTTATAAACTACGGTCTGGCTGAATTTTTAAAGAAAATAAATTTAAAGATATAAGAAAATGTTTTGCTGTCAAAGGAACTAATATATTTATTAATTGCTCTATAAAGAATACTATTGAGGAAAAATCGCTAAAATTTTAATCCATTATTATGCACTAAAAGTATCAAATATCTGTTAATTTTTGTCATTTAAAACAATAACAAAATTAATATGAACTTAATTTAATTTTGTTTGATAGCATATTTGATAATTATATCTCAGAAATAAATGGCAATGATCTTTCACTTATATTGACTCTCAATTAGACACCGATTTCTTCAGTACGCGCAAGCATTAGCGCCACAACTTATATGGGCCCATGGGGCAGGAGCCCACACAATAATTTGGTATTTCCATCCATTCATTATTAATTGAGCCCACCCAATAATTTTGTATTTGTTGAAAAAAATTTTGAGCCCACCCAATATTTTTCAAAAGTTGGCGACACTGCGCGCAAGCATTTATGGGAAAAGTTTTTTCTTACATATGTGACATTAATTTAATTTTTTCAGTATTTTTGACTAACTTAATTTTAAGAACTAAAAGATCTTCTTAAAACACCATCATTTTTTAAAAATTTACATTTAAAACAATGTTATGGTATTTAATATCTTTTATTGCTCAAACTAATTTCAACTTATAGTCTTTAATTTTCTTATTTCATTTTATTCTTATCATTTAATCTCACATAATTTTATACATATTCCAGGGTTCGTGCGGGTCAAGCATTATTCCAGGAGATATATTTATATGTAATAAAAAAATTTACATCTAACTTTAGTGTCATTTTTACGGCAAAAATTGCTGATAACGTTGCTGCAAACAGTTTTTGTCGTACATTTAACGGATTTTTTTTTTACACCGTGTCGAAAATTTTTATAGTTGAGAATATTACTTCGAGTTCGCATTTGCTTCCTTATAGAACCATCAACCTAATTACCTCAAATAAGTTTGACAATACTGCAGTTTCCAGATTACGAGTTTGAAGTTAAGAAAGTGAGTTAAGTAGCAATATGAGCTCGTTTTCTTCACTATTAGCAGAAAGAGAATACTGAAAACTATTTTTGTTTGGGAGAGAGGGACGTTAGAAAATTCTGCCGCGGCATAATAATAAAGACACTAATTTAGAAGACGCATATTTTTCAAGTGACAAGCGATTCTCAATCAAGTATGAGTTTAGTGCGACAAAACTATTTTGAAAATGCTTCTGTATGAGGAGTTGTGGAAAGATAAATAGAACTAGGCAAAAAATAGACTACGGAGACTTTTTCGATTTATGTAACAACAGAATATAAAACAAGTTTACCAGAGAAATATCAGTTTGATATGTATAATTTGGAATTTTATAGATAAATAAATATTTTGATGTCATAGGCATGAATGACATTACATTGTAAAGAAAAGCGTATAATTTATACATAAATCCGTTCTTTCAGATGTACTTTGTTTTGAAAATGTATTGTACCGGTTTTAAAAATATTTTTCAAGCATGAATTTTTTTTTATTATTATTTGTCTCTGTTACATGCATCTCCAATACGAAAGGTTAACTCGGACTAAGGAATAACTCGTTTGCACTTATAGAATATACTGAAAAAAAAAAAAAAACTTAACGGAATGAAACTGTCAATTTTGGCGGCAATAGAAAACCGTTTAATTTACAGAAAATATCTGTAATATGTTCATTAAAGCAGTTTTTTCTATAAAAATTACAAAATCGATATTTTTTACTGAAGAAAACTACCTTTCTTTAAAACGATGAAAAACATGAATTTTGAAATTTTCACAGAAAGAAAATATGTTTTAGAACTTTTAATTGACAGAACTGTTTAGAACTGTTAAGAACTTTTAATTGACAGAACTGTTTAGAACTGTTAAGAACTTTTAATTGATAGAATATAGATATTTTCTATAAAACTCTTAAAAGGCAGTGAAATTTAAGTGAATAAGCGACATTGTTGAATCTAGGCATTTTTCTCAGGGAGGGAATTTTGCATCTATGGAGAGAGGAGCAATATAGGATTTCGGAAAGTGGAGATAAATTTTTAAACCATTATTGCCAAATACAAAATCTCATATATTACCGTGGTGAGGAACCTTTTGTCCCCAATCCATTCACTGAATTTGATAATATAAATAGGAATACGAAATGTTGAGAATGGTTTGATGCAATAAACACATTTTCCGTACTCACTCGTTACAACAAATTCCATAAATAAACTTAATTCAGCCTTTCTGAGATCTTTTATCAAATTTAATTTTAAAAAATCTGTAACTTACCAATTTACTATCGCGTGATATGTAGCTTGACGCATTTTTTTCACCTGAAATAGCCTTAAAAGTAGCATTGGCTATCGTGATAAACTACTGATTTTTTGTATGGTGCTACTCTCTACACTACGTTCTTCAAAATGTAGCATGCTACAATACAAAGTACTGTAAAAAGTAGAAACTGCTGCAGTTTCTCTTTTGTAGTGTATTACTTCCAAGCCCTATATATTTGTATATACATATATAATCACAATATGGGCAACGTTATAATTAACTCATCGTGCACAAATAGGAAAAAAGATGAAACACATACTTTTATCATAAATTATCCTATAATATATAACTATTCTTTTGCTTAAAATTAACAGTAGTAGATTAATAGTTGCAACAGAATATGACGTCACAACTAGGGGAAGATTTTTGTTTTCATTCGAGTGTGACAAACTATTTCATAGTAGGAGAGAAGGGAAGACATACAAACTTTGCATGACGTAATTAATAAATGATCCATTATATATCAGAATAGACTTGGAATACAGAATCAAAATTATAAAGATAGCTTAGACAATCACATACATAAAGACTCTTAAAAATAATAAATTAATAAAAATAAAGCAAAAAAAAATTAATATTTATAATTAATGAAAAGGATGGTTGCAGAAAATCATAATTTTAAAGTTTAATAAAGAGAAAAGTAGGAAGCAGGACGTTTCGGTCCCGCCATTTCGGTCCCGCCGTTTCGGTCCCGCCGTTTCGGTCCCGAGACGTTTCGGTCCCAAGACATTTCGGTCCCTGGCCATTTCGGTCCCGAGACGTTTCGGTCCCGAGACATTTCGGTCCCGAGACATTTCGGTCCCTGGCCATTTCGGTCCCTGGCCATTTCGGTCCCGAGACATTTCGGTCCCTGGACTTTTCGGTCCTCAGACATTTCCGACCCTTCTCCAGCAAACTGAAATTTTGTGCACGGGAAATATCTGACATAATTTTATAGGGAACATTTTAGAGTGTTGAATTCAGGGGCGGATCATTCCCCCCGGAGCTATCAAATCTCCTCCCCCCCGGAAATTTTAGATTTTGTGCTTTCAGTGGTAAAAAAGTGTAATTCTCCCCCGGTACTCTATTGAATCCCCCCCGGAGCCACAGAAGTCCCTCCCGGAGGAAAGTGTCTGAATTCAACACTGGTTTTTTAACTGAAAGCCGCATAAAATTTTAGTGTAATGCGATTAATTAGAAGTAACAAGTACCGAAAAACCGCTTACACGTATAACTCGGATCCAAACTCAAACATATTGCAGCGGATCCAAACGCCATGCAAATTTCATATGACAGAAGTAGTGTTCTGTGGATTTATATAAAAGTTCCTCTATCATAAAGATCCTTTTTTTTTTTTTTTTTTAAGGGATCTTAACATGGAATTGTGATAAAGCCACATTATTTTTTAAATTCTGCATAGGGACTGACTAAAACTTTTTTATTTTTTTAAATAATTATTTTATTTCGCTATTAAAAAACTATTTAAAAGTTTGCGTCAATCTTTTTACATATAACAATTATTGCTACGAAATAATTTTTTACGTCTAACAACCTTTTTACATATAACAATGCAGGTATTACAAATCATTTTTAATACATTAAAGACTTTTTATGCTTATTACATTCAAAAACTACGAGCGAAATAAACACAAGTCAAATCTTAAAAAAAAAAAAAAAAAAAAGTATCATTTGACACTACTAGAAATAGTTTAAACAAATGACTTATCTGTAAAGAGGCTACTTCAGTCAAACAAAAAGGCCCGCTAATCCTTTGGTAGAAATCTTTGAAGGTAAATTTGCTGCATTTCAATATTTTGGAATGATTTTTTTTTTCAATGTATAGCTAAAATAAATTTGTACAAATACTTTTTTTTTTTTTTTTTTTTACCGATATTTTTAATGAAGACACTTTTATTCTCGGAACTGGTTTCGAAAATGAAAACATCCCCACAAAAATAACCTGCAATCAAAGTTAAAAAGTAAAAAACGGTCGGCATACAAATCGATCTCAGCTATTCAATGCAAAAAAGAATTGTTTAAAAATATTGAAAGCGACCAAGAAATCTTTATAAATTTCTTCCATAGGATTAACATTTGCGATAGGGTCTTTAAACTTCACTGAAGTAGCCTCTTAAATTGGGATACAAAAGTTAAAATTTCTAATAAACATGAACTGTTCATTTCGCTTTTAAAATTCCATATTTCAAATATTCCCTTATTCTTTAGTTGACTTAAATACGTAAAATTTAAATAGCCTACCTGTTTTAATATGATAAATAAAAAGCTAAAATTAAAATATAATAAATAATATAGAATCTCAAAATATTACTGTGTAGTGAATCATTTTTACGTAAAATTCCATTTAAAATGGAGAAAAATTATAATTTTATTTTAATAAAGAAATCTTGTCACTTAGAGACCATATGTGTTTAGCATACATCTGTTATATTTTCTAAAACCAGCTTAATGAAACTAATTACAAAATTATTAATGTAATGCGTATTGAAATTTGCCCTTTCATTTAAAGCTGATATTATTATATAAAATAATTATTTTTAACATTAAAATATAAAAACTCGCATAAAAAATATGAAAAAAAAAAGCCTTCTGTCAAAGTAAGTTAAATTAAAAAGTAACTTAAAATATTATTTCTAGGTGGTAAATATCTTATCTATCAATCTCATTTAGTTATGTTATAAGTTTTGAGTATTTCAATGTCATTCATAAGTTGTAATAATCAGGATAAAAAATACTCCATTCTACTTTTTATACTGGTTTAATTGATACTGAAAACGTTTGAAATGAAGATAACAGCGAGAGGAATAAAAAGCCCCGAAAAATGTTGTTCTTTTCAAAACATTCATATTTCTTCTAAAAAATGCGAGCGACATGTGGGAGGTTCGTCTGCATTTGAACTCCAGAGTGAAAAGGACATTGTATAGAAAATAGAATGAGGGATTTCATCTGACAAATGTATAAAGATCAAGATAAGTAGAATAAAGCTTTGTATAAAGATGACCATTTGTTCAGATGGGCGTTGACAATTGATTGACATGCAGAATTTTTGCTTAAAAGAGGTTAATAATAGTATTTAGCTGGTACTTATATGCATATATTTCAAATTTTATAGGAACACCAACATAAAAAATTATAAGTGTTTAAAAATTCCCGGCACACGGTTTTGATTTGTTATTTACTTAATGTTATACATTATTTTATTAAATGATTAACATTATATTAGAACATTTGAAAGCATTAATAATTATGTTGTTAAATTAAAAAACTCTCAAAAATTAAATTATTTTTATCAAACTTATTTATTAATAAGAATTCAAAATTACTTTAACTATTAATTGTTTAAGTGACTTATTTATCAATTACTTGTTTAAAATCTAGTACAAGAACTATATAGAAGTTATTATAGCAAAAATGAGAAAACATATATTTTAAATTTCAGCTACTACAATGTTATTAGGTTCATTAGGATGTATAAAAAAGATAAGGATTCTCAAAATAAATATGTTATTTATTCATTTATTGGTTAGTTTATAATATTTTTCTTACTCTTTAAATGTAATTAATTAATATATGATTGCTTTTTGCGAACTGTAAATTATGGGTTGCGGACATAATCCCCGCGGACAAAATCCCCACGGACAAAATACCCGCGGACAAAATCCCCACTGGACAAAATCCCCACGTGTATTTAGAATTGTAATACTATCTTATGAAACATAATTTTATTGATAAAGATTTTAATAAAAGTAAAATTAGTCCAACTGAAGAATTTTGCGTATCTTACAGAATTCTTTTTAACATAAAAAGAAATATAATTGCATTAATAAATAACATAGTATATAACTCAGAGAGTAATCCCCCGTAGTTTGATGGTCACAAAATTGAGCAACTCAAACCTCAGGATTTAATCAACTATGTTATATAGTAATAATAATAACTTTAAGATATATGATAAATTTGTATGCATTATTGTCCTTTAATTTATCATGAATCCTTAGGATAGAATTTTTACTTTATAGTTTAAAATGTAGAGATAGATATTTTCACACTTTTTTATTCATTTATTGTTTTAATTGTAACTCACCGTGTTGGAGTTTTTAATAACTCGTTAATTCTGCGTTGACATTGTCATAAGCAGTAAATAGTCGCAGCTTTAGAGCTATTACAGCGAATATACAACTTATATACTGTATGTGCTCATAAGAAGCCATATCATTCACGCGAAATACCCATTGCTAATGTTAATTCTATGTAGATTTTTTTTTTTCTATGAAGATTTTTTTTTATTTTAATTTTTATTTATTGAGTTAAAATTTTGATTTTTTTTTAAATTTAATTATATAATTTGTAAACAAAATCACATGATGAAACTTCTCATAAATATTATATATATATTCAAAATATGGGTAAAATATAATCGTTTGCAAAATCATATTATTTGCAGAATTTCACTTTTTCTTTCACTCAAATAAATAGGAATATAAACGCTTTGATTTTCATTCAGCATTTTTGGAAATACTAATTTAAATAAAAATTAAAAATACTTAAATTAAAAATATGAAAAAAATAAAACTTAAAAAAAGTCATATTTTTAAAAGTAATTATTTTTTTTATTTGTTGAATCAAAATTACTGTAAAAGAATTAGGAAAGACATATTTCAAGTTTGAACCATTTATCTGTAACGATTCTTGACTTATAACGGTTTATCTAAGAGAAATGGTGAATAAACCCATCATGAAGAAAATCGCACTTTCGTTGTTTCCATATCAATCTTTGCTGGAAAGTGCTAGATTTTGAAAACAAACCAAAACATAAAATTTAATATTTCCTTTTCCAATTAAGATAGAAACATGATTTAAATGTCATTTTAAGCAAAATAATAATAATAATAATAATAATTATTATTATTATTATTATTATACTGTTTATTTTATTTTATTTTATTTTATTTTATTTATTATTATTATTATTATTATTATTATTATTTTTTTTTTTAAGGAAAATTTGAAGGTTTTCGCGTCTTGAATTCAAGCTGGTTTTAATACTGTTTACGAAACTATTGCAAAATCAGTTTGCATGTTTCGAAGGGAAAATTATAAAAAACAAATACTAGTTATTCCGATTTTTTTTCAGGTATGGATATTTTATTTTCAGCTGTGTGTCGATCTATCTAACTGCATTTTCAAATGATTTTTTTATCATTATTATTATTCTTCGATCCAAAATGGGCTGTTATCTTTTTTCAACTTAATTCTTTATTTTTTACTCAGAATTTTTTGAGAATTTTAAAAAAAATGGGCTTCTTATCTACAATTAAAAAAAAAAAAAAAAAAAAAAAAAAAACCCAAGAAATTTCACATCTTTAGTTACAATAAAATAAACACACATGCACAGACACAGGGTGACTCATATTTATCGAAACAATAGGTTATCTCTTTAAATATTGCCCCTAGGCACAATACTTACAGTTGCAAAGTTTCTTTTTTTTTTCCTTACTTATTTATTGCCTAAGTGGGGGCAGAATCAGAAAAGGGTTCAAAGTTTGATAAAATAAGTTCCAATTACACAGGGGGACTATTTAGGGAAATACAAAAATTAAATTTTTATACGGCCCTGGTTGGTTAAGATATCTCCTTAGGAAATTCTTCTTTATCATTTTTTTAATTTAAACAACAACAAAAAAAAAATCTATCTTGATTCCTGCAAAACTCAGAGATTTATGTCTATTTTAATAATTTGCGGGGTTTCAAGGGATCAGACACAAATGGAAATGCATGTTATTCAATGCGCAATGTTACTGTAAAAGTATCAAGGAAACATTCATTTTTCTTTTATTTATTTATAGAGTTAGAATTTTGAATGCTTTGAGATGGTTAACCATATAATTTGTAAACAGAATCACATCATAAAACTTCATTTAAAAATAAAAATGCATTTTTAGAAAAAAAAAAAGGTAATTTAAAACTGTTATTAATCAAAGTTTCATTCGTCGAATTGAATTTTTTTCTTTTGATTAAGTATCTTATTTTTTATTTTGATTTTGCATTTTAAATAATATTTACTTAAAAAAAATTATAATATTTAAAATAGCAATTTAAAACTAATCGGATGTGGCAATCCCAAAACTTCTGTCTCGTGCATGTGAATATTTCAAAAAGCGCTACCAATGTGCGAAAATAAAATAACAAACTATGCTCATCATGAGGATTCTAAGGACATGAAATTCCATGCATTGTTTCTTGAATTAGACAATTGCAATATTGGGAAAAAAGCAACATAAAAATCGCCACTTGTTGGGCAACTTATACCAAAACATAAAGTGCAATAATATTTATCAAACTATACCTGAATCTGAAATTTGTTGAAAAAATTCGTGCATTAGCTCTTGGATTAGAACTATTGAAGGAATTGGGAAAAATTCAGCATAGCAGCATCACCTGTTGGGTTATTGTCACTAAAATATAAACAGAACTAGTTCATACCACGGATTTATTAAATCTGAAGTTTAATGAAAATCCGCATATTAATCATTGGGATAGAGCTCTTGCAAAAATCGTAAAATAATACAACATAGCAGTGCCACCTGTTGAATGATTTACAACAATAACTGATCAGTTTCAATGTATATCAAGAACTATCTGAATATGCATTTTTATTGAACTCCGTACATTACTTTTTGAAATAGAGCTATTGCAAAAATCCTGAAAAATGCAGCATAGCAGCGCCACATTTTAAGCAATTCACATAGAAATATAAACAAAACTATTTCATATCATGGGTTTACTGAATCTGAAGTTTAGGGGAAAACCGTGCTAAAGATTAGGGGAAATCCTAATGCGATATAGATGTTGCGTAAATTGTAAGAAAAAAAAATGCAGTATAGCAGCGCCATTTGTTGAGAAATTTACACCAAAAACAAATCAGCAACAATTTATATCAGAAACTACCTGAATATAAATGTTTAGCAAATTCAGTGCATTAATTCTTGAGATACAGCGCCCCTAAAACTTATATCACAGATAGAGACATAGACTCATAAACAGACATTTTGTAAAAAAAAAAAAAAAAAAAAAAAAAAAAAAAAAATTGCTTTTTGGAATCTTTGACACTTGACTTAAAACGTAAAAAACTGGAATTCAAAAATTTTCATGAATACAATACTTTCTTCATATAAAAATAAAAGAAAGTAAAAACATTAATTATAAACAATTTGGAATATTTTCTTTTAGACATCTTACAAAACGCACATAGATAAGCAAAATAAATGTTGCAAAGAAATATTCGTATCTACCAATGTATCACTTTTCTTATTACAGTGAAACCTCCAAATAAGGGACACTCCGAATAAGGGACACCTCTATTTAAGGGACAAAACTGCCGGTCCCAGTCCCTTGGTATAGGACGTGTAATATATTTACCTCTGAATAAGGGACACTCGATTTAAGGGACACTTCAAAATGAGATTAAAGAGATTGGTTTTTGAATTTCAGATAATGAAGTAGTCTGTGATGAAAATTAAAATACAGATTTTTGTGAACTTATCAAACAGACATACAGGCATGTTGATACAGAGGCATATGACACTATTAATGGCCATTTATTTACCCTCAATTCTGATTCAACATTAGTGCTTTTATCCGCATTGAAAGTAATGATGAAAATTGTGAGGATGATTTTGAAAGTGGGGAAAGAAAATTGTGAAATAAAGAAATTTATATATGCTTTTAATCTGTACTCAAATCCAACAAAGGCAACTTTTAAACATTTAAGACATATGCTTTAATTAACTTTTATCCGAAAATGCCCGAAACTAGCAAGTGTTGTTGTTCAGAAAATAAGTAATTAACCAATCTTTTCTTTTCTTTTTTTTCAAAGGCAATAGATTTTTCAGACAATATCAATGTGCGCATTTTGAACCGAATTTCCACGCGAAAGAAAAATAACTACTCAAGAAAGGGTAAAAAAGGTTTTTGTCACATGATCAAAATCACTTATTACTAAAAGGTGATTTTTTTTTTTTTTTTTTTTTTTTTTTAATTTAAAATTCAGTTCAATTGCAAATCGCTTCCATAGTCAAGCATTCCAATTTTATACATTTCAATTAAAAAATAAATTTGTAAATGCGCCAAAACATTTTCCGCTTGCTAAGTAGAGCAGTTGACAGATTTTTTGCCTTAAAATACACAAAACAGTTGAATATTTTTTTTCTTCTTTGGTAAATACTGCTGGTAATGAAGAACTAAAATTTATAAGTATGGTAAATGAACATTTGAAATTTTTATACATAAAAATTGAAATTTGAAAAACAATTCCTTTTGACTGTTACTTCAAGTAAAATTCTTTCAAATGTTTTTATACTTTTTGCTGCATGTACACAGTTTGCATAAAAAATACAAATCAATAATTCTACAAATCATTTAATAATTTAGTAATTAACTGAAAATTTTAATTAATTCTATTTTCTTCCTTATGTCTTATTAACATAATTTATACTCGTCGGGTCATTTAAGGGGCATCATCTTTAATGCTTTGCTATTTTTATATCCTTCAGAACGGTTAATTAAAAATAATATAAAAACTCCGAATAAGGGACACCTCTATTTAAGGGACAAAAGTTCCGGTCCCATAGGTGTCCCTTATTTGGAGGTTTCACTGTATTATCCTTATAGTAATTTTTCTTGAAGATGTGGCCATTTTTGTGATACTCTGCATATAAATATGAGTAGTACTGGGTGCATAATTTATGCATACATATAATACATATGAAGTTTAGCACTAGCCACTTCCACATTATTCACAAAAAATTCTATCATTCATCATGGGAGATCATTCCAAAATATTCATTGCCCCCTCCTCTTTCCTTCCCCCCCGTCATAGCCGTACTCGGACCCTGTTTCCTTTATATATAAAAATAAACTTTGCATTTAACATTTTCATTAAGACTGTGGCAAACTCAGTAGTACATTTTTCCACCCCCTCCCCCACCCTCCGCAGAGTACCAAGAATGCCGAAATAAATTAAAAATCATCATCATGTGGTATTATTTACTAAAAGTATGCATTTTCTAAAATTGAACCAGAAAGACTGTTATAGATTGTATACTCCCTCCTCGGTGAATGAAAGGGGGACAAATTAAAACAATCCTTACATCTTAAAAAAAAAAAAAAAAAAAAAAAAAAGTATAATCTTAAAAATATTAATATTTGTATAAACGAGATCTAAAATTTAAACTAAATTCGAAGCATTAGACAGACTTTAATACATTTAAAAAGCAATTAAATTTAAAATATATATATATCGATTAAGAAAATAATTTTAAAAATTGTTTCATATTTAGTGTAAATAGTCTTTTATTTCAGACTTTAAAATGTACATGTATATTTAAGAAATATAAAATATCTATCACATAACTTATAACTTCCAATTGTCACTTTCATTTTCAAATAAGCTTAAAACATTTTTTAAATGTTTAGAGATCCTTTTTGAAAATGAAACTTGGTCAAAATAGAGCTTTTATTCAGCAAAGAGGGTGTTTTGTCCGGTGGAGTTTTTGTCCGGTGGGGATTTTGTCCGGTGGTGATTTTGTCCGCGGGGATTTTGTCCCTGGGGATTTTGTCCTGGACTCGTAAATTATATCTTTGTTTCAGAAAATTTAAATCTGCATCTGGATAATAATGTTACCTAGCACTGTTAAGAAATATTTTTACGCTTTGTTACAGTGTAGCATTATTGTGTTTAATTAATTATTACGTTACGTTACTAACTGATTTTTCAAAAAAAAAAAAAAAAAATAAATAAATAATAATAATAATAATAATTTCCTTTTTTTAAATAATTAACAATTTTTGAATAAGAACTTATGGTGATGAATAATTGCTATAAATTAAATCTCAAAACAGTTAGGGATTTTAAAATGAAAATTAAATTAATATTTTATTAAATACATGTATTTTTAATTTAATGAATCTTTATTTATTTAAATTGGTGAAATTATTAATATGCATTTCGAATTTTACTTTAAATAAACTCAATAAATAACCTGTTTTATATTCTATTTATCATTATGTTTTGTAGTAGTTATAAACTGAAGCTTATTGTTTACCTGTTTATTTATTTTATATTTAAAATTACTGAAATTTAAAACTATTAATTCAATTAATAATAAAATTAAAATAAGAATTATCATTTTTTTTCTCTGTGAAAGTGGGAGCGAAAAGGTAATGCAAATAAATAAATAAATAAATAAACGATAAATTAAAAACGCTTAGTTTTGTCAGTTAAAAATTGAAAATAAAATTATTTAAAATTATAGTTACATTATTATATAAAATTAAAAAATAATCATTTTATTACAAAGAAATAGGCCCACTTTCAACAAAATTAACTTACAAAAATTGTCTTCATAAAGTGAGAAAACTGTAAAAAAGAAAAAAAATTGCAACCAATAATTATTACATTAAAAAAAGATCGTTGGAGCATTTTTATTTTATTTTTATTTATTTATTTTTTTAATTTTCGTAGCACGCCTAGTTACGAAATCACTAATTTAAAGATTCTAAGAAAGTGTGCGAAAACATTCAATAAAATATGTATTTTAGTTTATAGTATAGATAAAATACCTAATACAAAGAATATATGATAAAACTTAAAATATTCATTCTGTTAAATAATAATAATAAAGACAGTTTAAAATTTTATAACATTATTTAATCAGATTTTCAACTCGCTGTGATTTTATTATCACGAGTTACAGTAAATTAAACTTACTGGACTATTATACTCAGCTTTGTATAAAATTTGAGGGAAGGGGGGGGGGGGTAGGAGAATAAAAATATTTAAAAAAAGCCCGAACAATGTTGAGCTTACAGCGTTTAGTGGGCATTCATCAATCAGAAACCAAGTTATAAGGTGGCCGGTAAAGAAATAACAAGGGACCGAAATGGCAGGGGACCGAAATGACTAAGGACCGAAATGGCCAGGGACCGAAATGTCTCGGGACCGAAATGGCCAGGGACCGAAATGTCTCGGGACCGAAATGTCTCGGGACCGAAATGGCCAGGGACCGAAATGTCTCGGGACCGAAACGGCGGGACCGAAACGGCGGGACCGAAATGGCGGGACCGAAATGTCGTGTACCCAGAAAAGTAGGTTTTAAAAATATTTCTGTGTAATTTGTTAAATCAAATAAATTTCTAACGATTCCGTTACAAAATCACATTAGCAATATTTTTTCTGCAAAAGATTGACGTGCTTGACCATAGAAAAATATGTTCGACTCGGCCCATAGAAAAAAAGTAATTGGCCGGCCCGGTATAACAATGAAAATTTCGACCTGGCTTTGCCAGACCCGGGTGAATTTCTACTGAATGTGATTTTTATTCGTAAGGAGGATTTCCGACAAAGAAAAAAAAAATCCTTTTTATAATTTTTATTTTTATAGAAGTGCCACAGGCTGCGATATTTATATTTTTAATGAACCTCTATTTCTTATATGTAATGGTTTCTGTTATCATTAATATTTTTAATCTATATTCCATGCAATGGAGATATAAAAATATAAAAAATTATATACAAAAAATCTTCTAAAACGGAATCGTACACGAAAGAAAATAATAAGCCTTATAGACAAATTCCCTTCTTAGCAGGTATAAATGTATTACATATTTTCTAATCACGTTTTATTGTATTCATTTTGCATGGATGAACACATTTTTAATTTAAAACAAGATTCCATCATACGCAGGTTTTTTCATACTTTTTCTATAATTTAATTTCGTTATATTTTAAAAAGTCTAGAAATCTACTATGCTTTTAAAAATAATGAAAACGTTATAAGAATTAAGGAAAAGATTTTAATGTTTAATTGTAGGAAAATGGCGATTTAAAAAATATATGCATTTTTTAAAAAAATTTTGCTCCAGGCCAAATTTTAATGTTCTTTGAACGGACCTAGTCACGCTGAGACAATGATTTTCATACAACGATTTTTACTTTACTCAAAACTGAAGCTGAAATTTTTGGCCCGTAGAGACAAGGCAGAATGAATGAAATCCGGCTCGGTATGGAAAAATTAAGTTAGGCCCGGCCTGATCCTTCATCAAAGAAGTAAGGCCCGAACCCGGCCGATATATATAGTGATTAGGTCCGGCCCGAGTGCGGTGAATGAAAATTGGCCCTAATCCGGCCCGTGTTGATCTCTATTGTGACTTCGACTGTTTCGCTCTGCTGTTGGGGTATGGGCAGATATGAACAAAACTATAAAATCTGTCAAATAGAGCATATCAAGGTAAAAGATCACGATAAAGCATGTCAAGGTAAAAGAAACGATGTTTTAACACTAGAAGCGCTTTTTTATACATTTTTATGAATACTAATCAAAAATTTATTTCGCTATAGGAAACGAAACTCAGCAAAAGCATCGGGACAATTCTTGTCGTTACGTCATCTTCCGAAATGTAAACAAACTGCTACTCATGACGTCATTACACGGAAGCGGAAGGATTCATATTCTGACGTCAGTGTTCGATCGATGTGACGTTTGCTTACTTCCAATTGTTAAGAAGCGGGGAACTTCAATGAAGCGTTTGCTGGGGGTATATACGAATTTACTGCGTTTTTGAAGTTATCTTGGGATATGTTGATCTACTGTTCATCTGCGAATTCGAATCACGTTTAAAGGCATACGGTTCAATGAACAGACTGTTAAATAAATTAAGCTCCGCTTAATTCCAAAAGATATTAATATAAAATATACTTTATTTTATAAGCAAACATTAAGTCGAATATGAATATACGAAAACACAGCATTTTTCTGCATATATATATCCTTAGCCAGACATGAACAATTTAGCACGCGATGCGGTAGATTTAGTATAGAAAAATTATTGAGAAATGAAAATAGTGATTCGAAATGCTTGTTTATTTAATTGAAACACTCTATTTTAAAAATAGGAAAATGTTATATTGGGTCGAGTTTCGAATGACTACTAAGTATGTTTGTCTTGTTTTTATTTATCATCATCTATATATTTAAAAGACCAGCTGTTTTTTTAATCATCAACCCTGAGCTTTCTACTGGGCCGATTTTAATTTTTCTTTTCTTTTTTTAATGAAAGTTGTACATACTTAAATGTGCCCATTCTAGCTAATTTTTAATTTATTTCCATTTTTATATTTTATTTTTAATTTTAAATGTTTTTTAAAGAATTTTTTCCAAACCAGTGGCAAACATAGAAGTCCATTATTGCAGAGAAAAGAAAAATGATGAAAAATATTCAGACACATGTTTTTTTAACATATTTTTTAATATTGCGTGTTAAATTTCCGTAAAAATATTTATACACGTGTACTTTATTTTGATAAGCTAATAAAAAATTAATATTTACTCTGGCATCGCGAGAATATTGCTCATTGGGTTTATCTTATTTTTATGCATTTTAATTTTATTGGTGCCATTCTTTTCATTACAATGAAATAAAAAATATGTTTTTACATTAATACATGCTGATTAAGCATAAAAATACATATATAAAGTACGTGTGAAAAATATTTTTCCGGTGGAAGTGGCCACATGCATAATTTAAAATGTATTTTTACCTTGACAATGGTTCGTACGGGTCTTAGAATTTAATGACTGGAAAATTATTTGGTACCATCATTTTCTTATAGAAAATCTCTTCTTAAATCAGATGAAATTTTTCGCGTTTGAGCTACATTTTTTTTTTTTTTTTTTTTTTTTTTTTTTTTTTAAATGCTGGTATTTCATCTTGGAAATAACGGTATCCGTACGAACCATGTTGACAGATGTAAAGAGAAAAATTGATCTGATGGTGTCAAAATGACGTAATTTACATTGATTTTTCATTTCTGGATGTAAGGATGATAATTGGAGATTTTATTGATTATTTCATCTTAATTACATGTTCGCTCTCACTTTAAAAAAGTAAATTTTAGGTAAGATACATTAACTTTTTAATAAAGAATTCAGAAAAGTAAGGAAGTTTAGGAAAATTAAAATTAATAAAAAGGGGTTTAGGGGTTTTATAGTAAAAAAAAAAAAAAAGACTTGATGTAAGGCTTGTGTTATATAGGAATATTTTTTGTAGATTTATTGTAAATTTACTTATCACTTCCTTATTACCGGCAAAATCCCACTTCTTTCATTGTGTAATTCACTGTCGTTGTCAAAAAATAGTAGTCTACATTTGAACGGCAGCCAAAACCCAATTACAATTTTTTGAAATACGTATATAAGATGATGACAACTAACAGCGTTATTGCTTTCACTTTTATCGTACTTACATTACTTCTCAATCTAAATACTATACAATTTCAATTGTTACATGATAAAACATGAATAAAATTAACTTTAGAATGACATTTACTTGAAAACTGACTTTCAATTTAGCAACAATTAAATTATTTTCAAGCATGAATCATTTTTCAAATCTCTTTCAACCAACTTAAAGAATAAATGCAAGAAAAAAAAAAGAAACATACGATTAGGTTATCCATAAAATGCAACATTTTGTCACTAACCTGAAATATGCTAATGAAAAAGAGAAAAAAATATCCAGTTTATGTAGAGGATAAAATTAGTATCATGTCAAATTACTTGAAATATGTTTCGAATCAGATTATAAGAGGAACTACGTTATATAATTTTTTAAGGCTCCATTGGATGTATTACTTTATGAACTTAAGTGAACGAGGAAACAATGCAAATAAATTATCTGTCGAAAGCATTAAAATTCTGTTTCATTTGCAAATTGTTCTAATGTTATTGAAAAATGTTTTCTCCATTTTTACTTAAAAATTTAATTTAATTAGTTTAAAACAATGGAAGTGTTTCAGAAGAAATGAAATTAAAATCAAAAATAATTACTGAAGGCATTTTAAATTTTTTTTCAACGTCGAATTTCAACGAGTTCGTTTTATTTATTTTATGAAAATATATACAAGGTGGATCCATGGGATTATATGACCCTTCGTGAATGAAAAAAAATTCGACGAAAAATGATCTAATGACTATAATTATATGTTGGTATTTAAAAATCACGCTTTATTAACCCTCTTAAATACTAGTGGTGAAATATCTTCTTTGTTGTCAGATGGCAAAAAATTACAAAGAACTTGATATCTCGTCGTCTGATAAAAAATATTACTCCATGTGAAACAGAGATTATTTTCCATGGCATTCAAATGGTTACAAAATGTACCCCCTTTCCATTTTTTCGACGATTTCGACGATTGCATCTAATAATATTTTGTAAACATATGAATTCTGTCAAATATAATTATGTTACTCGATGTTGATCACTTTTTTGCCAATCCTTTTTAAAATCTCAAAAATGTTAATAATTTATTTGGCCAAAAACTGGCAATAATAAAAAAATAAAATAGAAATCATTCTAAAAACAAGAAATAGCCAATGTATCAACACAAAATTTAAAATCAAAATGAAAAATATTTTATTTTTAACAGCAATTCACATACGTAAGAATGCGTATGAGAACTTCCATGAGCTGGACTTGAATCATTGGTTTTGAGTGATGTGAAAATTGAATTTGAAAATAAATTTTTAGTAACAGTTCTTTTTTCTTTTCTTATTTTAATGGAAACATTTAGTATTTTGCTGTCCAAATATTTTAAAATTACAAAATTCCAATTGCAGACTATTTAGTTGGCGCTATTCACCTGAGGACGTTTATTTAGCAAAACTTAAATTTATTTTAATCCAGATTTAATTAAGATTTAAATTCCACAATTTTAGCTTAACACGGTGATAAAATAATAATAATAACAATAATAAAAGACAGGAGAGCTCCTGTTTATGAGACTTTTATTTTTTAATTTAAGCAAAGTCAGACAAGCACAAAAATATTCTATCACAATAAAACAATTTCGCACGTCTCAAAAAGTTTTTTATGTCTCGCAACAAGAATGTACATACGTTGTCAGAGCTTCTGCCATTTCAGTTTGTTGTAACACCTATTACAAACTTAAAAGTGCGAGAAAAAGCAGAATTTCTAAAGAATTATTCTTGCAAGGATGTCTATCTTTCGCCTTGCGCAAATTTACTCTTGTGTAATACGAGAGGCACATTTATTTCTAAAGTGGCACAACTCATAGCGGTAAGACTTTTTTTTTTATTTTTAAGTAAACGATCATTTTAATGTTTTTAGTAAAAAAAAAAAAAAAATAGAAAATTGTTTAAAAGAAAATACTACAAAATGCAAGATTTAAATTTAATTTTTGGCCTTTTTTAACCCTTGTTTCGGAAAATGTTCTTTTAAATTCTAAAATTTCAGTACATTTCAAATGACAATATTTAAAAATTTTGAAAATATGTCACAAAATTTTTATAATCATCTTTATTGACTAAGCTGACGAATCACTAGGAAAAAAATAATTTATCGGGATCAACACAGCTGTCTTAACTTAAAATACTGCTCGTCGTTGCTTCAGATTTTACGAAAAAAGGTGACACAACCTGTGTATGTAAAGCGTTTGGATTTAAAATTTTGGACACAGTCACTATTCTACTTTATAGTGTAAGTGAAAATATGTCTCTTTTGCAGAATATGATTTGATTTCATTTGTAATAAGTGAAATTACACATAATACGATCAAAGGGATAACATTTAAGGTTGAATTACTGTGCTTTTGTCACATGATACACAAATTGTGAACATTTACTTATGATACACTATCTACCAATAAGTATTTGGACACTTTCAATTTTTGACATTTTGTCAAATATTTAAAATTATACTTGTCAGATTCTTCTGGAACATCAGGATTATAAAGATTATGTTTGACATCATATTTATCAACATTCATTTGATAAGCATGGCAATTAGGGGGCCGACAAAAAATCAAAAAATAACAGAAATATTTGGGATCCTCCTGTACTCACTGTAAAAAAAAAATTCTAAAATAGAACAAAAAATGACCCAAATTGGGTTGTAAGATTTTTGGGTACAGCAATGTTCCAAACTGAGAATGTCTCTTTGTGATCCAAAATGGGTTTAAAAAAATGCCCACTTTGGACCTATTGCAAGCCCAAATTGGAATCTGAAGCTTACCCAAAATGGGTAAAATTTTAACTCATCTTGGGCAACACAGCTCCAATTTGGGTATTGCAATAAACCCAAAATGGACACTTTTTTTACCCATTTCGGGTATCAGACACATTCCCAATTTGGAACATTGCTATACCCAAAAATCTTACAACCCAATTTGGGTCGCTGCTATACCCAAAAACCTTACAACCCAATTTGGGTCACTGCTACACCCAAAAATCTTACAACCCAATTTGGGTCACTGCTACACCCAAAAATCTTACAACCCAATTTGGGTCACTGCTACACCCAAAAATCTTACAACCCAATTTGAGTCACTTTTTGTTCTGTTTTCTTTTTTTTCTGATTTGGAATACTGCTGCATCCAAATATCTTACAAACCAATTTGGGTCAGTTTTTGGTCTATTTAAAAATTAATCCATAAAATATTAAAAATTATTATTGTTTTATAAGAATTTTTTTTTCCTTATAAAGGAAAATATTCTTTTCTACATGTCTAAGTAGAAAAAGCCATAACTATATATATTTTAATGTAAATGTCAAATATTTTTATGAAGATATTATATTCATAATATACAACATAATTTTTTAGAAAACCAAAATATTAGTTTTTAATCAATCTTTTTTATTTAGATAAAATTACATTATAAAGTAAAATAACATAACTAAATTGTTAAAATTACCAATTAAAAAAAACTCATTTAAAATTATTTGAAAAAAAAAAAAAAAAAGACTCGTTCAACTGATTACTTTAAAATTTTTAATTATATAAGCAATTATATAGTAGCAAAAAGAGGAGATAAAAACAGAGTTATTTTGAAAATGTGAACTCTTTTTAAAACATGAACCAAATTGTGTTACATTATTTGAGTACTTATACTAACGGAATTGCATAATGCCACATTAAGATTGATTTCAAATCCAAAAAAGCTTTTTTCGACACTAATTAAACTTTGTTCAGAAACACAAGAAATTGCAGTTTCTCTACAAGTAGTTTTGGATAGGTGCTGCATACCGCTTGCCCTTGGTTTACAAAATAGCATTCTCTAATACCTTATTAAAAAAATTAGCACCCTTCTTGCCTCTTAGTAAAAAGTGCCATTAAAAAATTTGTTTGCATAATAAAAATTACTCAGTGTTGTCGAGAGGCTTAAAAAATCACAAGAATGAATTTAAAAATAAAAGAGAAGGTCTTTAAGAATCCAAAAGTGCCCTTTTATTTAAAATAATTTAACTAAAAAAAGTGACCTCTCATCAACAGAATGCCTGCTGTTTTTTAAACGCAGGAGAAACTCTGAAGTTGTATGTGTTCTTATTTAGAAATTATGTAAACAAAGCGCATTTTCTATTTTTTTTTTTTTTAAGCAAAGACAATAAATAGGCAAACAATACAAAGGCAATATTTCATAAAATATTGTAAAAGCAATGTTTTTGATCAAATTCATGCTATGGTGAACCGGGCAGACTTTTTGCCGGCAGAAAGTGGTTATAACCAATTTTAACCAGCAGATACTGGCATAAATTCTTTTCATGATATAATCCGATACTTTTTTAGTAGCATTGAATTGCTTATATACATTTTAATCAGGATAAATAAGAAACAAAATATTGTGAATAGCTTTAATAAAAAAAATACATTTGTATTAGAATTTGATAGTTTTTAATTTTTTATGAAGAATCAGTCATGTTATTTGCAGATAATTGAAATCATGAAAAAGATATTAAGGACAAAGCACTTGTTAAAATTGTAAATAAATATCCTGATTTATAAAGAAGTTAAATTCTTGTTACAAATGTTAAAATCTATTGTTCTTACTTAAAAAAAGAGCTGTTTTTCTGCAGTTGCTTTTAAAATTTGCTTAACTTTATTTAATAATGGAAATATCATGGAAACTCACAAATGCAAGATTCAAATCTCATTTAATGCAGATTATGGAATGCTATTAGGATATTACTTTTCCCACAAAAATGAATTTGTTCTTTCAATGAAGTAAAATAATTGTACAAGAATTGTCCATTTTTGTGTTGTTGCAATTATTTACTTATATATTTTCACAAGAACCATTTCTCTTTATATGTAGTAGTAGATAATTTTTAAGTTATTGCAATGTTATTTATTTAAAAATACTCTCAAAAGGGATGTTAAAATATCATAGAACTTTTTGTAACTATCTTTTTTTTTTTTTTAACTTTTTAATAGAAATTCAATCACAAACAATAATATTAATACTATTATTTTTAACACAAACTGATTGGTAAAGTTATCATACGAATTGAATATTTCCAACTGAGCGAAAAATTGCCCAGCCGGGAATCAAACCCGGATAAGCCAAGTATCCCCGGTACTTTGTAAGCCAAGTATCCGGGTTCGATTCCCGGCCTGGGCAATTTTTCGCTCAGCTGGAAATATTCAATTCATATAATAATATTAATAGTTAAACGTGTACAGCATCAGACTACCATTATGAAAAATTTTTTTTTTTGAAGTGACAGAAAATTATTGTATAAACAAAAGACATTTATATGATCCTTTTGAAACTTTTCCCTACTTTGAATAATATTCATAATCTTTATTTTAATTTTTTGACTAAATTTTTATACATTAAATACATGTGTGAATTATAAATTATTGCAGGTTAAAGTTCTTACTAGTATTATTTCTTTGGCAGAAACTAGTTTCTGTCATATCGATTTTAACCATCCTGGTCTTGATGGTGAATGCATAAACCTGTATTAAATTATTCAAAGACACGAAAACAGACTGGGCAGAAAAAATAAACACATTTTTCAAAAAATTCAAAATTTACATTTATTTCTTCACAAAACTATTCTTTTAACAGACCACTTACAGCATTACATTCTGAAACTGGTGCTAATAGCATTTCACTTTTTAGAGCCAAAGTACTGATTAATAAGGCAGGTTTTGGAATGTGCCATGAACTATGTTAAAATTACAATATATGCTAGCAGTTACAAAATTACCATAATCAGACATTTTTCAAAAAACACTATGCCATCAAAAGTCTTTCTTTGCATCCTCAATAATTACAAGTAGTTGAAGCGAATATATTCTGGCGAGAACAGAGTTCACAGCATTATTATCCTGAAATAATAAAATAGTAACTTTTTAACTGTGCTAATTGCAAGACATAAAAAATATTCTAATAGAGAAATACAAAGAGCAAATAGATAACAGTTGAACGTTTTAAGAACTTGAATATTTACTTATAGTACATACAAGAAATTATGCACTTTTCGGATAAAAAACACAGCAATAGGTGATTAAGGGTGCTCTTCAGCAATTAGGTAAGTATTTTTAACACTAGATCTCTCTATAGTAATAACTTGAATGTTGAGTGGTAAAGAGAAGTGCCCAGCAAGCTTTTCTAAGTTATTTACTACTTGTGTTTGTTGTTTTTTCAATATTGTTGATATTCATGTACATTTTCTTTTTTGCGGTAAAAAGGATATGCATAACATATATAATATATAAATACAAGAAGGCTGAAAATACCATAATTTCTGGAAGAAACGCCGCAGCGGCGTAAATGCCGCATTGCGGAAAGTCACTCAAGAAAATTTAGAAAATGGTCGTAAACGCCGCAGGTGAAATTTCCGTGGTAATCGCAGTTAACATGTTAAACAGAAACACATTAATAAGCTGTATTAAGAAATCATAAAAATGAAATTATTAATCAGAAATTAATAAATAAATACAAAATTAATAATATTATTTAAATACCGTATTTTCGGGAATAAGAGCCGCGACGCATACGAGTTTAAAAGTAAAAATATGCGGCGCAGCGGATACGGTGATTTTTTTCCCTAACAGCACCGTAAAATACCATTAATCTGCCCCCCCCCCCCCCAAACGTGACAGAAAATCATAAAGTAATTAGAGAGGGGTGCTTACACGGGATTTTTCCACGATTGTTTCACAAACTTTTCAGGAATGAATCGTAAATCTTTAAATGAATCATAAATTTTGATAATTGAGGTAATACTTGAAAAAAAAAAAATTGGTTTAAAAAAAACGTAAATTCTATCGAAAAACGCAGAAAAAAGGAGAAATTTGTAAAAAAAAGCATGAAATCAATTTAAAAAATCATAAAAAAAGCACTTTTCATCAAAGATTCATGAATCATTCATTTCATCATGATTCATCACTGAATCTTTGAAACGAGGGGAAAAAATCTGATTCAGAACAAATTTTTTGAAAGTTATAAAAGAAGGGTAGGGGGAAATTCAGGAAATTCATTCGAAAATACAATTTTCGTTTATTCGTAATCTAATGCGAAATTTGCATAACTTTTTGCGGTCTTTTAATAAAAATTGACATTTTTCGCGATATTATGACGAAATCGAAATTAATTTGTTTTTGCAACCATTTGTCGGAATTCGCGATACATTTTATGTCCGAAATTTTGGAATTATGATCGATTTTTTTTTTTAATTTTTGAAAAAATTCAGAAAAATATCACGCTTGTTTGAAAAAAAAATTGCTCGTAAACATCGCATCGCTTGAAATTTCAGTTTTAAACACGTAAACGCTGCGGCGTTTCTTCCAGAAATTAAGGTAAATAGAATACAGAATGAATTATAATTTTGATGTTTTTATCAATTTTATCGATTGTGTGGACACCTCGATAACTTTTGATTGTGTAATTTTTTTCAAGACAACCCCAGTTGCTTCAGTTTGCAATGCTTTTTATACTATACCCGATTCGATTTTATAATTTTGCCCTTTAATTAGAGCAATTTTCTAAAATAATATAAAAATGTTAACATTATTATTTGGGTTGAACTTTTGTCTCAAAAAACATTGTGTAAACTACAGCATGAAACTTAAACATAAAGATAATAATTACCTATCTTTTGATGCTTTGTGAGTGCACAGAAACAATAGCTGCTCGAAGCTTCATTACTTTCTTCATACTCGTATGACGATCATAGCTTAAACCCCTCTTAGATTAGCATATTTGCTTTCTGAAAAAAAATCACAAATAGAAATAATATATTCAATTTTGGCAGCATTGTTTATTTTCAGAAATCACAATCCATTAAAAATAATAGTAATAATAACAAAAATCAAAAATATATAAATATTTTACATAATACGATATAGTAAATTTTTGCTTCATATGTACTATTAATTTACAATCAAATTCATAAATAAGGGCCATTCCATGCCCAATTAACCAGTGACTCAACTTTATCCTTTCAGAGTTCGATAAAACTCTCAGGAATCGTTCTGCTCATGTGTGCAAGTTTGAAATTTTGTCAAGACTGAAAATATTTTAATTCTACCCCCCAGAGTTATATAATATAGACGCACGCAGAAAATTTTAAGAAAGAAACAATTTTTATTTATTTTTTTTTTAGTACCAAAAAATAAAAATATTCTCTCAATTTTATGAATAAATCATATACTGCTAACGCAAATGTCGCCAAAAAACCTCGAAAAATTCATGAATTTTAATAAAGAACTGTGTAAAAACCATGTATTTCGACAAAGAATCGTGTAAAAAAAATTTTAACATTTCGACAAAATACCACGTGAAAAACGTGAATTTCGTCCAAAGACCGCATTAAAAACGTAAATTCCATCCATGAATCGCATAAAAAAATACAGATGTCGTGCATGAATGGCGTAAAAAATGCGAATTACATTGCATGAATCGCTTAAAAAACGCGAACTACATCCATGAATTGCTCAAAAAACGCGAATTGCGTTCATGAATCGCTTAAAAAACGCAAATTATGTCCATGAATCGTGTAGTAAAACGCGAAATACGTTCATAAATCACTCAAAAAACGCGAATTTCATCGGCAGAAAGCTGAAACGCAAATTATGTCTATAAATCGCATAAAAATAGCAAATTGCATTCATAAATCGCACAATAAATGTGAATTGCGTTCATGAATCGCATAAAAAAAGCGAATTACGTTCATGAATCGCTCAAAAAACGCAAATTACGTCCATTAATCGGGTAAAAACGCGAATAACGTTCATAAATTGCAAAAAAATGCGAATTACGTTCATAAATCGCATGAAAACGCAAATTATGTTAATAAATCGATCAAAAAACACAAATTTTGTCGACAGAAAACTCAAAAAAAGCAAATTACGTCCATAAATCGCATAAAAATAGCAAATTACGTCCATAAATCGTGTAAAATATGAATTACATTCATTAATCGCATAAAAAACACAAATTACATCCATAAATCGCTCTAAAAACGCAAATTACATTCATAAATCGCATAAAAAACGCGAATCACGACCATGAATTGCGCAAAAAATGCGAATTACACCCAACATTAAATTAATTTGCAGAAAGTTTTTGACCTAATATTACGTGCGCAGAAAGTTTTTGATTTTATACAAGTCTGTCTACCCCCCTCCTCCATTTCATTGAGTAAGCACATACGCACGCACGTAACTTGCGTTGTTTTTACGACCCTGTTTTTTCTCAGATATTTAGCGAAAATTTGAGACTCTTCAGCGATTACTTGCCGAAATTTTCTATTTTTCGTCGAAATCCATTTATTTTATACGATCTTATGACAAAATTCACGAACCTTTAACAGAAATCGTGTCTTCTCTGCAATCATTTGATGGAAATCGTGGGTTTTTGTGCACTCATTTGACGGAAATTGCACCTTATTCGCGATCTTTTGACAGAAATCTTGTTTGTTTCGCGATTTTTAGGCTGAAATTAAACCTGTTTCGCGACCTCTTGGCTGGAATCGCATCTGTTTTGTGACCTTTTGGCTGAAATCGCGTCTATTTCGTGACCTTTTGACTAAAATCGCATCTATTTTGTGGTCGTTTGGCTGAAATCACGTCTGTTTCGCAATCTTTTGACAAAAATGCGTTTCTCTGCAATCATTAGATGAAAATTGTGGGGTTTTTGCAATCATTTGATGGAAATCGCTTCTTTTTCATGTTCCTTTAACAGGAATCGCATTGGGTTTTTTTTTTTTTCTGTAAGCTTTTTAGAGAAAACATCTTTTTAGCGATCCTTTGACGGAATTAATGTGTTTACACAATCTTTTGTCAGAAATCCCATGTTTTTTGAGATTTTTCGACGGAAATAGCGGGATTTTTGCAGTTCTTTCGACGGAAATAGCGGTATTTTTGCGATCTTTCAACAGGAATCTCGTTAATTTCACAGGCTTTTGAAGGAAATTCCCGCCTTATTTGGCAATCTTTTACAGAAGTAGCATTTTTTGCGCGATCATTTCACGAAAGTCGCGTTTTTCCGCAATCCTATGACGAAAGTAGTGGGGTTTTTTCCGCAATCCGAATCCGTCCTCTGGAATTTTTCCGTCTCGTTTCCGTCCTCGAGAATTTTTAAAAGACGGAAAACTTTCACCCATGGTTCTGCTTGATGATATAAATGAGAATATATGTTCATTTTTTTTCCGCATTAAAATTTCATATTGTTAATTAGATAGTATTTTTAAAAATTTTGAAAAAATTGTATGCTTGTTATAATTTTATAAGCTTAAAATTCTAAAATTTTTATAGTGGGATCTCATTGGGATCAGGAGTTATCAAATAAAAGCAAAAATTAACAATAAAATAACAATTTAATTCTATCTATTTTGTTATTTATGATTTGCATGGTAATTTTTAGCTTTTATTTTATAACTCTTGATCCCATTGAGATACCACTCTAAAAATTTCAGAATTTTAAGCTTAAAACATTACAACAAACTTACTTACATACTTTTTCAAAAGTTTTAAAAATAACTATCTAAATATATATATATATATATTAACATGCATAGTCAACTTGCATATCAAATTAAACCTTATAAATTCCACTTTAAAATAAGTGGTCATAAAATTTTCTATGCAAGTCAAAAAATGATTTTTTCAAAATTTAAATAATTGTATGAAAATTTAAAGCGATAAAGAAGAAATAAAAATGTGCTCTAATTTATATCATCATAGAGAATGATCCCTGGCAGTTTCATTGAAATCAGAAATGGTCAGGTTGAATATTGAATTATTTTGGTTGATTTGACATGGAATGACCCTAAATGAAATGTTATTTAATAATTAATCAACTATAATAGCCAAAACATAATTACAAATTTAGCAAAAACATTGTGACCCCCATCAGAAATACAAACTGTTTTCATTATTCAATAAATTGTTAGACCTAACAATCATTTTTAAAAAACAAGGCATATATGTCATATATGCACCAACATACATAATTGATGCCGAAATGGCATTATTTTGAGAGATTTGGTATACAGGCTATGTTTACTTATAAATAAATTATTTACTTTTATATTATTTTTAAAATTTTAAAATGTAGTTAGAATTGTTTAGCCGAAATAAATAAGTAACTGTTAATAGAATGTATACAAGTATCACATAACAACATGCAAAGAGAAGAGAGAAAAAAAAAAAGCATATAGAAGCGAGCTTAGAAATAATACTCAGAAGATTAGAAAAATAATCTTATAAACCAATGATGTATTGCACAACTAAATGCACACCAGGGTTCATGATTGTTTTGATTTTTTTAATCTTTCAGAACTTTATTTTATGACTTTTCTTATCATTTTTAAAATAAAAATTATACACATACACATGGATGTTATAAGAATTATCAATGTATAATAATATCACACAATTAACATAAATGATTAAAATGTAACATTTTAGGTAATAGAAAAACCTTTACTACACAAAATGCATCGAAAAGTACAAATCAGGTATAAAAAATTAATTTTAAGTGTTTTAGTTAAAATAAAAAGAAACTGCAGGACATGACATTTTTAAACAAACTTAGGAACAAACTAAGATGTTAATTTTTTGCTTTGTTTAACTGCTAGTAGAGAAAAAATATTTAGCAACTTTATCAAACGATTTCTAATCTGGGTATCTATAGAACCCCCCCCCCCTCCCCTAAGAAATTAGACCATTTTTGAATACAGCTTCTATTACAAGAAAAAAAATGAGATTAATTAAGATGTTATCTGACAATCAACAAGCTAATAAACAATCTAAAAAGCCAATTTGGGGAACATGGCGATGTGAAGGGAATCCCCCCCCCCTCTGTAGGATATTTGATGTTGCACAGTGTACGCCCCCTTTCATACTACCTTCCAAAAATGGTTTGAAAATTTCCCTCCAAAGATAAACTATCTAAAATGAAATTTTTCATTAGTCCTTTGACACTTCATATTCGAAATTTTTACTGCTTTTGCATCTGTGATTTGTAATTTTTTCTGGTTTGAGGATTGGAAGAGGGGGGGGGGGGTAATAAACTGATGTTTGATTACTCCATTCTTTACTACACCACTTTTATCAACGAAAACCCCCTCCCCCCTTCAAAGAAAATTCTGAAATGACACTCCTGTTTCTAATTTTCAAACATACCAAACCAAAAGGCAGTTAAACATTCGTTACACTTAGGCAAATAAGGTTACTGCAGTAAAAAGCTAGTTGATCATGAATTCTACAAGCCCCCCCCCCCCCTAAGCCACAGAAATGCCTCCCGGAGAAAAGTGTGCAGATTTAACACTGTTAATACGATAACTGTACAGGTATCTTCCGCACTTTTAAGGACCAAGATCCACTATTAGATTCAAATGAATATTCACTATGGGTTTCAAATTTTGCTCAAATTTATAATAATAAGGCATCACCAAAGAGAGCAGAAAAAGAGAATTCTTTTTTAAACTTTACACTTCATCTACTTTTTACATAGTTAAGGTTTTATCTTTCTAAAAGCAGTTTAATTATCTGTATTATATAAAACTGAATTACATTAAAGTAAATTATTAAGTTTGTTTACAGCTTAAATTAATTTTAAAATAGTAATAACAACAATAAAAACAGATTTAAATCAACGATTTAAAATAAAATTTACATAGTACAAAACATCAATACTTGAAAAATGAATAATTCACAACTAATAAGTAATTTAACAAAACTACAGTTATCAAAACAAAGCATTATTCAGCATTTAAAGCATTGGAAATCTTTTAAAATATGTTTATGTTTTATATGACTTAATATATACACTATATAATGCATTAAAATCTTTTAAAGTCTTCAGGCAATAAAAAATGTTGCAGCGAACTTAAAAATGCATTTTTTTCGTTAGTGAAAATGAATCGTAACTTTCGATGAACTTCTAAAAGTTACGCATGAAAAAACATAAACATATTTTTAAAGCGATTACTTGAATTAATTAAGATTACATAAAGTAGAAAATAGAAAAATACATACCTAAATAAATCCAGTTATAGTTAATGAAGTAATTGTTGCACGAACAACAAATTATCACATAAGTTCGCTAAGAACGATAGCCGAAAGCTGCCCAACACACGAGGATGGAAAGTAAACAACATGGCGGCCTACCTGTTGCCATTCCCTAGTATGAAAATGGCGTCAGCCACGGAACCAATTTGGGTACAGTCAGGATTCCGTTTGGGTAGCAGTAATTTGGGTAGTAGTTTTTGCTCGTTTTGGAATGATTTTTGCCAAAAAATTTGATTTGGATATGATTTCACCCAATTTGGTGATTTTATTATTTTTTTTACCTAAATTGGACATTAGTCTAATTTGGAGCTGTTCTGTTTTGGAGTTTCATTTTTACAGAGTGAAAATGCACGAAACGATTTATCGTTGCAGAATACAAATATGTGAATACTATACAACATGTACACTGATTTTTGTAAGAATAGCATATATATTCATGGAGAAAGAGCGGTTTTTTTGAAAATTCCAAAAATTCTGGTATGTTTGTTGTTTATATCATGCAGGGTTTTTGACCAAATTTAACACACATTTCAGAAAAATTAGCGAAATGTAGTAGAAAATATAGCATAGGTGGAATATAGATATATTAAATATTTTATGAAATATGAGTAGTTGTATGAAATAATTTTTATTAGCGCATGCGCGAACGATAAAAAAGATTTTTTTACATCATTTAATAGTAAATTTTATGGTCTAACTCATAAAAAAAAATCCAATGAAATATCGTGAAAATTCAAAAAGATATCATTATTATAGTAAGCTGTTTTTACTTTGCTCTCTAAAAAGAGCTGAATGATAAGGGATTCTCCACAAATTGACATTTTTTATTAACTGACTTTTGGAAAAAATTAGTATTTAATGAATACACTATCTAACACAATATTGCTGCTAATAAGTATCTTGACACATGTGATAGAAAAGAAAAAGAGCTTTTTTTTCACATTCAGGGCCAAAACTAAGAGAGAGGGGGAGAAGGGCGTGTGCCCCGGGCGCCAGGGTGAAAGGATGCCAAATGTAGATTTGTTTGGCAATTTTTTTTTCATGTCTATGTTTAGCATGATATTGTTAAAATCTTCCTATCTAGGGTATGCCAAAACATAGAAGAATCTAATGATGATGGCATAAAGATCCTGTATAAAGCAGATATTTTTTTTTTTTTTTTCGATTCGGTTTCACGATTTTAAGGTATTAATTTTTCAAAAAGCGGATTACGTTGTTCAGTATTATATATTTTAAGCTTTAAAATAAGTTGGCTATAAATAAATTAAAGAAATTAGCTTTGTAAATGTACTTTGAAAAGTAGGGGGGGGGGTTCACCAAAATCCACCTTTGCCTCATAAAAAGGGGGGGGGGATGATCACGCCCTTTCGCCTTGGCACCCGGGCCACATGCCCTTCTTCCCCCCTCTCATAGTTTTGGCTCTGAATGTGAATAAAAGCTCTTTTTCTTTTCTATCACAGGTGTAAAGATACTTATTAGCAGCATTATTGTATTAACTATTGTATTCATTAAATACTAATTTTTTCCTAAAAGTCAGTTAATAAAAAATGTCAATTTGTGGAGAATCCCTTATCATTCAGCTGTTTTTAGAGAGCAAAGTAAAAACAGCTTACTATAATAATGATATCTTTTTGAATTTTTGTGATATTTGATTGGATTTTTTTTATAAGTTACACCATAGAATTGACTATTAAATGATGTAAAAAAACTGTTATCGTTCGCGCATGCGCAGATAAAAAAAATTCATACAACTACTCATATTTCATAAAATATTTAATATATCTATATTCCAATTGTGCTATATTTTTTCTACTACATTTTGCTAATTTTTCTGAAATTTGCGTTAAATTTGGTCAAAAACCCTGCATGATATAAACAACAAACACACCAGAATTTTTTGAATTTTTCAAAAAAATCGCTCTTTCTCCATGAATATGCTATTCTTACAAAAATTAGTATACATGTTGTATAGTATCCACATATTTGTATTCTGCAACGATAAATCGTTTCGTGCATTTTCATGTACAGGGTGATCCCAAATATTTCTATTATTCTTTGATTTTTTTGTCGGCCCCCTTATAGCCCTGCTTATCAAATGGATGTTGATAAATATGAGGTCAAACATAATCTTTATAACCCTGAAGTTCCAGAATAATACGAAAAGTATATTTTTAAATATTTGAAAAAATGTCAAAAATTGAAAGTGTCCAAATACTTATTGGTAGATAGTGTATTAGTGGCGATAACGCAAAATTCATGCTTTTTGAGTTCTAGTGATACTTTATTAAATTAGTGTGCGAAGAGCTTACGCTTGACTTCTATTTTGCATGTAAAATTTTAAAACAATTTGACTTGCACTTTACGTAACAAAGTATCAAATTTAATTGTTGAAAGCAACTTATACTGATTCTTGTTATTTAAATGAAAAATTTCTGTATGCGGATGAAATGCATTTTACTTTATATTATAAGAATTTTGAGATTATTTTTCTCTAAAAATGGTAATAGCATTAAAAACTGAATGAACTTATTGAATTTAATGCAGTTTGCTAGCATGTTAACTTTAAGTATCTTAATATACACTGGTGTCCAAAAGTTAAGCATAATTGGTAATTAAGTAAGTAATGAAAGAAATATAAATCGAAATGTGGTGAAACTCCAGGTGTCTAAACAAAATAGTGCGCGTCATCTATTTTCGCGAAGAGTTTTCCTCGAGATCGAACAAGGGACCTTCAACAAATTGAAAAAGAACAAAGATCTTTTGGATAACCCTGTCAAAACTAATGTAGCAAAAGCGTTCAAACTGCACATTATGATTAAGTGGCTTATTGTAATGTACTGTGTTTATTTTTATAAGGATAGCGTGTATACTCGTAGAGAAATTAAGGTTTTTATAAAAACAGTCCTAAGTTTTTTGCTTATAATTTGCAGAGTTCTTAATATAAAATAATGTTCTTTTCTGAAAATATGACAAACATCATGGTACACAATACCCTGTCATCAGAATTTAAAAATAATAAAAATTGTATGACAAATGAGCAGGTTTACTAAATAATTTTTTACTGCGCATGTGTGAACGCTATTAAAATTTCATTTGCATATTATGTTAGATAAATGTGTAGAGCAACTTTTGTGAAAGTCTCAAAAACATAGATTAAAAATTCTGAAAATTGTCGTTGATAGAATGAGATCAAAATATTTTATTCCCTAATGAAGCAAAATGATGAGGGGCTGTATCCATATTCCATTGTTTCGTGCCTAGACAATATTGCACGTACAACTGTATTTGGATAAAACCCCTGATATTTTGCTTCCTTTTAGGAGTAACGGATTTTGAGTTGCTTCTATTTCTATAGACGATAATTTTCAGAATTTTCAAGCTATGCTTTTGAAACTTTTACAGAAGTTGCTCTACACATTTAGCTAACACAATATGCAAATGAAATTTTGATATCGTTGACGCATGCGCAATGAAAAATTATTTACTAAATCTACTCATTTTACATACAATTTTTATTATTTTTAAATTCTGATGACAGGGTATTGTGTACAATGATGTTTGTCATATTTTCAGAAAATAACATTATTTTATATTAAGAACTCTGCAAATTATAAGCAAAAACCTTAGGACTGTTTTTATGAAAACCTTAATTTCTCTACGAGTATGAATGCTATCATGATAAAAATAAACACAGTACATTACAATAAGCCACTTAATCATAATGTGCAGTTTGAACGCTTTTGCTACATTAGTTTTGACAGGGTTATCCAAAAGATCTTCGTTCTTTTTCAATTTTTTGACAGTCCCCTGTTCGATTTCGGGGAAAACTCTTCGCGAAAATATATGACGCGTACTATTTTGTTTACACACCTGGAGTTTCACCACATTTCGATTTATGTTTCTTTCATTACTTACTTAATTACCAATTATGCTTAACTTTTGGACACCAGTGTATCTGTATAAATATGATTTAAACTTCCCCTGAGAGTACCAGAAACGGATTAACTACAACCCGGGCCCCTAGGCTTGACTTTCTGAGGGCCCCCTTTCACTCCTTCAAAGTGGTATATACTGGAAAAATTAAAGCACATGAGTAGTAGGAAAACAAGAGTACGGGCTCAAGCGCAGGTGGCACTGTGGCACCGTGCCTCCTGCTCCTCCGGCTGTCCCGCCTGCTCCTCCGGCTGCCCCGCCTGCTCCTCCGGCTGCCCCGCCTGGCCCCTCCTGCGGTGCCTCCTGCGCCCACCGTGCCACCGCCGCCCTCCTGAGGTACCCACCGTGCATCCCCCACCACAAACGCCCCCTAGTGGAAAAAAGGGATATTCTATTATAACAGGATAGGTGATCAACCTTCTCTAATTAAAAATATTATCAATCACATCTCATCATTGAATCATACTATAAGATGAAGATTAAATTTGTATTTGAATTTTGAACAACCGTAATTTTAATGAGTATTATTAATTAAACGAAACAATTAAAATCTCAGTTTTTAACCATTTTATGTAGATTTCTTCAACTACAAGATGAGATTATCAATTTAATACAAGAAAGTTAAACATATATTTGAATTTTGCTTCATAGACATCTTAATGAGTATCGTTAATTAAGTAAAAAACAATAGAAAATATCCAGTTTTATAGAAAAAGACTGATTTCTTACGATTTTTATCAACTATATGATCAATGTAACGAAAAAAGTTAAACATGTATCCTAGTTTTTCAACAGCTATAGCCTTAATGAGTATCGTTAATTAAGTAAAAAAACAATAGAAAATATCCAGTTTTATAGAAAAAGACTGATTTCTTACGATTTTTATCAACTATATGATCAATGTAACGAAAAAAGTTAAACATGTATCCTAGTTTTTCAACAGCTATAGCCTTAATGAGTATCGTTAATTAAGTAAAAAAACAATGGAAAATATCCAGTTTTATAGAAAAAGACTGATTTCTTACGATTTTTATCAACTATATGATCAATGTAACGAAAAAAGTTAAACATGTATCCTAGTTTTTCAACAGCTATAGCCTTAATGAGTATCGTTAATTAAGTAAAAAAACAATGGAAAATATCAAGTTTTATAGAAAAAGACTGATTTTTTACGATTTTTTCAACTCAAACTTCGGGCTATCAATTTGATAGAAAGAAATTTAAGCATGCATTCCAGTTTTGGACAACCATTTCCTTCATGAACATTATTAATTAAGCAAAACAACAGAAAATATTAAATTTTTAACTGATTTCTTCATATTTATTTATTTATTTATTTATTTTTTAATATAAAATCAGAATACACAACTTAAAATAGAAATTTAAACATATTTTTTAGTTTTTGAACAGTCGTTACCTCAAAGAATTTCGATAATTGAACAATTAACAAAGGAAACTAATGATTTTTTAACGAAAAAAGACGAATTAAACGAATTTGGTTAACTTTTACTCTAATTGGAAATTTCATCGTACTTTATATATACCAACTAAGTAGAATTTTAATACATAAACGAATAATTTAAAGAAATCCCCAACACACAAATGTGAACCTGCAGAGCATTTCTTATTACGTCATATCTAAACTAAAACTTTTTTCTGCAACCCCTCCATGCATGTATTCCAGGTAGGGGAACATAACAAAGAATTTTGACGTCACAACTTACAAAAGGATACAACAAAATGTTTACGTTCAAGAAAAAGTATCACAGAGAGAGAAAAAAAGAAGAGATTTAAGCTATTTATCCATTCTAGTTTTATAACAGTTACCACAACATCTCCAAATTAAAATTTGGAAGTCATAATGAGTGTAATTAATTCAGCAAAATAATAGAAATATTAGTTTTTCAGAGGGGAAAAGACGAATTTAAACAAATTTTATTAGTTTTACACTAGTTTAATAATAATTTTAAGAGGAAAAAGACGAATTTAAACTTTTTTTTTTTTTTTTTTTAAGTTTTACACTATTTTTTCTCATCTCCAACACGGATATATCAATTTTAACAGAAGAATTAAACGTATATTTTAGTTTTTAACAACAAAATCTTAACAAGTATCATTAATTAAACAAAAATAAATATCAGTTTTAAAGAAAAGACGAATTTGAATAATTTTACACTAGTATTTTCAAAAGCAACATGGAAATATCAATACTTATTCACATATTTCACTTATTCACTGTATTCAATACTATATTTTATAAATTTGGATACACTTTAAGAATTTCCTAATCTATAATTATATATTAGCTGTATATTTATTGTTACCCATGTTTTCAACATTAGTTCATAATCGTGATTTTTTATTTTAAATACCATATATTCAGGTTTAGATTATTTTCACTTGAAATCATACAGAATTTTTTAACAGAGTTTATTTTTGAAATCATTGAAGCAACTGTATTTAATATTTTTAACACCAATTTTCTAAGATTTTCTAACATTTTCCGATTATACATTCTTCAGAAGTACATTTCTAAATGTTAGAACCACTTTACATATCGAAAAGATATCATTGAAGCAACTGTATTTAATATTTTTAATACCAATTTTCTAAGATTTTTTAACATTTTTCGGTTATACATTCCTCAAAAGTTATTATTACGTATTCTAAACAATAGAAAATATTAATTTTAAGAATAAAAAGACGAATTTAAACAAATTTTATTAGTTTTACACTATTTTTTCTCACCTCCAACACGGATATATCAATTTTAACAGAAGAATTAAACGTATATTTTAGTTTTTAACAACAAAAATGTAATAAGTATCATTAATTAAACAAAAATAAATATCAATTTTCAAGAAAAGACAATTTTTTACACAAAATTTCAACTTTGAAATACATTTGTTACATATATTGTTACAGTATATTACTAAACTTAAACTTTTTAAAAAGTTTGAATGTCTTTACAAAGGGTTCATACTTATATTTTTCACGTCTTGACTGCATTCGAAATCTTACAACAAAAGTATACTTTTATTATTATTATTATTATTATTCTAGAAAACCTAAACAATCGTTTCTTGCTGCTTTAGACACTTGACATATTAAAACTACTCTACCCATATAATTAATCAAATTAGGACATGATTCATCTTACACTTCAAAATTTCTGAATTTTTACAATACTTATTTTCATCAAACTTTATTCTTGATCCTATATATTTTAATAGCACAGAATTTTAACATCTGTTTTTATCTACTTATCAAAAAATTATTAAAACACCCAACAACATTTTCCAAATATGAATATTATCTTTACAATTTAATAATGCAAAACATACACGAATACAAAGTTTAATTTTTACAAACATTTCATATTTCAAATCAAACTATTCGAAATTTTCACAACATAAGAGCAAACATTAGACGAACTTTTTAACATTAATATTGCTTACATCTTTTCATCGTAACTTTTAACTATGATAATTATCCATTTTTAGGTTGATTGTCGAAAAACTAACTGAAATTACATAAACTTAATGTAAAAAACCATGTTCTCACACAATTTCTTGAAATTCAACAAAGAATTGACTATTACTCCAATACTTATCTACTTCAATCTCGACTCTTGATAGTATATAGATATTGCATCATTACATACTTACAACTCTTTTCAAACGTTTATCAGAAAATCAAGTCAATCAAAGTCTAGTAGTTATCACACCTGTTCCTCAGAAATATTACTATCATATGAAACAGTAAAGAAAATTAATAGATATTTAATATTTAATAACTTCATACGTGAAATTACTGCCGAATAAGAATACTAATAATCAATAAAATCAACTGTTGGACAAAAAAATAGTACAGATTACCGAAAATTCAAATCATTTTTTCTACAAAAATTACAAAAATTAACAAATGAATGACAAGTTAGAGAAATAACTAAAAAAAATAATGAACATATTTACAAATTTATTAAAATCACACCTTTTTCTGGATTACAAACCACAATTTCTTGAAAAATTTAACACCTAATTTGTAAGATTTTAATCCTAGTATTACATACACTCAATAAATATTCACAATTAACAAAAAATAATTTTTTAGTCTCATCAATAAGCAGAAATTCTATATTAAAAGAATATTTTCATAGTAGTACTTATAAAAATGAGAGTTTACGAATTGATTTTCATAATTTTATCACATTTAAACTTAATATTTTACATAAAACATTATTTAATCAAATTTTATGCTTTCTAATTCAGTAAAATTCAATACCTTTTTAGTTTTTAAACCAATACCACAATATTTATTTACATCAAACTTGATTCTTCACCTTTTATATTTCCACATTACACACGTGAGATAAATACTAACTTGGATCAGGAGTTGAAGTCAATTGATTCCATTCGATTTTCATCATGTACGCATTGCTCCTACACGAAATTTCTTACTGCTATAATCATCTAATGTATTAAAACTAATCTACTCATATTTTTAATCAATTCATCAGATGTTTCATCTCGCACTTCTGAATTATCGTGCATCAAGTTGCTTAAAATATAAATACTATCTTTATAGTTTTAATGATATATAGTATACATGGTTTATCTTGAGTTAGCACTTCCATAGTATTAATCAAATTATATGTTTCATCATGCACTTGATCTTAATGTTTTCATCTTGCATCTAAATTATCGTCCATCGAGTTTTTTAAATAATAATATATTTATAGTTTTTGATTATACATAGCATGTACAAATACAATCTTTAATTTTAACATTTCATATTTCAAATAACCTATTTCCGAAACCAAGCTATGTGAATTTTACCACAATGCTTATTATCATAGAATAATTTGTGTTTCACACTTTTCTAAAAATTATCAGATATGTACCCCTCAGAGAAATTACTATCATATGAATAAATGAAGAAAATTTAATTTATATTAAATGTACACGAAATTGATTGTAATGTACATTTATTTAATAAAAATAAATAAATAAGCGATTATTTATACATTAAACCTTTACTAAATATATACTTCTTTCATTATACAGATGTTTCAACAAGATGAACCAAAACAGCAGCAAACTTCAGAAATTAATGATCCGAATGATTCATCTCTAGCACATGTAGCGTTAACGAATAACACATATGTGAGTACTTATATGAGAAATACTAGAATTCGTATATGAAACGTAATTAGAGTAAATACAAAATGATTTGTCTTACTACCTACACTTTAACAAGTGCTTTTTACCTATATTATTGAAGAGAATCCTAACTGTGTCCATTTATTTCTACTACAGATGTGCTCTATTTGCTACAAACACTTCTTAAGTAAATGGAATTTAACAGAACATACAAAAATCTATACAGGTGAAAAACCTTACACTTGGAAAGATTACCATAAATGCTGTTTTCAAGGAGACGTGAATCAAAAATGCACACATCATCATATAAAGCATCATCAGATATATGTAAACTTAGCGAAGATATTCAAAAATTAGTCAGACTTTTGTAGAATTTAGAAATAAAGGAAGATATTTAGGCTATTTATCCATCATATTTTCACAACATTTACCACAATATCTCAAACTTAAAATTTGGAAGACATACACACTGCTGAAAAGTAATTTTGTGATTCTTCTAACCAGTATGAATGTATAGATGTTATTTTACAGTGTATTCTTTAAATGCTCACATTAAATATTCTTTTATATGCATATATCGTTGTGTTTATTTTTCTAATACCTATTACATTAATGAAATACATAACATTTTAAGTGAAATAACACTCTCAGAACTTAAAAAATGCATAAGAACATACAAAAATAAACAGATGTATAAAAAAATATGCAAGTTTACAAAATATTTTCATTGTTTTCTAGAAATATTAACAAAAAATATTTACAATATGAAAAAATTGTAAAAGTGAAAAGAAAAAACATAAATGTAAAAACAAAAACCACAAAGTGAAAAACTCATAACAAAGTTTTTGAAAAAAATATTTACAACAAAATTTTTTTTTACAAAAACCAAAACTTCCAAAAATATTTTTTTCAAAAATTTTTTTTTTTCAAAAACATTTTTTACAAAAAAATTTTTTTCAAAATAAGTTTTTACAAAAGTAAAAAAAAGAAAATCACAACGTTAAAAAAATGAAAAATTTTTGTTAAAAAAAGTGTAAAAAAATTGCAAAAAAATGTTGTAAAAATTTCAAAAAAAGTTATGAAAAAAGCTTCAAAAATTTCGTTGGTTTTAATGCAGTATGCAATGGCGAAACCATTGCATTTGCTATTAAAAACAACAAAATTTTTGAGACTTTTTTCATAACTTTTTTTGAAATTTTTACAACATTTTTTTGCAATTTTTTTACACTTTTTTTAACAAAAATTTTTCATTTTTTTAACGTTGTGATTTTCTTTTTTTTACTTTTGTAAAAACTTATTTTGAAAAAATTTTTTTTGTAAAAAATGTTTTTGAAAAAAAAATTTTTTTGAAAAAAATATTTTTGGAAGTTTTGGTTTTTGTAAAAAAAAATTTTGTTGTAAATATTTTTTCAAAAACTTTGTTATGAGTTTTTCACTTTGTGGTTTTTGTTTTTACATTTATGTTTTTTCTTTTCACTTTTACAATTTTTTCATATTGTAAATATTTTTTGTTAATATTTCTAGAAAACAATGAAAATATTTTGTAAACTTGCATATTTTTTTATACATCTGTTTATTTTTGTATGTTCTTATGCATTTTTTAAGTTGTGAGAGTGTTATTTCACTTAAAATGTTATGTATTTCATTAATGTAATAGGTATTAGAAAAATAAACACAACGATATATGCATATAAAAGAATATTTAATGTGAGCATTTAAAGAATACACTGTAAAATAACATCTATACATTCATACTGGTTAGAAGAATCACAAAATTACTTTTCAGCAGTGTGTATGTCTTCCAAATTTTAAGTTTGAGATATTGTGGTAAATGTTGTGAAAATATGATGGATAAATAGCCTAAATATCTTCCTTTATTTCTAAATTCTACAAAAGTCTGACTAATTTTTGAATATCTTCGCTAAGTTTACATATATCTGATGATGCTTTATATGATGATGTGTGCATTTTTGATTCACGTCTCCTTGAAAACAGCATTTATGGTAATCTTTCCAAGTGTAAGGTTTTTCACCTGTATAGATTTTTGTATGTTCTGTTAAATTCCATTTACTTAAGAAGTGTTTGTAGCAAATAGAGCACATCTGTAGTAGAAATAAATGGACACAGTTAGGATTCTCTTCAATAATATAGGTAAAAAGCACTTGTTAAAGTGTAGGTAGTAAGACAAATCATTTTGTATTTACTCTAATTACGTTTCATATACGAATTCTAGTATTTCTCATATAAGTACTCACATATGTGTTATTCGTTAACGCTACATGTGCTAGAGATGAATCATTCGGATCATTAATTTCTGAAGTTTGCTGCTGTTTTGGTTCATCTTGTTGAAACATCTGTATAATGAAAGAAGTATATATTTAGTAAAGGTTTAATGTATAAATAATCGCTTATTTATTTATTTTTATTAAATAAATGTACATTACAATCAATTTCGTGTACATTTAATATAAATTAAATTTTCTTCATTTATTCATATGATAGTAATTTCTCTGAGGGGTACATATCTGATAATTTTTAGAAAAGTGTGAAACACAAATTATTCTATGATAATAAGCATTGTGGTAAAATTCACATAGCTTGGTTTCGGAAATAGGTTATTTGAAATATGAAATGTTAAAATTAAAGATTGTATTTGTACATGCTATGTATAATCAAAAACTATAAATATATTATTATTTAAAAAACTCGATGGACGATAATTTAGATGCAAGATGAAAACATTAAGATCAAGTGCATGATGAAACATATAATTTGATTAATACTATGGAAGTGCTAACTCAAGATAAACCATGTATACTATATATCATTAAAACTATAAAGATAGTATTTATATTTTAAGCAACTTGATGCACGATAATTCAGAAGTGCGAGATGAAACATCTGATGAATTGATTAAAAATATGAGTAGATTAGTTTTAATACATTAGATGATTATAGCAGTAAGAAATTTCGTGTAGGAGCAATGCGTACATGATGAAAATCGAATGGAATCAATTGACTTCAACTCCTGATCCAAGTTAGTATTTATCTCACGTGTGTAATGTGGAAATATAAAAGGTGAAGAATCAAGTTTGATGTAAATAAATATTGTGGTATTGGTTTAAAAACTAAAAAGGTATTGAATTTTACTGAATTAGAAAGCATAAAATTTGATTAAATAATGTTTTATGTAAAATATTAAGTTTAAATGTGATAAAATTATGAAAATCAATTCGTAAACTCTCATTTTTATAAGTACTACTATGAAAATATTCTTTTAATATAGAATTTCTGCTTATTGATGAGACTAAAAAATTATTTTTTGTTAATTGTGAATATTTATTGAGTGTATGTAATACTAGGATTAAAATCTTACAAATTAGGTGTTAAATTTTTCAAGAAATTGTGGTTTGTAATCCAGAAAAAGGTGTGATTTTAATAAATTTGTAAATATGTTCATTATTTTTTTTAGTTATTTCTCTAACTTGTCATTCATTTGTTAATTTTTGTAATTTTTGTAGAAAAAATGATTTGAATTTTCGGTAATCTGTACTATTTTTTTGTCCAACAGTTGATTTTATTGATTATTAGTATTCTTATTCGGCAGTAATTTCACGTATGAAGTTATTAAATATTAAATATCTATTAATTTTCTTTACTGTTTCATATGATAGTAATATTTCTGAGGAACAGGTGTGATAACTACTAGACTTTGATTGACTTGATTTTCTGATAAACGTTTGAAAAGAGTTGTAAGTATGTAATGATGCAATATCTATATACTATCAAGAGTCGAGATTGAAGTAGATAAGTATTGGAGTAATAGTCAATTCTTTGTTGAATTTCAAGAAATTGTGTGAGAACATGGTTTTTTACATTAAGTTTATGTAATTTCAGTTAGTTTTTCGACAATCAACCTAAAAATGGATAATTATCATAGTTAAAAGTTACGATGAAAAGATGTAAGCAATATTAATGTTAAAAAGTTCGTCTAATGTTTGCTCTTATGTTGTGAAAATTTCGAATAGTTTGATTTGAAATATGAAATGTTTGTAAAAATTAAACTTTGTATTCGTGTATGTTTTGCATTATTAAATTGTAAAGATAATATTCATATTTGGAAAATGTTGTTGGGTGTTTTAATAATTTTTTGATAAGTAGATAAAAACAGATGTTAAAATTCTGTGCTATTAAAATATATAGGATCAAGAATAAAGTTTGATGAAAATAAGTATTGTAAAAATTCAGAAATTTTGAAGTGTAAGATGAATCATGTCCTAATTTGATTAATTATATGGGTAGAGTAGTTTTAATATGTCAAGTGTCTAAAGCAGCAAGAAACGATTGTTTAGGTTTTCTAGAATAATAATAATAATAATAATAAAAGTATACTTTTGTTGTAAGATTTCGAATGCAGTCAAGACGTGAAAAATATAAGTATGAACCCTTTGTAAAGACATTCAAACTTTTTAAAAAGTTTAAGTTTAGTAATATACTGTAACAATATATGTAACAAATGTATTTCAAAGTTGAAATTTTGTGTAAAAAATTGTCTTTTCTTGAAAATTGATATTTATTTTTGTTTAATTAATGATACTTATTACATTTTTGTTGTTAAAAACTAAAATATACGTTTAATTCTTCTGTTAAAATTGATATATCCGTGTTGGAGGTGAGAAAAAATAGTGTAAAACTAATAAAATTTGTTTAAATTCGTCTTTTTATTCTTAAAATTAATATTTTCTATTGTTTAGAATACGTAATAATAACTTTTGAGGAATGTATAACCGAAAAATGTTAAAAAATCTTAGAAAATTGGTATTAAAAATATTAAATACAGTTGCTTCAATGATATCTTTTCGATATGTAAAGTGGTTCTAACATTTAGAAATGTACTTCTGAAGAATGTATAATCGGAAAATGTTAGAAAATCTTAGAAAATTGGTGTTAAAAATATTAAATACAGTTGCTTCAATGATTTCAAAAATAAACTCTGTTAAAAAATTCTGTATGATTTCAAGTGAAAATAATCTAAACCTGAATATATGGTATTTAAAATAAAAAATCACGATTATGAACTAATGTTGAAAACATGGGTAACAATAAATATACAGCTAATATATAATTATAGATTAGGAAATTCTTAAAGTGTATCCAAATTTATAAAATATAGTATTGAATACAGTGAATAAGTGAAATATGTGAATAAGTATTGATATTTCCATGTTGCTTTTGAAAATACTAGTGTAAAATTATTCAAATTCGTCTTTTCTTTAAAACTGATATTTATTTTTGTTTAATTAATGATACTTGTTAAGATTTTGTTGTTAAAAACTAAAATATACGTTTAATTCTTCTGTTAAAATTGATATATCCGTGTTGGAGATGAGAAAAAATAGTGTAAAACTTAAAAAAAAAAAAAAAAAGTTTAAATTCGTCTTTTTCCTCTTAAAATTATTATTAAACTAGTGTAAAACTAATAAAATTTGTTTAAATTCGTCTTTTCCCCTCTGAAAAACTAATATTTCTATTATTTTGCTGAATTAATTACACTCATTATGACTTCCAAATTTTAATTTGGAGATGTTGTGGTAACTGTTATAAAACTAGAATGGATAAATAGCTTAAATCTCTTCTTTTTTTCTCTCTCTGTGATACTTTTTCTTGAACGTAAACATTTTGTTGTATCCTTTTGTAAGTTGTGACGTCAAAATTCTTTGTTATGTTCCCCTACCTGGAATACATGCATGGAGGGGTTGCAGAAAAAAGTTTTAGTTTAGATATGACGTAATAAGAAATGCTCTGCAGGTTCACATTTGTGTGTTGGGGATTTCTTTAAATTATTCGTTTATGTATTAAAATTCTACTTAGTTGGTATATATAAAGTACGATGAAATTTCCAATTAGAGTAAAAGTTAACCAAATTCGTTTAATTCGTCTTTTTTCGTTAAAAAATCATTAGTTTCCTTTGTTAATTGTTCAATTATCGAAATTCTTTGAGGTAACGACTGTTCAAAAACTAAAAAATATGTTTAAATTTCTATTTTAAGTTGTGTATTCTGATTTTATATTAAAAAATAAATAAATAAATAAATAAATATGAAGAAATCAGTTAAAAATTTAATATTTTCTGTTGTTTTGCTTAATTAATAATGTTCATGAAGGAAATGGTTGTCCAAAACTGGAATGCATGCTTAAATTTCTTTCTATCAAATTGATAGCCCGAAGTTTGAGTTGAAAAAATCGTAAAAAATCAGTCTTTTTCTATAAAACTTGATATTTTCCATTGTTTTTTTACTTAATTAACGATACTCATTAAGGCTATAGCTGTTGAAAAACTAGGATACATGTTTAACTTTTTTCGTTACATTGATCATATAGTTGATAAAAATCGTAAGAAATCAGTCTTTTTCTATAAAACTGGATATTTTCCATTGTTTTTTTACTTAATTAACGATACTCATTAAGGCTATAGCTGTTGAAAAACTAGGATACATGTTTAACTTTTTTCGTTACATTGATCATATAGTTGATAAAAATCGTAAGAAATCAGTCTTTTTCTATAAAACTGGATATTTTCTATTGTTTTTTTACTTAATTAACGATACTCATTAAGGCTATAGCTGTTGAAAAACTAGGATACATGTTTAACTTTTTTCGTTACATTGATCATATAGTTGATAAAAATCGTAAGAAATCAGTCTTTTTCTATAAAACTGGATATTTTCTATTGTTTTTTACTTAATTAACGATACTCATTAAGATGTCTATGAAGCAAAATTCAAATATATGTTTAACTTTCTTGTATTAAATTGATAATCTCATCTTGTAGTTGAAGAAATCTACATAAAATGGTTAAAAACTGAGATTTTAATTGTTTCGTTTAATTAATAATACTCATTAAAATTACGGTTGTTCAAAATTCAAATACAAATTTAATCTTCATCTTATAGTATGATTCAATGATGAGATGTGATTGATAATATTTTTAATTAGAGAAGGTTGATCACCTATCCTGTTATAATAGAATATCCCTTTTTTCCACTAGGGGGCGTTTGTGGTGGGGGATGCACGGTGGGTACCTCAGGAGGGCGGCGGTGGCACGGTGGGCGCAGGAGGCACCGCAGGAGGGGCCAGGCGGGGCAGCCGGAGGAGCAGGCGGGGCAGCCGGAGGAGCAGGCGGGACAGCCGGAGGAGCAGGAGGCACGGTGCCACAGTGCCACCTGCGCTTGAGCCCGTACTCTTGTTTTCCTACTACTCACATGCTTGCTTCATTAACACATAAATCATTGATGATTAAAATATAAAAGATTACGACAAAGAATTTCGCACACCTTTTGTCTTTTGTATTAATGTCCGACCAGTGTAAAAAAATATTTTATTGTTTTTTATATAAGGAAAATTTTAGCACCGGGCCCCCTTTTCTTCTGGGCCCCTAGGCTTCAGCCTACTCAGCCTAATGGGTAATCCGCCTCTGGAGAGTACCCGCACAAGTTCTGGACACATCACCCAGGATGCTCATAGTTTTTATATTCCACCCAAATAATCATCGTCACCTAATTTATCAGAAAGCAATTGTTAGAAATTCTTCGATAAAATACGTTGAAATTATCTTTTCGTAAATTAATGAAGATGCTTGTGTTATCAGGTTAATGCAATTTATATATCGCTGGAGCAGCGGAAGGGGTTAAAAACCCTTTCTGGGTACTGAGATAATACAACATATGAAATATTCAGTGTTGTAAAAATAAATTATTTATACATTACATTGTTGTTTCACGGCTTCATAATAGGAAACCTTTCTACTGTATAAAATAAATGAAAGGCAGAATGAAGAACAAGGGAAAGCACACTACTGATTACATTTTTCAAAATCTTTATTATTATTTTATTTTTATAAAGATTGTTGCTCCTTTTCTGAAGCCTTGAAATAACTGAGTACTAAATTTATTTTAGTTGCTTATGTTAATTACATCAGTTTTATATGTCATCTCTTTACTAAAACCTACGTTACGAGTGTATAGAACAACAAAATTTTTCATTTTATGATTGGTTTATGATTCAAAATCCATCTTGATTCTGATTGAGACAGTGTAGGTTTTATCACTCTTTTAACCCCTTCGCGACGGGAGCCTCTTACGAAATTTTTAATGGTTTGTTACCGGTAATAGTTTGTTATAGATCTCTTAAGAAAATATTATATGTAAAAATAGTGCAATCTATACTAATAAAATAACAAATCGCTCTGTCTGCGTGTGTGTGTGTGTGTGTGTGTGTGTGTGTGTGTGTGTGTGTGTGTGTGTGTGTGTGTGTGTGTGTGTGTGTGTGTGTGTGTGTGTGTGTGTGTGTCTGTCTGCGATGGCTAGCAAAATCTATGGGACGTACGAAGCTCAAAATTTTTATGAGAGTAGCCCAATATCTCTCCTGATGCACCTGAGCTTCAGAATTTCGAAATTCTATTTATTAACTGAGTAATTAATTAAATTCCAAAGATCACTCTCATAAAAAATCGCCTTTTTTCTTCTTTTTTTTCCTTTCATTTAGTTATGGTTGGTTGGTTGCATAAAATTTTCGCATAAATAATTAAAAAAGCTGGAACAGACCTTTAAAATTCATAGACTCGCAAACTGTCAGTTTAAATGATCATTTTTTATCACAGCTGTTGTAAACCATGGAGGAAAAAGATAGGTGATGGTGAAGTAAACCGAAAAAAGGGTTGTAATATTAAACCATTTATCGCTCAAATTTTAATGTCCCAAACAAAAGCATGTGGAAGGGATTTTGTATTAATAAGACGAATTGAAAGAAATGAATTACAGCTGAAGCGTATTTTACGAAGAAATAGTAATTTTTTAAAATGGTCTTTTTTCTATTATATTATTTATATTTAAAAAATGTTTGCTTTTAAAATAATTGAAATTGATAAATTCGAAATAATTAAATGTCAAAATAAAATTAAATAAAATATTGAAAACATTTGATTTGAACTAAAAATTGTATTACTAAAAGTTTTCTTTTTTTACAGAACTTTTTAATACTTTATAATATAGATGAAAAAATGTTTTTAATTTAACAACATATTAATAACTCTATGTCAATATATAAAATATATTTATGAAAACATTCTTTTAAAATCATGCGCGAAAACTTAAATAACAAATATTAGTCTAAAATCTAGATTTCAGAGTGCAGACGATTTTAAGACATTAACGAAAGAATGTTAACTTTTCAAGCAAAATCTTAAATGATGCTTTGCTTCTATATTGATATTTCAAAGTGACGGCTAGGTTACATTTATGTTACATTTAAGTTACGGTAGTGTAATGTTAAGTCGCAGTTAGGTTACAGACAGATTATGGTTATGGTACAAAACATTACGGTTAGGAATTTGCCCACAGAGTCAAGATTACGCATGCTTTGATTAAAAATATATACTTTTGTTAAATGGCTCTGAAATTATAATACTATATACCAATCTTTTATCATCGCGTATCGATTTCATTCACGGTATAGTCGGATTTAAGAGTGATATAATTAGTTTGAGATTCAAAAAATTTCACTTGGGATTTCTATGCGAAAAAAAAAAAAATTAGTTACGTGATTTAATAGTGATTTTTACGGGTAAATATCAACACTTTAACACGAAACTAACGCAATCGTTGGATACATGTTCCCTCCCGTGTTTCTCATTGCTCATTTTAAGTAATTTTAGAGCTTAATATTAGTTGTTTTTAAAACCGATTTTTCACAAAGTCAGCTGCGACGTATTTCAGACAATGCATTTCTGCATGCTTCCAGTTAATGATAAAATCATACAAATTTCAAGTTCGTTTAGTATTGTTAATACGGACCCGGGCAACGCCGGGCGGGTCAGCTAGTACACTATATGTAATATCTTTGTCAAAGTCGTTCTGGAAAATTATATCCAATTTGTTACTATAGCTCATAAAGTAGGCATAACTTACATGTACTTTCTATTATTATTGTGCTTTTTATTATACCAAATGGTATTTTGGCATGGAAATTGCAAATAGTACGAATTATTAATTTAGTGTTAACTTCGTTTTAAAATGTAATTAATAAAAATATTAGTTGATATTGCTGATTAAGATATAAGATTAAAAGCATATAAATTGATAAAACATTAATTTAATTTAAGAATAGCGAAATCAATAAATATTATTAATGCCGTTTAACTCCCCACCCTCCTCATTTTATGTGAATACTTATTTATATTGGCGGTCTAGGAAAATTTATTCGCGAGACCCAAGTTGTTGGAGCTCTGCGTCTCATGATGACATGAATGTAGCGCATGAATTAGTAAGGGAGTTAAATTTCTAATTGTTTTGCGCTCATTTAAAATTTATATTTTTGTATTTTTAGAACATTGCATTTTTTCTTTCGGATTCCAATTATTTCTTCCTGCGAGACATTTCTGAAGGAAAATAAAAATTACTCTAGAAATTTACTTGATGCATTCCAAAAGTTATGTCGCTTCGCAAAGATCAACAAGAGCTTTACTTTTTAGAAACAGCATTAAATAAAAAAAGATAACCGCGATCGTTTAGGTGTACCAAGTTTTTTTTTTTTAAGTGGGAGGGGATGGGGAGGCAGACTTTATCGGTATCAGCATCGTGCAACTTTAATAATGACAGTGTTCTAATAAAGTTCTTATTCCACATAAAATTAGTGAAGTTTTTTTTTCTTAAGAAGCAGACAATGGCACCACACTAGGTGCAGAGTACGCTTTAGAAGATATGAGGTCGGCCGATTCTTCGCGGTATTAAAACTAAAAGTCGAATATAGGCCATATATTTGGTTAAAAGTTTTCCTTCAAATTGTCATTTGTAGGGGTGCTGAAAATAATCTTGCAAGGGCGTCGTGTCTACTAATACTGCTCCGATAAAGAAAAAGAGCCTTTTATATTCTTTACAAATAACATTTCGCAATCTAAGTGTCGCTTCAAAATTAAATTACTTCAAAATATCCTTTACTTGAAGTGTCAGTCCGTTCAATGACTTTGGGAATATCATCCTTTTAAAATTCCAACATCTCGATCGCGTGAGATGTTAATAGTATTTACTATCGTAAGTAGATGGCGCCACTACAATTAAATATTTAGCTGTTGGAGGAAAAAGCCGTGGAGAAATTTAAAGATGTCTAGCTGTATTTTCCAAAATTTTTTGTATAGAGTTTAATATTTCGTATTAAATGTCGTTTAGTTTCTTACACTATACATGTATTTATTTATATGTATACACCAATATTTTTCTAATTGAAGAAAGGCTGAAGGACTGAATGATACAAAAAAAAAAAAAAAAAAAAAAAAAAAAAAAAAAAAAAAAAAATGTGCAAATGATCAATAAACTTCTTTTGTTTATTTAAATTTATTTACTCAAAAAAGAATAATTGATCAATAAATTTCCATGAAAAATATCTTATCTTCATTAAAATATGTCATTTAACTTTAGTAAAATATATCATTTTAATTGTATTAGTATATATGATGTATTATACATCCTTGAAATACATACATATTTTTACTTCTTATAAATAATTTTAAACTAGATGAAAAAAATTGATTCTAATGTATTTTACTCTGATCTAAGGAAAGAAAACATTGATAGATAAAATATAATTAAGAGAATAATTATTTTGTTATGGATGGATTAGGCCAATTAAAAAAGCTCAAGCTGTATATTTTTAATGAGAGGTATGTTTAAATTAAATTTATGCATATAGCTCTATGCTTGCAAATTGGGTGTAGTACAAGTACCCCATAATTCGGTTTTAGTATTTTTTAAACTAACATCTTTCCGCGACTCACCGAAAAAAAGAAGAAAAAGAAACAGGAGTGTTGTTCTTACATTATTTTCCAAATTTTTTCCATACTAATGTATCAGAATTCTCGAATAAAATTTTGCCTAAAAATTAAGAATCGAATTTATTTATTTTCAAATTATTATTCGTCATTTCTGGAGCATTTGCATCATTTTAGCAAGAGAGTTACTAGCTCCTGAAATGATTAAGGCAAAGTTTTATTGAGTAACACCTTTCTTACGGTTTATTTATTTTATTTAGAAAATAAATTTATAATTTGAAACCACTTGTAATAAATATATATATATATATTAGCAATAAATATATATCGGTACATTTATTATTTAGTAATAAATAAAATAAATTTATTATTCTTTTTTTAGTTCTATTTATTTATTTTTAATTTACATTTCTTTGAGCTTAGTTTCCTGAGTATTCCGACGTGTTCCAGTAGAAACATGTATTTTTTAAAGTGTGCAACTGAATTCTTTTATATATACTTCCAGCAAAAAGTTTTAATTGTAAAATAAATCTTTAAGCGACTTTCGTCCTCGAATCTGGGACTTTCTCTTTATTAATAGTTTATCAGTTATTATTTTAATTCAGGAGTCTCAATGTGAAAGAAAAGAGAATTCTTTTTAAGAAAGATTATGTTGTATATTTGTATCTTGGTACATAAAGGGTGGCCCACCCTTTAATACATTCCGTAATAATTATCATTTTTTAATAATCACCATTATTGTCTTCATGATCACCAACTATTTCTCAATAATTAATGCAATAACAGAATGCCGGTATTATATGTTATGTTACTTCGTGTACTAAGGCAGTCCTCAACAGTACATAGTATTTTTTACTGGCCACTTTAATATATACTAGAACCCTTTGACATTTTTAGGTAGATTAACTATACAGAAGATCTACTCTCAACGGTAGCCAATGGCTAATTCTTAACCCTTTAACGATCAAAGCATTTTCATTGCTAAGATGTTGAAATAAGGAATGACACCGGTAATTGTGAACAAATATATTCGTAAATAAGAAAAAGTGATTTTTCGCATACCTAATAAAATGGATTTTTTTAGATTGAAATTCCGGTGTCGTTGTTGCATATCGGAATTAAAATTTTGTGGTTTCGTAGAGAAGCCAATGAATGTTAAAGGGTTAAACCGTTAGTCATAGATATATAGTTCCAATTACGAAAATGTTTTAAATGATGTAAAGAAATATCTTAAATGTGATTTGAATCAATAAAATCATTTTTAAAAAATTACGAAATTTAAGTTTTTATACGGTTCCCGGTCCTACAAGTTATATTTAGTAAATTTTTCCTATTACACCAACAAGTAAGATAATAAAACTCCCGTTCAGGCTGTAATATACAATTAGTGTGCATAGCCTGTGCCATCAGTTTAACTGGGCAATATTCTTTTTATTAGCGTTTTTCCAGTGCGCTAAAGCTACTGAAATGTTCAAACAATAGTCCTTGTTTCATGCCGATAATTGAAACAGCTATGGAAAAATCAAATGTGAAGTGTTTTCAGCTTAAAATGTGTATTTTTTAGAAACATTTTGTAAGATTTCCTGAGATAAAATGTATCTTAGAAATTTAAATGAGAAAGTTTTAAATAATGCAGAAACATTGAGCTGTTATTTTAGGCATAAAGATTGTACAGTAAATTAGGCTAAACATAACCATGTGCTATATAATTAAAAAGTGACTATATGGGTAGGTTTGACCTCGTCATTGTGAGAGAGGGTTGGCAATATGGTCAAAGCAATCTTAATTAAACATTTATGGATGTATTTTTATTATACAACGTACATAATGAAAGGTCAATAATTATATATTTCAAAAACAATGCAAAATTTATTTCTTAAAGCTACAATAAAATATTAGGCAAGAAAGTTAATGTTTAAAATTGATTAAAGGAAGATGTGACAAATTGCTATAGAAATAAGAAAAAAATTAATGAAATATAAATTGGAAAATTGATAGGAACTTTTACTTTATTTAATTAATATCCATAGTAGAGAAATATAAAAATTGGAAAAGGCTAAAAAGAATGAAAGCAGTAGCTTTAAGGCTCCTGTCCCTGCCCGCGAAGACACTCACGAGCTAATGCTATTCCTATGAGGAGGCGTTTTTCTAATAACTCTTTCGCATTTTGACATTTTAATTTTTGTTTCATTGGATAGTTGAGGTCCCTCTCAAGATCGCTCTTTGATAACTATTTCAATTTTGGTCACAAGTATTTTTTATAAAGTTACTTTCACTTTCTGAACCGGTTCTGAAAGTGAAAGTAACTTTATAGAAAATATCTGCGACCAAAATCGAAAAAGTAATCAAGGAGCGATCTTCAAAGGGGCCACAGCAATCCAATGCAAATATTTATATATAATATATATTTAAAAATGTCAATGAGAAAAATGCCTCCCCATAGGAATAGCATTAGCTCACGAGTATCTTCACAGACAGGGACATGAGTCTTAAGAAATGTTAAATGTTCAAGCTTCTGCAATAAAAAAAGAAGAAAAAACACTGATCAAATATCTTTAGGATTGTACGTAGAAAAATTTCACCAAATTTAATAGAATGAAATGAGTCAAAATATAAGGAAACTAGTGTTGTTAAGACTACTGTCACAAGAAGTTGTTGTTTAAAATGGAATTTTTCTCCCGTGTTTTGAATTTCGTCTAAGCATGTTTGTTTATACATGACATTTAGAATAATAATCATATAATAACAATTAAACCATATAGCGTAAAGTTATTCTGCCTTTTTGATTTTTAATTCCCTTAGCAAATATTTCCATATTTAAAAAAAAGGTGGGTCATGTCAAGTCTACCATATGTGGGGAACCTTAATCCATTATTTTCTCACGAATAAAATCATTTTTATGTTTATTATATATTTCACTTATATCGCAGTTTTATTTAGATAATTGATTGTATGCGAATAAAATAATGCATTAAACATTATTCTTGGTTTAACATTAAAAAAATAAAAAAATCATTTTGTAAAAAAATGGCTTAAGCCACCCCAGTCTCCTCTATATTCATTTCTTACTTTTCTTCATCATTAGAGTTTAATTCAAATGCACCGCGAAAGTATAATTATACATTCAAAAGAACCGTGGGGTAATAAAGGTTGAAAAACTCTTCAAGTTTTCGGTTTTAGAGAAAGTAAAATTTTTACCGAATTACTTACAATTCCAGTTAATATCCAGCTGCTATTTAAAATCTTAAGTAATTTAAATATAGATACAGAAGGAAAAAAACCTAATATGGAGGAAATAAATAAATAAAAAAAACGCTATTGAGACAAAAATTAAATTTTATTCTTTCATAAATATGAAAATACATCACACACCTATTTCTAAAAAAACTTGAATTTTGATTTACCAAGAGAAAAATAAAATCATAAATAAACAGTCTGGCAGAAGTACAAGATTTCAACTTATTTTGTCCCCTAGATTGTATTATGTGTCGCTTTGCACGTTATAAGTGGTTACAATCATACTATCTTCTGAAAAAGTTACACATTTTCAGTTAAAGCAGCATAGCAATTGTATCTGAAATCTGACATCAAAAATTGACATTTTTTGCATGATATGCAAGTACCACCGACGGGTAGTTACTTTGACTTAAAACAATTTTATGATACAAATGTTGAAAAATAAATTAGAGATATGTTAGTTTAGCCAATTCAGATAATAATATAGAAAATAATGCATCCTGATGTTTTTTATTTCAACATTAAAAATCTCATAACTCAAAACGGAAACTTTTCAGAAACCAGAGATAAAGCTACCCGGATGTAGTAATCCCAAAACATTCTTGTATCTCAAACATGCTAACATTTCGAAATTTGCTATCACAGTGCCAAAATTAAATGGCAATTTATGCCCATCATTTGGATTCCAAAGATATAAAATTCTGGGCATTGGTTCTTGAGATATGAATATCGCTAAAATCATGCAAATTCTACAAAATTCAACATAGCAGCGTCACCTGTAGGGCAATTGACACAAAAATGTAAACAAAACCAATTCATGTTAAGAATTAACTGATTCTGAAGTTTAGTTGAAATCCGTGCATTAGTTGTTGAGATAGAGGTGTTACAGAAATCGTAACAAATGCAGCATAGCAGCGCCATTTGTAGAGCTATTTACAACAAAATATAAACAGCATCATCTCATGTCAAGGACTAATCGAATCTGCATTTTGATGGAAATCCGGGCATTTGCTCTTGAGATAGAGCTGTTGCGGAAGTCTTAAAAAATGCAGCACAGAAGTGCCACCTATTGAGCGATTTACACCAAAACGAAAAGAAGTCAATTTATATCAAGGACTAACTGATCTGAAGTTTGAGGAAATTCTGTGCGTTGATTCTGAATATAGAGCTATTGCAAAATGAACACAAAATGCAACATACCAGTGCTACCTGTTGTGTGATTAACACCAAAATATAAAAAACGTCATTTCATTTAAGGACTAACCGAATCCAAAGTTTCATGAAAATTCGTGGATTAGTTTTGGAGACTGAGCGATTGCAGAAATCTTAAATAATGCTGCATAGCAGTGTCACCTATGGAGCAATTCACAGTAAATTATCAAATCATGTCAAATAATAACGGAATCAGAAATCGGATGAAATACAGTGCATAGACATATATGCTCGGGACGAAGGCAGGGAAAACCGCTAGCTTCAGAGCCCCGCCCGCCCGCTAACCGTCATTCAATATCTTTAATTTGTCTATTTTTTCTGTTAAATTTGTTCGGTTTCAATTTTTCTTATTTTTTTCTTTTCTAATAAGAGTCCAAGGCTATCCGGGTCATAAGTAAAGGAATTTGGTGTTATCCGTGGTCGCCTAGCGGCGACAGCGCTTCGCTTAAGAGACTAGGTGTGTTCGGGTAGTAGGTAGTGGTCGCCGAAGAAAATAGGCCGCTCGCCGTTACATATATTATATTCTTGAGATAGAGCTATTGCCAAAATCGAACAAAAGGTAGCATAGCAGCGTCACCTGTTGAGCGATTTACACCAAAAAGTAATCAGCACCAATTTATGTCAGGAACTACCTGAATATAAATTTTTATTAAATTCCGTGCATTAGTTCCTGAGATAAATCGCCCACAAAATTCATTCCCCCACCTTAGGGCCTATATTTCCCGTGTTGATAACTGGCCCTTAAAAACGCAACCAATCAAAATTCGGTTTCGATCTTAAAAACCAGATTCAGTCAATCTTTAGTTTAAAATTATGGAAAAGTACAGTCAAATCACAAATATCAGTTTTTTTATTTATTTATTTTTTTTTTTTTGTGAAGAAAAATTAACATGTTAACATTAATGTCTCGTTTAATTTTACTCATTAATGTAAACACATGAAATATGCAGTAGCTGTAGAGTAATGATGACTAAAATTTGACTCGAAATAAATTGAAAGTAAGTTTGAGAATCAAACTAGTTTGTTCCGAGTAAAATTCAGTGCCGTATTTTAACAAGTGGGTAAATGTAATCGCAGATTCCTCCGAGGGTTTCGTTTAATATTGCTTTCAAAACAACTTATCCTTTTATTAAAAAATCCAAATTGTTAATTTATAACTATTAAATTTTTACGTAGATGATCATAGATTTTTGCATAGATGATCTCAGATTATATAGATGAATAAATTTAATTTTAAAATAATTATCAAAGGAAGTTATTTATTTTAATGAAATTGAATGTTTAAATAAAATTAAATGTTTAAATACAATTATTTAAATAAAATTCGAAATTCCGAAGTTTTCGAAAATCCGAAAAAAAAAAAATAACGGAGATATAAAATAAAATTTTAAATTTCTAAAAACGAGAAAAAAAAATGTTTAAACGAAATTTAAAAGCTGAATCATTAATAAATCTCAATAGTTTTTAAAATAGAAAGAAAATTGAATACCAAAAGATATTACAAATGTCAGATGAACGAAACCTTAATAAAATAAACCCTTAAACTAGCAAAAAATACGAAACTTCTTATAATTAATTCCACCTTAATATTGAAATTTTAAAACCTTCGGTTTATTAGCGAGTTATTTTACCTCCAAGGTATGACGTCTACATGAAAAACATTGAAATTAAGATTCTACTTTAAAATTTAAATCGCAAAAATGAACGGATGACATTGAAAGAATTAATTTAATTAAAATAATAAACTTTTTCAAAATTTTATCATTTGACGTGTGACACGAGGTATTTAGCTGTAAATACACAAAATTTAACGAATCCGACTTATACAGTTTTTGTGTACGGGTTCTCTGATAGACAGATAGACAGAGGAGAGAGACGGATAGAGTTTCGTCAGATGAACGAAACCCTTTAAGGCTGTATTCGAAATAAAAAGAATACTGCCCAGTTAAACTGATGGCATTGAGCTCACAGGCTACAAATACTAATTGCACATTAAAGCCTTATATTTTCAAGGGTTAATTCCGTTCGAAAAAAAAATTAAGAAGGGGAAACAGCTCTCCCCTTTCCTCTTTTTTTTATACTTAATCATTGAACCTCCTATACTATCAAAGACATGCTTTATCATATAAAAAATCTATATCCAAAATTCAGAGCAAATTAGATAATTCTTAATAAAAACCCATTTAGCATTTATATAATTTAAAAGGAGTTATCCCCCTCTTTTATACTTAACCATTAAACTTCCAAAACTATTCAGAGATTTGAACGAAATCTGACAATTCTGCTTGAAAAACCCATTTATAAAAATTAAGGGGGGGGGGCAATAGAACCCCTGTTCCCCTTATTTATACTTATTCAATGAACACCTAATAACAGTCACGGAATCGCCTCATCAGAATGATCCTAATCTAAATTTTGAACGAAAATTAATTCTGCATGAAAATCCCATTTATATCAACTAACGGGGGGGGGCATTAGAGCCCCTGTTCCCCCTATTTATACTTATTCAATGAACACCTAATAACAGTCACGGAATCGCCTCATCAGAATGATCCTAATCTAAATTTTGAACGAAAACTTAATTCTGCATGAAAATCCCATTTATATCAACTAACGGGGGGGGGGCATTAGAACCCCTGTTCCCCCTATTTATACTTATTCAATGAACACCTAATAACAGTCACGGAATCGCCTCATCAGAATGATCCTAATCTAAATTTTGAACGAAAACTTAATTCTCAATTAAAATCCCATTTATATCAACTAACGGGGGGGGGGGGGCATTAGAACCCCTGTTCCCCCTATTTATACTTATTCAATGAACAACTAATAACAGTCACTGAATCGCCTCATCAGAATGATCCTAATCTAAATTTTGAACGAAAACTTAATTCTGCATGAAAATCCCATTTATATCAACTAACGGGGGGGGGGGCATTAGAACCCCTGTTCCCCCTATTTATACTTATTCAATGAACACCTAATAACAGCCACGGAATCGCCTCATCAGAATGATCCTAATCTAAATTTTGAACGAAAACTTAATTCTGCATGAAAATCCCATTTATATCAACTAACGGGGGGGGGATTAGAACCCCTGTTCCCCCTATTTATACTTATTCAATGAACACCTAATAACAGTCACGGAATCGCCTCATCAGAATGATCCTAATCTAAATTTTGAAAACTTAATTCTGCATGAAAATCCCATTTATATCAACTAACGGGGGGCATGAGCCCCCCGTTCCCCCTCTTATACATATCGAATGAACTCCAAAAACTAATCAGGGAAGCGCCTTATCAGGATATACCTATATACAAAATTTCAAGTGGATCCGATATTTTTATCATGAGTTATCGCGTTACGCACATACGCACATACATACAGAACGGACGGGCACATAAGCTCTCAGGCTATGATAGCCTGTGAGCTAAAAAACGCTTTTCCGCCTTCAACAGCTCGAAATTTTCCGATACAATTTCAAACACATTTTTAAAAGTAGAAACATGAAATTTACTGAGGGGATTCTTCAAGGGACGTATGAGGTGCCGTGTGATGTCTTTTTACGCTCAATTCATTAGAATTTGAGTTATAAACAATTACCTTATCAGTATGACCCTTTTTTTCGTTCCCAGATATTCCGCTTGGGAAAAATCGGTTCGAAATGCCGTTTTTGATTCCTTTTTTTGCATTAATTTCTACATTCATCAAAGAATCAACAATCACGGAACCTTGTGTTCTTTCCAAATAAGAGATTTTGAAAGTTTGGTGTATTTGAGAGCAAAAATGAATTAAAAAATAAATAGGAAAATAAGCAGTTTGAATCGAAATCCCTTAAACGTGCTTTCCTTTCATACTTTCCAAAATTCGAACTCTGGATAAATCGAACATTTCTTGTGGTCTCGACGAGTTCGAATTAATGAGAGCCGACTGTAATTTGACTTTTTTAGGTGCGTTCATAATTATGTAAATACGTAGCGCCTATAGTTGTCGTTCAGTCCGTCCGTCCGCATATAACAACGCAAAAACTACCCAACCGAATCGTTTGAAAATTAAAATGTATAATTATTACATAATTTTGTCAAGTCATTTCAAATTTTATGAAAATCGAATGCATAGATCAATTACAGGGGCGATCAAAAGTATTCCATTACATTACGGTCAATGGGGGAAAATGTTTCAAATGCATTTTAATCGTTTGAAATTTAAATACATGATTATTACATACTTTTATCGAGTTATTTCAAATTTTATCAAAATTGGATGCATAATTCAATTACAGGGACAATCAAAAGTATTTCGTTACATTATGGACAATGGGGAAAAATGTTTCAAATGCATTTTAATGGTGTTACACTCATTTGAACATAATAAAATTGATGTGCATGATCTATAAAGTACATATTATAATATAAATTGTGCATAATTTTTGGTGCTAAGAACATTTGTTATTGATTTAGAAGGCCACACAAAAGTATTCCATTACATAATGGTATAGGGAGAACATTGTTTGGTGCGCATTTTAATTGTAATTAATTATTTATAATTTTATGAGATTGATATATGAGAGCGATATTTTTAAAACTTCGTTAGCGTACGAACGCACCTCATTTGAAATGCTTCACGTGCAATTTCCAACCTGATTAAACTTTCTGAGCGCATGGTGCATAGTAAGTACTACAGGGTGTCCACTCTCAACGGTGGCCAATGGCTAATTCCTAAACCGTTTGTCGTAGACATATTGTTCCAGTTACAAAAATGTTTTAAATGAGGTAAAGAAAAAATTTTAAAGTGATTTGAATCAATGAAAATATTTCTTTAAAAATTTTGAAATTTAAATTTTTATATGGCCCCCAGGTTCTATACGTTATGTTTAGTAAATTTTTCCTCTTACACTGACAAGTAAGACAAAAAAAGTCCAGTTATTCTACGATTAAAATTGACCAAGTAATAGCTGTTCAAAGTTGAAGCATATTTTTTGCTGATAATTAGGGGTCATTCACAAATTTAGTAGAAAGATAATTTCTCGAGATACATTAAAAAAACTGGTTGAGAGTAAAATTAACATTAGATTAATTTTAAACACGATTATTCAATCGGTAAATTACTTATAACAGATGTAAATTTTCTATTTTTATTTTTGGGTGAGAAAAATGAATAACGGTTAATTGGGTGAAATAGTCCTCCGGTGTTCGTGTCCGGGATGGCTCAGTTGGAAGAGCATTGGCGGCTTCAGCCAATACATACCGGGTTAGAATCCTGGCCCGGAGTTTTTTCACCCAAAAGTAAAAATGGAAAATTTACATCTGTAGTAAAATTAACATTGCAGTACAAAATATATAATTTGTAATAAACATATAAGGAAGAAAAAAGGAAGAATCTGTGTTAAATAAAATGAAGAGAATTAACTGCTGACAAAATGATATATATTTTAAAATGTTATTAGATAACTTTAAAAGTTGTGTTACGAAACGTTTTTTAGCTTTTAAAAATTGAGTCGTATGTATTCTGTACGCTGAATCCGAAATTAACCTTTATTTTTCATCATCACGTAAAAATTTTTTGCATATCCTAAATTTTAAAGTAAAAAAAAGGAAAAAAAAGCGAAAATTTCATATTGTGAAATAGATATGTTTTTAAGTTTTAAAAAATATTTTTTATGTATGTTTTACCGCTAAAACCGAGAATGACCTTCCTTTTAACCATCGCGTCAGATTTTTTTTTTTCGGAAATTGTAAATTTCAAAGTTAAAAATTAAACTTCTACCTCCCCCCCCACCTCCGTTATTGGACCCCTCAGATGTTTAGCCGTAAAAAACTCAGTATAAGCCCCCCCCCCAAAAAAAAATATTGAATTAGATAAAATTTAATTTAATTAAAAAAGTTTCACATCTTTTTTACAGTATTGAATTTTTGTTATATTTTAACTTTGACATGTGCGATTTACAAAATTCTAATATGATGGTTAAAAATTAAGGTTATTTTCTGATCCAGTGCTAAAAAGTACACAAAAATCGAATATCAAAAGTTAAACACAGACATCTCCTCTATTTTATAGTTATCGATTTTTGATATTTTTAAACTTTGACAATTTATGATTTATGAAACATCCAGACATGATGGTTCAAATTTAAGGTAATTTTCGATTTCAGCGATAAAAAAAATACATAAAAGTTAAAGAATACAAACTTTGTCGCTTTGTATTATCTAATCAAAACTTTTTCCCTAAAACTTTTTCCTATCGGAAATTTTTTTTGTGCTATTATGTAAAATAAGTATCAATGGTAACCACCGAAAATTATAAAGATATTAGATTGTCATTTGATTTACATCGATATGTAAAATTTAATCTCGATTTAATATTTGAAAGTAATTTAAAGTTCGAATACAAATTTTGAACTGAAAAAATCCCTGTCGGCTTGGCCTATAGGCGGAGGTAGATTTCGAAGAGTGCTCATTTCAGCTGCAAAAAATAAAATATGATTAGAGATAAATCCAGGTTAACAATTTTCTTTGGCCGCTTTTCAAAAATTTTTAATTTATTTTTATGTAAGAACTGGTTTTTATCAAAATCATCTTAAGCGAAATTCGGCTCAAATGCCCATTTTGACAACATATTTTGAAATATATTCTGACTTTATTATTAAAAAATCGACCAATACGCAAATTATATAGTTCCTAAATAAGAAAAAACTGTCAATTGAATGCTTTTGAGAGCAAAATCGAATTTAAAAATGAGTCATAAAATAACCAATTTTTTATTTGAATATATTCTGAATTCTTAAATAATGATCGCTTTGGGAAATTTTGTCCGAAGAGCTCACTTTGACAGCTTTAAAAAATATACATATTTAACCTTCATCAAAAAACTAACCAATACGGCATATTACACAGTTCCTAAATAACAAATAATCGTCAATGGAATGCGTTTGGAAGCAAAATTGAATTTAAAAATCAGTTATAAAATAACCAATTTGTTATTTTAATACATCCTCAATTCTTAAATCATGATTGCTTTGGGAAATTTTGTGCGAAATGCCTACTTTGACAGCTTTAAAAAAATTTATATATTTAGCCTTTATCAAAAAATCGACGAATTCTCACATTATATAGTTCCTACATGATAAAAAACTGTCAATTGAATGCGTTTGAGAGCAAAATTGAATTTAAAAATGAGTCATAAAATAACCAATTTGTTATTTGAATACAACCCCAATTCTTTAATCATGATAGCTTTGGGAAATTTTGTGCGAAGTGCCCATTTTGGCAGCCTTTTTTGAAATATATTCTGCCTTTATCAAAGAACTGGCAAATACATTATATAGTTCCTATATAAGAGGACCTGTAAATTGGATGCGTTTGAGAACAAAAATGGATTTAAAAATGAGTCAGAAAAAATGCAATTTGTTATACTTCCTCAATTTTTTCAATCACCATCACTTTGGGAAATTCTGTTCAAAATACCGTTTTTAGCAGTCTTTTTTGAAAAATATTCTGATTTTATCAAAAAACTGGCTAATACGTCACGTTATACAGTTCCTAGATAGGAGGATCTGCCATTTTGATGCGTTTAAAATCAAAAGTGAATTTAAAAATGATTCAGAATATAAGCAGTTTGGATTTGAGTTTTTTTCTCCAACTCCTATTTTTATTTAATTTATTTTTGCTATAAGAATTAGTTCTATGAAAAACTTGTTAATATAAAAGTCGTAGATATTATTGAGAAGATGTAAAATAAATTTAATTAGATTTGATTGCTTAAGAATTGAGTAAGTTATGGATTTTTTTCCTTTTCCACCCCCCCCCCCCCATTTTCTTTTCGTTTTTATTTTTTTTCCATTGGTAAAAGTTGTTCCTGTCAAAAACTTGTAAATACAAAAGTTTTAGATAATTTTGAGAACATTTATAAAAAATTTAGTTGGATTTGATATCTAATAAATTGACGAAGTTATGATTTTTTTTCTCCCAAAAACCCTGTTTTTTTCGCCCCTTGAGCCCATTTTTAACTTTATCAAAAATCTGTCATGCATAAACTTTTGGCCCATTCTTTTGAAGTAATATAAACTTTAAACGGATTCGATATCTATTTTATTTTAGAAGTTATCGCGTTTTTTCTGTTTTCACAAAAACCCTCCTAACTTCCACCCCCTTGTCCGATTTTGTCCATTAACGAACTTAACCGAGATTTCATGCCCCTTGATTTTATGTAAAAGTTTGAAGAAGATCTGAGCATAATTATGGAAGTTATCGTGTCCAGAAGAAAGTGATATACACCGATAGATAGATAGATAGATAGATAAACTTTTTTACTAATGGTAGTTTTGGGGTCTAGGGATAGTGATCGGTGTAGATCTGAAAAAAAATTTCAGAAATTCCAACATGGGAGCGATCGCAATAGGTAGTATTTCATACGAAATCTACCTAAAAACACACGCGATCGTTGAAGTTAAATGAAAACTTATAAACATATTTTTGTTAAAAGAAATCATGAAAACAAACAGTCTAAATTTCTTACAAAAAAAAAAAAAAAAAAAAAAAAAAGAAAAGAAAAGAAACATACGTTTAAATACAATTATTTTGGACAATCTGTAACTTAATAAAAGTTAATTCAATTGCTACATGTGTGCGATTTTTTTTCAAAGCATAGATACAGATGAAATAAGTCCTTTGAATACTGTACGCCCTTGGTATATGATCCCTCAAATGATGGTCGAACTCATTTTCTTTCAGATTCAGATGCAAAAAAGTGGTATAAGTCACGCATTTTTTTTTTTTTTTTTTTTTTAAGTTTTATAACTCGGTCAATTTTAATGTTTTATGAATGGGACTTTTTTTGTCTTATTTGTCAGTATAATAGGAAAAATTTACTAAATAGAACTTATAGGACCGGTGGACCATATAAAAATTTAAAATTCGTAATTTTTTAAGGAATGTTTTTATTGACCCGAATCACTTTTAAAATATTTCTTTACCTCATTTAAATCATTTTTGTAATTGGAACTATATGACTAATAGTTTAGGAATTAGCCATTGATCACCGTTGAGATTGGACACCCTGTATTATGTGTGAGTGAACATTGGCTCTCAAATGGTACTTCAAATTAAGCTCCCATTTTCCAAATGTATTTTAAACCATGATTATAAAAAAAAAATTATGGATTTTCGTAAAAAATGGCGGACGAATTTAATATTTAATCCATTTATTTTTAAACGATTTTCGTACTATTTCCGATTCTATAGACAATTATGGATTCTATAGGAAAAACCAGCTGAGAAATGAAACAGATTTTAAATGATAAATGTTTCGGTAATACAAACAAGTGGAGAGAAAATGTCTCCAGTTTCCAAACGAAATGTGCATCATTTGAATCCAGCCAATTATTTTTTGTCAAAAATTCATGAATAATCTTAAATACTTATATACTAGTTTATCCGCCCAGCGTTACCCGCGACAATGATAATAAACTTAAAAATTCCGAAAATATAAAATTTGTCGAATCTGGCGCAGTCTATTTTAAATAAATTTCTGTCCAAGACTCCGTCATTCCACCTATCTGGAGATGTGTTAATTGAGGAGTCAGGATTCAAATAAGAGAAACCCCTTGGGGAAAATGGGAAGAGGGGCGTTGGTGTATAATATGAAAGAGTGTCAAAGGGTATATTGCATAAAAGGGTGGAAAAAATTTCAAAATATTAAAGAATAAAGCATATTGGAAATTAAGTACGCTAAAATTCATTGATTTGAAAATATTTAAATATTTATTAACTAAAGAATAGAATTGGGAACAGTACCATCTTAAAAAATGTTCCATAAAAGAAACAAATTCAATATAGACAAGCCACTCCCTCTTAATTTGAAGACATTTAAAGATATAACATAGGATTGTCTTTAAGAGAGAAGCAAACATGAATATGTCGTCTTCTATATTAAAAGAAGAATTTTGTAAACTTTTTAATGACTTAAAGAAAAATGAAAGCAAAAATTTACTAATTTGGCATAATGATAATTTCACTTTGTATACTTTGCATTACTTTTTTACATTTTTGTAGGTCGAAGATGCATGTGTCTTGATTTAGGAAATCGTCACACCACGTGTAATTGATCATAGAGAGGGCACAGGCCGGGCTCGGGCCTTACTTTTTTTTTTTTTTGAAGGATTGGGCCGGGCCTTATTTATTTTTTCCGAGCCGAGTCGAAACTGATTTTATTCTGCCTAGACTTCACGGACCAAACTATTCAGTCCCGTTTTTGAGCCAGTCTATATAAAAATCATTTTCTCTGCGTAGTCTGTTTAAAGATCAGTAAAATTTGGCCTGTTCCAAAATATTTTCAAAAAATGCATATATTTTTAATTCGCTATTATTCTAGAATTAAATGTTAAAATTTATTCTTTTTAAAGAATCGTAGATTATAGCTTATTAAAATATAACTATATTAAAATATAGTTAAATGTATGAAAAGGAACCTGCCTATGAAGGGAATCTTATTTTAAACTGAAAAATGTGCCCATCCATGCAAATGAATGCAATAATAAGTGAGAAAAAAAATTATGTACATTTATACCTGCTGAGAAAGGAACTTGTGCATAACAATTTTTTTTCTTTCGTATGCGATTCCGTCTTAGAAGAGTTTACTGCATACGGTTTTCTTTATATTTTTATGTATCCATTACATGGAATATGGATTATAAATATTAAGTATAACTAAAACATTTACATACAGCAAACAGAGGTTCATTAATAACATAAATATCGCAACCTGCGGCACTTCTACATAAATGACGCATTAAAAGAAAAAAATATATACATTCGAGTGGGATTGATAATTTTTTACGATTTATTTTTTTTTTTTTAAAAAAGCTTATTTTTATGCTGAAATTGTACCAAATGTTGAAATTTTTAAAACGAACACTGAAATTTGAGAAAAAAATTCGCTTTTTTGGAAGATTTTATATTAGAATACAAGCGGGAAACCATTTGGTTCAAGCAGTTTTGAAATTATGATGACTTAAAATTTCAAAATTTAATGTTAACTTCATTTGTTATCTATTTTCAAAACAGATCACAATGAGGCTATTTTTAAGCATAACTCAAAAACGTTTTGATGAAATGAAATGATATTTTAGATTCGCATATTTGAATCTCTTAAAAATTCATTTAAAAAAAGTATATATATATTGTTTACAATTCATATTATTTTTCAAAAATGTGTATCGAAAACATATATATTATTATATTAAGCATATATATTATTTTTTTAAAAAATATGATTTATAATCTATAAATTTTCTTAACTGAAACTGATTTCTAAAAGCTTCAAATATGCAAATCAAAAATTACATCTCATACAGTTAAGTAGTTTTTGAATTAAGTTTTAAAACTTTCCTCGTCGCATTCTGCTTTGAAACGGTTGCAGATAAATTTAATAATAAAAGTTTCAATATTAAAGCTTTTATAATTTCTGAACTACTTGACAATAAATTCCCATGTGGTATCCCCCCCCCCCCAAAAAAAAAAAAAAAAAAAAAAGAGTTTGTATTAAGGATGTATTCGAAAAAAACGCTTTTCCACCTTCAACAGCTCGAAATTTTCCGATACAATTTCAGACACATTTTTAAAAGTAGAAACATGAAATTTGCTGAGGGGATTCTTCAAGGGACGTATGAGGTGCGTGTGTGATGTCTTTTTACGCTCAATTCATTAGAATTCGAGTTATAAACAATTACGTTATCAGTATGACCCTTTTTTTCGTTCCCAGATATCCCGCTTGGGAAAAATCGGTTCAAAATGCCGTTTTTGATTGCTTTTTTTGCATTAATTTCTGCATTTATCAAAGAATCAACAATCACGGCACCTTGTGTACTTCCCAAATAAGAGATTTTGAAAGTTTGGTGTATTTGAGAGCAAAAATGAATTCAAAAATAAATTGGAAAATAAGCAGTTTGAATCGAAATACACCCTTAAAGAATTCAAAGTTTGATACAAGTACAGATTAAAGACAATCGCTTAATCTCTTTTTTTTTTTTAATATAAATTGAAAGAAGACATATATACATATTTTTTAAATTGCTATTTTCATTTATTTCTGTGACAATTATAAGTTTAATATGCACGGTGTTCCTCTGTCTGAATTTAAAAAAAAAGGGGGGGGGGTGTACATCTATTGACGATTTATTGAAATCAGGACTTTGTACCTAAATTAAGCCAGAAACAGTTATTTTTGATAGAAGAAAAGCTTGAACTGCTCGAACTGAAAAATGTACAAATAAATTTTAAGCACGTATATTCGATCAGACCCAGAATATTCGATTCTGGGTTGAAGTATGTGTATGCATGACTGAAAATAGTTGGATGTTAGAGTTAGGATGTTGGATGTTGGATGTTAGATGGCACTTAGAGTAAAACCCAATGTCGTACAGTCTTGTTATAAAAAAATTCAAAGCAAACTCTGTTGGATCATGTCTACCACAGGCGACTATTTTTAAATTTCATTTGCACCATTACTTTTCTAATATGAATTTTGAATTATATTTCACTTGTAAATGTTGTCAAAGTGTGTAATGAAAATTTCTGTTTTGATAAAGTGGTGCCAGTTGCAATTAAAAAATAGACGCCTGCGGCAGCTCTGTTGGATGCACCGTTAGCAGAGCCGAAACTAATTGGGGGCAGGGGGGGGGCTTGTGCCCCGGGAGCCAGAACTAAGGGGTGCCAAATGAAGATTTTGTTTGTTGATTATTCTCACGTCTATGTTTAGCACGGTATTATTAAAATAGTGCTGTTTGGGACATGCTAAAGCTAAAATATTGAAAAATATAAGGATGATATGGAAACGAAGAGAAATTACTACTCATAAATCCTGCATAAAGTGTGTTTTTTTTTTTTTCAAGATTTTAATTGATAGATATTTGACAAAGTAGATTACGCAGTTTGCATATATTATGATTACATATTTCAAGTTTTAAAATAAGTCGGTTATTAGAAAATTAGTAAAATTCTCTTTGTAAATTTACCTTCCAAAGGAAGGGGGGACGCTAAAATCCATGTTTGCCCCCGGTGTTAAAAAAGCTAGTTTTGGTCATGATCATTAGTCAAACTATATGTATATTTTAATTTTAATATGCATGCTTTTAATTTTAAGGTGCATGCTTAAAACGTTTTAAACACATTTATACACCAAATAGTTTCTAATTAAAATTATACATTATCTCAACTAGAATTGATACAAAACCTGAAAGACTTAGTTACCATCTACTCCTTGTTTCAATTAATCTTTGAAAGAGTATGACTTTTTTCCTTATTTTATTTAATGTATGGGATTAGTTGAATTGAAGGTGACGTAAAAACTATAAATATTATTCGACCTATTTGTTAAAGAATCGCACTCTTTCTGCGTGTAAATTTTTTATCAAATGTGGGTCAACATAGGAAGGTCTGAAAAATCAAGTTTAGGCCAGTGTCGTTCAGTGCCCCGATTTCCGTAAATATTGGGAATAAGTCTTCCTCGGCCTTTTTTTTTTTTTTTTTTTTTTTTTTTTTTACTTTTTTCATTATAACTTTCAAATAACGAAAAAAGTTAGAATGTAAAATTTTCTTTTTCAAAAATGCGAGTAGTGTACTTAATAAAAGAGTTTTTAGTTCCTTATTCTTAGTTTCATTTAGGTAAAATCTTTTTCTGTTCGGAGGCTAAAGTAATGGTCCATTCTTGCAAAAAGGTGTGTAGTTTTAAAATTGTTTTTTCTTATGTGACTTCTGTAATTTCTTCTTATGATTCATACTTTTCAGAAGAAATAATAGTGAAATGGATATTACTAAAGTTTAAGGAGAAGTTTTATTCGGATAATTATAATAATTTCTGTGTGAAGTATTATTCAGGTGAATATTATAGAAATTTTGAATGTAATTTAATCCCATCAAATTCAAAATTTTCAATATATATATCAAGTTCGATCTTCAGTTGGTAATATGCTTTGCTTTTTTAACCCTTTCTGGCACAAAACAATTTTGTCCGTAAAATGATGAAAAGTTTTCGCTGACACAGGAATTTACAAACGATTTTTTTTCTCGCTACTTTAAAATTTAATTGTAAAAGAAAAATTTTATTAAAATATCCTTGGTGCTGTTTGTAAGTTTGGAATTAAAATTAGGGGGTTCCGGACGTGGAACCACTGTACCGAAAAGGGTTAATCCATCTGAATCCATATATTTTTTAAATTTAAATTATAGATGAATGTATGCCTGATTTTGCATTCTTTATCTTATTTTGGCTAATGCGAAGATGAAACGGCACATTAACATGTGCGGTGGATTTTGTGGTAATCAAGTTAAGGTAGCTCAGGGGTTGAAAACTTTTCAAAAAATCGATTTTTTTAATGATCTAATTTGATCATTCATTGAATTCTTAACTCAATGCAAAAAACCGCAAAAAAATATATTTGCTTTTTTAACGGAGGTATAAGCATTTATGTATCAACACTTTCATAGCCGCATCCATATAATTTCAACTTTAAGTCGCGTTTTCTCAAAACTTGATTTTTGATGACTAACACCAAGATTTAAAAAAAAAACTATTTGATGGAATAGCTTAATTTTTTTTTTGCATGCATATAACATCATTATCTAGATTATGAATTAATATATTTTAGATAGTTTAATATTTTGAGTATTTTTAATGGAAAAAAAGTTGTATTTTTTAGGGTTTTTTAAAATTTTCAACTTTGAGAGATTTTTTAATAATGTTTTTTTTTTTTTTTTTTTTAAGTGATAGTTATATCCTTAATTCATAATCTAGATAATGATGTTATATGCATGCAAAAAAAATTAAGCCATTCCATCAAATAGTCTTTATTATTTTTTTTTAAATATTGGTGTTAGTCGTCAAAAATCAAGTTTTGAGAAAACACGACTTAAAGTTAAAATTATATGGATGCGGCTATGTAAATATTGATACATAAATGCTTATAACTCCGTTAAAAATGCTAATAATTTTAGGTTGTACTTGATATGGGGATCATTTCCATAGATTTAATGGTGGTTTATACAGCATTTTTAATTTGTGTAAATTATTTTATTATTTATATATTCAGATTAGTTTTTGATAATATATATTGGTTTATAATGGTGATATATATATATATATATAAGTTTTAGCTTAAAATGTTATACAGGTACAAGTATAGGAGACGCCATGGAGGGGGCTGCATCGCTAACGACGATATTCACTCACATCCAGTTTTCAAAATTCGATTTTTTGATAATGCGTGTTGTCTTCTTAAAACGAGTTAATTTTTTAAAAAAATGTTTTCATAATCAAATTTATTAAAAAGATCAATTATTAAAAAAATGGAAAAATTTCTCAGAAAATTAAAAAAAAAAATCGCATTTTTGCCAGAATTTTTACATGCTACCCATATTATATTTTTATTTTTTCCCTCTATTATTTGGTTAAATTTTTTATACGCGGTTTTTTGTACTAAGTAATAAAAAATTAATTTCTTTTGCGTCTTTTAATTAACCCCTTTGCGTCTATGGCTGCATATAAACACCGTCAAAAGACACATATGACATTTGTGTTTGGTACTATTAAGAAATAAATATAATATTTGCCTTATTTAATTGGTGTATTTTCGTGATTAAATAAGTAAAGTTTAAAAAAAATTCTGTATACTGTATAAAATTTTCGCCTGATACATTGATTCAGAAATGCTTAGCATTGTAGCTGTATCTCGTACGTTAAACACACCGAATACCGAGTGCTCTGTTCACATTTCAAAATTTCACAGAAAAATAATAAACAAACTGTCATATTGGAGTGCCCCCTAAGACTTAATCAGATATTTTGCGTTAAAAGAGAAATTTTAAAATTTTCAACAATAGGTGACAATTTTAATTTTAATGGGTACATTACTAAAAGATGTAAAAATGTTGAGATCATACAGCAGGTATTACAGCACTTGAGAATATTTCACAAAATAAATAAATAAATAAAAATCCGACTTTTTGGCAAATTTTATGGTACAAATTGAACTCGGTACCACAATTTGTTATTATTTCTGCGTGATTTATTTGCACTTTTCTAATTAAATAAATAAATATAACCATTAAATGTAAAATAAATTACCATATTAAGACATGGAAAAAATAAATTAAAAGGAATATAATCGAAATTTGTAGAATCAAAGTAGAATAATCAGGCCCACAAATATTTTGGAACTACATCTAATGTGTGTAATTTTATCTTCATATTAGCCATGAAAAAGCACAAGCAAAATACTTATTTGGGGCTACCAACACACATAAACAGATAAAAAATTGGAGAAAAATTGAGATTAAAATGTAATTCAAGATTAAATTGGATTTAGAAATCTTATCTATATAAATGAAAACAAAAATCCGACTTTTGACAGCTTTTAAAATGCAAATCAAACTTAGTACTATAATTTGTTATTTTATATATATATATATATATATATATATATTAAATGTAAATGGGCTTGTGGAACAACCAGTATTATCATGTAAAATTACAATATAAGAAAATTACGTAAGAAATAATAATATATAAGACGAAGAAGATTCGTATCGTCTAATTTTTAAATATTTGATACAGAATTATTTTTATTTCTACTGGGGGGGAGGATTGTTTTAATTAATTTTACTTGCACGTGTTTCTGGCAATCCGAATGTTGCTCTTTACTAAACAATAGATCCCATTACTAAACAAAAGATTTTTTTTATGTTGTTGTGATGTTGACAGCAACGCCTCTTATTAACTTAGCAACCTAGTGATTTGCGAGCAAATACTTCAATTTTTTTCTTGACTAATTGAAGAAATGAATGCCACTTTTCCCCACTGTCTAGTCTTTTTCAAGATTTTAAAGATTCGAGTAGTTTTACTTTTTGGTCCACCTGTCTTTTCAACCTCGAAAACTATAATTTTAAACGAATAGAATTATGGGTATATATTTTTTATTTTTTTGGAGGCAAAAATATTTTTTCTTTAAAAATGATGGATTACAAAAATACCGGTTTACTTTGGCTCAAACGCCACTCTGACTGTTATTATTTTATCATTTGCAAAGTTTTTGAATTATGGTTAGCTTTATCGGTTTTCATTTCTCCCTCTCATTTTTTTTATTTTTAACAAGTAAAATATTTTTTATTTGAAATTTCTTTATTGTCGTCGATAAAACATCATTTAATATTTTCTCAATCTTTAAATCTACTATTAAATAGATTATTCATGAAACAAAACGAAATATAGTAAAATGAGTGTGCGAATTTCAATGACAAATATTTAAAAATTAAATTTATCTGTACACATTGCTATGTTTTTATATTTTAAATAACAAGAAATAAGTATTGCATCGTAAAACAGAATAAGTTTTAATCCTTAATAAATAAGAGGAGTGATTAAAATATTTTTAAACATATTCCTTAATAAATATTCGTACAGTCACCCAGGGATTCAGAAATAAATTATCCATGAAACAAAAACCAGTCTTTATTGCTCTTTTCAATTGTGGAAATATGCCTTTAAATTAGTATTTGAGTTTGAGGCAGATTTGTGTTTAACATAGCCCCTTACTTCCATAAACCTTGGCATTGTTTACGGTTTACTCCATGAAGGAAGTGTAAAGGCGTACTGAAAATTTCTTTTTTAACAAATTATGCATAAAATTTGCTTCGAGGGCGTTTTTACATAACATATCTTTGAAAATGTCACAAGTAACAGCCACGTTTAGCATCGCATTTTTTAAATTTATTATTTAGAACACAATTAGCCTTTGGATAGCATATATTCTTTAAGCACATCTGTAGTTATATAAAATTTTGAAAAAAATATTTTGTCCTGATATTTATTACAGAAAAGTAATGTTTATATATTTCTAAAGAAAGAATGATTTATAAAATTATTTTTCAATAATTTTAGGCATCTTCCTTTAAAGAAAGATTGCAAAAAACCTTTGCCTCCAGCCATACAAGTGAAAATGGTACTAATATATTGAAATTCTATTATATGTAGTTTTTATCGCTTGTGGAGATTCAAAAGGGCATATCTGAAAAAAAACTACCCTCCCCTCCCCCGCCCTCCTTCCTTAGGGCCTGTTTACCGAATAGGCCCGTGAAGCTCGTGTTTACCCTCTGAAACACAAAATGGCCTCCAAATACTTTTTAATGCTAATTTTTAGAGGAAAAAAATAAATTTGGGTTAAAGAATTTTTTTCTTACGTAGCTGTTTTTTTTTTTTTTTTTTTTTTTTTTTTTTTTTACTATACTGTAATTAGTAAATCATAAAACATAGTTTGAAATTCAAATACTCTCAACTGTAGTTCTACATTGGTAAATTACAAAATTAATTAGTTATGTATAATTAATTGTGATATATTAACTCGAAGTTTTTATTATAAAATTTCCAATTATTTAAGCGTACAAAAAATGGATTAAAAATGGTTGAGTAATAGCCCCCTCCCCCCTGTGTGACGTCGAGCTTCCCCTACTTCTAAGTCTTAAGTGGGCTCTGACCCTCATCATATAAGACTTCAATATACTTATATATGAGGGACTCACATCCATAGTAGACCAATTAAGTTTTTAAAAAACTGATACAATCCATTTATAATATGCATAAAATCTGTTTTGTTCAGTCCCACAGTTAATCAAGTCTGTTTTCACATACTTTCTTATACATGGTATCTGTTTATAGAATTGGGTCTCTGTGGGAGTGACTAAAACAGATTCGATGCTCCTTCTAAATGGATTTATTCTACTATGGTTGTGAGTCCCTCATATATAACCAGAGACCCTATGTAATGATTATTTTAATGATAAACATTTATACCATCATAGACTCAATTCGCACATCATTTTATAAAATTGAAATTAATTTTTATAAGAAAATTAATGTTTAACTTCGATACAGGTTCATTCGATGTACTGAACATATTCTCCAATTCATGAAATAGAATAAATGTTTCTAAAAATTCAGTATAATGTAGTGGTTAGATAGAGATCGATCGAAAATTCTCTTTCATTTTTGGCCCAAAATCTGAAAGAAAATGCGCCTGAAAATTCGGCAGACTGAAACTATCACTATTCCAAAAATCTCGTTTCTTCCTTCAGAATTTTTCAGCATTACTCATCGATTTGAGCTGTATCGGCTCGAATGATACTAGCTATTGTTGAGAACTTCGCTGTTTATAATTATCAATCATGATTGACTCAAGACATGAATGCAAATTATAAAGCAAGAAATGTGTATGTAACTAAACTTTTTCCCGAGCTCCTTAAAAACTGCACACATAACAGTAGTAAGGAATTTTTTAGTTTGAAACTACAGAAGTGCTTTGAATACTCTTAGAGAAAGTTCCAGTATAACTGATGATCATTTACAAAAAAACATTATAAGAGATAAATCGAGTTGTGTATACATAAAGCTAAAATATTTTTAGAAGTTCGTATAATCAAAAAATCTTTCTGCGTCGTTGATGAATTAATTATGTTTCATTTTTTATAAAAATAAAAAGTTTTGGGTCTAACGTAGAGAGAGCCAACTTGGGCCGCACACATAATTAATTAATAATTATGTATATTTAATAAACACACATAATTAATTATTAATTTTGCATATTTAATAAATATGCATAATTAATTAATAATTACGTATATTTATGTATGCATTAATTACTTTAATGAATATAATTGAATTACTTTAAAAACTGTCTTGGACGTTTTCGGCCAAAAATAGAAAGATCACCGAAATTCGGTTTAGGTCTTAAAATCCTGTTTCGGTCGATCCTTAGTGGTATCCATGATTCCGCAAACTTTTTGCTTATCTTTAGAAACTTTAGGAGAGGACCCCTACAGATTTGAAACCCATTAGAAATCAATGGGTTTCCGAAATTCGCAGAAAATTCCTTTCTGAAATTTGTGGGCAATAGAGGGGCTAACTGAATTACATAAAAATGAATTAGAATTGTACATAGTAACATTTTTTTTCGGCTTTTATGTCTTCGGTTTGTCTAGATGGCTGTCTATTTAAATTACCATATGTTATTGAGGATTACCGTAAAACATCCCTATCGGAAATGGAAAGTGTAGCATTTATAGTTCGTTTTCAGGTGCATATAAAAAAATTAACTACATTTTGCGGTATAAGGAAAAATCGTTTGCAGTGAGTTTTAATGAGGTTACACTATTTCCAACACAAAGAAATTTATATTCTTTATTGTAGTTCAGCAGAATATTCTTTCTATAGAATAAATAGTGCATAATATTTATCATTCATTTATAAGGAAAAAAAAGTTACATTATGGTTTATTGGAGAAAATTAGTTTGAAGTGTATTTTAAATTTGTTACGCTATTTCAAGTATTTTTAAATTGACATCCATTGCTAATGTGCACTATAAGATGTTTATCGGAAAATATAAAGCGCATAATCTATTTTATTTTATTTACAGGGATAGAAAAAAATAATTCGTTTGCAATAATACTTTCATACAATAATGCACTTCAATCGCTGGAATTACGTTTCCGAAGTTGTGTGCGTTTTTAAGCTTTAATAGATTGCGTGGTGTGTAAAAAAATTATAGCTCATATACTGCGATGCTCAAAAAGAAAAAAAAAGAAAGAAAATATAACCTTTACTGCCTATGGGTGTAAAATTATTAAAGGTGTTTTAAAAGTGTTATTTATTTTACAGCTTAATTATAGTTAGTGTACTAAGGTATATTTGTATTTTATAATTTCATGTAAAGGGCTACGCCAAAGTTCATAGATTGCCACGAATGGATGGCAATTATTGGAGCTGCGATTTGAGTTATGTTACGTGTTTCCTAGCTGAATAAAATTTTAGCTTAATATATAGTATGTTTGAAAAATTTTAGACCAAATACAGGGTTGCACAACAAAATTCGAGTCACTTTCAATGAGTGGTAAATTCTGAAAATAAATATTTTTATAGCTAAATTGAACTTTAGCAAACCATTGGTACACATGTAAAATTTATGGATACATACATTGCTGCTCAAAAGAACTAGAATATCTTATAGACTATGGGCGCAGATTGCAGGAATTGAATGTTTAATTGTGTTACACGTTTTCTGAATTGTTTATTTAGATACACTTTTTATCATATTAAATTAGTGAAGTTTGAACACATTATTCTATAAGTTTTGGAAAACGTTTTATAATCAGTGCGTACACACGATTTTTCTTTCTTGTTTTCTCGTGCATGCTATTTGAATTCCTCCGATTTGAGTCGTATCTCATTTTTGGTTCGGTTTTGTTTTATATGTATTTGCGTAAAATTCAAGTTTAAATCTTGATTTCGTTTTAGGAAAAAGAGAAAATTTTTGAGTTTTTCAATATTCGGTTCTATTTGTTTCCGTTTAAAGATTTGCTTCATTCATTGAGTTTGGTCAGTTAACTTAGAAAAAAAATGCAACTCTCGTCTACGATATTTTTAAAATTCACTTATGTTCAGTGTTCTCGCTGACATTTGACTGACGTTAGTAATTTGGCTAATTAAAAATAAAAATAATTCGCCAAATGAAAAAGTATTAGCCAAATAGATTCGCCGTGTAGCACAAAAAAAAAAAAAAAAAAAAAAAAAATCTTTAATTCTTTAATGTACCCCCTTTTTTTCAATATGTTCTAAAATAACTTAAGTTTTTATAACTGCGACAACGATTGTTATTAATCTAATTTCAACTATCCGCTACAAGTATATGAAAATATGTATGTATGCAAATGTATGAAAAAGGAAAAAGAAAAGAAAAAAAGTATAGCAATTTGGCGAATCTAATCGCTTGTTTACTCGCCAAATGGAGAATTCAGTCGCAATTTGGCGCATTGGCGAGCGACAGCGAGAACTCTGCTTATGTTTATATTATTTGACTTTTATGTTCCTGTCAATAATATTTAATTGGATGCATTAATAATTTGTTTATGAAGTCTTAATGACATTTAATATTTTCAGGATGACCATCTTATCGCTTCGTGATGAGTGCGATTTGCATTCGATTTCAAGCAAGTACCTTTTAACCTGGAGCAATATAAGAAGGTATTTATAGCATTTTAATTTCGTTAATAAGTGTGGAGATAAGAAATGTTTGAAATTACGAAAAAATGTTTTATTTGCATATATATATATATAACCAATATATAATACTACAATTTAACATCTACAATGGATATAGAATAATCCTATATATAAGAAACTTAAACAAGACAAGAGGAGATAGCAATATTGGAACAATAACGAATAATAATGGAAATTCTAGTACATGGCTCGTTCTCAAGGGTAACACCATGTAGACACAACAATTAAGATTAATTTCTGATTATAAATCAGGAAAATCCTAAAAATGATTTCTAGATTACCCGATTAGATTATCCACAAAATTTAAGTTAAAGAAAAAAGAGGACATATATTAGACCATTAAAAATAGAAATAGAAAAGAGAAAAACTTTCAGTATACAATCGCCAATATGTGGGGGAAAAATTCAAATATGCAAGCTCATTTTACTAATAGTTAAGAGTTGAGATAGTTAAGAATATATTTAAAGATATTAATAATATAAACCCACTATATATATAATTATTATTTTAATTAAAAATATCGATTATTAATAATATTAAATTATTAAAATAATATTAAACAAAACATTTTATGCAAATTAGTGGAAATAATGTAATTTTATTAAAATGATAAAGTTTTATATAGATTTGGGTTAAAAGATGTTAAGAAGAGGGATTATATATATATATATATATATATATATATATATATATATATATATATATATATATATATATATATATATATATATATATATATATATATTATATGTAGTAACTCAGATATTATCAAAACAAAAATTCAGTGAAACCAGTATTTATACTGTCTTTATGTATAATGAACATGAAAAATGAATTCCTATTAAAAATTGGCTAAGGGTGACCGGCCACTTGCGATGTTAGACATTTTGTTAAATATCTAGAAAAATACATGAGAAATTATCCTGAAAATGCAGGTGTGGAAATAATAGTGCAGTTCATACATTTTCGTGAAAAATTTTTCCCGAAACTCCATAGGGACCGTCAACAATTTGAAAAAAAGCGAATATCTTTTGGATAACCCTATCAAAACTAATGTAGCAAAAGCGTGCAAATTTTAGATTATGATTAAATGGTTTATTATAATAAACTGTGTTCATTTTTATGCTGATAGCATGTGTACACTTAGAGAAATTAAGGTTCTTATAAAAACAATCCCCAAATTTATCCAAGAGTTTGCTAGAAAATGTGACAAACAACATTCTACACAATACCCTGTAATCAGAATTAAATAATAATAATAATTGTTTGAAAAATGAGCAGGTTTAGTAAATAATTTTTTATTGCGCATTTGTGAAGGCTGCCATAACTTCATTTGCATATTGTGTAAGCTAAATGTATTGAGCAACTTTTGTGAAAGCCTCAAAAGCATAGCTTGAAAATTCTGAAAGTGATCGCCAATAGAATAAACTCAAAACCCGTTATTCCCAAAATGAAGCAAAAAGATGAGGGGTTGTATCCATTTATCCATTAATTAAATTCAATACAGAATATACAATTTGGCACTTACTAACGTATTTGGGTAAGTATTCAGATACGTATTTGGTAACGTATTTGGATACAACCCCTCATTTGTTTGCTTCATTTTGGGAATAACGGATTTTAAGCTTATTCTACCCATGAACACTTTCAGAATTTTTAGCTATGTTTTTGAGAATTTCACAAAAGTTTCTTTATATATTTAGCTAACACAATATGCAAATGAAATTTTGATAGTCTTCACGCATGCGCAATGAAAATTTATTTAGTAAACCTGTTCATTTTTCAGACAATTATTATTTTTTAAATTCTGATTACGGGGTATTGTGTGTAATGTTGTTTATCATATTTTCTGAAAAGAACATTATTTTATATTAAGACCTCTGCAAATTACAAGCAAAAAACTTACAACAACTTAACAATAAGCCACTTAATTATAATCTACTGTTTGAACCTTTTGCTACATTAGTTTTGACAGGGTTATCCAAAAGATATTCATTCAGCTTCAATTTGTTGATGGTCCCCTGTGGAGTTTCGGAAAAAAAATCGTCACGGAAATGTATGACCTGTACTATTATGTTTACACACTAAGAGTTTCAGAATAACTCCTCGTGTATTTTTCTTGATATTTAACAAAATGTCTAAAACCGCAAGTGGCCGGTCAACTTTGGTCATATAGTGCATATGCTTGAACTTTCAAGAATATCGCACTATTCGTCCAATACAAAAATTCCTAAAATTATGGTCGTTGGAGTCGTAAAAGTTCAGCCCCGAAGACCAGAGATATCTGTCAAGTCTTTTCATTTTCGATTTTGCCCCTATAATTTTTGAACAAGTAAAAGTTAACGGGTGTACATTTTTCTTTATTCTTTCTTTTTACTTTCTTCTATCTTTACAAGGAGAAAGTATTGGATTCATGAAAATTTTCGACTTCCGGTTTTCGACGGATCTATACGTTTTAGAAGGTCCTGAACCAATTTGACTATTTTTAGAAAATGTCTGTCTGCGAGTCTGTCCGTCTGTCTGTGAGTCTGTCTGGATGTCTGTGAGTCTGTCTGTATGTGACAAAAAATTTGTGGGCGCTCTATCTCAAGAACTAATGCTCAAAATTTAATAAAATTTTATATTCAGTTAGACCTTGATATGAATTAGTGCCTATTGGTTTTTGGTGACAATTGGCCTGCAGGTGGCGCTGCTATACTACGTTTTTCATGATTTTCAAGATTGCTATATCTCAAGAACTAATGCACAGAATTTCCCCAAACTTCAGATTCTGTGACCCCTTGATATACATAGACGCTGATTAAGTTTTGGTGTAAATTTGCCGGCAGGTGGCGCTGCTATGCCACGTTTTTCATGATTTTCATGATAGCTATATCTCAAGAACTAATGCACAGAATTTCACCAAACTTCAGATTCCGCAATACCTTGAGATACATAGCCGCTGATAAGGTTTTGGTGTGAACTGCCCTATAGGTGGCGCTGCTATGCTACATTTTGCACGATTTTTGCGATAGCTATATCTCAAGAACTAATGCAGAGAACTTCATCAAATTTTACATTCTGTTACACTAGAATATATGACATAATTAGACGCTGATTACATTTTGGTATTAACCTTGCAACAGGTGTTGCAGCTATGCTGCATTTTGCACGATTTTTTCCATAGCTATACCTCAACAACCAACGCACAGAATTTCATCAAACTTCAGATTTTGTTACAAAATGACATATAACATAATTACACGATGATTACGTTTTGTTATAAATCCTTCAACTGATGGTGCTGCTGTGCTATATTTTACACGGGTTTTTTTAAACTTGCTATATCTCAACAACTAATGCACAAAATTTTATCAAACTTCAGATTCTTTGACACCATAACATAATTAGACGCTTTTTTACGTTTTGGCATAAATTGTCCAAGATATGGTGTTGCTGTGCTACGTTTTGCAAATTTTTTGTTATATCTCAAGAACTAATGGACGAAATTCCATCAAATTTCAGATTCTGTTAGGTCTTGACATAAATAGATGCTTATTAGGTTTTAGCATAAATTACCCAACATCAGGCACTATGCTCATTTTCTCAGAATATTAATTAAATTTTGCGTTTTAGGCTTTTCGGATACCAGAATCTCATTAGGCTAGGTCAGATGTTCGAGGAAATTCGATAGTGGGTATCTTTGGGGTCACCACGTTTTTTTTTTTAATATTAAAATATACTTATGAGATAGAAGAAAGTTTTGGGATTGACACATCCAACTAGTTTTTTAAGGCAACTAAATTTTCATGAAAAACAAGTTTAAAAAAATATTTTTTAAGTTTTAACAAAAAATATAATAAATTTTTATGAATTTGAATTTCTTTCTTACTTTTTTTTTCTTTTTTGTTTTGTTTGAATTACAATTGAAAAATATCCTATTAAGTTACTTAAAAAAAGCTAAAGACAACTCAAAGATGTGGAGCCTGGTCTCCGGTAACTGGTAGCTCCGGTCCTGGACTGGTAAAATAAGTTCTTTAAGATTACTTTTGCTGTACAATATTGTAACATTTTTGCTATTCAACAAATATTTTTTATTAAACATATATGAATGCAAAAAGAAATGATAATCTGAATTAACTTCAGGCTTCCCAATCCACGATCAAACTTATTCAATTTTCATCTTTTAAAACCTTTATGGTCACAAAAGTTTAAACAATTATAACAAACACTGTGCAATGTAATTAGTAAATATGTAGTTGTACTGTATAAAACAGTAATTAATAGGATTATAATTAATTATTTTATTATAAATATAATTATTCCCGTAAAAAATACATTTATTTTATTGCATTGTGATGACACAACTAAACAAGCACGAAGAACACAGTAATGCGGTCAGTGATCCGAATGTAGTGTAATTACATTCCGAAATATGGCGCGTTCAGTTTAAACAGTGCTGTTTAGAGAAAAGTGACCACTTCGATCCTTTATCGTGATAGCGTTAAACAACCTTCATTATTATTAACACTATGCACAAAAATGCCGGATTTTGTATTAATATTAACAATTTCGAGCCTGATTTTTATTTTCAATTTTGAGAAAAACAAAATGTTTTTGAGTTTATAATGTTAACAGTACCTATGCTAATAGATTTACTTTAAGTTTAAATAAAAGGTCATTCTTTGAAATCTAACGAAAATAGTTATTTTGCGTACTATTCAATTAATATTCATCTGAAAATACGATAAGGAAGATTTTTTGAAGAAGTCTGGAAAAAGTCGTATTAAAACAGGATTTAACGGATATCACTAGAAAATATTTTTCAATTTTGTTACACACGATTTGCTCTGAAAAATAAACTATATTTTAAACTTAAAGAGTGAATATATGCTTAAAATGAAACAATTGTCATCGATGCAAAGAGAATTACACTGTTAAAAAAAATTCTCTAGTTTAAATCAAATTTTGGTGCTCAGTAACTGCCACCATAAGATGATGAAATCTCGTACCAATATTTGGACCTTCCTATTTCAAATTCGTTCCAACTATTGGAACTATGCTTCAACAGGAGATCGAAATATTGATTCAAGATTTCACTATTTTACAGTGGCAGCTATTGAATATCAAAATTTGGTTCAAACTGGGACAAGATTTTTAACAGTGTTGATTATTATTATTATTATTATTATTAAATTCCAAAGCATAAATGAAAACCTAATAAGGAATGCGTGGATATATACTATCATTACCACATGTAGACAGTAACAAATGTAATTGTTAAGACAAAGTAATACTCAATGAAAAGACGTACTATTAGTAGTACACCAAACACGAACGGGTTAATCAATAAATTGCCATTCCATTTTTCTTTACAAAATGCTTTCATTTGAGTATGCTCTGCCTCCCCTCGAAGTTTTCACATGGAGTTCACGGACACACTGTATACGCATTATCTAATCCGTATAAAGAATTTATTCTTTTTTAGGTTAGATCGTAACTATGCAAATACGTAGCACTTATAGTTGTCGTTCAATCCGTTCGTCTGCCCGTCCGCATATAGTAACTCAAAAACTACCCAACCGAATCGTTTGAAAATAGTTTCAATTACATTTTAATGATGTTACACTCTTTCGAATATAATAGAATTGACATGAATCTATGAAGTAGATACTAAAATATACATTCTGTACAATCTATGATACAAAGAATATTTATTATTAATTTATAGGGCTACTCAAAAGTATTACTGCATTATGGTATACGGGGAAATATTGCTTGGAGCATGTTTTAATTATATTAAACGATTTCATATTTTATGAAATTGATATACGTTGCTGCGATTTATTTAAGTTTCTTCCTGTATAATAAAAAGCGGATAGTATTTACAGGAACACACAAAAGATTTCAACCACTATACTGTATCCGAAATACTGTATACTATAACAGCAAGATCTGAATATTTTTTATTTTCGTTGAAGTACGAACGCACCTCATTTGCTACGCTTCACGTGCAATTTCCAACTTGTTTTTATATTGGTTGAAAATGGATACTGAGGCATAAAAGAATGCTCAATGAATTGTGATATTTATAGTTATGTACTGGACGTCTACTTCCAGAAATCTTTCTTTTCAGCATTCTTTTCATATTTGCAGCATTTTTGCTGCATGCTATTGACTTTACCGTTGTCAGCATTGTTGGACATAAATCGAATAAATTTTAACTTAGTCATTTATTTTTCAGAAGAAATATCATAGAATACTGAACTGGCGTGCTGTTTCTTTGCTTATGATACGTTTTTGGGTTAATAACCGTCGTTTAATGCAATTAGAACTGAATTCAATCCATGACTATATAAATATGCATGAGCAAAACGAAAGATTTTCCGATTCGTGAAATTATGAGAAATATCGTACTGGTTCGGCCAATTATTATCAATATTTTTACAGTTACATGAAATATAGCTTATTGTGCTTTCTGTAACTTTTTATATGATTTAAAATCTAGATTGTATTTTTTGATTGTTTTCGTATGGTTAGATTTAAGTTTGTGAGTACCTTAATTTATTATAATAATAATTATTATTATTAAACAATAATTTTGAAATAGCATTCCTTTTTTGTGGATGTTTTCAATTCAAGTAATAATTCAATCGTGTTTCTAGTTAATAAAAAATTTCTAAAATTAAAACTAAATGTTAAATTTAAAATCTTATTCTTTACACACCAAATACGATAATATATTAATGCATAAATAGATAAACTGTAAAGTAAGAGTATTACTCGCTCTCAGAGGATTCCGTACCATAAATATATGAAATATTAACTGAGTTAAAAAAAAAAAAAAAATCGTTGCTTAAAGAATAATAAAGACTTTGTAAAAATTATGCAACGCAGGTTGGGTATAAACAGATTGGAGTCTTTTTCTTTCAGTGTTCGTGAATTTTAATTTTAATTTTTTTTTTTTTTTTTTTTTTTTTTTTTTATGAAAAATGAGTTTTTTAAATAAAAATCAAAATAGTGTATTTTTTTATTTAAATCAGATTTTCTTTTCTAAATTTCACACAGTATTATTGTTTTATATGGCTTTTTTTTTATAATTTTTGAAATAAAAAAATACACACACACATACGTGCTTGTTATAAGTACTACCAATATACACGATTATTAATATCACACGATTTGCATAAATGTTTAAAAGGTAACATTATAGGCTATAGAAAGAATTATTATTACACAAAATGCATGGAAAACTGCAAACCAAAAGTCAAAAATTAATTTTATCTTAAATATTTTAGTTAAAATAAAAATAACTACAGGACATAAATTTTAAACAAATTTGGAAACAAACTAAGATATTAACTTTTGATTTTTGTTTTGTTAAAGTGCTGGTACAGAAAAATGAGTATTATTATTAAATTCCTTATTTTGAAATGTACCAAACCAAAGGCAGAAAGGTTCTTTCCACTAAAGCAGATGAAGCTATTGCAGTAAAAAGCTAGTTGATAATGAATTCTATATGTTTTCATAACACCAGCCTTTTAAATAACTGTAACAGGTACCTTCCACTTCATTGAATGATTCAGATTTTATCCAAACTTTAAAATAATAGGGATCAACACAGAGAGCGGAAAAAGTCATATAATTTCATTTTACCACCTTGAGAAGTTTTTCTAAATACTTATAAGTAAATATTCCAATATATAATGTATTTCTGCTTAGATTTCCTTATTGTTGCAAGATTATTTTATAATTCGATTCAAATGAAGTTTGAACAAATTCGTTTTTAAGCTTTACATTGTAGGTTACTTTTTACAAAGATTAATCACTTTGGGATTGATATGCATCTCCAAAGCATGCTTACAGCACTTGTTTTTGATACCTCTAAAAAGAAAAAGAAAATTTTCCTTAAAGGGGAGGAAAAAAAGACAGTACACGGAATTAATTAGGGGAAAACTGTAAATTGTTTTAATCCATTTAGTTTAGGTCTAGAAGGAATATACTAAGTTTTCCCCCTCATAGTTGGTGAGTGTTAGAATATATAAACAGATTTTTAGCCAAAAAAAACAGGTCTTTTTCAAATACTATAATACTATCTCGAAGTTACTAACATTTTCAAAAACTTTGTCCATACAATGTTGTAGAGTTTAAATTTCTGAATAAAATGAATACTCATGCTTAATGCTTTTGTTGAATATTAAGGTAACAATTCTACTTCAAAGTTTTAGCCCTGTGGTCACAGGGTTGGACTCAGAATCAATTACGGGAAAACTGTAAATTGTTTTAATCCCTTCACTTTAGATCTAAAATTAATATACTGTGTTTTCCCCCTCGTACTAGGTCAATGTTAGGAAATATGTATATATTTGTAATCCAAAAACAAGCTTTTTTTAAAATTTTCTTAACAATATCTCAAATTTTGACCTTAATGTTGGACAAAATTATTAATGTGGGTATTAATTTTATTCAGATTTTTAAGCTCTACAACACTTTTATTGACAATTTTTTGATATAACTAGCTATTTAGAGGTAATATATAAATGTTAAAAATATCTTTAAAGTAATCTGGTCTCTCCAACCTTCAAGCTCTTGATTAGCGATTTAGGCAAAATTTTCAAATAGAATTGCGATCTTAATTTTGAATAAAAATATTAATGTGGATGCTCATTTTGTTCAGAATTTTAAGCTCTACAACATATGTACTGAAAATGTTTTTGATAGAGTTAGCTGATTTGAGAAATTATTTTTTAAAGAAAAATGTTTTTTTTACTATAAATATGTATTTCACAAAAAGTGGTGTCAGCCTAATAAAATTCATGTAAAAAAGGATGGTCCCAAACTGGTTTAGCTGCATCTTTCTAGAAGCTGTTTGATTATTTGTATTGAATAAAATTAAATTATATTAAAGTACATTATTAAGTCTGTTTACGGCTTGATTCAATTTTAAAATATAATTAAAAAAATTTAATAAAAAAAAGCTGATTTAAATCAATGATTTTATAAAAAAAATCAATTGATTTAAATCATGATTTTAATCACGGTTAAAATCAAACTACAGTCGAGTCTTTCTATAACGAAACTCCATATATCGAATTTCTCTATATAACGAATTTTTTGTAGGAACGGTCCTTTTTTCGCATGATTACATTAAAAATAGTCTCTATATAGCGAAATATGTATCTCCATATGACGAATTTTTTTCATAAATTGATCTTAATTTATTCAGTTTTAAAAAAGCTTTTAAATCCTATGGAACCAATTTTCCATCACTTATTTTTGATGTATCGTTCAGTGCTGAGTTTTTTTTTATATTACTTCTCTCCTTGTTCTTTAAATTCAACGAATTCATCCCACCTCCCACACACCTTTCAACATCCTTCTCAAACCAGAGTCAATTAGATTGTTACACATATAAGAAAGGAATCAATGAGAGGCACATAAGAGAAGCCTTCAAATGGAGGAAAATGTTAATACAATTTTTCATTCCTTGCTAAAATTTGAGCATTTTTTTGAGAGCGTAACAATTTTAAAATCAAAACAACAAAAAATTACAGATTTCTTCGTCTGAAATTAATGCAAGTCTTACTTATTTGATTTTCATTAAGCTGTCAAATAAATGTTTATTCTCTTCGTTAAAACTGCTTAAATAATTAAGAAATAGAATGTTAGGTTAATATTTACTTTTAAACATTTCAAATTCTTAACTAAAAATATCAAAAATAATATTTGTTCAAAATTTACACATTAAATACGGTTTTTAACATCATTTTCTATACATCGAATTTCTCTACATAACGAATTTTTTACTGGAACGATGGATTTCGTTATATAGAGATTCGACTGTAATTTAAATTAACGAACCCTGTTAACTTTGTGTCTGTACTAGAAAAGTATAGATGGGAATACCGTAAAAGGGAAACAGATTGAAGTCTAAATAACATCAAATATTGCTATTCCGTATAACTTTTTTAAATATTATCTTTATTTTCTGAATAACTTAATTCGGTACTGACAGTAAAAGTAATGCATATTTAAACTTCATTTGGTATTTCAAGAACTAAATACAGCGTAGTAATAATCTTTTCTTTTTACAGTGCAGCTAAAACAAAGCCCTTGTTCAAAGTCTAAACTTGGCATTGTGCTAAGCGCGCTGCTAATGTAGATCGCAAAGTTGCAATGCCACCATGGTCCGTGCCGCGTTTTTCGAAATAGGTTTTTAATTAACTTTTAAAGAGACTGAAGGCGTACTGAAAGGCCCACTGAATGAAAGAAGTCGTGAATCCTATAGTATTTACGTAACTGATTGTAATTATATTAGTCTGTTTTTAATAATTTTACGTTGATTGCTTTTATACTGCTATTGGATATTGTATTACACAAACATATCATTGAAAGTTGTTATCTAGGCTTTAAAAGCCGACGGTACGTAGAGTGTGCCGCTCCTGTTATTATATATGTCCAAACAGTACATGTTTTGCAGGGGAAATACCTCGGCTAATTACCAACATTTTTTTTTCGAAAATCATTATCATTAATGCTTTTATACCTTCTGCTACGAAACGTAGGTCCAGCGTTTGTCAATACCTTTTCTGAATTTATGAAAATCCATATTTATGTGTAATAGGAAAATGCATTTTTCTCAAAAACTATGTGACCTAGGATAATGTCTATAGTTTTCCGGCAAGGTTTAAATTAACTTCTGTTGCTTCTAATTTGCTCAAAATTTTAGTTTCAGTACATTCAGAAATAGATGGGAGGGGGGGGGGGGAGAGATTTTTACACTACGTTTTCGACGATCTCTCTGAAAATATACTACCTAAAATTAAAAGAAATGTATTTTTGAGTTTAGCTTTACGGAAGCTTTCACACGATATCCTGCACGATATAGAAAGAAAATATTTCTTTATATTCAAGTATCTTAATTAGCCGCTCTACCTCTAAGCCCTAAATATATTTATGAATGTTTAATAATCTGCAAATATGTAGGTTAGTAGTCTTTATTGCATCCCCCAATTTGAATTTTTTACGTTCCAATATTTATGAAGAAAATAGCTATGACGGACACAGAAGGGATCTTATAACAGTTGCATTTTCATTTTTTAAGTGCGGAACCCTAAAAATTAAAAATATATTTTAGAAATACCTTGTCAATTAGATAGCAAAGAACATCATTTAAGATGAGTATACAGCGGAAAATAAATAAGAAATAATAATATATTGGTGGATATTTATAAAAGTACAAAGGCATTCAATAAGCATAAGTTTAGTCATAGATGGTCAGTTGAAGGTTAATTGATAACGACTCTTAAAGTGCAAATCTTTCAAATGCATTCACTATATAGTTTCCGTACGTAATTCCATGGAATTTGTAACTCTTTTCTGTTAGAGAATTTTGGAATTGAATAGAGTTTACTTTTTTTTCTCTTTTTGAGTGACTGCTCTATAATTATTGCTATCATTGATTGCTGCTCGATGGCTACTGATTCTTCACTGCTTTGTCCTGAAAATCGCTTCAAAATGTACGCTTTGGTATTATTTTCAAATAAATTCGATATTTATAACTGTTATTGATATTTAATCAAATAAATTTTATATTTATAGCAATAAATTGAGAAATGCTATTTGATATCTTTATATGAATAAGAAAATCAACTAACTTCGTGTGTTGAAGGAAAAAGAATGATTTCACGAATGTACAAAAAAGTTAAGAATATACTTAATATTTATAGGGAGCATTTTCCTTTTGTTCTAGAATTTCCCTTTTTTACGTTCAACCATTATTTTACTCTTTATGGCAATTTTGTCCTTTTACTTCCAGTGTCTACACATATTTCAAAAACTTTATTCGCTTCCGATATTCATATCAGTACTTTTACAATATTTTTTCGACATACAGCTATGAGTACAAAATTTGATTTTTTTTTTCTTTAAAAGTTTAAAGATTTATATGGCTTTCTTAGTATTTTTTCAGAATTTCGTGTTTCAGATATGTCAGATGTACTATTACGTGAAGTATTCTGAAGCTGTATTTGGAAAGATTTGAGAATATTGCTAAATTTTCAGCAAAACTTTTGTTTGTCATTGAGGGCCTTTAAGAGAATGACGGACTTTGAAAGAACAAAATTTCAAAAAGTTCAATTAAATAATAATAATAATAATAATAATAATAATAATAATAATAATAATAATAATAATAATAATAATAATAATAATATAACGCAAATTACCTATATTCATCAAAACATTTCGAATGAGATTTCAATTCAATCAAGTTTTTAACTAATTTAATTAGTTTAAAAATCTGATCTAGAACCAAAGGTTAAACTGTTCCCACGATCTCATTTTCTTTGATTTACTTTGGTATTTTACTAGCACGTAAATGATTTTATTTTTCAAATAAGTGGTTGTCCTTTTGCAAGACAAAGATTAATTATCAAATTTATAGCCAAAAGTAGCAATATTGAGGGCAAAAATTGAAAAACCGTGCCCAATATGCTTAAAACAAATGCTATTATTTTAGTAATAATTGTTATATACAGCGAAACAAATATACAGATCTGTATATTTTTAGAAGCTGAACATGCATGAAAGCAATCATTGTTTTAAATCATATAAAAGTTGCATGGGACATTTTTAAATGTACTGAAATCTGTTTAAGATGGAATCTGCCTAAGATGAAATTTTGTCTAAAGCGGAAATCTGTCTAAAAATTAAAATTGTTTTAAAAGTACTTTAGTTTAAATTTTTAGCCAAAGAAATGTGATGAAATACTCTGTGAACGAGATGTCTATAAAGTTATTCTGTCAAAGCCGGAAATCTGTCTAAGGCGGAATTTTATTTCAGTTCCAAGCGATTCCGCCTTAGATTTCGATGTACGAAGAAAATATTGCATATTATTCAAAAAATATTACAGAAAATTTGCATTTTTTTTTTAATTTTTAAAACATACTATATGCACCTATAAAATGCTTGTTTGATGTCAATAATATTTTTAGAACATTTAAATAAAAACAGAAAATTCATAATTTGAACATCCGCCATCTCCTTAAATGCGATGTAAGTTGATTTTGTCTTTTTAATGTATTCTCATTTTTTAATGATACCTAAACACAAGAAAAAAACTGTTTTTAAAAACTTGTATTGTAACTCGAAGAATTAAATAAAACTCTACCGTTAAACCACATTGTTATCTCATGATTTAAAACTTTTTCTTTTTTTATGATGAATCCTGAGTGTGCGCGTGCACTTTACGCTAAAATCGTTTAATGGAAGTTCAAGAAGTTGTAACGAAATACTTATTTTGTTTTATATTAAAGATAGAATATTTGCAAAACCTTTTGGTTAAATTTAAAAAATATATAAAATTAAAAAATACCATAATTTTGGGTGTATAAGCCGCAGATCAATCAATTTTTTTTCGACCCAGAATTTTTTAAGAAACAAATATAACTAGTTAGATCGCCATAAATATTTGTCTTCAATCACTAAATAAGATTTCTGGGTCTAAAAAGAATTGTTTGAGCCGCGGCTTATACACCCGAAATTACGGTAGATAAAGAAAAAATTATGATTTTTTTTTTATTTTTTTTTTATTTATTTATTTATTTTTTATTTTATCAAATGGATTTTTTTTTTTTTTTTTTTTTTTTTTTTTTTTTTTTTCAGAGCTGCCAAGTTTCTGGCTTTTTACACACCGCTATTTTCTTGGAGAAAATGTTGTTCTTTTAAATCACACATATATACCAAATAAATAAAAGAACATTTTTTTTTGTATTAAAATACTGGTATCCGAAAAAGCCGAAGAGAGTCGGCGGGTTTGTTTTAGTTATTTCAGAATTTAACTTTTTCGGTTTTAGCATAACACACTGTATAAAAGTGTACTTTCAGCCGCATTTTTAGACAGTCTGATTCTGTTAAAAAAAAAATCACCTGAAACTTTTATTATTTATTTATTTATTTATTTATTTATTTATTTATTTATTTATTGCGTTTTAGGATAAATTTATTTTAAATATATAATTTATATGAATCATGGATTGTATAAAACTTTAAATTTCATATATTCTTTTTAAAAAAGCTATTTTGATGTAAATGACTTTTATTATAAAGAAGAACAATGTTTGAAATATTTTTTTTCAATTGAAAATATATCTCAACAGTTAACAATTTAGGTATATTAGATAATAGGCAACGATAAGAGTGGACAACCTGTATATTGTATCCTTTGTTTGTGAACTCTTAACCCACGTTTAACCTTAAGTATTGCATACAACAGAGCATAGATTTATCGAATTTTCACAGGTAATACTGTATTTTTTACTGCGTCGATAATAAATTTATTTTAAGTGTCACTTATAATCGTTTTAAATTAAATGTTAATATATTTATTTTTTGATTTTTTATTTTCAATATTTTTTATCATTTTACCTGACATGCCTTATTATTATTTTTCTAATATTATTTAAGTAATTATGTGAAAAATGTGACAAAATTGTCTTCAAGTATAATCATGTCAAGTATTAGTATATAGCATTACTGAGTACTGAGTAATTCTGAATAATTACAAAACACATGCATATTTACAATTTATACGAATGGATTCTACCATCGTCCTATGTATAGAGTAGATTGTAAAACCGAAACCAAAAAATTGTGATCAATTTCTGAATTTTGTGTTTTTGTTTGTTGGCTCTTTAGTCTTTAAAAGCAACTTTTTACGAAAATGCTATTTTTTCATGTGTAATAACATATGGGTTAAAAATGTGACTACCAACATCGAAATCAAATATTGAAGTTATGAGTGAGCATATACAACAAACTAATTACAGCAAGAATATTGAGATCTATTTTTCAAAGCGTGAATTAAATTCTATAGAAAAGTATTTTACCATTCTTAAAACTTATGTAAACCCATCTTGTAAATTAAATCAAAATTATAATCTGCAAACCTAGAAAATTATTTTTTGGCGAAAGGAGTGAGAGGTTCAACAAAAGAGTTAGTTTTATAAAAATGCATAATTTTCTATTTAACATCTGTTAGTTTTCACAATAATCTATAACGTTCCCTACGTACCATATCTCATATAAATTTGCAGACTATTTTTAACACTATAATGGACAAAGAATTTTCATTGCTAAGATGTTCAAATAAATGAATGACACCGGTAATTACGAACAAATATATTTATAAATAAGAAAAAATGATTTTTCACATACATAATAAAATGAATTTTTTTAAATTAAAATTTCAGTGTCGTTTCTGCATATCGGAATTAACATTTTGTGGTTTCGTCGAGAAATCACTGAACGTTAAAGGGTTAAGTGCCAAATGGCTTTCACAGATCACCAGATAATTTTTTACTTCTGGACTACAATCTTATTGCGATGTTCTGAGATCACGAGAAAATACTTATTTTAACTCCTTGATTTAATTTTTGTTAACATAAACACAGAGTTTCTTTTATGCTGTAAATTTCAAAGTATATTTCGCGGATAATATAAATATGTTTTGAACTAGAAATTTTACATTATAGATGAGGTCAAATAAGAACTTTATAAGAATAAGCTTCATTTTATTCAATACTTTTTTATATCATGAATTATAAACAAGGAATTGGGGTAATTACGTTTTAAATATTCTATATAATCATGTTTTAAATAAGTAAAATTTTATAGTTTGAAATTTTAAAAATAGATTTTCATTTGTAACTTTTTTTCTTGAAAAGAAAAATGAATTACAATTCAGTTCAGATACTAAAAAAAAAGTCCATTTGCGGTTTTTGTTTTTAAATAACATTTTTTTCTTGAGTTCGAAACTCTGGATTAGATAAATAAAAGTAAAATATAATAAATATAACAAATGGTAAACTGCATAAGGAAATTTACTTATATTTGGTACAGTTACATTTGATTTCATTTACCTTAAAAGGTAAAAAAATATTTAATATACTCAGAAAATTAATATTTGATACTTTTTTACAGAGAAGGATACTCTGAAAATAGATTGCATCTGCGTGAAGGGTCCAACAAGAATGATGTACAGTATTAATAATCTGGTAAGTAAATCCATGCTTTATTTATGTGATAAGATGAAAATTTCCAAAATTATTTGTGTTGAAATTTATTTGTGTTAAATTTAAACAAAAAAAAAAAAAAAAAAAAAAAAAAAAAAAAAGAAACTGGAAAAATAGATATTGTCCCCAAAAATTGGAAACTTCTAGATTTACTGGTAAATCTAGACCTAAAATGTTCTTAGAAATCCTTCCATTTCGGGCATTCATGAAACTATTTTTAATATTAGTTTATTATTTGCGGTTATAAAGAATATATTCATAAAAAATGGAACTTGTATTAAATATTTTTCATTTAATATTATCAAATCATTATTAAACTTACTTGTTACAGAAAAATTGATTGCTAAAACATTTTGAGTTCGAAACAACATTGACTATAGCAGATGTAAATTTTCCAACATTGATTATTTTTCCAGCTGAGCAAAAAAATTGCCCAGGCCGGGAATCGAACCCGGATACTTGGCTTACAAGGCCAAGTATCAAAACTACGTACGTATCCATCGTTCTACGGAGTTCCATTACCTGCGGCTTATTCTGCCGAGCTGTCTAAATGACAGACCAGATGTTATGGCCAATAAGGTTATCTGAGAAATCCCAGCAGGTTATCGCCCGGTTAGCTTAACAGCTAAAGCATTGGCCTTATACGCCAAGTATCCGGGTTCGATTCCCGGCCTGGGCAATTTTTCGCTCAGCTGGAAATATTCAATTCGTGTGATAACTTTACCAATCAGTTAGATTGTGTTAAAATAATAGTATTGCCTATTTTGCACACATATGTGTTCGTAGTACGCTTTCTTGATCGTTTAGTCAAAAGCATCATAAAGTCAAAAGCTTTCTGCTTTTTTTGTAGATCATAAATGCTTTCCCTTCTCAGTTATGTTGAAAAAGTCATAGTGTTTCAGTCACCAGTATTAAATTAGGGAAACATGTGTTCATTAAAAGCTGATATACTTATCATTATCGTTAGATATTAAACATTAAAATCGTTATTTTTATGCCGTAGAAATTGTCTTTTTATTTATTTATTTATTTATTTTTAAAGGAGACACTCACCACATATGATGTGCGAAAGTCCAAACTTACATTTCAATTTACCTCACAATTTAATTTTAATAAGTGGTAATTTTATGCAATTTTTATACAATTGAAAATTTTAAATTTTAGTTATTTTTAATGTAAAAAATATCTTTTCTTTTTATACGAGGTTAGTGCAGAAACGTGTTTTCTATACGTGGACATTCAATCAAACACCGAGAACCTCCAATGTTGCACAGGGGCGAAGGTAATACTAATCTTTTTTACTCCTCGGATCCTTACAAAACAGGAACTCACCAACTATCTTGCAAGTTCTTGAATTTACAGGCCAAAAATGCAGAAAAGAATAAAACTTTCAAAAATCATACATAAGTACCAAAATTCTATTAATTAAAAAAAACCAATAGCCTCAAAATGTAACTCACAAGACGGAAAAAAAAATGTTACTGTAATAAAAAAAAAAAAAAAAAAAAAAAAAAAAAATACTGTAAAAAAAAAAATTGACTTTCATAACAATTTTTTTTTTTTTTCACTAGAAACTCATTTTTGGTTTTCAACTGTTTTTCCTACTTTTCTTATGTATTTTCTTTTAAAAACGGGGCTAAATGGTTTAAGTAAAAAACATATCGCGTAAGTGGGGTAAAACATACGCATAGGGCAAAGATATGCACCCGCTGATTTAACATGAAGCAGCATTTTTACAATCATGACCGCTGGATGGCAGTTTGTTTTCAAGTGTTGAAGTTGTGTGTTCAAATTTTGTAAAAAATTAGCACTCCGTGCTAAGAGAATGAGGTCAATTTTGATTTTCAAATTTTGATCTATATTTTTAAATTTTCACTTTATTGTTTAGCTGTCCATATCTAGAATATTTACAAATCCGAAAATTCAGTAGAGAATGGATACTCTTTAGCTTCTAAATGCCTTGTAGTTTATCGCATTTTTTAAACTTGTAGATAAAAAGCAAAATACTGCAGTTAAGCAAAATACTGCAGAATGGGGTAAAAGTACACACCCGTCTTAGGGCAAAGATACGCACAAAATTAAGATGCGGAGCTTTGCCCCATCGTTTTATTTATCGATGCAAAGCTTTCCAGAAATACGCTGTCGAACGCTTTATATATCTTTCTTAGTTGGAATTGTGTAAAATATAATAGCTATTTAACTAACATAAGGTAGTTAATTTCCTTTTGCTAGTTAAGCTTTTGAGTTCAGGGTTAACTGTTGTTTGCAGTCACATAGGCCGCTGTTTTCTTTTTTCGCGATTTAACTCGTAGTTTTCAGTTTAACTATAGATACTACTGGAAATTACGATAGATTCTAGTTTTTACATATTAATTTGTCGCAGCCATTTTACTTATGAACTATGAAACGAGGAAAACTTAAAAAATAGTTGAAGTAATGAAGACTATTGACCCACATATTAACAGATTTTTAAACATTTAAAAATATATTTAGGAAATGGGTAGATGGCTAATTAAGTTACTTGAAGAAACCAGTATCTTTTATTTGTATATCGTGTGGGGTATCTTGTGAAAGCTTTCGTTACGCTGAACACAAAAATATGATTCTTTAAATTTTAGGAATTATATTTTGAGAGATATTGTCCAAAATATAGTGCAAAAATATGTCCCCCCCCCCATCTAATTCCGAATCTACTGAAACTAAAATTATGAAACAAATTAGAGGTTATAGATGCTACTTTAAACCTTGCAGAAAAATTATAGCGATTACTCTAAGTCACATAGTTTTTGAGAAAAGCACATTTTTCTGTTACACACAATTTCGATTTGTGGGCTTTGAGCAAAGGTATTGAGGAGCGTTGGAGGTACCGTAGCAGAAGTATAAAAGCATTGTTGATAATGATTTTGAAAAAAAATCGTCGGTAATTAGCCGATATATTAACCCTTAAAAATAGGGACGGTTTGGACATAAATAATGGCGGGGGCAGCGTACTTTGCATACTATCAGCTTTCAAAGCCTATAGATAATGACTTTTAATAATATGTTTGTGCTATGCAATACCTACTGGCAGTATAAAAACAATAAACATCTCCCTATTGCAAACATACTAATTTAATTAGAATTAATATCATTTACGCATAGGAAATTAAAAAAAAAAATTATCCATTTTAGTGCCAGGAATTCATTTTTTAAGTATTATTTGCTTGTTTAATGCAAAACGTTCCTTTCTTCGGAAATAACGGTCACTACGTTGCGAAATTTTTGGTATTAAAATGTCTCTTTTTTTAAATTCCTTATTCATGCGAACTCTTCGTGAATACTATGGGGTTTGCGACTTGTTTGCACTGAGTGGGTCTCTCATTACGATTCTTGTGTATTTAAAAGTTAATTAAAAACCTATCTGGAAAAGCGCGTCACGGACCAAAGCGGCATTGCAAATATTGCGAGTTCCTTTCTACGCAAGCTCCTTTAGCACAATGCCAAGTTTAAACATTGAACAAAGGTTTTGTATTAGCTATACAGGATTTTTTTTTAAAAATCACTATATATATATATATATATATATATATATATATAAAAGCAATTTTATTTGTTAACTGAATTATTTTGATGAAATGTCTTTTTTAATTTTAAAATTGTAATGATTTATTAATATGTTTACCAGAAACACACCTTCCACACAAAGAAAAGAAAAATAATAATAATAGTTTACAATTTATTTTTCAACAAATATACAATTTTAGTTAATATGGCAGTGAACTATAATCAACCATAAATCAAAAACCTCCATAGATATATCTATTCAAATTGTTATTTTAATAGTATTTTTTTAATCTATTTTTCGTGCGCTAATTTATTGTAAAATTTCGTGAAATCTCCAAATATATAAACGGATATTTGCCCGCAAAACATAAATATCGCAGAAATTGTAAGAGATTAGTTTTATATAAATACAACCGTAATGTTTATAATCATATAGAATTTTTTCGTGTCCGACTGTTCGTAAAAATGATTGTTTTTCAGAAAACGTATTTTAAGCTTTTATTTTTGAAAATAAATAAAAAATATTTATCCAAAGTTCTCCAAACGTTCCATGTTTATATGTTGTATTTTCTTAATTTCAATGCTAGATCTTTTTGTTCTGGAGACTAATTAGAAATTCCTTTAGGGTTTCATAAATACACAAGTTTAGTACCGTCTGAATGATGAAACAAAAACAACCATAAAAATAATCCTACGAAGAAAACAAAAGAGTTTTTGGATAGCTAATTGTAAAATTATAGCGTGTTGTAAATTACACAATAAAAATATGATATTTATCCATAATTGACTATTTAAACATTGAATATACCTGAAGATTTTTTAAAACCTATTTCATACATGTATGAATCTATTACAGAGTTATATTAAAATTTAATACAGAAAATGTTGTTTTATTTTATTGGAACATTTGGGCGAATTAAAAGAACAACATTTTCTCTAAAATAATAGTGGTGTGCAAAAAGCTAGAAACTTGGCAACTCTGAAATTGTGAGGTCGTAATCTCACTTTCTTTGTATTATTACTCATATTTTCTGAACTAATGATTTTTTTAAGCTAATGTTTTCCGATATGCTAGTAAGGACATAAAATATCCAAAACATAATTATTTAATTTTCATATATTAATATACATATTTATAAAATATCTATCTATGAAATTAATGTTTGAAAGTGTTTCATTTGTAACATGCAATCACTTTAAAAGAAATTGATTTCTTGAGGCTTTGTTATATGTATACAAAATTCGTGCACATTTTGTGTACTATACTTAATTTGAGATCATTTAAAATTCCGTACTAAATATAATTTGAGAGATCAATATAATTATTAAAAAATTCATTTTATAAAATTATTAAAAATCTAGCAGCGATTTTAATGATTTGATGTACTACTTAACTGATTTATTTAGCATTTTTTTCTATAAATAATTATATTTCCTGTCAAACATTATTAATAAAAAGATTGTTAAATCTGGAGCTTACATTAACGAATATTACTTTTGAGAAGGCGCGCCAGAATTAGAAGGGTTTTAAATATTAAATATCTCTGGGGATGGGGGGGGGGGGGCAGGGAACAAAACCTATTTAAAAGGATTTCCTGAATAGGTGTGGAAATGGTGAATATGAACTTTCTATAATAATCTTGACATTTAGAAGTGCTAACAATCTATTTAAAATGTTATTTTCACAAAACAAATAAATACCGTAAATATAGTAACATTGTACTGAAAACCACATTGATAGATTTTTTTTTTTTTTTTTTTTTTTTTTTTTTTTTTTAAACCCAGGCAGTTTAATAGTCGCCAATTAAATAAACTTTGGAACCGTTACATCTTAAAATGTAGTTTTAATCATAAACTTTGATTCATATACTGTATAAGGCTTAGTTAAAGACGTTCATAAAACGTATAAGATACAAATTTTTAAAACATTTAACTTATAAAAGTTTAAAAGCTGAAAATCTTAATCAAGTTTCAGCTATATTGTTGCCTTCCACAATGTAACTTTTTTTCCTGTATCGAGAAACTCAAAATATTTATGGATTTTGAAAGTCATTTGTAACTATATTACATTGATTTTGACGAAGCAAGACGCACTGTCTTGCTCCTGCTTCTAAAGTAGCAATGCGTCTCCTTTGCGCCAATGAAGAAATACTAAGCTCATTTATATATTTTTTATGATGTTTTAAGACGTTCCTTCGGCTCTTACTGTTTCAGGGAAGTCTAATAAGTTGAATTCATTTTATGCATACATGAGAATATAAAAGGCCGGCAGAGAAAATGAATTAAGATACACATATATATATTTACATTGTAATATCATTTAAAACCAATATATATTTCTTTAAAAATATTTGCATTTTCTGAATTTTAACATTAAAACACAAATCCATAAATTTAATAAGGTCTTGTCTTAATCGTCACCGAAATTTTTTTTTTACGGGTAACTTACTATTACTAAACACTTCCTGATAGACTTGGATGATAATAGGGTTGATAGATTTGCATTGTTTAATTTTACTTTTTAAAGCTACTGAGGATTCTAAAGAAAAGAAAATAAGAAAAACCAGATATAACTTGCTGAATTAGTTGCATTCTATAAATAATTTCAATGATGTAGTACTTTCGTTTCGATCACAAACTGTATTTTTTCCTGATACGCGTTGAGATTCTGTAAATGCTTATTGGTGAATTTTATGTCTCTTTTAAATTAATAGCCTTGTTAGTGTTCGATAATTTTATTATTTGCTTTCTTATATAAAATAACGCATTTTTTTTTAAATTATTTTCTGAAAGGTATTAACATTTTGAGGTCTAACCCCGAGTATCACTCGGGTTGCTGCTTTTGATGAAGCGAATTAAGCCCGAAAATTTTTCGGGGTCAACTTTTCTGCGCTATAAAAGAACCTACTATATTCGTTCGCTGTCTTTTCAGATATTATCTCTGAACTATTTATTTTGAACAAAAAAATTAGATAACGGCGCTAAACAGTAGAAAGTATATGAAAAGGAGACCAGCTAACTGCCCCTATGTCGACTCTTCTTTGCCTCTCCCTGTATGAACTGCGCTCGGCGGTGGATATCGTTGTCACCCCCGTCTCTAGTACTTATGGGCACGAAGTGACAGCTTCTTTTGTTAGAAAGACTCACAGAATAAGAGGGATTATTGTCATATTGTAGAGAGCCTCTATTGTCTGTGGAAAGGCTCTTTTCTGTTGGCGTTAATTTACTATATTGGGTGCTTTATCGATAATTTCGGCTATCAATGATTTTTTTTTTTTTCAACACACAAAAATTTTATACTCATATATTGTTTTTAACATAATGGAAAATTCATTCGATTATTTTCTTCAGAAACACCTTCTAATTTAATGTGTTTTCGAGCAAAAATGAATTCAGAAATGTGTCAGAAAATAGCTTCAGAATTCATATTCGTTTGTACTTGCATGATAATGACAGATGCTGTTATTAAGAAACTATAAAATCGAACGGTATTCCCAATTTTCATTAGAGACAGTCTTTCACAAAATGCTGTTAAAAGCACTTGAATTGAATTTCGATAAAATGCTCTAAATTGAATTTTCAGATGTGATAGTGCTATAAAATTGTCATCAAGCAACAATGGCTTAAATTTACACATGTAATTCAGTTATCTAAAAATAAAAAATTAGTACATTAATAGTCATGTCTGTAAGTAACATGTTTTGACGCTTAAAAACGAGTTTGTAAGTTAGAAAATTTCTAGAAAAACACTTATACCCTTAAATTAAAACAAACAAATAAATAAATAAATAAGATAATGACCACATAAGACTACGATTTTCTAATTTCGTATTAAATTACATTTGCTCCAGATATAATCTTATGATTTTATTTACCTATTAATATAAAGTATATTTTTAATAATAGGTGACCGTCTATAAAAGAAAAATACATTTAGTAGGTTATAACTGACTTTATGATTTTCATCCTTTAAATGTTTTTAATTAATTATTTAAATAAAAAGCAAAATAAGTAGAAATAATGGATCAGTTACTTGGTACCTGAAAGAAAATATCAAATGCATGAATAGATGAAAATTATGTTGCGAAAGAAAAAATTAACACATTAAGGCTGTTCTTAAATCAAAAAGGACAAATTTATGACAAAAAAATTTATTTATTTTTCTTCGCAAATGCATGAAACTAGCAGGTGTTGTTGTTCAGAAACTATACAATCGCACTCATTTTTTAGGGTATTTTTTTTTTCAAAACACAATAGAATTTTTATAAAATAGTGTTAAAGTGGGCGTTTTGAACCATTTTTCGCGCGAAAGTAGAATAATCATACAAATTGGGCTGAAAAACGTGTGTCTCACATGTCCGAAATCGCTTATAACTCAATAGGTAATTTATTGATCAAAAAATGTAAAACACAGTTCGATTCAAAATAGCTTTCATAATCAGGCTTTAGAATTTTATATCCTTCCATTAAAAAATGAATTTGTAAATCTGTCAAAACGTTTGGCACTTGTTGAGCAGAGCAGTTAAGATTTAAATGATTTTTTAAATAATTCCAAATTGAATCTTTCTAGATTCTGTTTCATTAAAAATAATAATAGTAATAATAATAATAATACAATAAGTTATATTAATAATCTTATATTTAAAATAACTTAAACCTGCTACTGACAGATTTGGCACTATTTAAGGGAAAAATTTGGGAAAATTAAAGAGTTTTTGATTATAAAATTTTAAAAATCATAACAAACAGTATGTAAGAATGTGAGCTTTAATTCTTGCCCAATACTCATTTCCTAAACCATCAGCTCTTGAAGTATAGTTTCAATAGCAAATATGTTTTAAAGTTGTTTTTCATCCTACTAAATCCGTTTATATATATTTTTTAAGTATTGTTCTAAAAAGTTACAGAAATTTAATTTTTTATGGGATTTAAGTACTAATATTCAGTAGAACGTTTTTCGTGTACTAATAAGTAAAACGATAAAAGTTTCACTTTTTTTTACAAGTAAAAATTGCCGAGTTGTGATAACTTGAATTTTGTGAATTTTCAGCATTTTTTGTCATTAAAAACGGAAAAAATGCTTTTCATCTAAATATTACAAGTAAAAAAAATTCCTTAACAATGATATCTAGATTGTTACTTATCGCAGATTGGTGGCTGAAATTCATAAATTGTTGACAGAACAAATTTTGCACAAGCGTGCGACCGCGTGATTTGTAGACTGTACATTCTTTTACTTGAAGTAAAGTTAAAAGTAGCATCGATTTTCTCTACAAATTATTGATTTTTTGTGTTACGCTACACACTAAACTACATTGTTTGAAATGTAGCGTATTTCACTATAAACTACTGTAAAATAATAAAGATTACTGTGGTTTTCTTAGAACAGAAAATTTTGTAAAAAGCAACTACCGCTTTCTTATTGGTATGAGATGTGCCTTCAAATGGTTTTGATATAAATAGAATTGTATGACCAATAAACTAGTGCAAATTTGGTACTTCATAGTTATGAATGAATCTATTTTTTGAATTTAGTTGTTTATACTGTTATATGAAGTTCATAAAAAGTAGTGTTATATTATGGGCGCTTCTAAGTGAAATATGGCTACTGTTTTATCTAATTCAAGTGCATAAATTTTTACACATCCCAATAATTATTTCATATTAAATGTAACAAAGAATTCTGTGTTTTCGTTTCTATTTTTTTTATTTTTAAAATAGAAAAAAAATACACTATAAATCAATATAAATATCTGCTTTTGATATCATTAAATAGTTCAGAATATTAGCCTTTTGACAAATTTTAATGTTTTCAAACAGTAAGACAAAAGTAATGTTATTCAAACATAGCGAAACTTAAAGAATATAATTTACCTATCTGTCTCGCTTTTAATGATTATGGAAAAGCATTAAATTCTGTCTACACATCAGCAGTTTTAAAATTTCTAGAATCAAACCTTATGTCAATATTATATAGAAAATTTATAAAAATCAAAAGCACCCATCTGTTTGGACAGCGGAAAAGCGAAGATCAAGCATTAAAAGAGAGTTAGACAAGAAGACGTCATTTCGCCTAAGCGTTTAACTGCTGTCATAGAAAATATTTTCAATAAGCTGGATTTCAAAAAACAAAAGGATTATAATAAATGGAGAATAGCTAAGCCATATCCGGTTTGAAAATGATAGTTCAATTTTCAGCAACAGTCCTGGAGAATCGGATGCTATGCTAAAGTATTTGGCAGAAGTTTGCATTAACATGGCATTCAAAATAAATTTGGAAATGACTAAAGTGATGTCCAGTTCATTTACCTCAAAAGAAAGAAGAATATAGTCTAAAATAACATGATAGTAAGGAAATGCAGAGTTGTTTGTATCTATAACAGGAAATAACACCAGGCAACAGCAACAGAAATTAAATTAACAGAAATAGATGGAGAGCTTTGGGGAAGAATAATATTATTCTAATGAGTAAAATGGCTTTTGAGAAAATAAAATTGTTTAATTCGTGCGTTTTGCTTGAAATAACTTGTGGAGCTGAAGCATAGACGTCAAAATGGACGGTAAAAAGATTACAAATAACACAGCGAAGTATGGAAGGGTGCATGCTAGACATAATTGGAAGAGACAGAAAAAAGAATAAACTGGATAAGAAGTCAGATGAAATTTTTTGACATCATCGAGCCAATTAAATAGTTAAAATCGAAATGGGTTTGACACATTTCAAGAAGACAAGACTATAGATGAAGTACAAACACCATATAGGGGCATTCTAAAAAGGTAAAACGGCCGAGAAGACGACTTTAGGTAAGATGAAGCGACGAAAACAGAAAAGTAGCTGGAGTTAATTGGATGGCCAAGGCACTAGATACGAAACGATAAAAATAATCTAGGGGAGATCTACATCCACCAATGGATTGAAAACGGTTTTTGATAGTTATGTATGTATATATGCATATACATATACGAAATAATCTTATTAAATTATAAAAAAGAAATTACTTATCACCTTAACGATGATTAATGTTTGTGAAATAAATTTATTAAAATAGAAGGTGGTTAATAAATTTATATTAATTGATTATTCAAAGCAATAAAATCCCATTATTTGTTCCAAATGCGATAGCTATTAGATTCAGGTTATTCATTCAAGTTTACAGATTACATTATGCTATAAATTCCAATTACTTTTTTTAAAGGTGAAAATTATTAGATTTAGTTTATAATATTAAAATTACGCAATTGCCTTTTGAAGATAAAATCAAATTAATGTCAAATCAAGTATATCTACAGATGACATTTATTACTAAGTCAAAATTATCAAATAGCGTCAAATTTAGAATTGATTGTTGGTAATGCAACCAAGTTTAAATCAAGCGTATTGTCACTATAAAACCATACAAATTAAATGATACTAATCCATTTAAGGCTTTCCTATTTTCATTAGTTCGCTCTCTGCTGGAACCTCCCTTCCCCCCTCCCTCCTCTGGAAGTATAAAAGAAGGTCTCAGGAAGAAAGAGACAGATTCTGGTGTTTGAGGTGTTCTATCCATCTCAGGACAATGTTAGCTTTAAAAATTATGGTATGTGGTACTTCCAATTAACTTTCACTCTTTGGATGTATAATCTATTTGAATTAATAAATCAGTTTTATTTCAAAGAGATCCCGAGTCAAGTAATTTTATCCACCGGCCACTTCTTTAAAGTGATATAACTTTATAGCCACCTGCCAAGACATGACTTCAAAATACCGTTGTGTTCTTAGAAAAATGATCATAAGAAGCAGCTGAAGCAACAAACAAACATATCCATAGCTATCGACTTAATTATGCAACAAAATTCTTGAGAAAATATTCTTAGACGATTCATAACAAAACACTGTTGGTTGTTAAGCTGTCTTAACTAGTTGGCTTTAAAAAGCTGCCTTAACTAGCATAATTAAAAATAATATAAAAATTAAACTACTCTTTTTGTTTTAAAGAATACCATTGAACAGTATATTCCTCAAAAAATAGAAGAAAGGTCTCCAGAATCAGAAGAGAGCCAGTATGGGAAAACTTGCACATAACGAATCTTTCTGAGCAATTTTCACTAAGACTATCGAATGTTTTTCTTGCACTTAAATTTGTTATAGATTATTAAGGAAAATATTTTTTTATGATTTTTTTTTAATAAAACAAAATTCTATTTCTTTAATTTCAATAATAATAGCAAAAATCTCTTTACGATTACCAAAAATTAGTTAATATAGTCTGTCAGATAAATATTAGACAGCTTTAGTAATTAAATAATTGATTAGTTGGTTGATTGATTGGTGTTTTATAGCACAAAACCCCTTTAGGGACATGATGAGCCAAGGAAATGGTAAAATTAAAGCATAGATTTATCTTTAAAATGTTGGATTAAAAGCTTGTCATTAAGATGTAATGAAAAAAAAAGAACATCGTTAAATGAATTAAGCAGACCTAGATAACTGAAATGATTCAATGAGATAACACCATTAAAATGTACTTGAAACTATTTTTTCTTATTGGCCGTAATGTAACGACATACTTTTGACTATCCCTGTAATTAAACTATGCATCCGCTTTTCATACAATTTGAAATGACGCAACAAATTTATGCAACAATAACATATTTCAAATTTCAAATAGTTCGGTTGCTTAATTTTTGCTCTGTTATATGTGGAGAAACAGACGGACGGACTGAACGACGAATATAGGTGCTAAACGTTTAGATATTGATAAACGCACTTAAAAAGGATTTTGCTAACAGAAACTTATGGTCAAAAACTCTTTCAAAATGACCTGTAAAAAGTGGTTTGGATATTTCAGACATCTTTTTAAACAAATATCTTTCAGTTCTATGCCTAAGTATATTTTTTGGACGCTTTTTCTATTTTTATTTATTTATGTGGCAACAATAATTAGAACATTGTACTTTTTTTTACAGTTTCAGAGTGTTACAAGCAAGTTTGAAGCCTTACAAATACATTTTATTTGCGAAAAGATCTTTAATTTTCCTCGAAGCCCTCCTCATCATCCTATAAGTAAGTACAGTGTTATGTAATTTTATAGTCTTTATTTAAAGTTACACAACCAAACACTGTGTGTGTTTTTCTAATAAAAGTAAAATCGATGTCAGAAATTTTATTTTAGCACTTTATACAGTGGTGGTGAACCATTTTTTCATGGGCGAAATAAATTTTTGCAATTTATTCTCTTTTGTATTCAATTTCCTTTTGATTTTATTTTTTCATTTTGGAAATTTTTTCTGGCAAAATACATTGACAATTATTTTTAAAATATTTTTTATAAACCTTATTAACTATTTATGAAGTAAATATTTTCTCTTATATATTTGATGTCAACTATTTCATATCTCAATTATACTTTACTCTTTTTAATTAGATACACCGCTGAATTATATTAGTTTTTCTCATTTCCTTTCTAAAAATAAATTATACTAAATTCATTCTAGAAAATAAATTGTTAAAAACACATGTAAAATGGAAAATTATTGATTGATATCATAAAATTTTTAAATAAATTTAAATAATTCCACGAATAATTAATGATTTAGGAAATTATATCCCAAGTTTTCGGTACGTCTTTTTTTTTTTTTTTTTTTTTTTTTTTGACATTCATCATATAAAAATTGCATTTTTCTTTTTAGTATTTATGTAAATATTAAATATCGTAACTTTTCTTTTATGTATTGTAACAAAATGAAATTGTTAGTTTAAACAGCAGGAAAGTGCATGGGAAGGCGTTTTACCTCATTTCTATTTTGGCGTTTCAATTTTATTAAAATATAAAGCTATTTGACAATTATTTATCAAGTTCTGCTTGCCTCATAATTTTTTTAACTCTAATTTTAGACCTATCGTAGTTTTTCTTTTAATTGAAAAACAGTAAGTTTGGAAACAAGGTACAACATCCATACTTGTACTATATAAGGCCAAGGTATACACCTTGGCCTTACGCATATTGTACCATCGACCATGCATCATTTTTGTATGAAAAATAAAAATAACATTAACTAAAAAATTTTATGATGTGTTTCAAATAAATTTTAAAAATATATTTAATAACATTTTTGTAGTAAATACCTATATAAAATTGTTTTAAATTAATATAAAACAGAAGGTGCAAATTAGAGGGCGGGTGGGGGATAGTTCTAATCATAAAAGATATCAATTGTATTTTAACAATTTTATTGCATGCTTATGAATTTTTTATAATTTTTTATCACGATGCAAAATCATCAAAAAACTGTTGGATAAAAATTTAAGATTATTTCTCAAAAATTAATACTATATCAGAAATATATAAAGAATTCCTCTGTCTCTTTAAATAAGGCTAGGTCCTGCTGATGCAACTAATTGAAAAACACATTTTCCTCGAGCATGAATTCTATTCTAGTTCTATTAAAATATTTCATGCACACAATAGTAATCTCTTGATCACCATTATCATCATTATGCATATTTTCTGTACATAAGTAGTATACATATAGGGTTGGGTTTTGAATTCCTTCAATCCCTTCGATGTAGGACAAATATTTCAAACAGAATTGCATTTATTGACTTTTTAACAGAATGACGTTTAATCGTATTAGAACAAGGACTATGTCGGACCTGTTCAAGATGCAACACTATTGCTAGGTTCAAGGAGCTAAGCTTGGTGACTTGCATTATAAATACTCTTTCATGTATAATTTTGAATTTAAATTAAATAGCTGTTGATAACGAGATACATAATGAAGTGTTGTAGATTAAAAAAAAAATGCTTTTTGGTAATCAAATCTTTTTTTTTTTTTTTTTTTTTTTTACAATTGTCTGCAACACGTGTCGATTACATTCAAGAAATAAACTGCTAAATAACTTCTAGTGGCATATTTCAAAACTACGTTGTTCAATTTTATACAAATCCAATAGCTACGGCTAAAAACATCGTAGGCCCAAAGTAGATATATGTTCAACGTACAACACTTTCCTCTAATGTAAAGTTTCGTCTTTACAAAATATGGCAAGTATGCTACATAGGTTTTATGTCGCTTTACAAATAGATAATAAAATACTATGCATAAAAAAAATTAGACGGTACATTGCACATTACAAAACAGTCATAAGTTCTCGAATATTTATTGATACGATTACTATTTTTCTTTTAAGATTAATTAATTTAGAAAATAATAATGAAATAATTTTTATTGCAGTTCTATATGATTTAATTCTGAATTAAAATTTACATATTTTTTATCCACGACAGTTTTTTTTTTTTTTTTTTTTTTTTTTTTTTTTATCGGGAATTAAATTTATAAGCAAAACGTGTAGTAAATTTGAATGTAAGGTGCATTTGAATGTAATTCGGGTGTTTATTTTTGATTTGGATGAAAATGTAGGTTTTGACTAATTATAAATTTTTTTCTATCAAAAAAGTACTTTCTTATACTTTTATTCATTACTTTTAATCAGTATAATAAATTTTTTATTTGATTGGTTATTATTAGTGAAACAATTCATATTTTGTTGAAAACTATTGTAACTCTAACCTTGAAATGCTATCTTAATATGCTGACATTATTCTATATCTATAGGAAATATTGCAGGATGACATGTGAGATTAGTTTTTTGAGTCTATGAAAATAAGAAATGCGGCATGTATGCAAGAACGACTGAATATTTAAAATAATAATTTTATTAGAAAATTCAATTTACATTCATTAGACATCCTTATTCCTCAAACGGAAGTTCAACCGTTTTTTTTCTATAGTTAAGTCATAAATCACTTCTAAATTATAGTTAAAAACAAGCATGGTCATGCTTAATGTTTCAGACATTTTAAGTTTGAGAAATTTGAATGGTTATTCGTCAAAGAGCAGAACTATTGCACTAGTTAGACTTTTATACTGAAATTATTAGTAAGTTTGGGACGATTGGCGGACATTCAGAATAACATTAGATCTATAATGCAGTGTCCCGTTAGCTTAAATGCTTGAACATTTCCCTCATGAGCAAGAGATTGCAGGTTTAATTCCTGGATAAGGCAGTTCCAATTAGGTATTCTTTTCTTTCTTTTCTTCTTCTCTTACATTATTTTTTCATAAATCTTATATATAGCATTTTTATTAATTCTAATAAATACGCTATCATTATGTATGTATAATAGGCCATCATTTTGTTAAAAGGTTAGACTACTACACTTTGGTTGAGAGCTAGAGGGTTTAGTTTTCGGTCCGGGATTAGGTTTTCATTGTGGTTTGGAATCCAAATCAGTCTTCATTTCCAGTTTGTTCAGCTTTCATAAGAAAAAGATATCCGTAGTGCATTAAAACCAGCACGATAATAAACATTAATCAATTCTAAGATAGCTTTGATATTTAAACACATTTCAACATGTTTTTAGTTGACTAATTGGCTGATGATGTTTGTTTATAACTAGAGCATTCGAAATGAATATTTTGAGCCAAATAAATATCCAGCAGAAAATAAATATTGCAAATAATAATAATAATTATTATTATTATTATAACAAAACCTTAAAGGAAAAGTTCAGTGGCATAAAAAAAGAATGGAATCATATGAAATACTTATTCTCTATCTAAATTGCAGTATTCATACTTTCGTGAAAAAGGCGTATATGCAGTTTTATGTGGATGAAGATTTAGTTGGACGCAAATAGTTAGCCTTATTTAGACAACTGGACTGAATTACTCAAATGTGTAAGGGAGCTAGGAGATGAATGGTACAAGTGATGGATGCATGAAACATCCTCAATATTTCAGGCAGTAAACATTTTATTTACTTGGTTCCTATCCTCATACATGGCATTACCATAATGTGCTTTAGAACCAAAAGAAAAACTGCATAGCTGTTCTTATTTATTTATTTATTTATTTATTTATTTATTTCAAAGTTGCATTTCATGAAATTCTGCATAAAAGTAACTTTTTTTTACATTTGAAGTTTTGAAATATCTTTCAAAATATTATCAATTAAGATAAGTTGTAGTTTTTTATTTAAAGGTTCAATTTTGTTAATTAAAATGAATGAATATTAACCATTGTGACAAAATAACTTCTGGGGCAAAAAGGCTGACAATTGAATGCAAATGGGGATGAATGGCACAGTCTCGTTCTTCCCTAGAGATGCTAGATAATTTATTTATTAGCTAAATTATATTATATAGGTTGATGAACAAAATAATTTGTGTTAATTATTAGTATTAAACAATTTTCGAATTATATATGTTTATAATTAAAAATTCGATTATATCTCAATTATTGTATTGTAAAAGAGGTTAAGTATTTTATCAAAAAAATGCTATTTAAACTTTATCAAAATAGATAGACTTGTTGTTGATCAATAAAATAGTATATTGTGTTGATCAATGGGGAAAAAATATATCGAATTTTGAGCTTTTATTTAAATAAATTCCCACCCCCCTAACATAATTTCAGCTGTGCATGGTATTTAAGATAATTTAATTCATATTAGTTAATAAGTTGTGAATGAAAATTATTACCTATGTCGTATTTAAAAATGTAACTTTAATTTCATATGTAAAATATCTCGTAAGTGGGAAAAAGGAACAGATAGACAGGCGAAATTTCCATTAGAATTTTAAAATGCAGTAAAAGAAGTGATTATTAACTCTGAGAGATAACAGCCACGTTATATGATCATAAATTACAAACATAATTACACAGAGGTTTATTATTTTAAATTTTAATTAGATAACATTTAATACAAGAAAGAAAAATATTTGTTTCCCATTCATCTCTATGGGGTTAATTGGGACAGAGAGGAGCTCTTTTTTAAATTTTATAATATTTCACTGTATAATCTAGAATAAATATTATGCAAAGAGGTAGTATGAAATGTGATACATAATATTAATAAATTTTAAAAAAAGTATTTAAAATCAATATTTTGTTTAAAATGTCGCATTCAACCCCTCATCCCCCTACCTCTTTAAGTCTAAATTTCTTGAATTTATTTTCAATTACTTGTCACTTATATTCTTGGAGCCTGTAAGGTAAGGAAAATGAGTAATAATCACAGAAAATTATTTAGATTCAAAAACGTTTCAATAATTTATCAACATTTTAATCGTTTTTGTATTCAACAATTTAGAGAATCCATTTCAGTTACCTGTTAATGCATGAAAAAATTATTTAAGCTTGATATAATTTAATAAAAATCAATTTCGCTACAATTTTAGCTTATGTTTTTATATCAATATATCTTGGCCTTACCAATTCATTCTGAAAGAATTACTAAACTAGAAATGCAATAATTTTTTATTCATCCAAAAGGTATTTTAACACCCCCTTTATCAGTTAAAATTTGCTTTAAAATTAGTAAAGTAAATAAAATAGAATAAAGAAAGACTTCTCTACTGAAACATTTTTCGACCTCCTGAATGGAAGTGCAAGTAGAGTATTTCTAGGGCTTCAGTTTTATTTTTGAGAAACCTTTGAATTTTTTTTAACCTAGTAACTAATGAATAGAAAATTAAAATTAGATAAATAATTAATAAAATTAATGAATAAACGAAGTGTCCGGAGGCAACTTATAAAGTATCTCTGTTCAATTAAACTTGCAACAGTTTAATCAATAAAAATATCCGGAGTTTCTAAAATAATGAAAAGAACTTTTAGAAGTCATACATAAAATTAAACACTGTATTTAACAGAAAACTATGCTGGCGATTAGTGTTGTAGCTGAGCGAATTCAATGAGTTGAAACGCGTGATCTTGGCTCACTTCTTTGAGTTTCCTGTACTTTTTAACAAATGAACATAAATTGAGTTTGAATTGAAAAAATACGTGGGTTTGAGTCAGTATTACAAGTGAAATTCATTCTTTTCATAAATTCTTTCATTTTTTTCTCCTCGTTAAAAAACTGTTTTTCCTATTTAAATGCCATTTAGAGGTTTGTATGTTGTTGGTATTGTTTATAACGGCAGATTATTTACACTAAGGAAATAAATCCGTGCACTCTGTAGGGGTCTTTCTAGAAATCCTAAAACGAGGCCTACACGGACTCAGGGTGGGTCATTCTTGGTCATCACTGTATCCAGGTCGCGGCTTTGGCAGAAATTTTCTATCCTTCTGCAGGCTTGATCAGAGCCAAATGAAATTTCGTTTCCCAGGCGGAGTTTGGTTTGAACTTCCTTCTCTCTAGAAGTCAAACCTAGTCTTTGAAAATTTTTTCAAACGCGGTTATAGCCTTACTCGTACGAAAATCATCGACCCCTCCCGGCTTGGTCCATGCAAATATCAGTAAAATAAGGTCCGACTCAACAATTTTTGCTAAAAATTCATATATTTTTTGCCACTATTCTACAATTGAAACTATTTTTAATGAATAGTACATACATTTCTAGATAAAAACAATACAATAATTACAGTATACAATAAAAACAAGTTTCAAACAGAATTTTAAAATAAAATGTATGCATGATTAAGTGCGTTTATTAAATAATTGTAGGATAATGTTGCGTCAGAAATATTAGCATGTTTTATAGAAATTCGGTCGGGTTGGGTCGGCTAATTAAGTTGCCCAGTTGTGACGGGGATCTTTGAAAGAACTTTCATCTATAATACCGGATCAGGGAAGGCCAAAATGTTTCTTCTAGAAGTCGACCTAGCCCGGGAGTGGAAATTTCGGTCTATACAGACTTCTATTGTCGTTACTTAAAAACTAGCAAAATTCCAGTTTCGAATATTGAGAAAAAATGAATGCTCAGCTATTGTTAAAGACACCCTAGACATGCATATAGATATTTCTATTATAATTTAATAGGAGAAAATTGAGAAAACAAGAGAATCTGTCGATAGCGCAAGACAATCCCTGGCATATATTATATATATGTGTGTGTTTTTGTGTGCGTGCATGTGTGTGCTGTTTTCAAATTCTTTGTCACACTATCTCTGCACTACAGCTATGTTTTCGAACTTCCAGTAACATTTCTTGGCAAATTTCCTTCGCTCAATGTCGAAACCTTTTCTAGTTTCAAACATTACCTTAGAATATCTGAACTTAGAATGCAGACGTTAATGATATATGCCTATTAAAATATAATTCCAATTAAAATATGATTGTCATTTTCTGTGTATATATATATATATAATTTATAGAGTATAAAATTCCAATTCTAGCAGAAACAACATTATCCATTTTTTTCTATTATTATTTCAATATTAATTATGACCCGACAGTGGCTGAGCGGTTTTGCTCTCAAAGCTGGTAAATGGGAGATAGTGGGTTGGAGCACAATCGCGCCCGTCGGGCTAATCGTTCGGAGTTCTCCGTGGTTCTCCTCGAACCTTGCGTAAATGCGGGTTATTCTTCCTTACACTATTAAAAATTTGAAACTTTTGCTGCATCGTCACTCCACAACTTTTACACTATTTTGACCAATGAGAATGTTCCATCATACAGAGAAGTAATCTTTTTTTTTTTAAAGCAGTGGAGTGACGATGCAGCAAAAGTTTCAAATTTTTAATAGTGTAGAAAAACCTCAATAGAAGGCATCTTCCCTCAGGCTCATATTCCGAATTCAGATAATCAGCCGTGATAAATAACGCATCAAACACTCAATATTGATTATCAGAAAATAAATAAGCGATAGCTGGTTTCCATATTTAATGTTCTGCGAAATATAATTCAACACAAGAAAATTCTTTTTAAAAATCTAGCATTTTTGTGCAGCTTATACCTGACTTATACAGGGTGAGTCATAAATATCGAAACAATAGGCTATCTCCTTAAATATTGACCCTAGACCCATACTTCCAATTGCAAAGTTTCATCAAAAAAAGTAAATTTTTTTATAAGATAAGTTGCAACTCCATGGGGGGGTCTATTTTAAAAATTACGAAAATTAAATTTTTATACGGCCCCCAGAGGATAAAACTTCCAATTAGAAAAATTTTCCTTATCCATTCCTGAATTGAACAAAGAAAAATTCATCTCGATAGCTACAAATCCCCGAAAGATATTAAAATCCAAAATTTTCCAAAATTCGTGACTTACACCACTTTAGCATACCTCTGAGCGCAGCGATATCAGCTCATTTGAAATACAATTTAGGGATCGACAATAAATTTACGCATTTTTAAATGTCGATCAAAGACAATACTTTAACTTTTAGACATAAAATAAAAGCGTATAGGTTTTTGCTTTAAACTTCCTCGAAATATACTAGATGTCTGCAATATCTCGAGCTTGGCGCTAGCCTTGTAATTGGCGCGACCCATTGGCCGGACCGTCTTATAAAACACTTGTTAAAAGTGTTATTAAATTAAATGATATTAATTAAACTCTTATTAAAAGCGACTTAAAAACTTATTGCCGCAGGCAATAAGTTTAGTGAAAATAGTAATAGCGATAATGATACTTTTATTAACGGAATCATTGGAAATATATTTAATAAATTGCACAGAAATATTTTCAAAAATCTACTTTTTACTATTCAGCTTCAAAATTTATGATGGTTTTAAACCTATTTTTACTTACTTCTATCTTTACAAGAAGAAAGTATTGGATTCATGAAAATTTTGAATTCGGTTTTCGACGGATTCACACGTTTTAAGGCTCAGAGATACCGAAATATAACTTTTTACAAAATGTCTGTCAGTGAGTCACTGCTCCTGCACTGTAAAAAAAAAGGGGTCGATCTACTAAAAAAATTTTAGTAATCTTTGTAATTACTAAAAAATTTTTAGTAATCTTACTCGGTTACAAGGAACCTGTAAGAATTACTAGAAAAAATCTAGCAACGAATAGAGTTAATAGTTTTACATTTTTAAAAGCTATTACTAAAACTCACTTGGTGTGGCCGTGATAGCCTAGTGGTCATAGCACCGAACTCCATGCTGAAAGTACTCGGGTTCGATGCTGGACGCCACCAAATATGCGCCGAATGTATGCAATGTAAGTACTCGTTAAATAAAGGGATTATGAAAATCCTGTTGTAGCAGTTACCATGGGTTGGACTTTCCCTCCCCTTTAGAAACATGTCAAAGTAGAGTAGGTAGGAATGTTTGGTGCTGCCATCTATTGCGGCTTTGACGAAAATCTTCCGTTTCAGAAGTCTGTCTTTTTACCCACTGGATGCGCTTGAAGGAGGCTCCTGCCCTTTGGGCACACGTAATAGTTACTAAAAATAATTTTGGAGCTATTACTAAAATTTGCTTGGTGGCTCATACTAAAAAGTTTTAAGTTAGTTATACAAAAAATTCTTTTGTTCAGTTTACAAAAGAAATGTTTGTTTCACTTGCAAAAAAAAAAAGCTTGTAATCGTTACTAAAAAATTCTGTGGAATACAAATTTACTAAGAAATTTTTAGTAACCTCTTGAATTTTTTTTTATGAGTGTGTATCTCTGTATATGACATAAATTTTGTGAGCGCTCTATCTCAAGAACTAATCCACAGAATTTAATAAAAAATTATATTTACTTAGTCCTTGATATAAATTGATGCTGATTAGTTTTTGGTGTGAATCGCTAAACAGGTGGCCCTACTGTACAGGCTTTTGTGCGATTTCCGCAATAGCTGTATCTCTAGAATTATACGACTACACTGTAAAAAAAAATTGGGAGAATTACAAAAATTTTTCTAGTAGAATTGTATTCCAAGAACTTTTTATGTAACGGCAACAATAAAAATTCATGTAACAGATACAGATTTGCACTTTGAATCAAACAAATTTTAAGGTTACTAAGAATTTTTTTGGGAAATCGTATTCCAAGAACTTTTTAAGTGACGATAACGAGCATTATAGATAAAATTTTAGTAAAGTTACCAAAATTTTAGTAAATTCTTTTGTAAAGTTACAGATGGTTTTAGTTTTGCTTACAAGTTTTGTAGATTGACATCATTTTCTTGTACAGTGTACACATAAAATTTTAGTAAGCATAAGAGATTTCGGTTAATTTAGATTACTAAGGTTACAGACTTTTTTTACAGTGTAGTGTCGCCCGTAATTAGAGGCAATAGCGATCGTGCAATAGCGATTTTAACAAGAAAAATATGAAGTTGACAGGGCCAAAACAATGAAAAAAAAATTGAAATCGACGTGATAAAAAAATGAGGTTTAAATCAACTGACGCATTTAAACAGTAATTAAAGAATGTGAGAATGGCAAAACTTAAACAAAATCTGAAATCGAAACTATACAAGACGGAGATAATCACCTAGAAACTTTTAAAAAGCATTTAAACATTGGGAGTCAATCTTTGTTTAAAACTAAATGCACTTTTCTGCATCAAATGTTTTTTTTTTTTTTTTCAGTATTTCTCCTTTTTAAACTGACATAAGTAAATAACCGTCGGTTACAGAAACAGTCCAGCGAGTTCAATACTTTTTCAACATTAAAAAAAAAAAAAAAAAAAAAAAAATATATCTTAACGCGACGAAAGAATATTTCTCCTCAGAAAATTTACTTTTAAAAATATGATTTTTAAACAAAAAATTGCATCTTTTTTTATATTGCTATTTTAAGTATTTTTATTTTTTTTTAAATATTATTTAAAATGCTGAATCAAAATTGAAAATCAGACATTTTTATTTAATCAAAAGAAAAAAATTCAACGCGACAAATAATATTTTGAGTTATAATAATTTTAATTTACTCTAAATTTTTTAAAAAAAAAATTATTGAGAAGGTTTATGATGTTATAATGCTTACAAATTATATGGTTAACCATCACAAAACATTCAAAATTCTTACTCTATAAATAAATAAATAAAATAAATGTTTCTGGACACATTACAGCAACATTGATTACACTCATTTCAATTTGTGTCTGATCCCTTGAAATCTCGCGATTTATCAAAATTGTCATAACTCTCTGTGTTTTGAAGATATCGAGATGATTTTTTTTTTTTTTTTTTTTTTTTTTTGTTCAATTCAGGAATGGATAAGGAAAATTTTTCTAATTGGAAGTTTTATCCTCTGGGGGCCGTATAAAAATTTAATTTTCGTATTTTTTAAAATAGATCCCCCATGGAGTTGCAACTTATAAAAAAATTCACCTTTTTTTATGAAACTTTGCAATTGGAAGTATGGGTCTAGGGGCAATATTTAAGGAAATAGCCTATTGTTTCGATATTTATGACTCACCCTGTATAGCTATAAATGATTAACATATTTTTTTGATAATAAAAAGGTTTCAAATTGAGACGGATTAATGATGTTATTATTACGTAATTATGCATTTCGGATGAAAACTGTGGGCGGAAAATTGCAAAAAAAAAAAAAAAAAAAAAAAAAAAAATCAACAATATTTTTTTGTTTATTCAAACAAAACTTCTATTGACCCATATTTAAAGAAAAAGATTTGCTGGACCAAATCTTTTGTTGATTCAACAAAATTTTTTTCTGGGTGTAGTTTTTATTGATTCCTTTGTAGTTTTTGAAAACAACCGATTTATAATTTAAGAAATAGGCTATACGTGGGTGATTTAACAATTATTCTCCCTAGTGTATATAAAATATTTGTGCTGCGATGGTTGATGTGGAATATCGACGCTTAATGTCTTAGATGTATATATGCTCAATTTCGGAACCGTAGCTATATTAATATATTTTTGGAGGGAGGATTGAAAGAGGTGCGTGTGGATGAAAGACTAGTTCTGAGCTTAGGACTAAATTTGTGACAGTGGGTTAGACATGGCTACTATCGTTGGGATTTGGGATCATAGTGATGTAACCATGCCTCACCCACTGTCACAAATCTAGCTCCATAAGCTCCAAACCAACCTTTCACCCTCACCCCTCCCTTTAAAAACACTTTAAAAATATGTTTTTCAATTTTAACTCCTCTATACAAAAATATGTTAATGTATAGTAGCTGCGGTTTTGAAATTAGGTATATAAGCATCTAAGTCTCGACATTCCAGATCAACCATCGCAGTACAAATATTTTGTATATACTAGGGACAATAATTGTTGAACTACCCACATATATTTTTCTCCTCAAACTGTTAGCAGTTACTATTGAAAATTTTCAGTTGTGATAACTAATTTATAAAGGTTTAAATATTGTTTTGGAATCAACTATAGCTTCTAATTAATAGCATGCATTAAATAAATATCAAGTAAGGAACAGACATTCTTGTAAGAGCACAAATGAAAATATTCATGTTAAAAAGGCAACAACTGTTTTGGTGTTTCTAAAGTTCCATCACCCGTGCAATGGCTAAAATTGTTAAAATAAAGGTATAAAACATAGAAAGAGCAGTAAATGCAACACGTGGTCCAAGGTGAAATGGCGAAATCTTTAAAATTTTATTTTTGTAATTTTAATCATTGCAGTGATGATGGAGCTTTAGAAGCTCTGAGAAATCTGCTTTTTAACAACAATAGTTTCATTTGTGCTCTTATCATGCTGTCTAATTCTTTCCTTTTAAATAAATAAATAACAATTATTATTATTATTAATTGTGTTCTTCTTATGGTAACTTTTATTTTGTAATTAAAATATGTTATTTTATAAAGTTTGTTTTCAAATAAAACCAGATAGAAACAATTTCTTCAACATTATAAATAAAATGCGAGAAAAGGAATTAGAAATACCCTTTTTTATTCACTTTAGTGCAATTTGATACGTGACATTTGATAACTTAATCAATTTTAAGGCAATATTTCTCCTTGTTCAATCCCTCCGAAACATATTGTATTGATCATAAACATTTCACTATATCTGATAAAACTCTCGATCATTTTGTTAAAAGAATTTTTAATCTATTGCCTGTTTACAATTTGTAATTATGTGTAATATGACGATCCAGAATGACAGCCAGAGAGAGAAAATTATATCGAATGAAAAATAAACAAGCTATAATATGCATAGTCAAAAATAAAGAATCTTTGTTGATAGGAAGTAGTGATTTTATCCGTTTCTATCTGCATCTGAAGTAGAAAGAAAACATTTTTCTTAGATGCGGTGGTATAGAACTTGTTATTCATGTTGCTGGAATCTTAATAAATAAACTATATAAAAAAAATCGCCCTTGTTTAAGGGGTTAGATACCTTTGAAATGCCAAAAGTTTGTGTGAAAGTTTAAAGCTTGTTATCTTAACCCTTTCGTATCTGGCATCATAATAGAGGAAGTGTCTTATGTTTACTATTATTTTGTCATTATAACCACTTTTGTTATTTTTTTGCATGAAGTAATGATAGTACATATAAAGTATTTACGTTTACTGTTATTACGCAACTTCTTTTTTCAGCATTTAGTAAGAAAATAATGAGAAAAGTTCGCTTAAAGCGTTTTACAACGTTTATGAGTCTTTTATTTCAAAATAATATTTCATTTTTTTATTTAAACGTTCTGGCTATTTGTCCAAACAAATAAATTGTACTAAAAGAAAATGTACTGGAAAGTTATTGTGCCTATTAAAGGTGTTGTACGTCTTCAAAACATCTTCTATATCCTGTTATTATATTAATAATACAGAAAATAACTATTGACACATTCGTTAGATATTTGCATTTTTATCCACTTAAATTTCTGCATTATTTTTTTTTTAACTAATAAGTAGTGTTTCACCAAAAACTAAAAATAAATAAAAGGTTCAGATTTAAAAGAGTTAAAATAGCACAAGCTTGTGATATACATAGATGTGTTCAAATTGTACGGTGTTTAACATAATAAAAAAAGAAAATAATAAAAATGTATCACGTGCAGTGATACATTTTAGGATTGAGATATGCCGTTCAGTGATATCGCACCCACTAAAAGCAAAAATTCCCAGGCATCTATTGGACTCCAAGTTCAATAATTATTTATCACCAATCATAATAATATGTTAATGAATAAATAATCAACAAATTGAAGGGGGAAAAATCGGAATAGCTCTACACGGAATCGTGTGGTTTTAAATAATGAAATAATTTGTTTGTATCATAAAAAATATATTTGCACATTGTTCTTTTCTGTTATTGTTTTCCGCAGTATTTTTGTTATTTTTACTAATTAAATTGTTGTACGTGTAATTGAAACTGGGTTAACAAGGGCCTATTTTTAAAAAATATATGAGAGATATATATAGTACATCGTTTCCGAAATCCTTTTCTGAATTGAAATCGCACTGCACAGGATTTGGCTGACATGACCATGTTCACAAACATAGAGTAAGTGGGGTATAAATACGCACTTTTTTTTTTTTTTTTTTTTTAATTAACAATTTGGTCTAAACTTATGTAACGAGGAATTAAAATGTTAAATTAGAACCTTAGGAAAGCGCCGCCATCGACTGATATTCTGACAAATTATAATTCCGTTGAGAAACTACAATTTTTAAAAAGTACATTCCTTTGCGTATCTTTGCCTTTTCAAATGGACTAAAGTACGTAGTGGTGGGGCAAAGATACGCAGTTTATATTTTAGCCCCATTACTACGGGATTTCACTTCATTTCCACTAAAACGAATGAGTTATGTAAAAGCATCAGTAAATTTCGCTAATAGTTATAGTTAAACTGAAAATACTAAGTTAAACCATGAAAAATGTTGAAATCAGCTGTCAGTGAGACCGCAAATAGCAGTTTTTTTCTACCTACTGAGACAAAAAATGCTGTATAAATATTGTGAATGGTCTCAGATATACCGCTTGATCGTATAATAAGTAGTAAAAGGGTCAACAGTTTTTTAAGACACTGTTTCTGTACTAAACTATGCACAGGACTACTATATTAAAACTCATCTATTCAGAAATCTCTAGCATTAGTGAAAGTCACCTGGAGAAATTAATATGTATAGTTAAGCTAGAATCTATAGTAAATTCCATTAGTATCTATAGTTAAACTGAAAACTACAAGTTAACTGCGAAAAAAGAAAGTAGCAGTTTGTATGACCGCAAACCGCATATAATCCTTAACTGAAAACCTTAATTAGAAAAAGTCCTTCCGGCAATGCCGGGAGGAAGAGCTAGCTTTCATATACTTATTTATTTATTTTATATTAAGTTATATAAATCAAGTATACGAAGCTCAAAATAGTGGAAAACGATTATGTAAGATTGAATACTGGTTTTTGTCAATACTGAATATTAATAGGAATTTTTAGAAATTAGTCATCTTCTATTCAACCTGGTTTTATTTTAAGCGATTTATAGGGTCGCCAAATTCCACGATATCCATTTTACAGCAGCATGATGGATAAAAAAAACCAATGAGCTTGATCGAAATCTTAATTCATGTGAACATGCACACTCACGTCGAAATCGATTAATATATACGAATGTTGTCACGGGCAAATTGACTTTTTTTAAAAAATGTCACCCACATTAGAAATTCAAACTGCTATATCCCAGGAGTTTTTCAAGGTAAAGACAAAACAAAAAATACTCCGGAATTCATTATTAAGATAAATAGTTTAGAAAGAACCTTTTTTCAATTTCTATTTTTTTTTTTTTATACATCATTATACATTTAAAAGATTTTTGACAAATTTAAGTGGCCGCCATTTTGAAACAAGATGGCGGATAAAGTTGGCTCGTGAACTCGGTCAAGACATTGGTATGTACCATGAGCACACGGAGTTATATCGAAATCAGTTTATTAATATTCGTATTAACCAGTGACAAATTTCAGACCGTTTCAAAATGTTAATCTCACTGGAAATTGAAAGTGCTAAAACTCAGCCATTTTTCAAGATATAAATGAGACAAAAAATGCTCTGAAATCTTTGTATCAAGGTCAAAACACAAAAGAAAAAATCTTTTTCAATTTCTTACTTTTTTGCACCTAATTTTAAAATTTAAATTTAAAAAAAATAATATTCCGCCATTTTGAAACAAGACGGCGGGTGGAACTGGCCAACAAACTCGGTCCAGACATAAGTATGTCTTATCTACACACCAAGTTTAATCGAAATCGGTGTATAAATACGCGTGTTATCATGCGACGAAAACCAGATCATTTCAAAATGTGAGCAACACTAGAAATTAAAAGTACTATAACTCAGACATTTTTTAAGATACAGACGAAACAAAAAGTGCTTTGGAATCTTTGTATCAAGGTCAAATGCATAAAAGAAAAATCTTTTTTCAATTTCTCACTCTTTTGTACCTAATTTCAAATTTTAAATTTCTTTTAAAAAAATTTAAATGGCCGCCATTTCTAAACAAGGTGGCGGATTGAATTGGTTAACGAACTCAGTTCAGGCTTTATTAAGTACTATGTACACACCAAGTTACATCCAAATCGATTTATAAATACGAGTGTTATCACGTGACAAAAATCAGAACGTTTCAAAATGTCAGCCATAAGAAAAATTCAAAGTGCTATAACTCAATCATTTTTTAAGATATAGACAAAGTAAAAAGTGTTCTAGAATTGGTGTTTTAGGATCTAAACATAAAATAAAAATATTTTTCAACTTTTAATTTTTTCACATTTATTTTTAAATTTTAATTTTTTTTTAATTTTTTAAATGGCCGCCATTTTGAAACAAGATGGCGAACTGTTGCTGACCAACAAACTCGGTCGAGATATTTGTATTTACTATGTACATACCAAGTTTCATTCAAACCGGTTCATAAATACGTTAGTTATAGCATGACAAAAATCAGATCGTTTCAAAATGTCAGCCATAAGAAAAATTCAAAGTGCTATAACTCAATCATTTTTTAAGATATAGACAAAGTAAAAAGTGTTCTGGATATGTTGTTTTAAGATCTAACACATAAATTAAAAATATTTTTCAACTTTTAATTTTTTCGCATTTAATTTTAAATTTTAAATTTTTTTTTTAAATTTAAATGGCCGCCATTCTGAAACAAGATGGCGGATGATGCTGGCCAACGAACTCGGTCGAGATATTTGTATGTGCTATGTACATACCAAGTTTCATTCAAATCAGTTCATAAATTCGCTAGTTATAGCATGACAAAAATCAGATCGTTTCAAAATGTCAGCCATAAGAAAAATTCAAAGTGCTATAACTCAATCATTTTTTAAGATACAGACAAAATAAAAAGTGTTCTGGAATTGGTGTCTTAAGATCTAACACATAAAATAAAAATATTTTTCAACTTTTAATTTTTTCACATAATTTTAAATTTTATTTTTTTTAATTTTTAAATGGCCGCCATTTTGAAACAAGATGGCGGATGATGCTGGCCTACGAACGCGGTCGAGATATTTGTATGTATTATGTACATACCAAGTTTCATTCAAATCGGTTCATAAATACGTTAGTTATCGCATGACAAAAATCAGATTTCAGTCAACATTTGAACGGAGGGTGGTTTTTGGGTCTGGGGGTCATGATCGGTGAAAATATACCAAAATTTTCTGGAAGTGCTTTCCTCCGGACGGCTGCAATAGGTAGCTTTTTACTTTTTGTAATGAAAGCTACCTAAAAGGAAAAGGTAGTTAAATACTTTATGTTAGTTAAGCAACTATTATGTTTCATACAATACCAACTTAGAAAAATAAGCTTTCCACAATGTAATTGTGGAAACCTTTGCATCTAACTAAAACGATGGGACAAAGTCCGCGTCTTAAACTAGTGCATGTTTTTGCCACAAGACAGATGTGTACTTTTACTCCATTCAACAGTATTTTGCTTAACCCATTTTCGGCCAAAAGTTCGTATACGAAACATTTCGATAAATATTTTTTTTTAACACTCTGACACATTTTTTTCAAGAATTTTATTTTTCTTCTATTTTTTAAGGCTTTTGAAGACATCCATAAAATATTAGTAATTCAATTGGAGTAAACACTTTCTCTTAAAAAATTTTCAAAGTACGCTAGAGTTTTAATTTGAAACGCCTTTGACAAATTCGACTTTTTAAAAATATATTATTATTCCAATTGAAATGAATTATATGTTTTTAAAATAGATTAAAGTTGCAAATTCTGTATATGAAATAAGAATAAAACAAAAGTCATAAAAATATTATTCATATTCATATTATTCATTATAAGAAATAATATTTTATATTATTATATAAAATATTATTTCTTATATAAAATATTATTTTTCATGCACGAATCTTTTTTTGTGTCTTAATGTATGTAATTTAAGCATATTTCAATAAAAATAATGCTACATTTTCTAAAATTTCTGTGCTTGGCCTAAAATGGGTTAACCGGCTACCTTCACATGGAATCGAGGTAAACTACACGGCGTTTGGAAGCTAAAGTGTTTCCGTTCCCCACTGGAGTTTTTGATTTGTAAAAATTCGAGTTATTGATAGCTGAACAATAAATTGAAATTTAAAAAATATTAGACCAAAATTCGAAAATTTAAACTTATTTTATTTATTTATTTTGGTACGGAGTGCTATTTTTTCGCAAGGTTTGAATACACAACTACTACACTTGAAACCAAAGTATCACCCAGCGGTCGTAATCTTAGGATTGTTGCTTCATATTAAAACAGCCAGTGCGTATTTTCTCCCCAACGTATCTTTATCCCCACCTACTCTATTGAATTAAGTGATTTATCAATGAGACATTTGAAGAATAACAAAAAGGGAATCCACATCGATTATTTATTTAAACAAGTTGGAAATTGCACGTGAAGCGTAGCAAATTAGGTGCGTTCGTACGATAACGAAGTTTTAAAAATATTAGTTTCATATGTCAATCTCATAAAATTGTAAATAGTGAATTACAATTAAAACGCTCATCAAACAATATTCTTCCTATACCATTATATAATGTAATACTTTTGTGTGGCCTTGTAAATCAATAACAAATGTTCTTTGCACCACAAATTACGTATGATGTATATTATAATATGTACTTTATAGTTGCATATAAATTTTATTAAGTTCGTATGAGTGTAACACGATTAAAATGCATTTGAAACATTTTTCCCATTGACCGTAATGTAACGGAATACTTTTGAGTGTCCCTATAATTGATCTATAAATCCGATTTTCATAAAATTTGAAATAACTCGACAAAATTATGTAATAATTATGTAGTTTAAATTTCAAACGTATAGAATATATTTGAAACTTTTTCCTAATTGACCATAATGTAACTGAATAATTTTGATTGCGCCTGTAATTGATCTATGCACACGATTATCAAAATATTTGAAATAACTCGACAGAATTATGTAATAATTGCGTATTATAAATTTCAAACGATTAAAATGCATTTGAAACTTTTTCCCCATTGACCGTAATGTAATGGAATACTTTTGATTTCCCCTGTAATTGATCTATGCATCCGATTTTCATATAATTTGAAATAACTCGACAAAATTATGTAATAATTATGTATTTTAAATTTCAAACGTATAGAATATATTTGAAACTTTTTCCTAATTGACCATAATGTAATTGAATACTTTTGATTGCCCCTGTAATTGATCTATGCACACGATTATCAAAATATTTGAAATAACTCGACAGAATTATGTAATAATTGCGTATTATAAATTTCAAACGATTAAAATGCATTTGAAACTTTTTTCCCCATTGACCGTAATGTAATGGAATACTTTTGATTGCCCCTGTAATTGATCTATGCATCCGATTTTCATATAATTTGAAATAACTCGACAAAATTATGTAATAATTATGTATTTTAAATTTCAAACGTATAGAATATATTTGAAACTTTTTCCTAATTGACCATAATGTAATTGAATATTTTGATTGCCCCTGTAATTGATCTATGCACACGATTATCAAAATATTTGAAATAACTCGACAGAATTATGTAATAATTGCGTATTTTAAATTTCAAACGATTAAAATGCATTTGAAACTTTTTTCCCCATTGACCGTAATGTAATGGAATACTTTTGATTGCCCCTGTAATTGATCTATGCATCCGATTTTCATAAAATTTGAAATGACTCGACAAAATTATGTAATAATTATGTATTTTAAATTTCAAACGATTCGGTTGGGTAGTTTTTGCGTTGTTATATGCGGACGGACAGACGGACGGACAGACGGACGGACTGAACGACAACTATAGGTGCTACGTATTATATAATTACGAACGCACCTAAAAAGTGAACTTTATGTACATCAAATAATATGATTGTTGGTTTGAACATCCAAGGACTACCGATTTTACGACCGATTACCTGAGCGATGGATATAGGCCAGACCAGAGGATAAATAGCCTTACCCCTGGGGATATTTCTAATGGAATTTCGCATTTTCGCAGCGTTACATAGGTTCGAAATGAACCATGAAAAAGTCCTAATAAGGCGATGACATGGGTTCGAGCTCATAAGCTCAACTAAACAATTTTGAAACCAGAACCTCTCTGCCACAGACGGCAGGTAGGCCTATAATCTATGGCATCTCATGTTTAGTTGTATAACTACTCGTAATAAATTATATTTCTCTTTAATTAATTTATGTCTATTATAAATACATAATATTTCAAAATGTTTTAATAAAACAGATTTTAATATTTCTTTTTTGCCTTTTATTTTAATCGATTTAAAGCCCCCCCCCCCCAAAAAAAAGAACATTTTATTCTCTAACTTGTTCTCCCCCCCCCCCCTAAAAAAAAGAAAGAGAGATAAAAGAAGTTTGAAAATTGGAAATTGTGTCTTTTTTCGGATTATGTTAAACAGATAAACTAAGAGGTCTCGTCATACTGAAATTGTACAGAACTCTGAAATTTTCAATACATACATACGCATTGACATCATATTTCGTTTTTGCGGAAAATCTTACTTTAAAAAACCAAAGTCATTCGGCCAACTTTGTTTAAAAATCATGAATGTTTAAAGTTTTGAACGCCTAGTGTTAAGCTCATTTTTAATCGTTGCAAAAAAGAGATTGCAGTGCGGGTAGTTTTTAATGCGTAACTTAAAATACTCTTGCGCAATAAATTGTAATTTTTTATTCGCATAACTGAAACTTTTAGAAATAGATTTCTGTTGAAAAATTCATAGATTTCATTTCACAGTTTTTTTTAAAATACATATATACTTTCGATTATTCTTTTAAAAAAAACTATATATTGTAATCTATGAAATTTTAAGGAAATCCACTCCCAAAAGCTTTAAGTACGTGAATACAAAGTTACAGCATTTTACGCCTGGCAGTTTTTTAAGCTATGCTTAAAAATCTAACCACATTGCAATCCATTAGCACCAACTTTTCAAGAATATTGGGTGGGCTCACAGCTTTTTGAATAAAATAAGAATATTTTTTTTTTCTTTTGGTGTGCATGTGTGTGTAGAGAGAGGGGAGGATTGAATGACAAAATATTATAAATCGAAATTAAATTAGATTTTTCCTAGGAAAATTTTTTAATTATTATGATTTAATTATAATTTTATAAATAACTTTATTAAATTATATTCTTATAAGTTTTTCCTTTACAATTACATTAATGTTTATTTTAAATAACATTGGAATCGCCAACTATTGAAAATGCAAAAAACTATATGGCAAGAAAAGCTTACATTTTAGTCAACTTAGTGCTTTATCAATTCAAGACATCAAAACAGATGGAAAAATATGCAGAAAATTTGTTTTCGTGAAAAATTTAACAATACATCTGCTAAAGGGATTTTCAGTGCTTCGATAAATCTAACTGGATGGCCTTATTATTATTTTTTTTTCAAACAAAGCTATTTTAACACTAGAACCGCGGGAAAATTCATTCAAGTTTTATAAAAATATTTCTCACTGGGATTTTCATTTAAAATTGTTTAAGTTATTTGCTGAAAATATTTTTACTCAGCATACATTTAGATTATTTTATTAACAGTTTTCTGGTTTCAATCGACATTTCACCACATGATACGGGTCAAAATGACCCGTCCCCGCGGTTCTAGTGTTAAGGACGTTAATAAAACCAAACTTCATTTTAGCAATAAAAAAAAATTCAAAAATAAATTATGAATCAAATCAATTGAAATTGCGAATTTGAGTAGGCTTAGAGTTCAAATTATTGGGTGGGCTCACGCCCCATCTGCCTATATAAATTAGCGACACTGTTGCAATCTGTTTCTGCGATTATGAATTTAACATTAGGAGTTCCGAACTTTAAAACTTTAATTCCTTACAAGGAAGGTCTCCATTGTGGGCATACTCAGAATATTTTGAAAAAAATACGAATTAAACTACTCATGTAGGTAATAAAGGATCAGTCAAATTTAGCGGCGGGATTACAATAGGAAATGTGTAAAAAAATAAAATACTTTGGAATAATTGGTGTGAAAAGCTGAAAGCGACGCACGATTTGGCGAGCAGCACATTTCCACGCCAAAAGCAGACGATTTTAACGAATCTGAAAATGGATTTTTATAGACTTGTAGAATGTGTAATATTTAATGAATTTAAATTTAAATCATGAAAGAATTTATTATTATTATTGTTATTATTTTGTATTATACATGTTGCTTGTTGCTACATTTAATTTTATTATTGAAAAAATATTTGTGTGTATTATGTTTTGCAAATATCTATTTTAAATTATACACAACCTGACATTTCTTTTTAATTATTCAATTTATTCAGTTTCAGTTAATTTTTAAGATTTTGTTTTAGTATCTGGAATATTAAATCATTTTCTGTTTTTGTTTAAAATGAACGGTTTTGAGAATGAACGCATATAATGTTGTTTGGATGCTATTTAAAGAAGATATAGAAAGGAATAGAAGACTGACAAATGCTACAAAAAGTACCACATATCTTTTGAGAGTACAAAATATGGTGTATCACAGCTTGACCCGTAACCTTTAAATTTAAAGAAAGAAAAGCGTTAGTAGAACCTATTAAGGAAAAGAAACAAACAAAGATAATTAACAGCGCCATGCTAAAGTGGGGGCGAAGGATTCGGTCGCCCCGGGCGCGGAAATTTAAGGGGCGTCAAATTTATATATTCAACATCATTTTTAGCCTGTAGCAAGAAAAAGTTCAGGGAGGGGGGGGGGGGCACCAAATTGAGACTTTGTCCCGGGCGCAGTTTTTTCTTCGCACGCCGCTGATCATTAATTTATAATTCTATATCGAATCGTTACGCATCATACTCATTTTTAGTGTTCCGTACTTAAAAAGAAAAAACGGAACCACCATAAAGTCCCTTCTGTGTCTGTCTGTCACAGTGATTGTACTCTTAAGCTATGAAACGTTGAAAGTTCAAATTGGGAAAAGTAATAAAGATTGTGGACTCACATATTTACAAATTATTAAACATTCGCAAATATATTTAGGAAAAATGTATAGGGTCTAATTATTTTACTGAAAAAAAAAGAAAAAGAAAAAAAACTTTAGAGTAACCTTGGAGATCTCAAAGTGCGATTCCTACTCTCATTTCTCTTGATTTTTTTAATAGTAATTCGTATTTCTATAAAAAGGAAAAAAGTTCCGCGTAATTTTTTCTTAATTCGTATTAGTCATATGCCGAAAAGCTCTCTCACATACGATGCAGAGGAAACGAAGTGAAATCAGATTAAAAATGGCTAAAATGGATTAAATCTAAATATTTGAGTGCTTAAATTTAAAATCTGCCAATGCGATTTTTGTAAAGTATGATTTTTCGCAAAAATTTGCTTACTATTAGTTATAACTCCTCTTATTCAGAATAATTTCCACTTTTTGTACAACATTTTCAACTTTCTGAACATTTGCAGTAATATTAATTAAATATGTTCTATAAAGAAGGTTAAATAAATATTTCATCTTCTTTTTTCTTTTTATTACCGATTTGAATGAAATTTCGCCATTGTTTTATTCTCTAATTCACAACTTTTTTTAATTTAACCGTCTTTACCGGGTATAAAAATCACTGTTAAGGAAACTGTCGTCGTACATTTCCAATCCAAAAAAGAGGTTTCCATAGCAACAGTGTCTAATCGTCTGTGTCACATTTTCCAGTTTGGAACAAATTTTATCAATTTAAATTTTGTTTTAAATCGTAAAATATAATAGTTAAATTTTGTTATAAGTACATATAGCAAACAATACGGCAAAATTATATTTAAAGCAAATTAAAAATGCAAATCTAAAATTACTTAAATAAACTTCTTTAAACAAATTGAACATAGAAAGTTTTTTCTTTAAAAAGTATGCGAAGCGTAAAAGCGTATATTTCAAAATTTCGTTTTTTCGCCAACCGGAGATAAATCGCCAAATAAACAATTTTTTTTTTTTTTTTTTATACAGACGTTGTATGGAGGTTCCGCCGAATACATATACCCATCTGAGAAGAACATTCTGTAATTTTTTCAGATTTTTCTGAGTATGCCCGTATAGAGACCTTCCTTGTTAGTTACCTTCATCGTATGACTTCTTTTCTTTTATTAAAAGTAAATTATGCCGAAAAAGTCGGAGTGAGTCAAAATTAGGTGTTTTATGTTGATATTTCTCAGTTTCCTACAATTTTATCACGAAGTTACCCTTCCCATGAGCTTATATTTTTACTACAAATTGAAAGAGACATAATTTCCAGTCGAATGGCTGTTTTTTTTCTCAGGGGGGGGGGGGGCAATTAATGACAATTTGGTGATAAAAGACACGTTTATTTAAAGAACTGAGTGTAAAAATAAATAAATCGGATGACCAAGTATCAGTAATCCAAATAATAAAGATATTATTTTCATCTGTTAGATAATTTATTTAATTAAATCTAAATGTGTAATATACACGTGATTGTATTAATATAGCTTCCAACCGTCTATTTTTTTTTCTATGTCAAACAAGTATATTTTGTACCAGATAATGTATTTATTAAAATATGTCTTGATATTATGTGGTTTTTATTTGATTTTTGGTTAATAATATCTTTATTTGATTTTTTTTAAATCGGTAGATTGGCAGCTGTGTATTAATACTAGAACTTTCAATTTGACCGAGGTCAAATAAACATATTTTTAACCAGATTTTCTTAATAAGATAAATAAAATATGTAATTCACAGAAATAAAATAAATAACTACTTTAAATAACATGAAATAAAATTTCTAATTTAAATATGTGAGTTGAATTACAATTGCTTATGATGTCCTTCTGGTAATAAACAGGAAATATTGTACACTGGATAAATGTGAATATATAGTACGATACAAAACCAATTGTATTTTTGAAAGCAAACACATAATAATATTATAATGAATCATTTTTACACTATTGTACATATATCCTTCTTAAAAGAAGCTGTTTTAGACAAATACTAAATAAAAGTAAATTATTACTATAAATGCCATAATTATATTTGAAAAGTTGAGATTGGTTGATATGATTAAAAATATACGTTAAATAATCTTTATATATATATATATATATATATATATATATATATATATATATATATATATATATATATAGTGACGAAATTAGAAAAGTGGCTGGTGTAAATTGGATGACGAAAGCATTAGACAGAAAACATTGGAAAAATCTGGGGGAGACCTACATCCAGCAGTGGATCGAAAACGGTTGATGATGATGATGATGATATATATATATATATATATATATATATCGATAAAGACAATAACAGATGAAACAATTATTTTTTTAAGATGGAATTTTAAAAAGAACAATTTGTCTGCTTTTAAAAAACGCGAATTATAAACAGTTTTGAGCACCGCATTATTTTATTTTACGGTTGATTAATTCTTTTTGAAGTGTAGAAAACCTGGTTCAAATAATAAATATCAGAAATGGTTATTTTTCATTGAAAAATGTAAATTTTACATGAAGACAAAGAAATCAAGATTTACACTGTCCATCCCAACTGAATACGTCTTCTTTTTTATTAAATTTATTTGTAGAACTTACAAAAGAAAAAAAGAGTGAAGAAGAATTTTTGTTGTTTATGAAATATGTTAGTTTATTAATATACTATAACAAGAAAAATAATCATATATGTTTTATATTTAGATTATGATTCACTATCTACCATTATTCGCATAGTATTATAACCTGTGTCAGATACTTTTTTATACTCTACCGAATCCAACACACTTCCTTGAGTTCGAAGTACTAAATATCCTTCCTCCACCATGCTATCTTACCTTCCTGTTTAGCTAAATAATTCAACCAAGCATGATAACTATAAAAGTGCATATTTTTTTGTTAGTAAGTTAAGTTTCTTTTCAGCTATTCATTGTTAAAAGTTATATAACATGAATGATGGTCAGATTGTTAGGTATTACTACTTAGGGGCCGTCCATAAATGATGTCACGCTTAGAGGGGGGGGGGGTCGTGAAATTGTGACAAGGGCGTGGAAGGGAGTAAGAAGAAATGTGGCACACATATTTTGATTAAAAACAAAAACATTAAACATCAGCAGATTAAATTTTGAAGTTACTTTGAAATCAAAGTATTTTTGTGTTCATAAAGTTGAAATAAAATTTAAAGCCAAATATACTATAAAATTCCATTTCAAATTCCAAAATACTACTGTTTTCAACTGCTCTTTCATATTAATATTGTATATTAATTATAATTTTTGTTGTAAATCTGAATATTTTTTCATAAAAAGTAATTACACAAATCATTTTTATTGTTATTTCCACAAAAGTCATTAAAATACACAGTTAAAGTTTAAAAATAAAATTTGAAGTATGATCTATAACATAGTGCTTTGTTTCTGAACTGCAAGTATATCTATATGTAATATAGCGTGACATGTGACAAGGGGGGGGGGTACGGTGAAGTATCATACTTTATGACAAAGACGGGAAGGGGGTCAAAAATATTTTTTAAATGTCTGACGTCATTTATGGGCAGTATCTTACCAATGTAAGTAATTTTTTTTGTGAAAAATAGAAAAATGTAATTACTGTTTCAAACTGTTGAAGATAAATAAAATTAGTTTTGTTGTAACACTGGTAGCTAAAATGAAACCAAATTTCAAATTATTGTTTCTCTACAATAAACTTCATAAAGCATTGATATTTGATGTAGATGAATATAAAACACGTCAATTTCTTAAAACTGTAGTAAATGATGCTCCATTATAAAGCATTTAAGTTATTGTACGTACTTCTAATACAAAGTTTAAAATCTTAAAATCATATCTGCGCAGAACAATGACTCAATTTTTCCCTGTAACTTCTCCCCCCCAATAAAAGCTGAGTGTGGTTCTTCCAGTATAGTTGAGTGAAAAGCATCAATGTGAAGAAAGAAAATTTATGACAGTAAGAGTTGACCAAAAATCGAATGGACTTAATTCTATGAAATTTAAATACGTATCCAACCCCTTGTACATCAATCATTAATGTGTCTGTTTTAAAGAAAACAATACTTTGAGAATCTTTTGTGATTCGTGATCGTATTCACAAGCAGTGTTGTCATCGACAACTCTTTTTATATTCTGATTGCTTGATATTCACCAGATCTTTGAAATAATAATATTCGACTTATTTTCGAGTTACCTAATCTTTCATTAAATAAGACAGGTATTTCTGTTTCAAAAACCTTGTAGCAACGAAACAGTCTGATTTTTTTTTTTCTTTTGTTAGAGGTGGACTAGCAATATTAAGCACAAGGAATGAGGTTAAATATTTATTTTAAGTACATGATTTTTGTAATTAAATAAAACCATAAAGGATTAAGATATTTTCACTTCATGTAGCTTCACAGTGATTTCCTGAAACAGTTAAATTTTGAAAACAGATCATATTCAATTAATGATAACTGCAATTTTTTTAAATAATAGGTTTAGCGTACAAGGTTAATGATAAACAGAAAATTCTCGTCCATATATTTGAGTTTATTTTACTTGAAAAAAGTGGAGATTGGCTTAGAAAACTTTCTCTATCATGATGTGGAGAAACGCATGTTGCACAGTGAGAAGACAGGGGGGAAATGAAGTGCAACACTGGAGAAAAAACCCGCCGATTTGGAGTACTATTGCTTAAATAAGATAATAAAAGCGGAAAACTGACAAAAACGTTATGTTGATTGTCCTTTGTGACAACATAATAATGTAAAACAAAAATGTCCCATGGAAACAAATAAATTTTAATAAGGAAGTAGTGCTATACTAAAAGTTTATGCCAAAAGAATTTTAGAATGTTGTTGCTTGCCAGAGATATAGCACTTCAAACATACTAGCATTTCACTTTTCATAAAAAATGACATTCACAACCTTGAACTTTGACATTTTCAATAAGAAAGAGAAAAAAAATTTCAGTACTTCAAAATTGCATAATATTTATTAAATATCATCTAGTTCAACATAAAAAAAAAATCAAGCAAATAAAAAAATACAACTTTGATTTTCAAAATAATGGCTCTTAATGAGCACATGGAAAATTTCAGTCTTCTATGCATTGCTTGTATTGTAATTTTGCATCCACGTCTTGAGTCAGTCATGGCTGATAATTATAAATGATGCAATTTATAACAATAAATTATGTTATTTAGGCAAATACATCTCAAATCGATGAGTAATATTGAAAACTTCCGAAGTAAGTTTGGTTTGGTTTGGTTTATTTTTGTCGTCCGATTATCTACGCTAGGGATATAGGACCAGGGGGGGGGGAGTGCCCTTCGTGGGGGTCTTTCTAAGGGAACCTAACCCGTATTTACGCAAGGTTTGAAGAAAACCACGAAAACTCGGAACGGTTAGGCCGACAGCCGCGATTGGGTTCGAACCCAGCACCTGCCGTCTACCAGTTGAGAGGTCCGTACCTCTCGGCCACTGGTGGGGCACCGAAGTAAGAAACGGCGTTTTTGTAATACACAGTTTCGGTCCGGCCGAATTTTCCGCAGCATTTTCGCCGAAAAACTTAGATTGTGAGCGAAAAATGAAACCGAACTTTCGGTCTACTTCTATTTAAAGCTATATTTACTTAAGTACATGAAGTCAAGTTTGGACTTATAAACGACACAATATCTTGTCGAATGAAACCTTTTTCGTTACTTGTGACAATCGATTGACTAGATGATTTGAAGATTCTTTCTTTTTCCTTTTTGCTTTACTTTTTTCGGACAGTCTATATTTAGTACACGCACACAGACTCATATAACTGGAATTCTGACTAAATATTCAAGCTTTTCGAAAATATTTCTTTTAGTCACTTTTTTTTTTTTTTTTTTTTAAATATATTTGCTTTCGTAGTCTTAGTATCGTTATCGAAATAGTTACATTCAGCACACCTGCGTGAAAATTAAACTGTATTTTGAATATTTTGAAGTGTAATGCTGTAAAGCTTTGAATTGTAATGCTTAATGTGTTTATATTGTAATGCTGGTTATTTTTTTGTCCAGTATTGAAGTCTACCTTTTTTTAATGCGCTTTTTGCTTTTTAAAATTGTGGTTCACTTCTTGTATATCATACTGAATTTAAAGGACTGTTCATACTTTTAATGTTATATAACTACTTTCTTTTCTTTTTCTTTAAGCATAATTATAAAAATATTTTTCCTATATATATATTCAGCAAACTTTTAAAATTCTTGCTAACTTCTATTGCAGATTACAAAAATAAATATTGTCATATTTTAGGCAAAAGAAATTATCATTGGACATTTTATTAAAATATGACAATTATTCGTTATTTTAAAGTTTTAAAAACTGAATAATTTAAAACTCTTTTTTTTTATTTTAACACAACATTTTAAATATGACTGTTTAAGCTTGCAATTCATAAGCCTGCCAATTGTCATATGAATCCATTAAAACTTTAAGAAGTTGATTTTTAATGTCCATAATCCCCCTAAAATGAAAAAAAAAAAAAAAAACCCGCAAAATTCGTAATTTAATTTTTAACACGCGTTACTTTGTTTTCTGTGAGTCAAATTAAAAATAATATCATGGAAATGCAACTATTATATATTTATAATCCGTACCTTTATTTAAAAAAATTATTTAGATAATGTGCTCTACTATAGTTAAAGTTTAATTGTATTTTTATATTTAAAAAAAAATTCAATTTTTACATTTTAACTCGAAAAATTTGTCCAAATAAGGGGGAAAAAAATATATTCTTGTTAAATGAGAAAAAATTTGGTACCATTTCACTGATCCTTTATTAAGAAAAAAAAATATTTTAAAATATGCCTGTTCTTTTTCCTACAAAGTAGAATTTCCTGTTTGAACCAAACACACACGAATCGTGCTGTCTTTGCCACGTAATTAAATAAGACGCTTAATTGAATCATTCAGACAAGAAAGATTCAATTAAGCGGTGCCTACTACAAATAAAAACCAGGATGAAAATATTATTTGTAGTAAGTGGTTTCGTACCGCAAATCCATATCTCGGATCTCTTTTTCATCTACAAGATAAAATAGTTTCAACCTCCTATGTAGATCTTTTGTAAAAAGAAATGCTGTAAATATTCAGTGAAGCACAAGAATCATGGAAATGGATAAATTCATTTCTGTTTTTAAATGTACAATAATGTTTTTTTTTTCTTTCTTTAAATGAATTTTACTACCCCCCACCCTCCTCGTTTAGCAACTTTTTAATTTTTTTAGCAAAGATTTGTTTTAAAAATACAGTTAATTACTCATAATTTATTGCACAGAGCCCTCCGAGAGCGAGTAATACTCGCACTTGATCTCTTTTTTTTTCTTTTTTCTTTTCAACAAACATTTAATTCTACATATCTATATTCAATACAGAATATTTCTGTATGTGTGCCTGGTATCTTTGTTTATTAGCGATAGATAGGGAAATCTATTACACGTAGAGGTCTAAATATTGGAAAATTTGATTCTGGAAGTCTGAATAACCAAAGGTGAATTTTTTCTACCTTTTTTGGTATTTCATATTCACCGAAACAGTGTACCAACTTCCCCTTTATTGCCAAAATTCATTAATTTGATGAAACATGAGACTTCAGGATGGCAAGCTTATTGTTATACGATTACTATTACGATTATCATACGATTTGTGGAAATAGATGGCGTTCATTTCGAAAAACGGACTAGCGATGCCAAATATAGAAAACAGTAAGGTTATTTTAGTCAGTTTGGCCCGGGAAAATCCTGGCGAACTTCTACAAGTAAAATAATTCATCCCAAAGTAAATATATAAAGTATCTCTTATCGATTAGAAAGATTCAAACGCAAATTTTACGGCTTGTAAAAATGATATTCATTAGATTATTACAAATACATTTAATATAGTTTTAAAGGTGCCTATTTTTCAAGTAATTTAAGCATATGTTGGGAATTTTCTAAAATTTGATTAAGTAAATTATATGTTTTAACCCCTTCAGAGTGAGCGTCTTTTATATAATTTTTAATCTTTTATCACCAGTTTTTCAAAACAGAAATTTTTGCCTAATTGAATCGAGAAAGTGCTCCGATTAAATAAGGCAAAATTTACAGTAAAAATTTACTGGTGAGAATAATCAAGGATTTTAGCACCTTATGAAGCACGTATACCGGTCGCTCGTGACCTATGTTTATTATTTATTTATTTATGAATTTGTTCCACACAGATTGTTTTTTAATTGAAAAAAAATGAGTCCAGCACGAATTCTTTGAAATTTTTATCGGTTATAAAAATTTTAAAGACAGCGTAAAAATTTTGTGAAAACATACTGATATCTAATTGTAAAAAAAAAATATATTTTTTTTTTTCTTCACGCTTTTTTTCCGTCCTTTAACATAAAGAAATAGTTCTTATAGACATAACTCTCTAAAATTTCAATCGGTTATAAATGTAAGTATATCGTAAAGTTCTTTAAAATTTCTTGAAAAATTATGCATAATTATAGTAATGAAAACATGAGCGGAATACGAGCAATGCCGCACCGAAACATCAGACTTTTTAGAGTTTTGGTCGAAAATTTCCCATGTCCTATTATTTTTTAAATACTTCTAATCATCCGAACGTTTTGAAATTTTTGTAATTGTTGCAAATCCAATCTTCCGAGATGCTCTAAAAAAGATTGTTTTGAAATACGGACATTTAGTTACTTTTAGCGTAGTAAAAATATCATCTGCAGTAGTTGCGAGGTGATTTGTTGTCACGAATTTCTTGAAAGAGTTAAAACTCATATTTCAAAAAACGGATTGCATCTTCCTACAGAAAAAGGTCTTAGCTTTAGAAACGTATTTTTGTCAATCGATACCTCTAAAATTGGGCACTAGGTAAATGTTGACGAAAAGGAGAAAAAGTTTAACTGGGAAAACTATAATTTTTGAATACATATATGTATAATAATAATGATAATAAAATTGAAATCACAAATGTAAAAATAAAACAGGAAAATAATAAATAAATAAGTAAATAAACCGGGTAAACTAAAAATGCAGAAGCCTTAAAACTATGAGTAGTATACAGATTCTTCATATATAAGTGTTCATAACCATATTTTTTCAAACTGATTACAGCGTTTGAGACATAACAGTAGAAACTTTAAGAATATGTCAACCGTTCTTTCTTATTTTAAATGATACGGCTGATGCGCGAGATTAAAAAAAGAGAGAGAGAAAGAGATTTATTTCTTCGTTCGTTTCCGTGTGAAAAAGCAAGTTTGGAGCATGCGTGAGCGCGCCTTCGCCGATTTACAATAAAAGATTGCTTTTTTGTTCTGTTTTTATTTAATATCTCAACTAATTTTTTTAAAAAAAATTTAAAATCTGAGTCTCGTGCGCATCAAGACCTGTCTCGGGCTAATCTCATATAAATTTCCACCCCTCCTCGAGGAATAGATTTCATTAGCCATCGCCAACAAACGCGCACACACAAAAAACCACACACACCGTCTTTTATTAGTATCGATGTAATAATTCTGAAATCCTTAAAATTATATAAAAAGTAAAGAATATCATGCACTGTAAAATAAAAGAAATGTTTCTTAATTTACGAAAATGTACTATAATCACCAACGAAAATATGTAATAATTTCTTCTGACTCAACCAAGAATCTGAAAAGCGTTCCTTTATCTCTAGAGCCTTCGAAAAAGACTTTATCTTTGAAATTTGAAGAAGGATTTATAAAAATAATTTTTTATTAACTGCCCGTAGTTTTCGAAAACAATCGCTTTTACAATACATTAATGAATTCTCTATCTAGAAAACCGGAATTTCGGATGCTGTAAGGTCTCAAGTGAATTTTTAATGTTCAAAAAATATATATTTACCTAAAAACATACAGAATTAACAGCATTAACATTAAAATTAACATTTTTCTATTACAACTGCATGCACAATTTTAGAAATGCTGCTGAAAATGTTTAGTTGAGGTCCGATAACACACGAAAAAACAATTTTCTGGTTTAGAGAGAACTTATTAATGCATTGTAAAAGCTATTTGAAAATGTTTCCGAAAACTACGGCCAATTTTTTTTTTCTACTAAATTCTTCTTTAAATTTCGAAAATAAATGTTTTTCTAATATTTCTAAATCTAGAGGATCACTTTTCTGCATAATGGGTGACTTGAAAGTGGTTATCTATTATTTTTGTTCGTGATTATAGTAATTTTTTATAGTTTAAGAAACATCTATCTTTTTTACAGTGTGAGGTGGGTGATATGATTAAAATTATAATGATAAGTTTAGATTATAATGAATAATATTTGATTATAATTACTAGTCAAATTTCCGAATCCCAAAACTTTCTTTTATCTAATACATATTAATATTTCATAAAGCCTAATATTTTTAATTTATACATTTATTATTTTGGAAATTTAAAAAAAAGTTAAAATATTCTAAAATAAAAAAGGCCTTTAGTTCTTCTGTTTTATGCGCTTTAGAAAGTAAAGACTCGCAGTAATGCGCGAAATCCCTTGCTGATTTTGAGAAATAATGAGTTTTGGATAAGTTTTTAGTTAATATCTCGTCTAATTATCAAAAATTAAAAATCTGAGCCTCAGCCGCATCAGAGACTCATCCAAAATTTCAGACTTGTACGTGCGGTAGAATTCGCTAACCATACCTCTAACATATAAAAATTCTTTGAATTTTTATATGTTATTGAGGTTTTCTATTGAATGTTCCGTATTGATATTCAATTGGGTTGTGTTTATGGTTCGTTTATAGGGACACACAGAATAATTCCATTGTATTATTGTTTACAGAGAAAAACCGTTTACGATGCCTTTTATTGATGCTACGTTATTTCAAACATAAAGTGATTGATATGCATCTCTGAGGTGGACTAAAGCTTGCATTCAAGCGTATAAATAAGTTCCATTTATAATTGTTTTACAAGGATGCACAAAATAATTCAATTATATTATGATTTATCGAAAAATCATTTGTAATGTATTTTCTGTTGATATGAAACTTCAAACTTGAAATTAAAGGAGGGGGGGGGGGGATCATATTTTTTATAGATATGAAATATTCATTTGCAAAGACACACAAAAGAATTTCATTACAGGACAGATTATGGTCGATTATTATTAGAAATGTGTTTTCCGCTATGGTATGCATTTTTTAACGTATCTGATTTTTAGTGTCTTAAATTCTGTAGATAAATACAATAGATTATGTGCAGGACTGTACGAAATAATTCGTACACATTACTGGATACGGGCAGCAAATGCTGAAGACATGGATTTTTATTGATTTACTTTTTAAAAATTTATATCTTATTATTATTATTTTATTATTTTTTTTTTTACATTATATTATATGGAAAATAGAAATCTCTTAATAATATTCTGTTAGTGCTGGAAAGTATTTCAAAATCTGTATTATGAGTAATTTTTTGTTCTTGTGCATGCTCTTTGGGATCTAGGGGCCATATAAAAAAATTAATGTCAGATATTATTTATGCTTATAAAAAAGACTGTAAAATGACATATCGGAATCAAGTGCCATATAAATATTTAAATTATATGTATTATTACATGCATTAGAAAAAGGGATTTTAAATCAAATGGTTTGCAAAAATTCATAAAAAATAACATTATAATTTTGTAATTGATTACGTGTTTAATATTTTATATAAAATCTGAAGTATTTTGATGCTGTGATACTTTAATATTAATAATCAAACTATATATCAATATTAAATTGTGCGTACTTCCTATACATTTATTTTAGAATATTTAATGCATTGTAATCGACATCTAATTGTATCATGAGTTTATAGAACTACATTTCATATAGTTAAACGGCTGATTCTAACATTCGTAAAGTAAAATTACGTTTACCATTTTGTCCCGAATTTTTCTTATAGAATATCTTAAATTGATGCAAAATATCTAACGTAGTCATGACCATTTAGTAATCATATTCACGTAGGGTATTACTATTTTGTTGTTGAAAGTTTCTAGATACACTTTTTTTAAATTATTCAAATCAATATAATGATTATTAAATTATTATTTGCATAATCAGCCATTGATTAATATAGGAATGTCTTTTTGGAAGACAGCTTGTTACCATTATTTTCGAACAGTATCCTTCATAATTTATTAAGGGGTTGTGCATATATAACTTAAGCACTTTAGGGGGAAGGGGGAGAGGTTTGGCACTTGATATCGTTAGATATCTCTAGGGGTAGAAGGGGTAATTTTTTTTTTTTTATATCGTTTTAACTTTTGGTCCAATAAAACTTTTTTTAGTAACTTTTCCTTTACGTCCAAATACTCTATTATATTTTATTTATTAATACTTTGGTATGTTTTTTTATGAAAATACAAAGCTATTATTAAAACCATTAAAAGTTTATAAAATAATTTTATTCCAAAAATTTGCAATACCCCAAAGTTTGACATTCGCGTTCTTCTGCCATGTTGCATATAATTCGCTGTTAGCGAATCCAGGAACATATGTTGGAAATGATAATTGCGTTTGCCAGTAAAGAAAGAGAAATAATATTATCCACTGTTTTGCTGTTAAGTTCTGCTTTTACCCTTCCCGGGCATTTGCAAGCAGGCAATATCACTGTTGAATGCATTATGTAACAAAAAGCTACTAATAAATACTTTTAAATGGTAACCAACACTTTTAGATGTTATTTTATATAATTTTGTTTCATGTATTTATGTTTTATTGACATCTTGAATTCGTAAATTATGCGACTAATAAATGTGTGTAATCATATGTGTATATCACTGCGAACATATAAAAAGAAAGAAAAAATAATGTAAAAATATTTTTTATACATTGATAACGATATCATTGGGCGGGAAGGGAGGTCGACGAAAAATAACGTGTAATACCGTAAGGGAGGTAAGGAGTTCAAAATTTGGAAAAAAAAAAAATGTTGATAACATTATATTGGTTTAGTTCTTAACCCCAAAAATCCGGCGACTAAATAACTTATAGTGTCCTTGTATATGAAATATTTTGTGATTAAATATTCTATTATTATAATTATGCAAAAATAGTGATAAGATTTGCCCCACCAATTGGATAGACTTGGTCTAAATAAATCACATTTACGCCACTAAATAATTTAATATAATAAATAAATTTTATAATTTCTTATAAACGATATAATTAAAATGATGATTGTCAATCTGTTCTAAATAATTATATATATATATATATATATATATATAAATTTACATAAATTTAATCTATTAAGCAACTGAATTTGATTAATCAACGATTAATATAAGCAGCCGATAGCGTAGTAAATTAGAAATCAAATTTTAACAAAGAGCGGTTTAACAAACAAATGAATTTGATTAATCAATAATTCTTATAAGCGGCTGATAGCGTACTTAATCAGAAATCCTATTTTAATAATGTTTAGATTTAACGAAGACGTTCATTAATACCGAGTTATTCTTAAAATTTATGTTTGGGTGTCGATTTGCTTCTTACTTCCGGCAGTAAAAATTAAAAATTAAATTACATTTTGAAAAGTTCCTTATGTTGCTTTTTATTCTTTTTTCTTTTTAGTCAAATTCAGAAAAAAAACAGCTATGTTGGTGAAAGCTTAATAAAGAGATTTAAAAAAAGTAGTAATTTAAATAGATGTTATTTGTAATGTCGAAAACTTTTTGCTTAAAACTCCCTTTTGAAATACACCACTAGATGGCGCAGACTAATTGTTTCACTCCTTTGCTCAAGACGCAGTTTAATGATGTTCGTCTAATATTTCGGAGGCGAAGTTATATTCTCCGCACGAAACGGGTTAAACGAAAGTATCCTCCTGTTGCTCACAGTTGATAGCGGTTTTTGTTTTCGTTTTGATTTTTTTATTCCTCAATGCCGGTATTGCTAAAGATTTGTTTTTAAACTTAAGGGTGTTTAATAGTTACACATGTGCTTGTTGAAAGACTGTGATCAAAAGTTTTTTTGTGTCTTATTCTTATTGTGGATATCAATGTGATATCAACAGCGAAGCTGTTTTAACTATTATTTAAACATTTTAAGAAAGATGATGGTCTTCCGCGTTTGAAATCAGTGATTTATTGACAAAAGAAAGAACGGCGGCGCTTCTAGGAGAAGGTAATTTTCTTTTTCCCTTTCTTTAATTCAATATACGTTTTTATAGAATGTGTACGATGCACGCGGAAATTGCTGAAGGATATTGTCCTGATAACTGCTTTAAAACGGCGGTAGATTTGAAAGCTGGAAGTTTTTCTTAAAATTGCGAACATGATTACAGAATAATATTATGAATTTTGTTTAACGTAACTTCCGGTGTATAATCCGCGGATCAAGCAATTCTTCTTGGACCCAGAAATTTTATTTAGTTATTGGATCCGAATATTTACCGCGATCTAAAAAGTTATATTTTATTTCTAAATATTTCTGGGTCGTATAATAATTATTTGATTCGCGGATTATACGCTAGAAATTACGGTACATGAAAAAACTATTAGCCAATTTTTTAATGTATCTGCTTGCTATTAAAATATCATTTTTGACCAAATTGCGATTTTTTTTTTCAAAATGCATTTATTTATTTATTTATTTTTCAAATTCAATCGAAGGTTTGTTTCGATCTAATTAAAATCGATGCGTATGATAGGGATTTTCGATTAAGTCAATGTTAAAAGTATTTAATATTACTTGAAACCAAAATTGGATTTATCGTATATTCTTGCATATAACCGGCATATTTGAAACAAGAAAATTAATCAAAAATTTCAAGCGTGCATTATACACTGGATATAAAAATGAAAACTTAAACGTTAAACATAGGGATTGAGATTTCTGTATTAATAAAGAAAATAAGAATGCGTAATTATTTTAATGAATGGAAGTACGATTTTAAATACTACGTGGGAATACCAGCATACTAAGCCCAGTAGCGCACGTTTCCACTTCATGTTTGCTTTTTTTAATGTTTGTACTAGTTATTATAATTTGAAAATTTATTATTGTATTTTCCTTCTGTATATCCCAGAGAGAGAAAGTGTGCGCAAAATACGGCCAATATGCCTAAAAATAGAAATATCATGATCCAGATCTCGTTATACGCCGGAATATACGGTATTCTAACCTAAAACTGTCTAATTTGCATTTGAAAGATGATTGATTTTTATATCATATTAAATAAATTTATTTTAATATTATTTGACGGCTTATTTTGATTCGGTCTAATTTAAAAACAATATAATTTTATTTGACAGATGATTGATTTTTGATTGTTTTATTGAAACAATGTCTTTTTAAAATTACAAATGCCTTTCTTTATATATATGTGTGTGTGTGAGTGTATTTAAGGGTTACTTTTATTATCCTGAAGTTTTTAAAACGTTTATATTTCTTACACACGTTAAAAAACTAAGTCAAAAGTTGTTTCCTCAAAAGTGATATTTTTATTAAATTGATTTGGAAAAATTGTCATAATTCAGTAAATAAGTGTTCAATTACCACAAAATTTTTGCATTATGATTTAAATATATATCCAAAGAAAATAAACTATTTTTTATTTATTGAAAAGTTTATGTGTTGCACCCTTTTAATTTATTAAATATTAACGTTTTTTAAGAATTTCCAGCTTTATTTGTCTTTTAATAATTATAACTTTTAAAATATTCATGTTATTGTCTAATGTAAAAAATGATAGAATGTCAAAATTACATATTTTTTTTACATTAGACAAGTTACAATTATAAAAGAAAAAGGTTAATAATTAATAAATTACTAGGGTGCAAAACATAAACTTTTCAATAAATAAAAATAAATTATTTCCTTTGGATATATATTTAAAACATAATGTAAAACTTTTATGATAATTCAACTGTTATTCATTCAATTATGACATTTTTACATTAACATTTTTTACGTTTACGCTAATTTTACAAAATTTTTACATTATGTTTTAAATATATATCCAAAGGAAATAAATTATCTTTATTTACTGACAAGTTTTATGTGTTTCCACCCTTTTAATTTATTAAATATTAACGTTTTTCAAGAATTTACAGCTTTGTTTGTATTTTAATTATTATTACTTTTAAAATCTTCATGTTATTGTCATAAAAATACACTAGTTTCCTGTATAACATTTTTATGTTGATTATTTAATTCATAAAATGCATTTATATTGAATACTTTTAAATTTAAATGGCTTTAAGAAAATGACAATTTTTCGGCTCCAAATGCATTTTTTTTTTCTTCTATTGCGGCCTATCTCTTTCGCTAGCTGCGCCTTCTGAATTTTTTAAAGGAGCACGGTATACCCTCTGTTTCTCAAGAAACCTTATAGTATACACATTCTAGGGTATACCAGAGCTGCCAAGTCTCCGGCTTTTTGGATACCAGAAATTTAATACAGAAAATGTCCTTTTATTTAATTGGAATATTTCAGCAATTCAATAGAACAATATTTTCTCTAAAATAATAGTGGTGTGCAAAAAGCCGGAGACTTGGCAGCTCTAGTATACTCTATGTCTTGAGCGTGTAACCTCTGCTTAGGGCGTATATCCTCTGTTATTTTTACGACTACACCGCTGAATTTGGTTACCTTATGTCTATTTAATTAAGCACAGAAGGTTAAATTTTTAAATCATTAACTGAGTTAAAAACGCCACTTTCAATAGTGGAAAGATTATCTTATGGACGAGTTATTATAGTTATTATTATTTTAGAGTTAATAGTATAATATATTAGGAAATAATTTTAAAAAAAGAATGACTTGAAATATCCTCACAGAATTAATGTTGTAAATAAAACCGTTAGCATACATCCGTTACGCCTAAATTATATAAGTATTTGAAAAACTGCTTTCCTTGAAAAGGACATTTTACATTTCATGCACTTTTTTTTATAAAACAATAATTAGAGTTGCAATCTCGTTTAAATATTTTTACCATTTTTGTCGAAAAATTATTAAAAAAAAGTTTCGTCATTTACCTTTTAAAAAATAAAATTTTATTTAAAAGATGCTGATATCAAAATGCAGTTCATTACTTCGCTTTGTGTCTCATATGAAAGTTTTATTTCTCAAGGAATTTCAGAATATTGCGAGCTATGAGTAAGAATGAAGTCACATCAGTCGTCGACATATTTATTGCCCTATTTATCCGTATTCATTTTGGCCTCACCAGTGCCTGAGAGGGTATATCTCGAATCTGGTAGACGGGAGGTGCTGGGTTCATACCCAATCGCGCCCATCGGCCTAACTGTTCGGAGTTTTCCGTGGTTTTCTTTGAACCTTGGGTAATTTGCTTAAATACATGCTAGTTTCCTTTAGAAGACCCCCCCCCCCCCCACGGAGAGCACTACCCCCAGAGCCTTTATCCCTCGTGCGGATAATCGGCCGTCATAAATAACACCAACACTGTATTTATTTATTCGGGATTTGATATCTTGATATATTAGAGATGTGTTTTTTTTAATGTAATTTAACAAATTACAACGACTATTTGGAAAATAATATTTTCAATGACTGTAATTTTAGCCATATAAATTATTTCTACATTTAAAAAACAATAATAACATCATTTTCACGATGATCAAAGTGTAGTCTACGTAATAACAGAGTCATATTAATATGCCTGGACATTTAGATTCACGTTAATATTAATGGACCAACCATAAACAAATATTAAATGAAATTTCAGTTGACCAATTTTCGGTCTGTAAATTTTTTAATTTTTAATCATTGCACGATTTCAATTTTTACACAGTCGTATAAAGGAAAAATTTACTTTTAAATGCAACTTGTTTGAAAACTGTATCTCAATTTGTTTTTGAGTTGTTAATTTTTAATATTTTTTTTTCTTTTGTCATCGTGGCAACAGAAGTATTTCATATTTCGACATTAAACATGGACCAATCAGAATACGAATAAGTTGCGGAATTCAACCAATAAAAAGATTCAGATATACTTCTGATTTCGCAATTCCCTACCGAGGAAAACAACTATTTTTCAAATATATAGAAAAAAAAAGAAAAAAAAAAAGAAAGAAAGAAACTTTTTGTGGTATCCGCCAACGTTTGAAACGTCAATTTCAATGAAAATTCGCATTTTTATTTGATTTGATTTTCTTATAGAATGATCATTTCTGTTTCTAAATCTGTTTTTATTTTTCCTGGAAGCCTATTAGAAATGAAATTAGAGCTCTTTAAGAAAAAGCACACGACGTTAATTTAAACCGAAGTTGAAAATTTTTATTGCGTTTTCTGAGAAATTAGATTTTTATCGGAAAAGATAAATGACTATTGCTCTAAATCGAAATTTTATCATCCTAACCATAAAAACAAAAATAGGTATAGAAAAATATGGCATCTCAATACTTTTTCTTTTTAAATTTTTATAGATAAATTAGAATATTTATGCTGTTATTATCTGAAATATAAAAAAGGGTTCAATCGTAATAATGCATTGATTAAATTGGTAATTATAAGGATTTTTTAAATATTTATTACAAAACTAGATTAATTAGTAAATAATATTGTCCTCCCCCCCCCATTTCAAATTCATTTAAAATAAAAAAGTAAATATTGCATGGTTTTATCTGTAAAAGGGAGTATTTTTTTCTTTAGTTTTTTCTTTCGTAAAACTTTCCACTACACATTTTTCAGCAGCATAAAAGCCACATAATCCTGGCTGAAAAAATACCCATTTCAACACTTAAGGGGCTGCCCATAAATGATGTCACACCTTTTTTTTCAATATTTTTGATCCCCTCCTCGTGAGTCACAAAATGTCACACTTTACCAAACCCTCTCCCACCCCCTTGTCACATCTCACATTATATTACATAAATATCTATTTGTAGTTCAGAAATAAAGTACTATATTATAGATCAAAGTTCAAATTTTATTTTTTAACTTTTAACTGTGTCTTTCAATGACTTTTGTAAGTATAACAATCAAAAAATAATTCATGTCTTAAAAAAAAAAAAAAAAAAAAAAAAAAAAGATTAAGGTTTACAACAAAAAAATAAAAAAATATATTAGCAATAAAATATTAATATGAATGAGCAGTTAAAAATAGTAGTATTTTAGAATTTGAAATGGAATTTAATACATTTGGTTTTATATCTTATCTTTAGTTTATGAAAACAAAATATTTTAATTTCAAAATATTTCCAAAATTTAATCTTCTGATTTTGAAGCTTTTTATTTTAACCAAAATGCGTGATGGCAATTTCTTCTTACCCCCTAATACTCCCTTGTCACAAACTGTCACAATTTCATAAACCTATTACCCCCCCTCCTCCCCTCTAATCGAGACATCACTTGTGGACGACCCCAAACATTTTTAATTGACACTCTGCTTAACAATACAAACATTTCTGGCACAAACAAAGCGTTACATGAAATTTGCACAGTACTAGAGAATTTTTCATTAGAAAAAGCGTTCTTGTTTATTCGATAAGTCCCTTAAAAGAAAGGGGAATAACTTGGAAAAAAAAATATACATATATATATATTTGTTTGTTTGTTTGTTTAGAATGAGTTCTAAACTTTAAAAAATATTACTATAACCCAATTAGAACTGGTTTGATGATAAAATATGCGGAACTATACATATGCAAATCAAGTAAATTTGAAATTTAAAGTCATTTTTTTTCTGAAAACAGATATTTTTGACATTGCGCATATCCTATTTCCAAAACTTACGTAACACAGAAATGTAATGTTTTGTTATACATAGCATTTTGTGTAGTTTTATAACTTCTTCTTCAGCTTTCTATTAAGTAATTGCCTGTAATACATATGTTTATTTTTGTAAATTTTTATTGATACATTATCATAAATTTTGTATTTCATGGTTTATTTGCCTGAAAAATAGTTTCCTTTATAATCTTGATTATTATTTTATGTTGAAGTTATAGAAAACATTTTACGAATATATATGTTTGTAATACTAAGTGGATACGCCTAAAAAATTTTTAATAATCTTGCGCGCAACGCATATATGTCAAATAACTTTTTAGAAAATTCTTAATATGTCTTAATTAAATTAAATTTTCCTTATTGTTCATGAAAAGTATTTAAAGGAATGCGTAAACAAAGATTTGTAGAATTTACTCAAAAAAATTGTTTAGTTGGAAAAAATATTTACAATTCCAGCTTTTTTTCTTTTTTTTAATATCATGTTAAAATAAAGTAATATCAAGCTGCTGTGGGTGAGCTCCTCCCTTAAGGTTTTTTCTCAAACTAAAACTGCCTATTTTCTGAAACATCATTCTAATTCATTTTTGATCAGAAACGTATAAAATTAGCAGGTGCTCTTATTCAGAAATTATTCAATCAAAATCACTTCAATAATCATGCCTGCATGTATCACGCATTTAATTTTCAAAATGATTAAGAAAATTTCGCGTTGCTCGACGATGAAAAAAAGAAAAAAAAAAAAAAAAAAAAAAAAGGAAATTAATAACCGCCTTTCCCCTTTTCTCAATTCTGTAATCACTGCCTCACCACCCAGAACCAAAAATCATAAACCACAGGAAACAACGTACTACATCTGTACTTAAAATTGATTGTTCTTTTAAGACAACCTTTCCCTGTTTGTCGCGTCCCGAAAATCGGGGGCTTCACACCATATTTTGAAAGATGACTTTTTTTTTTCTTTTAATAGAAAATCGAATGCCTGCTAGTACTGATTTGAAATGTATCGAATACTTTTGTACTTTTAAGTATAATAAAAAGATGTCGTTAGTGAGAAAGATGAGTTTTGTATTTTAGAAGGGGGTGCGGGATACGTTTTAAAGAAATTTTATTTATTGAGTTAAAATTTTGAAAAAATATTGTGATGGTTAACCATATTATTTGTAAACAAAATAATATGATAAAACTTCTCAGAGTTTTTTTTTTTTAATTTATTCTTGAAATATTATTTGCAGAATTTCATTATTTTTTTTCTTTTAAATAAACAGAAATACATAAGTTTTCATTTTGATTCAGCATTTAAAAAATGTTAATTAAATGAAAAATTAAAAATGTTTTAATTATGAATCGTAAAAAATGGAAATATTTAAATTAAAAATCCTAAAAAAATTGATGTAACTTTAAAAAAATGGTATTTTCAAAAGTGATTTCTTTTTTCTAAATTTGCTGAACCAGAATTAAAGTATAACAGCTGAAAAAGACATGTTTCAAGTTTGAACATTTATCTTAAATGGCTCTTGAGTTACAAAAGTTTAACTGCGAGAAATGGTAAAAAAAAAAAAAAAATCCACCATGAAGCAAAACGCATTTTCACATGAAGTCATTTCTATGACAACCATTGCTTAAAAGCTAGATTTTCAAAACGAAAAAATTAATATTTCCTGTTCCAAATAAGATAGATACATTATTTAAACATCATTTTAAACAGAAAAAAAAAGAAAAAAAAGAATGCAATAAAATTTTTTTAGAAAATTTGAAGATTTTTGTGTTTTGGACTCCCTTAAATGAGAAATGCAGAAACGAAGGAACACTGTATATTCCGCGTTAATTACGCTATAAAGTTTGCTATGAATGTTCCTGATTTCGCAGAAGCGTTTATGAAAGTTCAATTCCGCCTTGTAGTTACCCAAAATTCAAAAAATGTTCTTCATATCTAAATAACCATTAGGAAAAGCACCAGTGATGAGACGTTGATCCTGGGCTTGGAGAAGTGGTGCATACAATCAACTTTTCTAATACTTCCATCAGTCATTCCCTTCTTCCCATGTTCCGTAATACACGTCTTGTCACTAAGAAGGGAAAACATTAAAACTCGGTAAACAATAAGTTTCTGTGGTTTGCGGAAACGTTTTATCGAAATGAAGATATCCTTTTGCTGTTTCTAAATTTCGGAAAACACGTTTTTGTTAATTTTGAAAACTTACTTTATTTCTCAAGTTTCATATTAGCTCTTTTCCTGTAGATTTCTGTAAATAAGAGAGAGGCTTCCATTCAGAATTGTGGGTAGTTAAACTGTTACATTTTGTACTTTGGTAATTTTTTCTTCTATAAAGAATTTTTTCGGCAATTTTATATAACGTTACATTTTGACTGCAATCATTAGCCTTTAAAGAAATAAAATTGTTAAACAAATAAAGGGAATATTTTTTCTAAGCACCTGTAAAAAAGTAGAAAAAGTAAAAATGTGCTACGCGAGGATGTCTTTTTGTATAAATATGTTATTTAGGCTATCTAAATTTCCTTCTGTTTGCCATTTCGAAAGTGTTACATAAAAGTTTTCTGTCATGTTTAATGTATGTTTCTATTATTTGATTTATGTAAAATGAACGTATGGACACTATTGGAATTAAATGCAAAGAGAACATGCAAAATTTTCAAATTATCCAAACTTTGAACTAACATGATTGTAAGATTGTAGAACATTCTAAATAAAATCAATAATCATTCAGAATACATTATCAAAGTTATCATTAAAATGTTTACATTTTACTGGCGAATGGTGTTTAGTTCAGTTTTTGCATTTTTAAGAGAATTTAATTTTGTTAAGATGACAATTTATGCAGATTTTTCAAAGCTCAAATCCGAATTCGGTACTTTCTAGCACATTCACGAAATTACTTTCATCGAATAATAATAATAATAATAATAATAATAATAATAATAATAATAATAATATAATTTCTCATATGAAATTTTATTGGTTTACCGCAATTCTTTGCCGTCTAACAAACGTGTTTAGAAACAGAAATTTTATTCAATAAAATTTAACTTATTCCTATGGTTATTTGTTTGAATTCATGTATTAAGTAAAATGTCTTGTTCAAAACAAGTTCATTTAATCCACTGACTGTATGCCAGAGATTAGGGTAATTTGTTTTATATGACCAAAAAATATTCAACTGCATCTATTTTTTGAAAAGCCTTCACCACTGTTATATACTAGCAAAAAAGAAAATAATAGTAAACAAACTTCTCTTTTCCCTTTCCAAAGTCAAAAAAGAGGAATTGTGTTCTTCTGTATAATTACTATAATAATGAATGTAATAACAGAAATATATGTATTATGAGGAATATTATTGTAATAAACGAGCAAAAATTAATAATAGTTAAGTTGAGATTCCATCCATTCCAGTTTACCAGAAAACACTTTTTTTACACATTACCTTGGAAAAAAACAAACAAAACAAATAAATATTGTTTGGACATCAGTAAGGTTGGACAACTTCGTGCGTGGCCAAAAGAAAGTTCAGTGAACTGTTCCAAATTACCAACCTTTATGTTACCGGAATCACAATTTTACTGATCTTTTTTTTAAAAAAAAGAGAGAGATGAAAGCGGTATTTATTATTTCTTTTCTTTTATTTGTTCTTTTTAATCGTAGAAAGCATTTTATTTTATCATTTTGGGGCACAAGAATGTGGTTGAATTAAATTAATTACACTTTTCTTCCTTAAATCCCGCGTTTAAAATAGGATTTATATTTCAGAACGTCTTTGGAATTATAAAGTATATAGTTGAATAAATTTATTTTTTAATTACAATCAAAAGTTTGCAATCCAAAAGGCTAATACTATAAGATTTGAATATATCATACACATGAAATTGAAAAAAAGGCATTTATGTAAAAAAAAAAAAAAAAAAAAAAAAAATCTATTTAAACATTGTTAAATGAAAAAACAATTGTGGAATTTAACTATTAGAGCCATAAAAACAATATTCTTAGAGTGTATAAACACAACTTTCGAATGTTTTATTGTTATTAATTTAAATGTAATCTTTTACCTAAAGATTCAATGGGTCGCTTCACTCACCTAATGTAATATTTGGATTTATTGGAATATTAATGAACGCGGTAAGGTGTTCATGAGCCACTCTCATGAACGGGGGGAGGGGGTCATTAATTGCGCCTAAAGACTTCGACTCCACATACTTCAACTGAACTTAAGGGGTGGGGATAGATTAATCATTTTCAAGATTGTATATTTGAGGAGAACAACTAATTACAAGTATGTTACGTGTTCGCATATAAACTATCGATTTTTAAATAGATCATTTTGATTAATAATATGTGTAACATTATTCTTATAAAAATTCAGTCATACCAATTAAATTACAATATTTGCATAACACTATTTTTCAGTATTGCATAATTTGTAATCTTTATTCAATTTTTATGAATCCAGTGCCGCGACATCAATAATACCTGCATTTTAAATCAATATATATCATATTATGCTACTATTTTTGGTTCGTTACTCGATTATTTTAAATTTTTTAGTTACTTTAAATCTGTTTAAAAGTCTGAATCTTATTGTTAATAACTACAGGCGCCAGATTGTTATTGAACATACTGAAATCAATCTTTATCTAAATATCGCAACATTACTCACACTTTAATGATCCATTGACGGCAAAAGTCCCAGTTTTCCGTGATACAAAAATTCCCTAATTTATTTATTTTTTAGTACCCTTCGTTTGCATCGAATAGACTTTAATACAGTAAAATATATAAAATCATAACCTGCTTACAGCGAACATTTTTTATCGTCCAACAGAAGGGAATACCGAAAATTACCTGCTACGAAGGAAAACATTCCAAAACCGAGTATTTTCTAGTTCTTAATGATTCCGTTTTAACATGTTTTAATTCACTTGGATTAGTAAATTATGTGTAAATGAAACCAATGTATAACGGAATCCTGGAACCTGGCTTAAACGTCAACGTTTAATATTTTCATACAGAATACCATACAATTATAAGAATCTTCTCCAATTCGGAATTTTGTTTCGGTCACTAGCAATTCCACTTTCGCAGATTTTAATGCGTAATATTATTGTTATTATTTCGTACAATAAAATCTACTGATTAAGACATCTCAAGTAACCGAATAAAAATTCCCTATTAGGCAGGGTTCTGTATTAGCAGGTACAATTATATGGAATTTATAGCACTAGGAAGATTTTTTTTTATGTTTAAGACAAGATTCCGTTATAGAAAGCTTCCATTTTCATTGTACTTACTAGATTTTTATGTCTAGAATCAGATACAAATTTATCTTCTCTCCTTGTTCCGCTTTTTGTGACTGGAACTAAAAACATTATCATTCATAAAATATTTTTATTATTTTTTTATTTATAAATATTTTGTACTTATTTTTATTTTTATTTATTTATTTATTTATTTGTAATGTATGCATTAGACATGAGACGGGCTCAGCCCGAGCCCGAAAACCTGGCCCGAGCGGGTTCGGGTTCTATTTTAATTGTAGCCTTCGGGCCGGGGCGGGCTCGGGTTTATTCTTTCGGAAACCGGAAAATTATTTATTCATGTGTAGAAAGGATTGATAGATCTTTTTTTCCTTTAAAATTACTTATTGTTTACTTATGAAGTCACTTCAGTGCTTTTTGTGCACATTCAAAGACATTCCTGTTTTTTGTATTTTAATAGTTGATTGCTGTTTCAAAAGAAAATTTGTGATGTTTGGAGATTTATGTCTACTGTATTTCCGCCGACAATCTATTGAAATGGTGTCAATCAAAACAAGCATAAACAATAGATTAGCTTCTAGTCGGATTTTCGTTTGTAACCGAGGATATTTTTTAATTCTATCGTTTATTTATTTATTTAATCAATTTGTTTATAAAACTTAGAGAAACTATATTTCTTTGTATTTTTTATATAGATCAAAAGTTTTAAGTTTGCAAATTATTTAATTGTGCACGTGTTATAATCGTTCTTCATATGAAAATATGAATTATCGTAACTATGAATCGTAATTTTTGTTTGTTTGTTTGTTTGTCATCATGAACCCAGCTTATGCTGAGATTTTATTTCTTTATTTTATTTTTGAATTTAAAAAAGAATAAATATCCATTTACCTTCAATAATAACAAAAGTATTTATTAAAAATAATTAACTATTTTTTTAAGGGAAAGGTCATTTTTTAAAATAGAGAAATCGGTAATTTAAAATTACATTCTTTTAGCCCATTAGTGCCTAGCGTCGCATTTTTGGACAGTTTTAAAATATTCAAATAAGCGCATTTCACACACACACACACACACACACACAAAAAAAAAAAACAATGAAGATAAATAAATACTTTTTTTCTCGGGACAAAGTCCTCGATAAATTAAGATAAAAGTTATTCTTGCTTTAAAAGTGGTGGGAAAATGCAAAATTTGAATTTTAACGAAGAAAATAATTTAGGCATTAATGGGTTAAAACAAAAATCATGTAGATAATTTAATCGATATATAATTGAAAATAATTATAGGAAGTCTTAAGATATACATATGCAACTAATTTTCTATGCAGTAACAATGCAAAAGCGTGTGGTATAAAATCAAATCAGCCCTGAGGATGATCACGTGATCATTTGTGTTCGAAAGTACTTTACGAAGATATTAAAGTTTGAAAATTTTAAAACTGATTTTAAATGTAGTAACAACTTTTTATATATTGTGACATCATCTTTCTGAAGAAACTTTTTTATGATAATTGCTAGCGCTTTAAAACTGTGCGAAGTTTTATAACTGTACCTTTTCACAAATATTTAAATTTATCAATTTGAATACGGTATCTTACGAAAAAAATATTTTGAGATAAATTAATTTAAATGTTTAAAATATCAATCACAAACAGTGCATTAAAAAAAAGTTATATCTTTTCGATTTATATCTTCTTTATAAGCAGTTTATTTAATTTTATACTAAACTTTCTTATCCTTTTTTGAATATAAAAGCATGATTGTTGAAATGATTTTCATCAAACAGTTATTTTCAGTTTCCGATACATGGAATACGTCAAGAGTCAAAATGGATTATTATCTGACGACTTCGGATATTTACCTATTTCTCCTTTTCGCGTTGGCACGTCCAGGGACTCGGTTCAAAGCTTCAACTTTGACAGCATTTTTGGAAAAATGTTCTGCCTTTATCGAAAAATGAAAAAAAAATTCTATTATATAGTTACTTTACAAGATTGGAACCTGCCGATTCGATACGTTTGTAAACGAAAATGAATTTAAAAATGTGTCAGAAAATATCGATACATTTCGCCAGTTTTTATTCGAAGACACCCTGAAGTCATATTTCCTCAGGTTTGAATTTTAACAAAATTATTGAAGCAATATCCATGTTCAAAGGACCCTCTTTATAATAAAGACAAAAGACAAACTCGCTTATAGCGGGTTTGGACAGAATGAGATTGCAGTTTTTCGCGACAATAGAAAGAAATGGCTGGTTTAATAGCAAAATATGTTGCAAAAGAACTCTTATATACTGAGAAAAATATTTTACAATGTATCTTTTTGCATCCAAATATCCAAAAATTAAAAAGCAAAACATTAATGTTCTGCTTGTTTGATGAGATTGATAAAATAAATACAAGGAGGTTTCTCTTCAACCGCCAGTTCTATAAATTAATGTTGTACTTCTTTGAAATATATTATGCCAGTGGTTTAATAATGCTTAGATGTATTTACTTATTGAATTCGTTGACTTTAATTAAAAGGTAAATATAATACGAAATTGACAAGAACGTTTTAAATAATTTATATTTAAAAAGCTTAATGTAATAAATAAATTATAGGTTATTTTTTATTGTTTTCTTTAATTAAATTTAGATTTGAAAAAGTGTAGAATTTTAAGTTACACACTTAGAGATTTAATTACTTGATAAGAATGTAAAAACATAATACTATAAATGTTGTAAGAATAATCTATTAGAAGCTTTCAATAAATTGCTTTTTATATCTGTTTTCTAATTTTCATAACCTGTCATCTTAAATTTTGTCATTGTGATGACTCTGTTAATCGAGCAAATACTGTGACCTCTAAGCCTTCGTTACAACCAATTCATCTGTAATTACAGTGGACGCTAAAGGTCTTCACGGCCGAAATTTCAAGGTCCGGGTACGATACGAACGAGAGCTACCTTTGAAAGGTCCGGTGCAAATATGAAAATTCCGATTGTATTTTCGCGTTTCGCGGCCTGGACTATTCAAAAATCAGTGAAATCGAGCTCTGCCCGACTCAATTTCTGCAAAAAGTTACGATTTTTTCGTAAGTTACAAATACGATTACATTATAGAATGTTGCAATAAATATTTGTGGGAAATTGTTATAGTATATTTTAGATTACGGTCTCCAGGTAAAGCAGTCAGAATAGCAACATTAGTGATCACTTAGAATATTAGATTTTTGTAAAAATTCATTAAAAACATTAATGCTGTTCAAAAAATGATGATTAAAAACATTATAGCTTTTTAAGCTGTGTAATAAAAAATGGATATTAACAAATTGAGAAATTTATCATAATTCAAGATTTACACATTTATGGGAAAATTAAAAACATTGTTCGATTCTTTGCTACGTTAAAAAAATAATAAGGGCTAAGTTCGTACATTTGGGTATCAAAATAATTTCGTGAATTTTCCCAAAAGATTCACATTGTTGAGTCGGTAAATATATATATATATATATATATATATATATATATATATATATGAATGTTCTAAAACAACATTTTTCAGCAATGCAGTTAAAAATATATGCATTGTTATTTATTGTAATAATCTACAATTGGATTTCCGCATGAAAGTTTGAAAATAAGTATGAGTTACTTTTGCATTTCACTAAAATTGAAGCAGAATTTGGTAAAATTTTATATTTTTGCAAAGCATTGAACATTGAATTTTACTTTTGCCCCTGTGTCTTTCTGACCTTTTTTCTTTCTTTCTTTCTTTTATTCGGTGAAAAAAGGATATCTGATTTATTTACACTTAAATTAACTTTTTTTAAGATATTTTTTACTAAACTATGTTACATTTGTCAAAAAAGACAACAAAGCATTTAGAAAAACTCTTTTTCTGATGGAAATGGCTTTAATTTTCAAGATTGTCACAACAACATATTGTCAACACATTGAGTAATTGAATGTGTAGTGTTCGGCGTAGGTATCGAGTTTTACTTATTTTCTGTTCAAAATTACCAGTTTCTTCAAATTTGGATAAAATATAAATAAAATGTTTTTATATATATAAAAAAAAAAAAAAAAAAAAAAAAAAAAATGGTGTTTTAATTTCACTACGAAGTAGCATATTTTGTCAATATATTACTTTTGAAAAGGTTCTAGTGGAAAGCAGTCGTGTAGGTTACGTTAACCGGTTTACTTCACTGAAAATCTTCAACATTTTCCTTATTTGAAGAAATTTATATTATAAAGTAAAAAAACTTAAAATTTATTTTGAATTTCATTTAGTAAATTAAAGTAATAATCATATCATGGATATTCATACATAATGTTTTACATATACATATAATGATACAGATTCAAAGAAAAACATCAGTAAAATCATTTTAAGAAAAATGAAATTAATTTAGAAATCAGAAGAAAATTAGTCTGAGTGCTTGCTCACTTTCCATATTTCACCGAATTTCGGTTATTCGGATGTTGTGGGTGTGAAATTTTATCTCTTTATTTGAAATTAGATCCTTTGAATTAGTTATTAATTACGTTTATTTGTTTTCATTTTTAGACCAGTTTTTTGGTCATTGCCAAAATATTTCATTCATATAAAAATTGCATTATTTGAAAAATATTTGCATTCCGAAAGCGCTGTTTTGAGATTTTCGCTTATATAAAAAAGTAATAGTTTTATTTAATTAAAGGAATATGGATAGTTAAATATTGTTGATTTTCATAAAAAGAAATTGGAAATGTTTCCGAAATTGTTTGCATGCACATGGAGAAAAGTTTATTTATTTATTACCTTTTGTTTTATTTTATTTTTTATTTTTATTTTGCTTTTGCTATAAGAATAATTTCCTTGCGTACTAAATTAAAGGTAGAGTATTTTATTATAGGCTGAGTGCATTAGTAACTGACCACAAAGATACATTAATTTTTGTTTTCTACACTTTGCAACCATCTAAATGGTCAATTACTGGTGAAATGAGACTATTATTACTTTGATACCTATTATTACTTTGAAGTGGTAAGTGGACACAATAAAAACTAAATAAGTAATAATAATACTGCCATTATAAATAAAGATATATTAAAGAATCCAGATTATTACAGACTAGTAGCTGACCCGCTCGGCGTTGCCCGGGTCCCACGATGATATCCTTGAATGAATTTCGAATTTTTATGATTTTATCTCTTTAACTAGATTTTGTCTAAATTTATATTTTTGAATTAAAAAATTGCAAATATAATAATAATAATTTTTAGTGGTACAAGTTCTCTTAAGAATAATTTAGATTTTTTTCATGTTTGGTCGTTTCGTAATAGTTTAAAAAATTAATTGATAGTGCGAGTATTACTCACATACAATGGATTCGGTATAATAAATATTATTAAGCAATAACTGTTATTTTACAAAAAGTATTTGTTAAAAGAATAATAAATAACTTTTTAAGACGTGGGTATTGAGAGCGCCACTTAATGCAAAATAATCGCGAATCATAAAGTAATTACGTGATTAATGCTAATTAAATTAGCTTGTTTTTGACAATTTAACGTTGATTGTTTTTATGCTACTACTGAACATTTCATAACACACGTATTAAAAGTTGTTACCTTAGGCTCTAAAAGCGATGGCGCACACAGTTCGCTGTCTTTATGTGTGTCCAAACAATCCGTGTCTTTAAAAGTTAACATCTCGACTAATTACTGACAATTTGTTTTATAAAATTACTATCAGCAATTTTTCTGTGCTTCCGCGACGATAGGTACCTGAGGGCCCCTCAACTGCTTTACTGAACGCCCGCATACTGAAATTTGTATGTAACAGAAAAATGCAATTTTTTAAAAAATCTTTTTTCAAAAATTAAGTGACCTAGGGTAATTGCTATAGTTTTTCTGCAATGTTTAAATAAACTTTTACTAAACCTTACTTTTCATAATTTTAATTTCATTAGATTCGAAAATACATGGAGGCGAAAACATATTTTTTCATTATATTTTCGACGATATCTCTGAAAATGTAAGTATGTAGAATTAAAACAAATGTATTTCTCAGTCCAACGTTAGAAGAACTTTTACAAGATAAACAAAAAAGAAAAAAAAGAGAAAGAGAAAAGAAAAAAAATATTTTCAGATAACTTAATTAGCCCCTCTACATTATACCTAAATATATTTGCGAATTATTAATAATCTGTAAATTTATGCGTCAATGGACTTTATTACTTCTATTACGTCTGAAATTTTTGAAATTTTTATCGATTGTAAATATAACGTTTTCGCAGGTTCTAGAGACCTTTCTTGGAAAATTATTAAAAACCTTTAGTAAAAGAGTTTACATAAATTATTCTTGAGGTAAATGCACCTATAGTGGGCCATTAATTTCAAAGTGTAAAAACAAGCCCAAAATGCTTTTTTGGTAAATGGCTGAAAGAAATCTAGTTAATTACTTTTTGGCACAGATGTCATATGTGACTGCATTTAATGCAATTTTTTTCTGATATCAATATGCGAAAATCTCGTTTTCGAATACCAGTTACATATATATCTTTTAATTATTATCTAGTTTTGCAAAAAAGAAATATCATTAAATAAAAATGCTTATTAAATTAATTGTAGAACAAAATAATTTATATAATTTTATAAAAGAAAGTAAATAAAGAATTTATTAATAAATAAACAACAGCCGGGTTCAACATCCTTAAATGTTAAGTTTTTATAATTTTTTTCGAGCAATTAATTATTATTATTATTATTATTAATTTATTTATTTGTTTTATTCTATTTTATTTTATATATTTTTTATTTTTTTATTCTTATTTATTTATTTATTTATTTGCTGGTACGTTTATTTTCTAGATTGTCTTAAAAATTATTTGGCAATTTCTTAGGGATTTCATTAAGAGATAAATTTTTATTTAAAACATTGGTTCTTTAATATTAGGTGTTATTTTAAATTAAACTACTAATGGTGTACACTATTACAATAAAAATAATTTGTTAAATATGGCAAAAACTGAAACTGTAAATATTTATTCCGATATGATGGTTATGACTAGGCTAATATGCATACAGGATGAGTCATAAATATCGAAACAATAGGCTGTCTCTTTAAATATTTCCCCTAGACCCATACTTCCGATTGCAAAAATTCATACAAAAGATGAAATTTTTGATAAGATAAGCTGCGATTCCATTGGGGGGGGGGGGTCGATTTGAAAAGATACGAAAAGAAAATTTTTATACGGCCCCCATAGGATAAAAATTTAATTAGGAAAATTTTTCTTATCCATTACTGAATAAGACACAAAAAATTGCATCTTCATATCTTCGAAACTCACAAAGATATAGCCGTTTAAAAAATTCATTAGGTTTTAAGGGATTAGACGCAAATTGAAGAAACAATGTTACTTGAACAGTTCTAGGAAACATGTAAAAAATGTATCTTTTAAGTTAGATTTTTTTTTTTTTTTTTTTTTTTTTTTTGTGATGGTTAGCCATATAATTAGCAAAGAAAATCACATCATAAAATTTCTCATAAATTTATAAAATTTCGAATCATTAGTACTGATTTAAATGGGATAATTTGAAATCGTTATAACTCAAAACATTATTTATCTGATTTCAATTTTTTTCCATTTAATTAAAGATTTAAAAAAAACGATTTTAGTTTTGTTCCGGGTTTTTTTCTTTTTCAATATTAATTTTTAAACTAGTAAAATTATTTGTTTAAAAAATGATGTAACTTTAAAAAAAATCATATTTTCAAATTTGCGGCAACAAAACTAATGTAAAATAATCAAAAATTACATGTTTCAAGTTGACACTTTTTATCATTAACATATCTTAACTCATAGAAACTTAAAGACGAGGAGTAGTGGGGAAAAAACTCTTCATGCAAAAAAGCGAATTTAAAGTTTAAAATAAAGTTTGGCTCCTAATAAAATGTTTGAATGCTTTTTAAAAAAATTGAAAGTGTAAAGTAACTTCTTTCTGTAGCTCAAACATTCGATTCAGATTAACTTTTCTAATTTCCATCCCCTTTCTTAACTGTTTAAATGTCCGTCAGTTATTTAAAGCTATGCTTTTTCTAAGATGCGGATTAAATCTTTTTTTATAAGTTTACTTCTTACAATTTCAGGCTTTTTATTGTCCTCGAGAGGCTGTTAAAAAATCTGTAATTTTGGCCCAGGCCGGGCCAGAACCTAGACGTTACTTATTTTTGAAGACTCGCCTGGCTGGGCCTAACATATTTTTCATACCGGAAGGGACTGCTTCCGTCTTCCTAGGTTTGCACTAGACGAAATTTTCACTCCCGGTGTCGGCACAACACGTTTTAAAATCACTGTTTCTGACTTACCTAATGCGTGCAAAAAATAAGTAACATTTGGTTTAGTGAAAATTTTTCGAAAAACTTATTTTACAAAAAAAATTAATTCATTTTTTTAAAAAGAAAAGTATATTCAAAGGCTAAAATATTAAATACAATAAAACCAACGAAAAAAATCTGCCTATAAAGGAATCCTGTCTTAAAAATAAAATGTGTTGATCATGCAATATAAATATAATAATACCTTAGAAAAAAATAAACTCCGTTTACACCTCCTAAATATGGCATTTGTCTATAACGTATTTTCCTTTCCTATGAGATTCCGACTTAAAAGGTTTTACTGTATAACATTTTTCAAAGTCTCCCAAGCATGGAATATGGATTAACGATATTAAAATATAAGTGAAAAATTTACATATAGAGATTCATTGATAAAAAAAAAAAAGAGTGGCACTGAGGGAGTGCCGACAGAAATGAAAACTTGAACAATTACGAAGAAGTGTGAGAAAATTTAATTTTAACCTAGTATGAGTCCGTAACGTGACCCAGAATGACGGGACAAAACCTTTTAAGCTGCATTTGTAATGTATGAAAGACAATCTTTCAACAGACATATTACATCAAAAAATGAGACCCCCCCCCCCGTCCCACCAAAAACGGTCTGTGGGCAAAACCAGAAAACTGAAATTCCAAAAAACGGCGAGGAAAAGTTAGCTATGCTAGAATTTTTCTCCCCGCTGTAGCTCTGATAGAAGCAAAGTTATAGCCTTTTAAAGATTGAAATGAAGTGAAGAAATGAGCAAAATTAGGTGAGTAACCGACAGAGGGGTGGTTGACAGCCCCGGGGGTACCATGTAGCTTAAACTTTTAAGTTAAAAATGGTAGAGAATTAAATGAACGAAATTTTATGGTGTATGTTGGTTGGGGGGGGGGAATGCAACCCCCTCCCTGGAAGAAGCCTTAAAAAATATAGATACTTATATACAAATGTGTCAGTTACGGTAATTAAGGTACTCGCGAAGGGGTCAGTGGGTTTTATCCCATCTCAAAAATGCCCAACCGGCCTAAAGAAGTTTCCACTTCAATAAATGTACCACAGCCTTTGGCGCTTCTTTAATAATATAAAGTATAAATATGAAAAACGAAAAGCTATAATAAGTATTTTTGGTCAGAACTCCTCCATACGGAACAATTTTTAGCCATACCGAAGTAAAAAACTATGTAAAATTCACGGCTAAGTCGGGCAATGATTTAAACTTTTTTCCAGGTCGGTCTGGGTTATGATTTTAATATTTTTCCAGGTTGGTCTATTCTTTTTTCCCCGGTGAGTCAGTTTGGAACCGGACCTAGATATTTTGACCCATGCAGACCTCCAATTCTGACTACCAGTCTATTTTGAAAAAAAGTTTAGCTTTAAATCAATACGCTGTTTTTTTATATCCAAATAAGAGGCACTGTCTTAAATCGACATTTAATAACGGGCAATTTGTGTACGATCCCTCACTTGCTTTCAAAATAAGTCGAAAACTCTTCATTTACAGGCATGGTAAAGTGGTGTAAGTCACGAATTTTGGAGAATTTAGAATTTTAATATCTGTGTACAGCTTTTAGATATGGAGATGTAATTTTTATGTTCAATTTGAGAATGGATAAAGTAATTTCCTAATTGGGCATTTTGCAGTGCGGGGGCCAAATAAACATTACATTTTTTTTATTTTTTCAAATAGATCCCCCATGGAGTTGCATATTATCTTATCAAAAACTTCACCTTTTTTATGAATTTTTGCAATTGGAAGTATGGGTTTAGGGGCAATATTTAAAGAGATAGCCTATTGTTTCGATATTTATGACTCACCCTGTATGTATATACATATTTATCATTAATTAATAAATAAAAATTAATATTATTGAAATTAATTTTTTAACTCTTTCTTTCGGTGTTCTCTTCTTAAAGGATGACACATTTTTTCTTAGTTTTCAAAATATTTCTAAAATCTATGCTCAAGGTAATATGAAATGTTAAAATTTTATTTCCAGTTCGTCAATTTTAACACATAAAGTATTAAATTCAGCATTGATTTTTGAATATTTTGAAAACGAAGAAGGAGAGGTATATTCTTTAAGGCTGTATTCGAAAAAAACTCTTTTCCACCTTCAACAGCTCGAAATTTTCCGATACAATTTCAGACACATTTTTAAAAGTAGAAGCATGAAATTTGTTGAGGGGATTCTTCAAGGGACGTAAGAGGTGCCGTGTGATGTCTTTTTACGCTCAATTCATTAGAATTTGAGTTATAAACAATTACGTTATCAGTATGACCCTTTTTTTCGTTCCCAGATATCCCGCTTGGGAAAAATCGGTTCGAAATGCCTTTTTTGATTCCTTTTTTTGCATTAATTTCTGCATTCATCAAAGAATCAACAATCATGGCACCTTGTGTACTTTCCAAATAAGAGATTTTGAAAGTTTGGTGTATTTGAGAGCAAAAATGAATTAAAAAATAAATCGGAAAATTAGCAGTTTGAATCGAAATACACCCTTAAGAAGAGAATACCGAAAGAAGTTGTTAAAAATATCAATTTATCGAAGAGATATTTTAAATATAAAAATACATCAAACGCCCATAGACTTAACACTACGGAGAGGAATTCATAAAGTGAGTAACCAGCAGCCTTAAGCTTTAAATTTAGATAGTCCCGATTAAAAGCATTTCATTATACTAGTTAAGAATGAAACCTGTCTTAATCAGAAGTTTTCTTTTTTTTCCGCCTTAGCAGTGTTTTGTGCATTTGAAATTTTCTGTTTGTGTGGATCTTCCAGAATATTAATGTTAATTGTCGATCTTGAGCTGTATAAAATCAATTCTTAATTTTGGGATCAACCAATGTAATTTGTATATCAGCGCTGTTAGTAATCACTAAAAATTAATGTATTTGATTTTTTTAATACAATTTTTATTTTTATTTAATTATTTTAATTATACTTTTTTATTTAATTAATTATTTTTTGTGATATCTATTATGTCGATAATATTGAGGCATAACTGAATGTGAAAAAAAATTAACTGAACATCAAATATTTGTACTGTCTGTAATTTTAGTTTCTCATATTTAAACTGGTAAAAAAAAAAAAAAAAAAAAAAAAAAAAAAAATAGTTGTTTTGCTTTTATTTAAAAACTCTGTTTTAGAAAAGTTCTATATGTGTTTCACATGCTTTTGAAAAACCTACTGGTTCTATGCGATTACGAAGAACTTGTCTCCTGCTTAGCAAAATAAAAATCGTAGGTTAGTTGGCACCTTATACAACCAGACTAGCTGACCTTGAATTTTTAACTTTACCAACTTTCCATTAAATGCGACAGATTTCATATCACTCAGATTTGCCTCTTTTTTATAAAAAAAAAAAAAAAAAAAAAAAAAATAAGTTTACTTTACATACTGATTTATTAGAGTGGAAGAAAAATCCCAGTTAGCTGCTGAGTTCAGTAATAACTGTAATTTAAAAATGTGAAATGTATGACAAAAAAGTTTGTTATGAGGTGTTTTGGGGGACTTTTCAGTTCCACTAATAGTAGTAATTTGAACATAATAAACGTATGCAGATAGCGACTGATCTGTCGAAAAAGAATTTAAAACACCTTTTTTCCCTAAAATTAATAAGCTCCAAAGCTCAAAAGCGAGCTGATAATGGATCTTCCAACTTGTATTATATATTACTATTATTATTGTATTCTTTTTTTTTTCTTTGAGATTTTTTGCCTATTACATAAATATACTTTCTACTTCTAATATTTGGAAAGGAATTCCGACTTTAGTCAATAGGTTATTATCAACCATACAATGGCACCCCGGTGTCTTATTAGAAACTTCTAGGGTAATTGAACACAGTGGCGTCGCTAGAATGAGTGACACCCGGAGTGGATGTAAATGGTGTCAGCCTGACTTACCAGGGTGTCAAACCCCTCCCCCACACCATCCGCCATATTTTTTCAGTCACAATTCTATATTATTACAACAAATAATCATACCATTCCTTATTTACCTTTTGTCCTCCTACATAAAAAAAAAAATCACAGGAGCAACTCAGCACTTAACCCATAATCCACATAAGTCAGTGCGGTGTCTATATGTGGAAGTCTTTCTTTTAAAGTTTGCTTTCGGTACCCATTCGTTGGACAGGCTGGTTTTTGCTCTCTAATGCATATCTTATTTAGAAAAAAAAAAAAAAAAAAATCATATGTTCAAAGAACAGAAAATTAACTCAATTGCGTCGTGCGCTAGATTTTTTTTTTTTTTTTTTTTTTTTTTTTTTTCAGAATTCCAAAATCTTATAAGGTGATTTGCAAAAAGAGATTGGCTGTCAATCCTTAGAGGGTGACACTCGGGGCAGACCGCCCCCTCCGCCTCCCGCTTGCTACACCACTGATTGTATACAGCAAATAAATATGCTTAATAGTTGAAAATTGAATTTTTCTACATCACTCCTGTCTTTTTCTGCACATAGAATTCCTAAAACTCTCTACCAATAAGAGGGAGCCACCACCAGCGCAACAACTTATCAGCAATATTGTACAGTCGTGGAAAAAAATACCCTATACTAACTTTACAACTAATTACAATAGAAGCAAGTTACTGGAAATAAAAGATTGTAAATAACGTCTACTTTTAAATGATGTATATAAAATGATGTTTAGGGGCTATGTATAAATTAAAAATAGATTAAATTTTGTTTTTATCAATGGCAAAACCCAATTTTGGTGGGTTTTTTTTCTTTTTTTCTTTTAATCTTTGATTCAAATTATGCCTAGAAAGAAATTTCAAGTCATTTGGATAATAAGTTTTTAATTATAAACATTCAAAATTTAGAGCTTCTAAAGTTAACTTACATTTTTATATTTTAATTGATATCTCCTGGAATTACAATCCTAATTTTTTTGTGTTTATAATATTAAAAATACCAAACATAAATACATGGAATTTTTTTATATATTTTTTTTATTATTATAGATTATGAAATTAATATTAAAAAAATACGAATTGCATTTTTTCCCCTATTTATGCAAATTCTGAATTTCAAAAAAAAAAAAAAAAAAAAATTTCTAAATAGTTAAGGGGCTGTCTATGATGTACAGAAAAGCATAATTTGAAAAAAATATGTTTTATTTATTTTAGAATCATTTGGGCTGGAAAATGTCGAAACATATTAAGGGATTGAAATAATCATATTGGCAAGAAATAATTTATTAATGCATATTCATTCTTTAGAATTTGGATTATTGAGTGCCAAAATTTAGTTTGGATACAGCCCCTTAAATATGCTCATTTTAAAATAATTATTTTTTCTTAACTAATCTTACGTATTTCATGAAAATTTGTATTTAGACTAACTGAAGGATGTTGAAGATATTTATGCTGTGAAACTTGAGTATTGGTAATTAAAAATAATATTCGGGTTCGTTTTGATATGTAGTTGGCCCTCTAAGCAAACTTTATACATATAATTAATACATATAATCTTTATATATAAAAATCTTCTGTGCGTGTGTATGTCACTGAACTCCTCTTAAACGACTGGACCGATTTTAATGAAATTTTGTGTGTGTGTTCCAGTGGATTTGAGAATGGTTTAGATTTACATTTCATCGAAATTGATTCAGTACTTTTTTAGTAATTAGGCAAAAACTAATAGTTAGTGATTTTTCGCTAATTAAAAGTGCCATATATATAAAAGAAAGTCTGGATTTCGTATTAATCACAGCACAAAAAAATATACCGAACCAAAAATCTTGAAAATTAATGTAAAAATACTTCTTATAACATCGAGTGCTGCTAAGAAAAGATTTTCGAAATTCCCTCCCTAAGGAGGGTTAAAAAAAGAACGAACTTTTAAAAAATTCCATTAAAATCGACTTTTGTATTTATTTTTCAACTGATAACATATTTTAGTGTACTTTTTCATTCTGAATCGAATGGTACTAAGCAAGTTCGTTTAAATCCGGTAGTTCGTGAGGTAATTCACATATCCCTAATTTGGCGATGTCTTCGGCGCAAAAACCTGAAATTTTCAATGCTTATCTTTATATGTATAAATCTTCTGTGCGTGTGCATGTCACTGAACTCGTCCTAAACGATTGGACCGATTTTAGTGAAAATTTGTGTGTGCGTTTCAGGGGATTCGAGAAAGGTTTAGATTCACATTTAGTCGAAATTGATTCAGTACTTTTTTAGTAATTAGGCAAAAACTAATAGTTAGGGATTTTTCGCTAATTAAAAGTGTTGAATAAGTTCGATGAATAGAGTGCGCACGGAATGTCCGAGCGGTCTAAGGCGCCAGATTTAAGCTCAGCTTCTTGAAGAAAGAGATCGCGTGTTCGAACCCCACTCCTGACAAACGTGTATGCTTTACAATAATATTTCCTGTATTATAATTTTGATTAACCGACTTCAGAAAATCGTTAATTTTTAACTAAAAAGAGAAAAATAAACTTTTCTATCAAAAATTGAACCGACTTCAAAAAATACTGAAGAGTGAAAAATAATTTCCTTACATAATTGTAATAAGAAATTAAATTAAGAGCTTAGTGTTTATCGTGCGTATTACCATATTTAAGTACATTTATTTGATTTCCTGGAGTCGGTGCCAAGAAGGACAACATCGGTCGGTGACAGGACAACGTCTGTCGGGTCCGCTAGTATATACATAAAAGTAGACTTAATTTCCAATCGTTTGGTACCAGAAAATTTCTCCTACACAACTTATTGCAGAGTTGGTATAGTGATGTTTACTCTTTTTTTTTTTTTCTACACAGTACTGAAGACGGTACTTTCTCTAATACTAGAGGTTAATAGGATCCTTCATTCTGAACATTTTCAAAAGTATCAGTTAGTTCCATTCTTCATTTTGAAGAAAAACTAACTAAAAATTGCTGATAGATTAGACTATTTTGGATAAGAATTTGAAGCATGATATTTAAATGCACGGGATTAGAAGATATTTAATTCCATTATTTAGGAGATAATACTTTTTCAGTTTCTTTTAGGTATTATTTTCTAAATGGCCGGAAAATAAGAGAAAAAATGACATACTTTAACAAAATTTTGGAAATCTTGCTTTAATTAATCTCTTGCCTCTGTTAAAAACATGAAAAGAAAAAAAAATCAAGTACAGTCAAGTTTTCTTTAGCGTGTACGGGTGAAAGGAATTTCGAGATATGGGGAGTAAGGAGTTAAATTTTGAAACAGAATTCAAATTGGAAGTTTTTGCAGCTGTTTAAAGCTTTACCTTTTTATAAAAAGTATAGATTTATCGGTTATTTTATCTTTTAAGTTTAATAAGATTTTACAATGCTAATTTACATGCGCTACATAACTTCCATTTCCAAATTTTGACAAAATCCGAGAGCGTTTGATTTTCTTAATGAAACAAGATATAACATTCCTTTCAACTACGATTTTTTATACTTTTTTCGGGGGAGGAAGGGTATAAAATATAACTTTTTTTTTTTTTTTTTTTTTTTTTTTTTTTTTTTTTTTAAGAGTTAAAATTTATACCAGTTCATAATTTTTTTTATTTGCTAACAGAACTAAGCTTTTAATCATACTATTTCTCATCAGTTATGTCTTAAAATTAGTCTGTATAAGTATACAATTAATAAATTTTTGAAGCATTTTTGTACATGCATTATTAGTAGTGAAATGTTTGTTTGTATATGCAATATCTTACTATACTATGGCATTCCAAGAACGGTTATATGTTTATTAAATTATGTATGTTTGTCGGTTAGAACCTAAAGCATAAGTGAATAAAAGATTTGCACAGATAAAATATCATTAGACTCGTGTAAATTATCACAATATTGCATGGTATTTAAGTTTACAAAAAATCCAATATAAAAAACAAAATGTCTCATACCCTTTAAATATTTTATTTTTTCGAATATCAAATATATGTATCAGATGAAATATAGGGTATAGATGATTATACAAATTAAATTTTAATGGAAAAATAAAATTTAGATGGAAAATGAACTGTCATTTCAGCTTCGTTGTTGTCTAACCCTGTGTTAACAAATGTTTATGATCGTAATCAATTTTTTTAATAAATAATTAAAACCTTTTTTGGTAAAATATTTTTCAACTGAAAGGAATTTTTTTAGCACATGTACTTATTTTCTTTAATTTTTCTTTCAGGCTATCATTATTTATAGGCGATGCCTTTCATTCCAGACGATATCCTTTGGTGTCAAGATGCAACTGGAAAGATCGTCGATCTCTCCTGGCTTGTAAGTGAAACCATTTTTGTTTGAAATCAGTTACATCAGAACACAGTACCTAACAGGAGTGCCAAATTTTCCAAACTATTACATGTGTTCAAATATTTAACCTTAAAATATCATGTAACGTTATCCCCCTTAGTGTGTATCAGTGTGGAGAGAGTGAGAGGGGGGAGCGAATGACTAAAGGTAATAATTTGAGGTTAAATTATGCTTTCTCTAAGCAAGTTTTCAAATTATTAAAATTTAGTTATAATTCAATAAATATATATTTTTAAATTATTATTCTCATAAGTTTTCCCTTATAAATAAATTAATGATTATTATAAATGACACTGAAATTGCTAACCATTGAAAGTGCAAAATATCAAATGTCAAGAAAAGCATACATTTTATACACCTTAGTGCCTTACCAATTCAAGACATTAAAACAGATGGCAAAATATGTTGGGAATTTGTTTTTGCGAAATTGTACATCCACTGAAAGAGTTTTCAGTGCTTCTGTAAATCTAAATGATGCAGTTATTATTTTTCAAGCAAAATTATTTTGAGATAGCCAATAAAAAATTTCATTTCAATTTCATCATCAGCAATTAAATAAATTAATTAAAAATTAAATCAGTCTAAATTGCGTGGGCGGAGAGATTAAAATATTGAGTGTGATCGCGCCCCTATGGGTCCATATTGGCCCGAATTGGCAGCACTGGTACCTAATATGGTAAACTCTTGAGTTAGTGTCGAAATTCTACATTCTGAATGCTCCGAATATTCTACACAATCATATTGAGGAAATATTTTCTAAAATTAAAAGTTAGGCATGAATACGAGTTGAGTTGGATTTTCTCTGACGAGCTTTTTCTTTTTTTTTTTTTTTTTTTTATTTATTTCTGTATAAAATTCTAATAGAAGAAAGGATTTCACAGCTAATGGTGGCATTCAAACGAGTAAAGTAGAATAAGTACATTTTTTAAAGAGTAAATTGTGCTTTTCTTTAGCCAGAATTTTTCATACATATACAGTTGCTTTGTTTATAACCGCACGAATTTATTTTGCAAGTAAACATTCAAAAACTTTAATCTTTAGTAACATAATGCTACGCTTAGAATCGAATTTTTAACAGGTTTAGCATGGTTTAAACTCGCGGTTTTTAACTTCAAAGGAATTAAAGATAATGGTGGCTACCAAGAAAACTTCTGCGTCTAATTTAAAAGAAATTAACTTGCGCAATTACAGTGATTAAATAGAACAAAAGTATTTTCAAAATCAATGGTGGATTTTGCCTTTGAAGTCGGTGCGTATGAACGAAACGCTCTTTCATATCTTTTCTCGTTATAATTTAAGTATTTCCAATAATTAAATATAAGTAATTTCTGATTTTAATTTGACTTTATCTCAACAGTTATAGTGTTTCTGAGTCATTATCGTATACTTTTCAGACAAAATTTAGCATGTGTTTATAAAAGTATTTGATTCCTTCAAAAAATATTTAAATCATTGTCAATGCATATACATATTTCAAACTAACAGAAAAAAAGCACAGATAAGAAAAAAAGGGTCTAATCATTTAGTGATTATGATAGACATTCTGCGTAAATATTTCAAAATCATTATTTTCAGTAGAATCTAACATTTGGTAAACTGGCAATTTCGGATAAGAAGCCTCAAGCGATGTTACATAAATTTCCATGAATTCTAAAACAATAATATTTTCCAGTTACGATAATGGCTTTTATAGAATTCTACAGAAAAGTTTCATAGAATCCTATAGAACTGTGGCCTATTTTTCTATAAGCTAGTTTAAAAGCTATAGAAATATCTGTAAAAGCTCAATAGAAATGTCTGGAGAGCAGAAATTTCTATTAAATTTCTTTTAAACACTTCCTCTCTACAAACATTTCTATTAAACTTCTACAGGTATTTTTATAGCTTTTAAATTACCTTATAGAAAAACGTGTCCTAATTCTATAGAATTCTATGAAACTTTTTTTTAATAGAATTCTAAAAGACATTTTCATAAGATGTAGAGGTTAAAGAGTCAACTGCTATATGTAAATTTCTTTTAAAAGCAATTCTCAGATACTCTGCTTTTGAATATTTTAATTTCCTCAGAAAAGATAATTTCTCATTCATTCTCTGAGAGATGTTTCAGAAATCGAGATATCAAACATTTTAAGAAAAGTATTTGGTGATAATTATGGTAAAATAAATCATATTCGCCAAAATATAGTTAATGTAATATCAAAGATTTTGATTAGAATGTTTAACGAATCGTGATTCAACAGTGTACTATTTATATATTATAGCTAATATTTCATTGAACATGAAATATTAGCTGTTACCAATATTTAAATTGTAAGTAATATGAAATTTCTGCTTAACTGATTATAATTATATATTTTAATTTAAGCTTCTTCTTTTCGAAGGTGTAATCAGTTTTTTAAAATATGAATTTCAATCTTTTCAAGAAATTCGCGGGAACTTCACGTCTTTCGGAGCCGATATTTTTCTAAGCTAAAAGTAACTAAGTGTCTGATTTTCGAAACAATGTTTTTAGAAAATCCTGGTTGACCAGATTTGCAACACCTAAAAAAAATTCTAGTTGGGAAATTTTTATTGAAAAAATTGCTATAATGCGGAATGATTCGGCACTGCTTTGCTCACTTTTGGCTCATGTTTTCACTACTAAATATAAATATTTTTATTGAAATTTTAAAGAGAACTTGGGTACAGTGATATTTATAACATATTAAAATTTCAGAGCATATGGGCGATAAGAACTATTTTTTTTCCCTTGTTATGTGTTAAAGGGCCTGACATAGAAAAAAGGAGAGAATAAAACATGTTTCTTTTACAGTTTCATATCAATGTTTATTTTTACACTGGTTGCAAAATCGTGCATTTGTAACGATAAATATTTCAAAGAGTTTGCACAAAAACTGCTTTATTTTATTCTTTTTTTTTAAAAAAACTATGAAACTACACTATAAGGAAAAAAAAAAAAAAAAAAAAAAAAAAAAAACAGAAAATATCTTCTTACGAGCGCTTTTACCACTAAATATCAATAATTTTTCTGGAATATTCATTTGAAAATATAATTCATGCAAAATCGAGTTAAAATATAAAATCACACAAATCTGAGTTTTTCTTTTTTTTTTTAAGGTCATAATGACAGGCTCAGATAACGCCGGACGAGTCAGCTAGCTATCAAATAATATCTATGGGTAGCATCTTCAATGAATTGTTTTCTACATCCACAAGTAGAGATCTGCATGGGCCCGAAGCTTTAGCCCGGTCCGGGCTTCGGCCCGAGTCCCGCGGACCGAGTTCGAGCCGCTTTCCAATAACGGCATTCGGGCCGGGCCGGACTGGGCTCGGGCCTTACTGCTGAAGGGTCGGGCCGGGCCGTGCTCGGGCCTTAATTTTTTTCCTGGAGTATCGGGCGGGCCTAATGTATTTTTTCCGTACGAAGCCGAGAATTTTTATTATTCTTCCTAGTCTTCACGGACCAAAATAATCAGTTCCTTTTGAATCAACCTGTATGAAAATCTTTTTCTCGACGTGACCAAGTCTATTCATAAATCAGTAAAATTTGGCTTGGTCCAAAAATTTTTGCAAAAAAGGCATATACTTTTAAGTCGTCAATATTCAACAATTAAATATTAGAATTCATTCTTTTTAAAGAATCATAGATTACTAGGCGTTTTAAAATACACTTAAACATGATTAACATGAAAAAAAAACATGATTATGATGGAATTTTCTTTTAAACTGAAAACTGCAAATTTCTTTTAAACTGTTCATCGATGCAAAATGAGTACAAAAATACGCGAGAAAAAAAATACATTAAACATTTGCATTTGCTAAGAAGGGACGTATTTTTTTCTTTCCATTGTCTTAAAAGATTTTACTTTTACCATATACCATTTTTTAGATTTTTTTGTCTCCATTACATGGAAATGGATTAATAATACTAATGATAACTGGAACATTTACATGCAACAAACAAAGGTTCACTAAAAGCGTAAATATCGCAGCCTACGGCACTTCTGCATAAATGGAGATATAAACATGAAAAAGGGAAAAAAATGACTAAGATAACTTTTTTTGTAAACTCTTCCGTAAGATTAAAGATCAATGTTCTGTTGAAATTCACTTGAGCCCGGCAGGATTCGGGCCGAATTTTTAACTTTTTTCCGGGTCGGGCCAATATTTTTTTCGTTCGGGCCGGGCTGGACTGGGGCCGAAATTTTAACTTTCGGGCCGGGCCGAATCTTCCATCCATTCAGGAGTAAACTCGTGAAGGGATGGAAGATCTGCTCTGTATTTTATCGTGAAAGATACCAAATCATGTATGAGCTGTGGTAGGACATAATACCAAATACGATCCTGTAAACATAACCTGGTTCCTACCTACCCACTTTAAGGGGATGAATGAGGAAGTCGGACATATTTACACCACTAATTTTAAAAGTTTTTTTTTCTCCATTTAATCACTGTGATTAATTGAGACTAAAATAACATTTTAAAATATCATTTTAAAAGATTTCCTCCATCGCCCGCGTTAAGTTACAACCCATGACTTGGTTTACATAATGTATATGTAATAAAATTTTAATTATTTAAATTATTAAATGATTTCTGATCTACTTTACCCAGAAAACAATCCATCTTCGAGCTTGAAAATATTTTCTTCTTTCACTGACAAGCTAAAATCGTAGCACTCTCACTAATTTCATTTTCACATATTTTTTGATTTTTGAAGTTACTTTCCAATCATGAAAACAATTAACTCTATTGCTAAATTTATTATATCACTTAATTCTCATAAAATATTCACTTAATTAATTATTCTTAGAATTATGAAACAATTCTGAATGAGGAAATGAGACCAGAATAACCCTATAGCGCAATGCCTTTTAGCTTGAATTTTGAAAATTATTTTTAAATCAGTTCCATATTTAGTTCTGGAAGATGAAAAGGCTAAAATTTAAAAAACTTTACATAGAGCGCTTATCTTTGTGTACCTGAAGTTAATGGCACATTAAAGGATTTTGTAACCAGCTATTTTATATCACCGTTCCACCGGTGCAATTATGCCGTCTTTTGAAAATGTTGATCCGCTTACATTTTTCTTGATTTACTCTCTTTAGATGTTGAAATAAAATAGTTGTTATATAAGATTTTTAAATTATCGCTATTTAAGTATTTAAAGTTATTAATTCTAAAACCAGAAAACAAACAATAGACGAACAATATTAGCACATCAATCTACTTAATGTAATAAATATAAGCTAATGAAAAAAGGACCTATCATAAAGAAGGTGAGGCTGGTGCAATGTATTTCAATCACGTGATTTTATTACCCCCATCCCCTCAATGCGATTAAAAACGCTTCGACCGATACGTGCTTCTCGCTCTTATGCAATACACAATGCAATTTACAGATGTATTTTTACATTTGATAAAATATAAGCCACAAAAATGTTTCTTAGTCCGGGGCTTCTTTTATGAGAGAGCCAGTCCCATATTCAAAGATGGTAAATATGAATTTTGTATTTCGCCTGCCAGTAATTCAGAATAATAATAATCTACCACGAATACTAGATATCGATAAAGATTATTGTTTATAAATGGTGCTGAAAAAAAAATTAATAAAAAGTATTTGGCAGTGGCAGTTCTTTTATTTATATAAATATGAATGAAATATTCTTTTAAAGAAAGCTTAAATGTATGATAATGTCATTTAAGAATTATCGTCTCTTTTCAGAGAAACTGCTACCAGTCCGAGTTAAACTATTATCTTTTACACCGTGCGGGTCAGGTCCAAACTCAAAAATTCCGACCCATGCAGACCACTGCGAACCGAATCATGTTTCATGATAAACTGTGTGTGATGATTAATTGCTCATTCTTGCAAATTTTCTTGAATTTTTCGATAGGCTCTAGCATCCAGGAAACTTAAGAACTGTGTAATCCACAAGATCGCAGACATTTTGCTTCATATATTACTCTTGTATATATGTTAAAATTGTTTACGGAAAAAAATTGCATTTATTCTTTATTATTTTATTTTTAATAGACAAAAATATAGTTTACCTTCAAATATGTATTTACCTGAAACACCTTTTCATTTTTTATTTTGGTAAAAATTCAATTTTCATCTCCTATAACTTTTTTCAGTATAATTATATTCATTAATATCCGACAGCATTTTAGAAATTTATCCCGTTTATCAGATATAAAGACTTCCTACAGGATTTTCTCCCCCCCCCCCTTTTTATTTCTCTCGGAATTTTATTTTCTTGAGGACACCAGTTTGAACATCGAAAAAAGTTCATATTGTAGGAATTTTTTGAGGGCTTCACTAACTACGTTAACTTTTTTTTTCAATATGCTATGTTTGAAGAGTGTTTATAATTCATTAAGGGGAAAAAATCATACTTCGTCTTTCGCATCCATGTAAACGAGGACGTCCTGAAAATGCAGTGTCAACTGACCACTTGCACCGAGCAATTTTAAAACATCGAAATTAAAAGATAAATCATTATGTAATTAATTTTCACAGTACTGATCATGGCGTTCCGAAATTTAAATATTTGTGAAAATGGTGAAACTTAAAAAAATGGCCTTAAATTGCTGATAAAAAAAACGAAAATTGCAAATATATATATATATATATATATATATATAAATACTTTTATAAATACATCCAAAGTTATTAAGACAATACCAATAAAAGAACCAATGAAACCAGTATTTTTACATTCATATTATTAAAAACAGTTGAAGTTTGAAGAGAAATAGAAGGCAGATTACCAAATTACTAAGAAATATGTGGATAAATGGACATTATATAACCAGAGTAATTCATATATTACCATACAATAAACCAATGAAACCAGTATTTTTACAATCATCTTATTGAAAACAGTTGACGTTTGAAATGAAATAGAAGGCAGATTACCAAAATAATGAAAGATAAATGGATAAAAAGGCAGTAGAAGGCTTTTCCATTAAACTACTTCATCAGGGGTGTATAGTTTAACAAAAAAGCAAAAACATCCAACCAGTTTCTGTTATGAGTCGTGCTGAAAGCTAAGAATTCGACTCACAATACACCCGACTGGCTGGAAGCTATTCAGATGACAAATTAGTAGAAAGATACACATAGAAGAAAATAAAATCAATATGACAAAATAACAATAATACATTAGTCCATTAAAAAAAAAAAAAAAGGTCATATATACTAAGATAATTTACCATTACCCATATCCTAGCAAGATTGTTAGTGCAATCAGATACAAACTACATGTGACTTACTAACAGTCACGGTTATGGTCATAGTATTAATCACATAGATAATAAAATAAAGTTGTAACAATAATTATAAAAATTAGTAAAACACATATTATACTATATAATTCATAATATATTTAGAAAAAAAAATTAGATGCTACTATTAGAAATATTATATTTTTATTTTAAATCAATTATTAATATTACTATATTAATTAACTAGAATATATTACTACAACTTCTAGCGGAAAATTATTTTAGTGCTGCCATCTAAAGGATTAATATATTAATTAAATTATATGCTTATGGTGCTGCCCTCCATTATAGGAAAAAAAAAATAAATTATTTATTAGCTAAGAATTTCCAAGAAGAATTTCTATTCTAATATTTTGCAAATAATTTCTTTAAGACAAATACAATAGACAACCATAGCTTATCTCAATAACTTGATCATTTTTAAGTTATGCATATTAGTTTTTAGGTAAACATAAACTTTAATACTATGTGTAAAGTTTTTATTTTATTTTTTTATTTTTTTTATTATTAAATATATAATAATTAACCATTGCGTATTATCCAGACAACACCGCCCTCCTCCGTAATCTAATATCTAACCCACCCAACCATTCTATTGTTTATATTTTTTTTATATTTTTTATTTTTTTGTATTTTTTATTTTTTTGTATTATTTTTATTTTTTATAATTTTTTTAAACATTTTTTTTTTACGCAATGTGTTAATTATTTTTAAGATCATGTAATAACTTATTATATATTAAAGACTATAGGAGTTTTTATCAATAACATCATATGGTAATATTGGTTGAAGAGAAAATAGACAGTTAATACTTAATAAATGTTTATACAGATAATATTTTTTTAACCAAATGTAAAGGATAACCATATCTTATAGCAGTTTCTTGTACAGTTTTTAAATTATGCATTTTAAAATTATGTGAACAAATATTTTTAATTCTATGAGCAAAATTAAGTAATATATTGACATAGACAGATTTATGTAGGCAAGAATTATAATGAGTAAAGAGGTTTACTTTAAAAGGAAAGTCATTGCGTTTGTCATAAATATCAAATAGAATTTTATTATCAGAAAGCGTAATATTAAGATCAAGAAAGTTAATTGTATTATTATGCATATCATTATAACTGTATTTTAAATTTTTGTGGTATTTAATTGGTAGCGAATAGTTAGATGACTTTTTAGAATATAAAATTATTATATCATCAAGATACCTGTATAGAAAACAATTAACAATAGAAGTATTACGTTCATAATAATGTAAGTAGAGATCAGCACAGATGGATGATACAATCCCACCTTGTGGAAGACCGACTATTTGTTTGAATATTGTATTATTAAATAATATATAATTATGATAAAGAATAAATTTGGTTAAAGATTTGAAGTAAGATAAAGATACATGTATGTTTAGAGAATTCCGATATTCCTTGAATAATAAATTTATGATCCTGAACATATCTGCAATATCAATTGTATTAAATAAATCATTAAAGTCATATGTTTTGATGTACTTAATGTTTTGTAAATTTTTGATATTATTTACAAGATAAAGGAAGGGGAGGGGTCTTACGTAGCGACATTTTGAATTCTATTCTGAACGATTGTAATCAAATTTAAAAGGAAATCAGCCGAGGGATTCTCCAGCAATCTAAAAAAATGTCGTTTTCAGAAAAATGCACTTGAATTTTAAAGTTTGAAGACAATTTCTTATAGTGGTATTTTTGACACTGTGCCTTTTCTAATAATTCCAATTTCAAAAATTCTTGTTTGGACTACATTCTAGATATCATAAGCTATTAAAAAATGAAAAAATGGAAAATATGTTATTTGAAAATTTCAAATAAATGTTCCTCCTTAATTGGGTCAAAACAAATGAGGAAAAATAGCTTTCCTCAAATCAAGCTCTACAGGGTGTCCACTCTCAGCGGTGGCCAATGGCTAATTTCAAAACCGTTAGTCCAATTGCAAAAATGCTTTACAAAAAGGTAAAAAATTGTTTTTCAAACGATTTAGGTAAAAAAAAAAATTTATAAAAAAATTACAAAAATTAACTTTTTATACGGTACCCCGGTCCTGTAAGTGATATTTAGTAAGATTTTCCCACTACTCTAACAAGTAAGAAAAAAAAATGTCCCATTCATCTAACATTAAACTTGACCGAGTTATGAAGCTTTAAAATTCATGACTTAAACCACTTTTCTGTAGCTGAATACGGATGAATTGGACAGAGTTTAAGGGAACGTACACTAAGTGCTTAAATTTTTATAAAGGGCGTCTATTTACAACGCTGTCCAATAGCTAATTCCTAAACCATTTGCCACAGGCATATAGTTCCAATTACAAAAATGTTTTAAATGAGATAAAGAAATATTTTTAAGGCAATTTAACTTAAGGTGCTACCACCGTATAAGTTTTACGGTAGTGTTAATTTTTATTAATTAACTTCTAGATTGGTTAAAATAGTTGAAGACGTGAGTTTTAAAATTCTCTTTATCGAGAAAATCAAATTTTGGGAAATCGCGATTTTATTTTAAAAGGTGTGTTATTTTGATAAGCTTTTATTCTGCTTAAAACGTTCGTACGTATATTTCCCTTGCTCAAAATTTCTATTCAAATTTTAACTCGTTTCCAAATATACGATCGAGGTACACTTTGCACACTTCTTTATGTCCAATGGCAATGTAAAATTAATACAATGCGTACCATTTATTTATTTTACAGGACTAACCCAAATTCTGTTAGGTCAAGTAATCTAATAGAATTTTAAAAATATGTCATTTTGTAACGATTGGAGACTGTTGCTTTTCATAATTTAAATTAACAAACTTTCCGGGTTTTTTTTTTTTTTTTTACTATATTTTTAGTATACATTTTGCTTTAATATGTAATCATCAACATAAAATTAAAAATAAAATTGTAAAAATTATTTTACTCTCAATGTTTAATGTTAAATTTTTATATCTTGCGTTTATCTTTTTTTCCAGTAAATTTGTGACTGACCCCTAATTTGCAGCAAAAAAGATGCTTCAACTTTAAAAAGCTATTACTCGGTCAGTTTTAATCGCAGAGGAATGGGACCTTTTTTGTATTACTTGTTAGAGTAGTGGTAAAAAATTACTAAATATCATTGATAGGACCGGGAGACCGTATAAAAATTTAATTTTCTTAAATTTTTAATGAATTTTTTTTTGACTTAAATCGCTTGAAAAAGAATTATTTACCTTTTTTAAAGCATTTTTGCCATTGGAACTATATGTCTATGACTAACGATTTAGAAATTAGCCATTGGCCAACGATGAGAGTGGACACCCTGTATAAAACATACATTATCAGCTTCTTCATTTGCTTTCAGCATCCGAAAATTGCATTAACTGAAGAGTCATCCTCCCCCATAAAATAATAAATATTAATATAAGTAGTAATATAATTTAAATAATGAATTCTTTTCCCTCATATAATTCGAAAACCTTACAAAATTATGAAAAAATGTGCTATAAGTTTAGTTCAACATTTTACAATCATATAAGAAAAGAATACTTCATATAAAATATTTAAAGTTTACAAATAATAAACAAAGATCCTCTAAAAATTAGAAACTATCTAAGACAATCACTATTATAAATTATTGCATATTCTAACTAACTAATCGGAATTTCAAGTTTCTCTTTTTTTTTTTTCCAATACATTTTCAGTGAAATTTAACCTTTGATAGTAAGAGGGTTTCTTTTGCACGCTAGAAAAATTACCAACCAACTGAATAATCTGTATGTTTAATTACTAACTGCAAATTCTGACAATTACAGTGTCCATAATAATTTTTGCACAGCACTTTGATGTAGCACTTTGAAACTCTAAATTTTTAAAAGAACCGAAGATTCTTAATTTAACATGTCGAAAGGCCTAATATTTATAGTTATTAGAGATCAAACGAAATTTAGGTTTCATTTTCGGTTTAGGCCCGAAATCCTCGTTATTCCGAAAATTCGTTTTCAGTGAAAATGCTATTGAAAATTCAACCTGAACGAAACTATCTGTATTCCACAAATCTCGTTTCTTCTTTTGGAAATGTTTAATGTTACTCGTTGATTTGAGCTCCATGAGCTCAAATGAAACACCTTTTATTTATTGCTTTGAACTTCACTGTTTTAATTATCAGTCACGACTGACTCAAGATGTAAATACAAATTATAAAGCAAGCAATGCGTATATTACTAAACTTTGAAGACGCCTTTCACGTGTTCATTAAAAGCTGCATGCTTAACAGTAACAGAAAACTTTTAGTCTCAAATTGCAGAAGTGTTTGAAATACATACTCTTTGAGAAAGTTATGTTATAACAGAAGATCAGTTATAAAAAAAATTAAAAGACAAATCGAGGTATGTGAACCTAAAAGTTTTTTAGTGAGATGAAATTTATATAATTAGAAAATCATTTTGTCCCGTTAGATGAATAAATTACATTTTATGTTATATCAAAATAAATAGCATTGGGCAGTGACACAGAGAGCTAAATTGGGCAACATGTATAATTACACATATAATTAATAATTAAGTATATTTGTATGTTTGTATTAATTACTTAAAAAAAATTTGGACGTTTTTCTTTTCACCGAAAATAGGATGATTACCAAAATTCGGTTTTTGTTTCGATCGATCCTTAATAGATATATTTTATAAAAGTAAATCTGTATATTTTTACTGTTTTTTTATTGCTTTTTATTAGAAAATATTGTTTATTGTTTGCTTAAATTATCAGCATATATTTTGAAATTTATAATATGATGTATTTATGTATGTTGGCGGGCATGAAATGCTGCTATTATTTCGTAATTTACATTGCAGAGAAAATCAAGAAAGATTTAAATTCAAGCTCTATATTGTGCTAACTTAAAATAAGCAAGAATAGAAAGTCTGGCGGCCAGACAACTTTATTCTGCTTCGCTGCCAGTCAGTGACAGATTGAAATGATTTTTAAACTTCAATTTTTCATAATGAAAAAAAAATTGACTTTTTTACTTTGTCTGTATATGAAATTAAAATAAACTGATGTGCTTAGTGATGGATTATAATAGGACAAAGTATTTTCCCACGCACTTATATCATTTTGATAAATAGCAAAACCGCTGCTGTTTAAGACTATCTCTTTCAAGCAATTGTGACATTTGAGAAATTTTTAAAAATCCAGACTTCATATCTGGAGTATTTTAATTTTTTATTTCATTTTAAGGATATAAATTCCAGTCGCGTTGCTTCCGGCATTTAAACATAATCATTAAATTCTTTAACTCAAAATCCGTTACATACTTCGTATTTATTTTTATTATTTTCGCTTCTCCTGATGTCATACAATAAACGAGTTATTATTTTTATCATTATTTTTAGCCTAATTATTAACTCTAATTTAGAGGTTTTGGGATCTTCCGGCTTTCTTAACATAGAAACTGTCGGAGGAAAGATTTAAAATATGAAAACCCTTTCATAATATTTTTTTTTCAAACCTAGACCTACAGACTAGACATCATGGGAGCTTTTATTATATTATATATTATATTATAATATATTATATTTATTGTAAAAATTTGATAAGAACCTACAAACCTTCACTATGTCATTTTTATAAGTCCTTTAGTAAGTAGTGTGTTATTTATAACGCCGATTTTTTGCACGAAAGATATAGGCCCTAGGTAGGGGGAGCAACCTCCGTTGGGGCCTTTCTAAGGGAACCTAACCCGCAAACCCCCCAAGTTTAGTCCTCCTTTAGTTATATAAACAATTAGCTTATATAAGGATACAGTAGGTGCAAGGGGGTAGCGGGTTAAGGGGGGTCTGGCGGCCCCCACCGAATCTGGTAAAATCGTTCCAAAAATCTTGAAGAGGGTCGAAAAACAAGCAGTATAAGCTTTTTACCGACATGACAACCCCAAACGAAAACACAGTAATGGCGAAAAATATGATTTTTTGTGATTTTTATTTTTTTCAACCAGTTTAATTTATTTTTAAATGGTTTAAACGCAATTAAAAATTGGTTTGGGATGTGTGGAAGTTCCCTGAATTTTTTCAGATTTTTTGGTCAAGTAAAAACATGTGAATTTTAGGTTTAAATGCGAAAAAATCGTGAAAAACGCGTCATTTTCAAGATTCAGCCCTCTAATTTTTAGGGTTGTTTTCATTTTTCCGAGAGGTGCTGTATAGTATGGATAGCGGCAATCGTCCTCTTTCGAATGCAGGCAACTGGACTCAATTTGGTCAATTTTGGTGAGCGGGGCGATTTTTTGAAAAAAACTCGAATTTTCAACTTTCGTTAAATTACGGCGCGTACTTGGTATAATGCGTCTTTGCTATAAAAAATGCATCTCTATAGGGGTTTTTGAGATCGCTGATCACGAATTTGATGTCAAAAAAATTTTTGACAACAAATTCACCCATAAATATTTATTAACACAGGTTTGATAATGTAAAAATATTAATGAAATATTAACTAAACTAAGATGGGTAGTAGGGGCTATTCATGGGATCATTGGCAGCAAATTCCAACTCTTGCATCATGAGTTTGACAATAAACGTTTGCTATCAGCTAAAACTTATTGCAAAATAGTGAATTTTCTGGTTAACTTGTTCGGAAAACGACTCGATTGTGATAGCGAATTACAAGATGAGATCACTAACGAAATGTTGTTCAGAAAAAAAAAAAAATAATGATTTAGCGAAAGTGGTAGAAGAGAAAAACTGGAACAGAAAAAAAAGGATCTTCAGACCTCTGAGGTCAAATGATGTTGTAGACTTTCCGGAGTTGACAGAAAGAGATCTGAAGATACTTTTTACAGGGTCTTACCAGTTATCACAGACCGTTTCTTATTCAGCAGAATTATGTACTGAAGATGGAGTTCGTAATATGCATTATTTGTTGGAAGATAAATCAATTTTGAAATGCGAAGTTCAATCGAGGCACATAAGTCGGAAAAAGTACAGGTGTTACGTAAAATACGTTCCTAACTCTATTGGAAGAAGTGATATAGAAGAATACGTATGCGATTGTGCGAATGGCCTCAGAACTGTCGGTTGTTGTGCACATGTGGCCACTATCATTTACTTCTTAGGGCATGCGAGATATTTGTCGCGAATTATTCGTCCAGCACAGATTCTCACAAATCTTTTCTCTGTTCAAAGCGTTGAACCTGTTATTGAAGAAGATCGTGACGAGGATTAAAACTGTAAAATTGTTAACTTAGCTCTGTAAAAAAGTATTATGCTATTTTATATTACTGTGTGACTATTACGTAAGCTTGAATAAGATATGATTTATACCAAAAAATTTAGTTTCATTGATTATATTAGTTGAACACGATATTAAAATTGTTTAAATACTGTGATTCAATGATATTTTTTACATTATCAAACCTGTGTTAATAAATACTTATGGTTGAATTTGTTGTCAAAAAAAAATTTTGACATCAAATTCGTGATCAGCGACCTCAAAAACCCCTATAGAGATGTATTTTTTATAGCAAAGACGCATTATACCAAGTACGCGCCGTAATTTACCGAAAGTTGAAAATTCGAGTTTTTTTCAAAAAATCGCCCCGCTCACCAAAATTGACCAAATTGAGTCCAGTTGCCTGCATTCGAAAGGGGACGATTGCCGCTATCTATACTATACAGCACCCCTCGGGAAAATGAAAACAACCCTAAAAATTAGAGGGTTGAATCTTGAAAATGACGCGTTTTTCACGATTTTTTCGCATTTAAACCTAAAATTTCCATGTTTTTACTTGACCAAAAAATCTGAAAAAATTCAGGGGACTTCCACACATCCAAAACCAATTTTTAATTGCGTTTAAACCATTTAAAAATAAATTAAACTGGTTGAAAAAAATAAAAATCACAAAAAGTCATATTTTTCGCCATTACTGTGTTTTCGTTTGGGGTTGTCATGTCGGTAAAAAGCTTATACTGCTTGTTTTTCGACCCTCTTCAAGATTTTTGGAACGATTTTACCAGATTCGGTGGGGGCCGCCAAACCCCTCTTAACCCGCTACCCCCTTTATACAAATCCCTGGTTCATAGAATTTCCCGCTTTTATGAATTAAGTGACAAGGTACAAAATATAACCATTATCAATTCGCTACTTGTTTCAATGTTTGTGTTCAAAATCATCCGCTTAATTGAGTCAGAATAGCCAGCAAAATTGTAATTTGATTACTCGAAATCTACTAAACTGCCTAAATCATATCATGTTATTTTCATAGATTCATTTAAGTAGTTGAATCCTATACGTTTAAAAATATTGGGACTAGCATTCTTTATTCTCAATCAGTTGAACTATAAAAATAGCTAATTCTGGCTAATAGCTAATTAGTACATGCGCTACTTAGAATAATACTTAATTTTGCAATTAAAAAATTCCTGATTTTTAGTGTAGAACATTTGAAAATTTTATATTTAAGTACGAACAAAAAAAATTACAATATTTTTTTTTTAAGAAAACTCATTAATATTACTTTCACTTTAACAATAATAAATAAATGTGTAGGGTTTTTAATTCAATACTATTTCGTTGTGATGATGATGTGTGGGCTGCAGGGGGGGGGGGGGGGGTGGAATCATTTGAACTATCATGTCAATGAGAAACCTTTTACTATCGAAGAGGTTTTATTCATACCTCAGGCTTTAGGTAATAATTGCAGAAGGTGGTATAAAGCTTTTTGAAATTTTAAGAAAAAGGCCGTATAACTATCATAAGAAAAATATATGGGAGATTTCAGGAATTTTTTTTCTTGGGAAAGCTCAGAATATTGAATTGCAAATGCTTTGAAAAATTTTCATAACTCAGTTGTTATGCTGAAAATAGGACGAAGCATTATTATAATGAGTAGAGACAATGTAATGGAATATTTTTCTATTTCAATTATTATTTTTTTTAAATATTTGTCATATACAGGGTGTATCTGAACTCTTGGGCAAAACTTTAAGGGGTGATAGTACACATCAAGACAAACAATATTAAATAGGAAACAAAGGGTCCCAAACGCTTTCCGAGGGAGATAGGCGCCATTAAAGTTTAGGGTCTAAAATTTCAAATAAACATAAAAAACGGAAAAATTGGTCGACTGATTTGAGGTTTTCACTAAAACTATTCTTTTTGTCAGTATTTTCTTGAAAATAAATTATAAAGATAAACTTCAAAAAATGCCGATAGAGGGCGCTTTAGTCTTTGGAATAACGAACAATTATTTTTTGCCGTTATTTTTTGAATCTCATTAAAAATTTTCTGAAGCTTAGACTTAAATTTTAAGCTCAAAAATCTAAATAGTTGGGGGTGGTTAAGTAGCGCAAACTGAACTGTGTTCAAACGTTCAAATTTCAAATGATTACAAAACACGGAAAAATTGGTCGATTGATTTGCGGTTTTCACTAAAACTGTTCTTTAAATCAGTATTTTCTTGAAAATAAATTTTAAAGTTAAATTTCAAAAAATGCCGATAGACTTTGGAATGCTTTAGACTTTGGAGTAACGTACAACTATTTTTAACCTCATTAAATACTTGTAAAATCTTATACATGCATTTTGTGCTCAAAATCTGAAAAGTTTAAAGTGCTTATGTAGTGCAAACTGAACTGAGTTCAGAGGGGGGGGGGAGAGCTTCAAATTTGAAATTATTATAAAAAAAACGGAAAAATTGGTCGATTCGTTTGCGGTTTTCGCTAAAACTACTCTTTAAATCAGTATTTTCTTGAAAAAAAAGTTTAAAGATAAATTTTAAAAAATGTCTATAGAGGGCGTCTTAGACTTTGGAGTAACGTACTACTATTTTTAACCGTTATCTTTTAATCTCATTAAATGCTTGCAAAAGCTTAGACTTAAATTTTGAGCTTAAAATCTAAATCGCTGGGCGTAATTAAGTAGCGCAAAATTGAACTTTGTTCCAGGTGTGTGGAGGTGAAGGTTTAAATTTCAACTCCTGAACACAGTTCAATGTGCGCTTCTTAACCCCTACCAACGATTCAGAATTTGAGCTCAAATTTTAAGTCTAAGCTTTTGCAAGCATTTAATTAGATACAAAAAATAACGATTAAAAATAATTGTTGATTACTCTAAAATTTAAAATGCCCTCTAAAGAATTTTTTTTTGAAATTTATTTTTAAGAAAATACGGACATAAAGAGTAGTTTTAGCGAAAACGGCAAACGTGTGGACTAATTTCTCCGTTTTTTAAAATCATTTGAAATTTGAATCCCCCCCCCCCCTACCTTGAACACAGTTCGGTTAGCGCTACTTAACCACTCCCAGCGATTCAGATTTTGAGCTCAAAATTAAATTTATGTCTAAGCTTCTAAAAAATTTTAATGATATGCAAAAAATAACCATAAAAATAGTTGTTTATTGCTCCAAAGTCTAAAGCGCCCTCTACCAGCATTTTTGAAATTTATCTATAAAATTTATTTTCAAGAAAATACTGATTTAAAAATTAGTTTAAATGAAAACCACAAATGAATCGACCAGTTTTTCCGTTTTTTATAACCATTTGAAATTCAAACCTCTGAACACAGTTCAGTTTGCGCTACTTAACCACTCCCAACTATTCAGATTTTGAGCTCAAAATTTAAGTCTGAGCTTCCGAAAATATTTAATGAGATGCAAAAAATAATTGTTCGTTACTCCAAAGTCTAAAGCGCCTTCTATCGACATTTTTTGAAATTTATCTTTATAATTTATTTTCATGAAAATACTGACATAAAGAATAGTTTTAGTGAAAACAGCAAATGAATCGACCAATGTTTCCGTTTTTTATGTCCATTTGAAATTTTGGACCCTAAACTTTAATGGCTCCTATCTCCCTCGGAAAACGTTTGGGACCCTTGATTTCCTATTTAATATTGTTTGTCTTGATGTGTACTATCACCCCTTAAAGTTTTGCCCAAGAGTTTAGATACACCCTGTATATGGCGAATCAAATGAAATAGAAAGATATTCCATTACATTGTCTCTACTCATTATAATAATGTTTCGTCCTATTTTCAGCATAATAACTGAGTTATGAAAATTATTTCAAAGCCTTTGCAATTCAATATTCTGAGCTTTCCCCAAGAAAAAAAAATCCTGAAATCTTCCATATATTTTTCTTATGATAGTTACAAGGCATGTTTCTTAAAATTTCAAAAAGCTGTATACCACCTTCTGCAATTAGTACATAAAGCCTAAGGTATGAATAGAATCTATTTGATAGTAAAAGGTTTCTCATTGATATGATAGTTCAAATGATCCCCCCCCCCCCCCCCACACACACACACACACATCATCATCACAACGAAATGGCATTGGATTAATAACCCTACACATTTATTTATTATTAAATAATCGTCCGTTTGTTTTCACAGTGCCAGAAAATGTCAAAAATTCATAAAGATTAAAGTGTCACGAGTTTTGGTCATATAATTTATTGTTTTACTTGTCGGATAATGGAGAAAATATTTTTAATAATAAATATTAATAATTTATATAACCCAGGGACCGTACTAAAATTTTAAAACTTAAAAAATAATGACACGACTATTTCATCCACATAATACTAATTCTTACTTTATTTTAAACACTCTTTCAATTTACATTACCTAGAGGTCTGCACGGGCCGGGCCTCGGCCCGAAGCCCGAGCCCGGCCCGGCCCGCGGGCCGGGCTCGGGCCGATTTTCAATAATGGCATTCGGGCCGGGCCGGGCTCGGGCCTTACTTCTGAAGACTCGGGCCGGACCGGGCCGGGCCTAGTCACTAATCCTTTCGGGCCGGGCCGGACCGGGCCTAGTCACTAATCTTTTCGGGCCTGGCTGGGCTCGGACCTTACTTTTTTTGCTGGAGTATCGGGCCGGGCCTAACTTTTTTTTTTCCGTACGAAGCCGAGACTGATTCCATTCTTCCTAGTTTTCATGGACCAAAATAATCAGTTCCTATTGAATCTTCCTACGTGAAAATCCTTTTCTCGACTTTTTATAAATCAGTAATATTTGGCTTTGTCCAAAAATTTCTGCAAAAAAAGCATATACTTTTAAGCCGTCATTATTCTACAATTAAACATTAGAATTTATTCCTTTTAAAGAATCGTAGATTACTAGGCGTTTTAAAATAGAATTAAACACACACACACACACACACACACACACACACACACAAAAAAAAAAAAAAAAAAAAAAAAAAAAAACATGATTATGACGGAATTTTTTTTTAAACTGAAAACTGAAAGTGTCTTTTAAAATGTTCTTCCATGCAAAATGAATACAACAATACGGGAGAAAAAAAATATATTAAACATTTACAATTGTTAAGAAGGGAATGCATTTTTTTTTTTTTTTTTTTTTTTTTTTTTTTTTTTTCCTCCCGTTTCAAAGCGATTTTGTCTTTGGAAATTTTACCATATACCGCTTTTTCGATTTTTTGTCTCCATTACAGGGAATATGGATTAATAATACTAGTGATAACTGAAACATTTACATACAACAAACAAAGATTCATTTAAAAGCATAAATATCGCAGCCCACGCCACTTCTGCATAAATGGAGATTATAAACATAGAAAAAAAAAAGACTAATATAATTTTTTTTGGTCAGAACTCTTCCATAAGATTAAAGATCAATGTACTGTAGAAATTCACTCGAGCCGGGCCGGGTCGGGCCATTATTTTTTTCGTTCGGGCCGGGCCGGGCTCGGGCTGAAATTTTAACTTTCGGGCCGGGCCGAGTCGGGCCAATATTTCTTTCGTTCGGGCCGGGCCGGGCCCGGGCCGAAATTTTAACTTTCGGGCCGGGCCCGGGCCTGGAAATTTCGGCCCGTGCAGACCTCTAACATTACCTATGATCTGTAAAGTAAAATATTAAAGCATCTTTCACTCTTTTTGGATATCTTGTATAATCTCTGTATACCTCTGTATCCCTGATATTTCTGTGTCATCAGCTAAAATGAAAAGTTATTGATAGATTTAAAAAAGTATAATTTAAAACATAAGCGTAAAAGAAAAGTTTCAGAATTTTATCTTATTTTTTAGTAATTTGGTAGATATTACAGCTTAAATTTTAGTTTATTTCAGAGAAAAATTTAGAACAGCATATGGGTTAAAATAATATTAAAACAGATTTAGCAAAAGAATGTGTATGTTCATATTTATATATCGGAATTTTACGTAAATTTACAAACCGAATGAGCATTCAGCTAAGTTCAAATTTCCATTCACAATTACCAAATTCTTCAATGCTGGGAAAAGATATGTATAATTTTATTTATTTCAATATTTGTTATCAGAATGCAATTACAAAATAATATATTTTTGCATTATGTTATTACGTTAAAAATGTTCTCTGAACATAAAATCCTTGATTCTAGAAGTAAATCCTTTTAAAAAATTTCAAAGCCTCCTCTGATTTCGCTTATTTATGACCCTGTACTGATATAATTATTAATGAACAAAGTTTATTCGTATGCAAGGCTGTTGACAAACGCTAATGAAAAAGAGCAAAACTGGAACAGATGATGATGCCGCCGTAAAAGTGTTCAGTATTACGTCATAATGTTTTAGCTTTGAAATTATGGTATCAGATTGCAATAATTAAACAAATAATGCGCGACAAAATTAATTTATTTAAAAAGTGCGTCATTTTAACTGTTTTATCTCAATAAAGTTCGCAAGATCTCTTAAATTAACTTAAAAGTTTTAAGTCCTTAAAAACTAAAAAAAAAATTAATATTTTTTTTTTCACTTGTTATTTTACAATTTCCGGAAGGAATGTTCACCTTTTTTAATCGCAAAATTTTTTTTATTAAATAAGTAAAATATTTCTATTTTGAAAAAGTTGTAACTTATTGGCGCGTGAGTCACAATTTGAGCACGTTTTGTGTAAAACACAAAAAAAAAAAAAAAAAAAGAGAAAAAATTAAAACAGACTAATATTTTGTATAGATTTATTAATTACCCTTATCATTATATATATATTTTTTCTTTTCCGCCCTTTCTTTCTTCTTTTTATTCTATATGATTCATACTTCTTTGATTCATACTCGTATGAACTTCTTACGTATTTATTTATTTTCTCGCCTACGTTTCTATTATATAATTACTTCACTTTACCTTATCTCTTCTATTTCCTTTCAATTTTGTTGTTGTTTTCAAAGTGGTAGCACGTCATTTGCCCCTGATGAAGAGGGCGCGTTCTATCGAAACGCGTTGTGCATTTCTCATTTTCATAGTATTTTCCCTTTTGGAACTATTATTCATTAATTGTGTAATTATATTTTAAAGCATAATAAAAACATAAATGGTTTATAAAGAAACATTCAAATTAATCATAATGGGACATTTTGAAACTATGAATTCTTATCCTTACCAATCTATATGTTCTGTTAATGGTTAAAAACTGCAAAGCAAATTTCATACTTAAGGGAACATTTTGATAGTTCCTACAATGGTCTCCTATACATTACAGTTACAATGGATGGTTTCTCAGATAAGATGGAAAACTGTCTTTATCACTGTCACTTCACTTTTATTGTTTTAAAATTGTCACTTCATTTTTATTTTGGTCCATTACGACTCTGTCTTAATAGGTTTTATCGTTTAATATTTTAAATCTCTGTTACTCATCTCGTATAATTCGTTTTCCTATTCGCATACTCTAAGGGAAAAAAAAAATCCACTTTTATGTTTCATACTCGATTTTACCACTACCAGAGATATTTATCCCATGGTACTAGAAAATACATTCGATGCCAATAAGTAAAAATTACTAACAGCGCTTAAAATCGGGGAAAATGAAAATTTTACGGAAAAAAATTCTTATACATCAGTATATCTATATTTACCAGCCTTTAATTATTCCACTGAAAAATATAGTTTAATATGACCCAGATTAAACACATTTTGAACCAGAAAACTTATTTTATAAAACATTACATTATTTAACTATAGTTAAATTATTAAACACTTCTTAACTAGTTGATCCACCTGGCTTTGCCAGGCTTTGTTAAAAATAACGCGATAAAAAAAATTTAAAAATCGCGAAAATACTAAAAATGTCTGCACAAATTCCAAATCATCTATACTGAAAACAGAACAAAAAGTATACTATTAAGCTAGAAGATTGCAAGAAACCGATTCCTTTTATATTAATATGGGGGGGGGGGGGGGATAGCGAATCGCGATTAAAGAGAAAAAAAAGTTGGAAATTGCACGTGAAGCGTAGCAAATGACGTGCGCTCGTACGATAACGAAGTTTTAAAAATATTCAGATCTTGCTGCTATAGTAGATAGTACGCCTCTTACAGTATAGTGGTCGAAATCTTTTCTGTGTTCCTGTAAATATACAGGAAATAATTTTTATTACACCTCAGCAATGTATATCATATTCATAAAATGTGAAATAGTTTAATATAATTAAAATACGCCCCAAAGAATATTTCCTCGTATACCATTATGTAGTGGAATACTTTTGTGTGGTTCTGTAATTTAATAATAAATATCCTTTGCATCACAGATTGCACAGAATGTATATTTTAGTATATATATAATTCATAGGTTCATGTCTATTTCATTATATACGAAAGAACTTAACATCATTAAAATATACTTAAAACTATTTTTTCCTATTGATCGTAATGTAATAAAATACTTTTGATTGTTCCTCTAATAAAACTATGCTGCAGATTTTCATAAAACTTAAAATGACTTGACAAAATTACGCTAAAATTATATATTTTAAATATCGTGCGATTTGGTTGGGCAGTTATTGCTTTGTTAAATGCGGGCAGACAGACGGACGGACAGACTGACAGACTGAACGACGAATATAGGTGCTAGCTATTTATATAATCACGGACGCACCTAAAATTATTCAGATCTTGACGTAATAGTACACAGCATTTTGGATACAGTATAGTAGCCAAAATCTTTTGTGTATCCATGTAAATTCTATCTGCTTTCTTTTATACAGGAAATTATTTGTAGTATTCCTCAGCAACGTATATCAAACTTATAAAATGTTAAGTAGTTAATTACAATTAAAACGCGCACCAAACAATGTTCTCCCTATACCATTATGTAATGGAATACTTTTGTGTGGCCTTGTAAATCAATAACAAATGTTCTTTGCACCCGAGATTGTACAAAATGTATATTATAATATGTACTTCATAGATACATATCACTTTTATTATGTTCGAATGAGTGTAACGCCATTAAAATGCATTTGAAACTTTTTGCCCATTGACCGTAATGTAACGGAATACTTTTGATTGTCCCTGTAATTGATCTATGCATCCGATTTTTATAAAATTTGAAATGACAAGACAAAATTATCTAATAATTATATATTTTAAATTTCAAACGATTAAAATGCATTTGAAACTTTCTTCCCTATTGACCGTAATGTAACGAAGTACTTTTGATTATCCCTGTAATTGATCTATGCATCTGATTTTCATAAAATTTGAAATAACTCGACAAAATTGTATAATAATTATATATTTTAAGTTTCAAACGATTCAGTTGGGTAGTTGTTGCGTTGTTATATGCGGACGGACGGACTAAACAACAACTATAGGTGCTACATATTTACATAATTACGAACGCACCTAATGAAAAAGACTAAAAGTCACATAAAAAATCGCTAACTTTTATTTCAAAATTCCCAGACGTCAAAAGTTACTACATTGTATTAAAATATTTAAACAAGACTTCTTTTACGAATGTCGAACAATCGCCGCAAAACGCGAAAATAACTGTAAAAATCGCATAAAAAAATTCAGAAATCGCTGCACAAATTCAAAATCAGCTTTATTAAAATCAGGTAAAAATGGAAATGAATTGATAAGAGCCATTTTTTCCCCCATCAGCCCTTGATGTGAAGCACACGTTTTTTTCATTTGTATATCTCATAACAAATAAGAAAAAAAAACATTATTAATGAAAGGTCTATAACTGATGGGGAAAATAAAATATATTAATGAATGTAAATACTATTATCATTAGTTTTAATCCATGTAACCAATAATAAATACAACACTAAATGGAAAAATAAAATGAACGGAGTTTATTTCTATTATTTCAGTATGTGAAATACCGGAAATAATCAGTAACCGAAAATAATCATACAGTTTCAGACATTTTTCGCAACATGTTTTATAGTAATCTTCCTCCTTGCTTTCTTCACCCGAAACATCACTGGACCAATGGCGGATCTAAGGGGGGGGCGATGGGGCGATCGCCCCCCCCTTGAGCCCAGTAAAGGGTCTGAAACCGTTGCCCGCACGGAAAAAAGAATGGACTTAAACTCGAGACCGGCGCGGCCCGGCCCGGGCCGCGCCATTTTTAAGTTACTGGACTGGGTCAGGTCTTTACACTTTCAGAACCGGGGCGGATCGAGTCTTACTTTTTCCTGTAGAGCGGAATCGAGCCACACTTTTCTTTTCAGGGCGGGCCTGGCGTGGATTTCGTTCTTCCTTGAGGTAAACGCTCGGTCTAAGATCGAACCAGACCATAAGGGAAGAGAAGCAATGGCGGATCTAAGGGGGGGGGGGGGGGGCGAAAGGGCGATCGCCCCCCTTAGATCTGCCATTGGCGGATTCAAGGAAAATGCGCCTTGGCATTTTTCAAGGCGAAAGGCCGATCTCCCCCCCCCCCTTGGGCTAATAAAAGTTTCCTAAAAAGACATGCATCCTCGCAGGAAATGAATTGAAGCCTAACTCGAGTCCGGGGCGGGCCGCGCCTTTTTAATTTCACGAGGCTCGGGCTGGGTCAGGTCTTCTCGCTTTCAGAACCGGGCAGTATCGTGATCATTATTTTTCTGTAGATTTGGGTCGGGCCCAATGGCGGGTCTGAGGGGGCGATCGTCTTTACTTCTTGGGCAATAAACGTTTCCCAAAAATACATGCATCCTTGCAAGATCCTAACTAGAATTCAGCGCCCCCCCCCCGGGCCGCGCCTTTTTAAGTTCCGAGGCTCGGACTGTGTCTGGTCTTACCGCATTCAGAACTCGGCCGTCATTTATTTGATACTATCAAGATCATCATTTTTCTGCTGATTTGGATTGGGTCTGACTTATTTTTCTTCCAGATCGAGTCTGGCCTGGAGTCATTCTTTTTAGATGTCTGCATTAGTGATGACACAGGTTCAGACTTAGCCCGTGTCCGATAAGGGATCGTGCTCTGTTTTTATGCTGGTCTACTGATTTTATTCCGACTCATTTTTTCTGAAATCTGAAAATGTTACTTATCGATGAATAGAAATATGTAAAAAACTTTTTTTCCTTTTAAAAATTAGTACTTATTCCATTTCAAATCAATGTCTTGCTATTTTGATAAAAATGAAAAAGAGGCACTTTTTTATTTTAGTATTTGAATGCTATCAAAGAAACAAAACAAAACAAATCAAACAATTGGTCATATCTACATCTGTAGATTTATATTCAAGCATTGCAGACGACCGCCGATCTGGCGCCTACGAAAAAAGGCGGGAATAATGAATTTGTGTTTAGTTCGATTTTTGTTTGTGGCAGAGATTGTTTTGCAATTGGATCTTTTATTATTATTATTTAGGCATGTAACGCGAAAAGAATATTTTCTTTTGATTTTATTTTGCGGTTACCGAATAATTTAAATTTCTAGTGTATGCAACGTATACAAATCGTAATCGCTTTTCATATGGAAATAACTGTAGTAATTATCATTTCTTTTGGGATCTCTGCTGATGCCGTAGCGGTAAGTAAATGTATTTACCATATTCTTGCGATCGAGTAGTGTTTCCACGGTTCCTAAAAAAGTTTTGAACTTTAAAATTTTTAATTTGAGGTTATTTTTTGGGTCATGCTATAACGAAGGCTTGTTATGAAGAATGAAATGGTTATAGTTAAAAATGTGCATTTTTTGCAGAAAATTTAAAAATGTTGTTCGATTTGACAGATAATAGACAGTATTTTCTACAGGCTACTTCATTACCATGTCCATTGTCCATAATATTTTTTTTACTAAAACAGAGACAACATATGAAAATCCTTTTATGCGTAAAGTATATTTTTACTTTACATCAAACTGTTCTTTTGATAATATTAAATTTAATGTTTCGTTTAACAGCCTTTTTTTAATATAAAAAATAGCTTTAAAATTATAATTACTTTTGGAACATTTTTTATTAGTATTATGCAATTTTTTCTACTGTATAATTTCATTATCGGGTTTTGCTCTTGATGCCGCAAAATGTTTCTGCCTCAGGCGGGACCAGGCTGTGGAGTAATATCCCAAATTTATTTCTAGTCCGCACTGACCAAAATTTCCCTGGTCGGGGTTCGGTCGGAATGAAAGTTAAATTTCGGTTCGTGTCCGACCCAGCCTAGACGTATACATATGCCCGGGCCTGTCCGAGTAGGCGAAATGGGTCCGAATTTTCTAACGGGCCAACAAAATTTGAATAATTTTTTCAACAGGCCGGGCCAATAAACAAAATAAACGGGGCGATCCGGCAAAAAAACTGAAGGGCCATATGGGCCGAGCCCATAAAAAAAAAAAAAAAAAAAAAATGCGGGCTCACTGGCCCTTTGTAAAGATTTAAGCAGGAACGTTAAAATATGAGCTATTTTCAATTATATGTGTTTAATGAGAATAAATATAAATATGCGTCATCAGTCGAAACTAGTTTGGCAACATCAATACAGAAATCTAACTTTTACAGTGTTGAGATCAGCATCGGAGAATTATATTGTGTGTAACCCGGGTTTAATATTTCTTTTTAGCAGGCTCGTACCGGCCCGAGATCAGGCTTGCATTGCTTTTCTACATATAGACGAGCTGGGCTGGAACTAGACTTAATTGTTCTCAAGATGTGTAGGACAGATAGTATGCAGTGTCTGTCGTGCGAAAGGGGAGGCGAAGGATGCGGTCGGCCCGGGCTTGGAAATTTAGGGGGCGCCAAATTTATGCTACCAGCGTAATTTTTGGCCTGTTACAAGAAAAAGTTGGGTCGGAGGGGGGGGGGCGCCACATTTTGCTTTGCTCTGAGCTCAGTTTTCTCTTCGCACGTCAAATGATTGCGGATTTTTCTACCTTCTCATGCTGTCGCTTCCAGAAATTCTATTCAAAACGATAATTTTCACAGTATTTTCTTAAACTGCTTATCAAAAAATGGATTACGTCATAGTTTTTGAATAAAAACACCTGCTAATGTGATCCACAACATAAACATTAGTTATCCCGACCAGCAGCAAAAGAAACAAAGTCAACCGGACCCAAACCTGACCCACAGCAAAAACTAGAAGTCAACCGGATCCAGACCCGACCCACAGCAAAAACTAGAAGTCAACCGGATCCAGACCCGACCCACAGCAAAAACTAGAAGTCAACCGGACCCAGACCCGACCCACAGCAAAAACTAGAAGTCAACCGGAACCAAACCCGACCCGCAGCAAAAAATAAAAGCAACATGACCCGCAGTGAAAAAATTAGCCCCGACCCACGCATTAAAGTCGAGTCTCCAAATTTCTAAAATCGCCCCCCCCCCCCTTGAGGACTCTCCAGATCCGCCCTTGCACTGGACCATCCAATTGCGGCGTCTTGTAGTTTATGAGCATATTCAAGACTTTTTTTAAGGGAACACAGTATCTTCAAATTGGTCAAAATATCTATTTTCTTTCCTTTAATACTAATTGAAAGCTTCTTTAATTGTGACTATTTTGACACCTCATTTTTATTTATACGACTGTTGTAATGCGAGATATTGTAAATTTTGTTAATAGATCTAGCGCAATTACCCATATAAATGAAAACTTTAAACTGATTTTTCTCCCTGTTCATATTTTTATAACTTGCTTGTTCGGAAAATAATAAGGTTTTGTTTGCTAATTTAGGTAGAATTTTTTTTTCTTTTTTTACTTCTTCGCCACGGTGTGTTTAATATTTTAATGCATGGATTTAACATTCAAGTTTATAGTTTTTTTTTTTTTTTTTATTTAATTTGAGAGTTTATATTTTTTCATTGTTTAATGGACACGAGAAAAAAAATCATATTAAATGTAAAATCCCAAACATCTAAAAATCCGTGCACTGTTTTATGTAGTATATTCTAATGAATGTGGAAAAAAATCAAAGCAAAAATATTCATATTTAAAAAAAGTAGTAAACATTTTTGAAAAGTTAATTTTTAAAAAAATTGGTAAAATAGAATGTTCTACAAGATTTTTTTTTAAATTTAATTTTTAGTATTAAGTATTGTGCCACCACATATATTACAGTATTATTCAAAATTGGAGAGATGGTTTTAAAGGTACTGTGCCCCCTTAACTTCAGTTGAGTTGTGGCGCGACAGTAAGCCAGTAATTATAATGCGGAATCAAAATGCGTATGACCCTTATGCCTATTTTGCATGACAGTATTGTGTGACGTTGCTTAGACAAAAGTCAAGTCTAAAATTCGTATAAAAATATACTCATAAAATTTAAAATTGGGCTTTGAGATACATAACTATAGATATAGAGAAACATTCCAACCAAATTTCGTATCTCTGTGATCAGCGGTTTCTTCAGAACTCGGCATACAAATACATGCATGTACGTACAAAGTTCTTCCCTTTTTATATATATTTAAATAGACAAGGTTTTTCGTAAAAGATGCTCAAAATTTTAAGAGATAATACTACACATCCAAATAAACAATTTTCATCAAGGAATGTATGGTCGGAATTGAAACGCAAGATGCTAGAGGACGCCGATGATGATGATGTTTTTGTAAAAGGCAAAAACACACAAAGAATGATAAAGTGACAAAATAGGTTTAATGACATGTTATTACAATAAGAAATTAATTTTGAGCCTTTGAGCCATTTGCATCTGAAGTTCCATAGATAAAATGCGTATCAGCCTTTTCCCTATTAGTGAAGGGGAAAGATTTCTGATACGTTCCTACCATGATTGACCGTTGCACACACGGATCAACGACTTTTATACAGGGTGTATCTAAACTACTGGGCAAAACTTTAAGGGGTGATAGTACACATCAAGAGAAATAATATTAAATGGGAAACTGAGGGTCCCAAATGTTATCCGAAGGAGATAGGCGCCATCAAAGTTTAGGGTCCAAAATTTGAAATGATTATAAAAAACGGAAAAATTGGTCGATTCTTTTGCGGTTTTCACTAAAACTATTCCTTATGTCAGTATTGCCTTGAAAATAAATTATAAAGATAAATTTCAAAAAATGCAGATAGAGGGCGCTTTAGACATTGGAGTAACGAACAACTATTTTTTACCGTTATTTTTTGCATCTCATTAATTTTTTTTAGAAGTTAAGACAAAAACTTGAATTTTGAGCTCAAAATCTGTGGTTAAGTAGCGCAAACTGAACTGTGTTCAATGGGAGTGGGTAGGCTCCGATTTCAAATTATTATAAAAAACAGAAAAATTGGTCAATTGATTTGCGGTTTTCACTAAAATTATTTTTTATATCAGTATTGTCTTGAAAATAAATTATTCAGATAAATTTCAAAAAACGCCGATAGAGGGCGCTTTAGACTTTGGAATAACGTACATCTATTTTTTACCGTTATTTTTTGCATCTCATTAGTTTTTTTTTTTTTAGAAGCATAGACCTAAACTTAAATTTTGAGCTGAAAATCTGAATCGTTGAGAGTGGCTAAGTAGCGCTAACTGAACTGTGTTCAATTGGGGTGGGGAAGTTCAAATTTCAAATGATTATAAAAAACGGAAAAATTGGTCGATTCGTTTGCGGTTTTCTCTAAAACCATTCTTTGTCAGTATTTCCTTGAAAATAAATTTTAAAGATAAATTTCAAAAAATTCCGTTAGAGAGCGCCTTAAACTTTAGATTAACCAACTACTACTTTTTAACCGTTATTTTATTTTTTTTTAATCTAAATAAATGTTTTAAAAGATTATACTTAAATTTTGAGCTCAAAACATGAATCGTTGTGAGTAATTAAGTAGCGAAAAGTTGAACTGTGTTCGTAGGGCGGGCAGGGTAACATTTCAACTCCTGAGCACAGTTCAGTTTGTGCTTCTTAACCCTCCCAACGATTCAGAATTTGAGCTCAAAATTTAAGTCTAAGCTTTTGCAAGCATTTAATTAGATACAAAAATAACAGTTAAAAATTGTTATTGGTTACTCTAAAGTTTAAGACGCCCTCTAACGGAATTTTTTGAAATTTATCTTTAAAATTTAATTTCAAAGAAATACTGACATAAAGAATGGTTTTAGAGAAAACCGCAAACGAATCGACCAATTTTTCCGTTTTTTATAATCATTTGAAATTTGAACCTCCCCACCCCAATTGAACACAGTTCAGTTTGCGCTACTTAGCCACACTCAACGATTCAGATTTTCAGCTCAAAATTTAAGTTTATGTTTATGCTTCTAAAAAAAACTAATGACATGCAAAAAATAACGGTAAAAATAGTCGTACGTTACTCCAAAGTCTAAAGCGCCCTCTATCGACATTTTTTGAAATTTATGTTTATAATTTATTTTCAAGACAATACTGACATAAATAATAGTTTTTGTGAAAACCGCAAATCAATTGACCAATTATTCTGTTTTTTATAATCATTTGAAATTTCAACCTACCCACTCCCATTGAACACCGTTCAGTTTGCGCTACTTAACCACAGATTTTGAGCTGAAAATTTAAGTTAATGTCTAAACTTCTAAAAATATTTAATGAGATGCAAAAAATAACAGTAAAAAATAGTTGTTCGTTACTCCAAAGTCTAAAGCGCCCTCTATCAGCATTTTTTGAAATTTATCTTAATAATTTATTTTCAAGATAATACTGACTTAAAGAATAGTTTTCGTGAAAACCGCAAACGAATCGACCAATTTTTCCGTTTTTTACAGTCATTTCAAAATTTTCACCCTAAACTTTGATGTCGCCAATCTCCTCGGAAGACGTTTGGGACCCTTAGTTTCCCCTTTAATATTATTTGTCTTTATGTGTACTATCACCCGTTAAAGTTTTGCCCAGTAGTTTAGATACAGCCTGTATATATTTTGAGACAAAATTTTGATTGCGCGTTCTTCATCTTCTCCATACAAAATTAGCATTCTATTACAAGTATCATTTTTCTGATAAGTCGTAACAGGAACGGAGCTTTAACGTTTGAAAGTTTCCCCCTAATGCGTAAGCACATTTGCATTTTATTTCCAATCGCATTCTTTTATAAAAGTTGTTTGTTCGGATGTAAACTATCACTTCTTAAAGTTTTGCCCATTTTTTATGAAACTCCGTATATATTTTATGTTTCTAAGTGAAACCTATTTGATTTTATTGCTATAAAAATTTCAGTTTTTATAGCAAAAATAATCTGGGTCAAATTTAACCCACATTTTTTAGGAGAACATCTAGAGATTAACATGTTTGTATCGGTTAAATCTCCTTCCTTATTCCCACTACGATTAAATTTCTTTTCTTTTCAAAATTACTGAAAAACTTTCTTTTCTCTTCAGCAATAATAATAAGTATATTTAAATTATTATTAATAATTGGATGAAGAAACTGCTTAAAAATATCGGAGGGTGCATGATATTTCGGTCTGTTATTGTTTTTTATTGAAAAAAAAAAAAAAAAAAAAAAAAAAACAATCGAGAGTCAGATGCAAATAAAGTCCGTTTTTTAAAAATGAGAAATAGGTTTCAAACCCTAAATTTTATTATAGCTAAAATATACCCAATAACCGTAAACACTTATAACACAGATCTAAATTGTAGCATCCTACTAATTTCGTATGGTAAATGTCATCATTTTAAGGGTGAGGGAGTTATCTTGTGCAATTTATATGGAAAACTCCATATTTTAGTGGATCATAAATATAAGGTCCCGACAATTTAAAACACTTACAACCTGAGCTGTAAATATCGTCGAACATTCAATTTTTGTATGATACACGGAATAATTATAAAAAGGGGACGTTATCGGGTTCTTTAACCCATTCGGAACCATTGGTGCATATATGCACCCTCAAAAATTTCTTATAGACTTGAGTTTGATACCAGTAAGCTCTAAGGGGCACGGGGGACACCCACGAAGTGCCCTCCGTGGGTGTCTTTCTAACAGAAGCTAACCCGTATTTACGCAAGGAAATTCAAAATTCGCAGAAAACCACAGGAAGCTCCGAACGATTTGGCCGACGGTCACGATTGTGTTCGATCCCAGCATCTGCCATCTACCAGTTGCGAAAGCAAACCTCTCAGCCACTAGTGGGGCTTTCAGAATAAGGAAAAGAGCGAATTCTACAAAGAAAAAAAACACGTGTGTCACTCGGGGACTGCCGCGGTAAAGCTATTGCATAGAATTTTTTATCAACTTATGCAATTATAATTATTTATTTATTTTTTATTTATGCAGCTTTTTCTTTTTCTTTTTTTTTTTTTTTTTGATATTAATTCAAGTTAAACTTTTTGAGTGTGCTGACCGATAACATTTTTTTTTTCGTGTATTGAACAAATGAGAAGTTAATATCGTTTAAAAAAATTTTATTATCTTACAATACATGTAGGTTAATCAGGAATTTTTATCATTGAAACTATACGTTTATGGTAGCTGAAATAAAAAACATAAGTTTAAGACTTGATATTCTCAAAATATCTCAAAAATACCACGTCAATGTCTGCCGAAGTCTACCGAAGGATACCGTGCCGAAGTCTGCCAAACTGAAGCGACGTTAGCCAGAGTGTCAGGATTTTTCTCGTTACGGAATTTCTAGATTCTTTCGCCGCGCTCAAAGCCCGCGATAAAAGCTATGCAATACCTTAATAAATTACCAAACAAAATTTGGCTGCGCTACGAAAATTAGATCGCGAGTTATAAGCATTTTAAATTTTCCGAACCTCACCGTAGGGGTCTCCTGTCACCAAAAATTAACACTGTCTCATAATCAATTACCAAACAAAATTTGGCCGCACTACGAAAATTAGTTTGCGAGTTATAGGCATTTTAAATTTTTCGACCCTCACCATGGGGTATCTCCTGTCACCAAAAATTAACACACTCTCATAATAAATTACCAAACAAAATTTGGTCGTGATACGAAAATTAGATCGCGAGTTATAAGCATTTTAAAATTTTCGACCCTCACCATGGGGGGGGGGGGGGTCTCCTTTCACCAAAAATTAACACTGTCTCATAATAAATTACCAAACAAAATTTGGCCGCGCTACGAAAATTAGATCGCGAGTTATAAGCATTTTAATTTTTTCGACCCTTACTGTGGGGGGGGGGGGGTCTTCTGTCACTAAAAATTAACACTCTCTCATAATAAATTACCAAACAAAATTTGGCCGTGATACGAAAATTAGATCGCGAGTTATAAGCATTTTAAATTTTTCGATCCTCACCATGGGGGGGGGGGGTCTCCTTTCACCAAAAATTAACACTGTCTTATAATAAATTACCAAACAAAATTTGGCCGTGATACGAAAATTAGATCGCGAGTTATAAGCATTTTAAATTTTTCGATCCTCACCATGGGGGGGGGGGTCTCCTTTCACCAAAAATTAACACTGTCTCATAATAAATTACCAAACAAAATTTGGCCGTGATACGAAAATTAGATCGCGAGTTATAAGCATTTTAAATTTTTCGATCCTCACCATTTGGCGGGTCTCCACTCACCAAAAGCTACATTATCCTACCTTGTTTTATCTTTAGACGATTTTTTTTCTATACACATTCTATCAGGAATTTTTATTATTGAAACTATAGATTTTATAGTAACTGAAATAAGAAATATAAGTTTGAGACTTGATATCCTCTAAATATCTGAAAAATACCTTGCCAATGTCTGACGAAGTCTACCGAAATATACCATGCCGAAGTCTGCCGAAGTGAAACGACGTTAGCCGAGTGTTAGGTTTTTTCGTTACGGATGTGTTAGGATTTTTCGCGTTACGGAATTTTTGGATTCGGTCGCCGCGCTCAAAGCCCGTGATAAAAGCTATGCAATAGCTTAAAAAAGTAGAAATAATTAAACTAATTAGAAATGCAATTAATTAGTACTTACTATACTATTAATTATTACTTTGTCTAAAAATCTCATCGCTAAAAGCGCCATAGTTGAAATTTTGTAATGTGATTGAAAAAAGAGCTATTATACATCATTTGACATATGTTAAATTTGTATTATGATCTTGAACTTAATTACTTAAACACCATTATTGCAAGAAATGATCTTTTCGCATCTTTACCACTACAAATCTGTGAAATTTTAACCGTTTAAATTTTTTTATAAATGTCAACAAACCACATTATTAAGCAGGTGCTTTGTAATTGGGGATGCAAAATTTACCACGACAAACAAACAATTCGCTCTCGCCGCTCTCCAAGGCCGCCTCTATCAACCACATTCAATTCGAATGCAAGCAAAAAGATTTGGCTCAGTTATCGCTCTCTTTGGCTTTTTAAAAAGCATTATTTACATTAAAAAAAATGCTTAGAAAATAAAAATAACGTGTTTGTTGAAGTTATTTATGGTTTGATGAAAAATATATGAGGAAATGATGCACTTCTGTGTTTGTTAGAGAATTCTATTTTTCTCTTGTTTTCTATTATGACATTTTTTTTAGTCAATTAAATGTAAAAAATATTAATTTTGTATACTCTTTATCTTAAAAATATAAAGAAGAAAGCCATAAATTATTAGACAAAATATAGTATAATAAAAACATTTCAAGGTTTTAAAGGGACACTTAGAGAAAAAGGAGACTTGTTTCTTTCCATACAAAAACTAGAAAAACAAAGCTAGAAAAGAAAGTGGAGAAAAAATCAACAGAAATACATGAGTGTTTTTAAAGGACGATTTTGAAAGCATATATGTTAGTGTTGCTATCTACTTTCTTCAGCCTCTTTTTTTTTCTTAGGCACTGTACGCGTATACAGGGTGTCCCTTCTCAACGGTGGCCAATGGCTAATTTCTAAACCGTTAGTCATAGACATATAGTTCCAATTGCAAAAATGCTTTAAAAAAGGTAAAGAATGTTTTTCAAGCGATTTAGCTCAAAATAAAATTGTATTAAAAAATTACGAAAATTAACTTTTTATACGGCCCCCCGGTCCTATAAGGGATATTTAGTAAATTTTTCCCACTACTCTAACAAGTAAGAGAAAAAAAGTCCCATTCACATAACATTAAAATTGACAGAGTTATAAAGCTTTAAATTTCATGACTTAAACCACTTTTCTGTAGCTAAATACGGATGAATTGGACTGAGCTTTAAGGGAACGTTTATTAAGTGCTTAAAGTATTATAAAGGGCGTCTATTTTCAACGCTGTCTAATAGCTAATTCCTAAACCATTTGCCACAGACATATATAGTCCCAATTTCTAAAAGGTTTTAAATGAGATAAAGAAATATTTTAAAAGCAATTTAACTGAAGGTGCTACCACCGTATAAGTTTTACGGTAATGTTAATTTTTATTATTTAACTTCTAGATTGGTTAAAATAGTTGAAGACGTGAGTTTTAAAATTCTCTTTATCGTGAAAATCAAATTTTGGGAAATCGCAATTTTATTTTAAAAGGTGTGGTATTTTGATAAGCCTTTATTTTGCTTAAAAAATTCGTACTTACTTTTCCCTTGCTCAAAATTTCTATTCAAATTTTAACTCCCTTCCAAATATCCGATCGAGGTTCAATTTGCACACTTATTTATATCCAATGATAGTATAATATTAATATAATTTTAAGTGCGTACCATTTATTTATTTTATAGGATTGCATCAAATTCTGTTAGGTTAAGTAATCTAATAGAATAGTAAATATGTGTCATTTTGTAACGATTTGTGACTGTTGCTTTTCATAAATTAAATTAACAAACTTTCTGTTATTTTTTTACTTATAATTTTAGTACAAATTTTGCTTTAATATATAATCATCAACATAAATTAAAAAATAATATTGTAAATATTATTTTACTCTAAATGTTTAATGTGAAATTTTATATCTTGCGTTTATTTTTATTTCCAGTAAATTTGTGACTGACCCCTAATTTGCAGCAAAAAAGATGCTTCAACTTTAAGCAGCTATTACTCGGTCAGTTTTAATCGCAGAGGAATGGGACTTTTTTTTTTTTTTTTTTTTTTTTTTTTTTGGTATTATTTGTTACAGTAGTGGGAAAAATTTACTAAATATCACTTATAGGACCGGGGGACCGTATAAAAAGTTAACTTTCGTAATTTTTTAATAAAATTTTATTTTGAGCTAAATCGCTTGAAAAACACTTCTTTACCTTTTTTAAAGCATTTTTGCAATTGGAACTATATGTCTATGACTAACGGTTTAGAAATTAGCCATTGGCCACCGTTGAGAGTGGACACCCTGTATAGCCAGTGACGCCAACATATATGGGGCACGAGCTCACACAATAATTTGATCTCTTCGCCGATCCAATTTCAATTGATACAATTCGCATTTTTTTTTTCAGTTATTTAATTCCTAAAATGAAATTTGATTTTATTAAGATTCTCAAAAAGATTTTGTTTGAAAAATAGCTTAGACATTCATTAGACTTACAGGAGCACTGAAATCCCTTTCAGCGAATGTATAATTAAATTTCCCTCAAAAACAAATTTCCTGCGTATTTTGCCAATTTGTTTTGATGTCTCAAATTGATAAAACACTTATGTGATTAAAATGTATGCTTTTCTTGACATTTGAATTTTGCACTTTCAATAATTAACAAGCAAGGTTATTTAAAATTAATATTACTGCATTTGTAAGGAATAACTTTTAAGAATATAATTTAATAAAATTACTTATAAAATTATAATTAAATTAAAAATTTTAATAGGAAAAAATAATTTAATTTCGAATTACCTCTTAGACATTCGCTCATTTCCACTCACTCCCTCCACACTAACAAACACCGTGGTAAAAAAGTATATGTATTATTTTACTCAAAAATGTTTGAGCCCATCCAATATTTTTGAAAAGTTGGCGCTACTGTATTATAGCATTAGGCAGATGATGGCAGGATTGAGTGAGTCACCTCCAGTCCCTATAATATTTCATTAAAAACAATATAAACCTGTGAATGATTTTAAAAAAATTATGAGGTAATATAAATTCAATTATTAAAAATATCGTTTATCATAGCAATACACATATGCCATAAATAAAAAAATTACTTATTCTGTAGTGATATCATTTAGGACAAAAGTGTTCGATACGCAAAATGAATTGTAAAATTTTCTTATCTGAAACCATTCTCATGCCCTAAAAAAATTCCGAGATGGGTTAATATTATTTTAAAAACATAAACCCTTATTTAATAAAAGGAAATCGGCGTAGACATAATTTTAGATACTTTCCTTTTTCAAACACAATCTGATTTTGTGAAGATTTATTTTTCCTTCATTAAAAGAAATGCGGATAGGAAAGAAATCAGTACCACTCAAATTAAAAATAATAATATAAAAATAAAAGTGAAATTCCATGTGACTTCGCCGACTGCAGTTAGTTAGTCCCTTAGCGTAAGTAAATAGAAAACAACAGGTAGGCGGGGGGGAAGGGGGGTAAGAATATTAGCTTAGTAAAACTAGAAAACGTTTTAAAGTTGTAATTTGTATGGATCAGAAATTCAGACGGCTGTCAAATTTCCTGAAAGATAAAACTTTCAGCATGTTTTGTGTATATTAATTCTAAACGTTATTTATAAAAAGAAGAAAAAAGCAAAACTTTAAAATCTTTTATATTAGATTTCTTTATTTTTGATGTAAACTTTGCTGAAAGTATCATTATTATTAAAATAATTATGAGCACTTTTCTCATTAACATTGAAATAAACAAAACATTTTTTTTTTTTTTAACGGATTAAACATTTTTAAAAAATCATATATTTTTATATATTTATTACGTTGGTTCAAAATGGTAATTATGATAAGCTAAATTGCTAAATGATAAGATTTAATCTGAAAGTTGTCTGAACAGTATACTGTTGCAAAAGATACGATTAGGATGTGTTCATTGAGAATATTAAATTTCATTAAATACAAATACACATATCATATCTGACAATGACATGGTATTATCTCATGCTCTCTAACTAGCTGAGACCTATGATGGACCTAGAGATCTGGACAAGATGCAGCTTTAATTTAACCTTTTCGAGTTCGTTATCCTTAAAAAAGTACACCTAGTGTATATTTTATTGGCACTCAGCGTTAGAGATCTGCGGTCCGTGCAGACCGCTAGGCCTCTAAATAATAGGTGGCCTAGGCCTCTAGGCCTCTATATCTCTAGGTGTTTTCTAGGCCCGGGCCCGGCCCAGCCCAGTGAAAAAAATCAAAAGTTCCCCCCGAGTCCGGCCCGTTTAAATTCTTATATTTCTAGGCCCGAATCGTCCCCTACAAAAATCGGTGGAAACAGTCCCGGCCCGACCAAGCCCGACACAATAATTTCGAAAGAATTTCAGATTTCTATCATATAATTAAGATTTCTTTAAAGAATACTGGATACATATTTATGGGATCATTTTGCAGTATATTTTACAGAAAATGTGCAATAGCAATATTAATGATTATTTAGATTTTTAGACTTTCAACATTCAAATAAGGATTCATTAAAAATTTAATATGGTTTAGATTAAAAGAAAAAAATAGAAAGTTAAAAACATCATAACTTTTGAAGCTGTATAGTAAAAAATAGTTTTGTGAAAATATTTCTATATAATTTATTAAGATTTTCTCAAATATAAAACAGCTACTTTCTGATACATTTCTGAATTCATTCCTTTTCGGAAACGCATAAGATTATCACGTGTTCTTATTCAGAAACTATGTAATCGAATGGCATTATCCATTTCTTGATACAAGCAATATATCTGAGAAAATACTATCTTTTGGTTTTTGTTTATGTCGGCCAATTATCTACGCTTGGGATATAGGCCCTATGGGGTGGAATGCCCTCCGTGGGGGTCTTTCTAAGGGAACCTAACCCGTATTTACGCAAGGAAACCCAAGGTTCGAAGAAAACCACGGAAAACTCCGAACGCTTAGGCCGACGGTCGTGACTGGGTTCGAACTCAGCACCTACCGTCTACCAGTTTCGAGGTCAGAACCTCGCGGCCACTGGTGGGGCCCAGAAAATACTGTCAACATTACCGTTTTTGAATCGAATTTCTGGAAGCGGCCATGGGAATGAAGAAATATCTGATGCCACGTGACAAGAATCTCATATATCTCGAGAAGTAATGTATTTACCAATAATGGAAGACGTTATTTGATTCCAAATCCCTTCGGTAGTTAGTTAGGTTTGTCAATTTTAAATCTTTATAGTTAAAAATTAGTCAGAAAATATGTCAAAGTTCCGCGTTGTTGAGTAGTGAATTTAAGAACCACCAAAAAGTATACTTCCAAAGATTACGTTAACAGAAGTTTATTTTCACTATTAATACTTTCACAAAGCATATTGTCTGCCCCACACATCTTGAGAATAATCAAGTCCAGTTACAGTCCGGCTCGACTCAGTAGGAAAACAATGCAAGTCTAATCGCGGCCCGGCACGAGTCAGCTAAAAATATATTAAGCCCGGGTTAGACACAATGTAACTATCCGTTGTCGATCTCCACACTGGACAAGTTACATTTTTGTACTGATCTTGTCAAACTAACATCGGTTCGTTATGCGCATTTGTACTTATTCTCGTTAAAATCATATTCATTGAAAATAGCTCATATTTTGCCGTTTTTGTTTAAATCTTTATATCGGGCTGTGAAACCCGTTAAATTTGTTTATCGAGCAAACTCATATAACCCGTTCTTTTTTTTTTTTTTTTTTTTTTTTTTTTTGTCGACCCGGCCCGTTGAAAAAAATTTTCTAATTCTGCCGACCCTTTTGAAAATTCGCATATATTCCGCCGGACCGGGTGCGGGATGCGGTCTTGGGCCCGTGCAGACTTCTACCCAGAATATTTAATAGAAATTTTTTTTATAACATACTTCATAAGTAGAACCCCGATAATCCGGATCGGTTTTTTCATTTTTTTTTTTTTCAACTTTGAGAAGCGATTGGTGAAAAAGTTTTTGTTTTATTATTCAGAATACGACGATGCAACAAGTTAATTTTAAAGAAATTAGCCAATCGCTTCTCAAACTTGAAAAAAAAGCAAAAAACCCGATCCGGATTATCGGGGTTCTACGTACTTGAAAATAAGCAAGTATTTTCTAATAAATTCACTTATAATTTCGGATGTAAGTTAATTATCTCGAACAGATTTACTCCGTGACGGAAAGGGTTAAAAGGTTCGATCAGATTGTGTTTTTCTTCAGCGGAAACTCTGATGTGGTCATCCGTTTCTGTTTGATGTGGTCAGTCACCAGACATTCCTTTCAAGGTCGCAGTTCAGAGAAGGATATCTCTGACGTGCTTATCACCGCCTCATTTTTTTATTATTGAAACGCCCTTTTCTTTTCTTGATGAAAGTAAAATATTTGAAAAAAAAAAATTCTATAAGCGAAAAAATTACGACTTTTGTCGCACATTGTTGCAAACATGATATAAATGCAGCTTTTACGAAGTAAGACATTTTTGGAAGAATTACTTTAATCTTCAAAGTATTCCCACAATTCTAATTTTTACTCGCTAGAGTGGGAATCTTCCAGCTCCGTATCTTTCTTTCATCAATCGATTTCAAATAAGAGTGCTCTCTGTACACCTGATTTTACGCGTGATTCGATGACATCCACGCCTAAACCAACAACAATGCAATATTCCCAAGCGATCAACCTCCGAAGTATTATACTTGATTTTGCTTCATTTGGCATGAGGTGAAAGTCAGTGCATTACAGAACTGTTGAGATACCAGATCATCCAGGGTGTATTTCGATTCAAACTGCTTATTTTCCGATTTATTTTTAAATTCATTTTTGCTCTCAAATATACCAAACTTTCAAAATCTCTTATTTGGAAAGTACACAAGGTGCCGTGATTGTTGATTCTTTGATAAATGCAGAAATTAATGCAAAAAAAGCAATCAAAAACGGCATTTCGAACCGATGTTTCCCAAGCGGGATATCTGGGAACGAAAAAAAGGGTCATACTGATAAGGTAATTGTTTATAACTCAAATTCTAATGAATTGAGCGTAAAAAGACATCACACGGCACCTCATACGTCCCTTGAAGAATCCCCTCAGCAAATTTCATGTTTCTACTTTTAAAAGTGTGTCTGAAATTGTACCGGAAAATTTCGAGCTGTTGAAGGTGGAAAAGTTTTTTTCGAATACAGCCTTAATATAAAATTTGAATCATGCCAAAACTCCTATTTTATGTTATTGGCGAAAGTAGTAAAACGTCTTAGAGAGAATAAGAATAAGGGTTATTAAAAATAAAGAAAAAAGGGAGAAAATAAGGGTTATTAATTAAAAGTAGAACTTTCTAACTTTGATATCTATAGCAGCCCATTGATCTAACTATTATGCGACTATTTTTAATGAAACATTTCTTAAATAGTCGATATACTGAACCAGATTTTAACCTTACACTTTCAAATATTCGTCACGAGTTATGTCAAACAAAAAAAAAAATGTATTATTCGGAAATTAAATTCATTATTCGTTTAAAATTCAGCATAACATATCGATTTATTAATTTAAAAAAAAACTGCGCTGAACGCAATTTTCAACTGTGCAAATAATATCCAAAAATATTATCATTCACAGATAAAATAACATGAAGTATTAGCAAATTTAATTAACATTGTACAATCTAAAGTCAAAATAGTCTTGGTGTGAATTTTTGCCATTGTTTTGCTTCCACTTAAATCGTACATAACGCGCGGTTTTAGATATTTGAATCGTTTTTGAAAGTTAATTGATAATATTCAAAATTCGTATTCTTCTAAAGATGATTTTTTTTTTCAATTCTGTTAGAAAAATGGGAATTTGGATTTGAGGACAGTTCTGGAAATTGTAGCAACATAATGTTTTTCAAAAATACATACTTATATATTTTTTTAACTCGCTATAATAATGGTGGGAATTTGATACTATGTACTCCTATTTTATCGATAAGTATTTTTGGACTTTCTGGAAAAACAAGGGATGTGTTAAAAATAATATTTCAATGTAACTGGCCGGTTAAATCTTTTTATAGTATGAAGTAACTCTTTTGTTCTCATATAACCTAGTTATTCGAGATATATTGAGTTTAACTAAGAAAATGGAAACCATTAAAATTTATTGTAACTAAAAACTGGTAAGATCTTCCTCTTCAAAACGACTTTTTCAGAATGTAATATGATATTCCATGAAACTAATCAACATGAGGAAGTAGTTTTTTGTCTTGTCACAGTTTATTCAGTTATTTTTATAAGTAATTTAATGGCCTTTATATAACCAAGTGCTCAAAAATCGATTTGATTATTATAAAAGATTTTATGTTATTCTCTAAAAGTTTATTTCAAAATTAATAAAACTGAGGAAGTTGTAACAAGTTATTTGAAAAAAAAAAAAAAAAAAAAAAAAAAAAAAAAAAAAAAAACATATATAAACCTCATTCCTATAAACCCATAATACTTGCATATTTGCAACTTTAAGAAGAAATATCTACATTTATAATCGTTTTGCTTAAGAGTTGACTTCGAATGTTAATACACAATTTTTCTGTAATGAAATGAAATACAAAAGTTATGTTGTTAATAATCACATTACCGCTGATGATTTAAACGTTGTGGAAAATTATTGTTTACTCAAACTTATGCGCTGTGGTACCAAGTTTTGCATCCCATCTGAAATTGTTAAAAAGAACGTTTTTAACGTAATTTAATCAATAAATCTAGACTTATTCCTCGATAAAATTGCAATTGATTACAATAAGCCGATTGGTTCTTTTCCGGAATAGGAATCGAACGCATTAAGTAAATTAAGTGTTGAATTATATAATAATTTACAAAAAAATTCTTGCAATTTTGTAAAATCTTTAAATTTCATATTAAAAACTTGCAAGATAAATTTATTATTACTTATGTTGATAAATTTCCCAAATGCTATTATTTGAAAAACATATTATGAACAACTTTTTTCAAATTCAATTAATTCTAGTGATACTTTTTTTTAAAGAAAACTAAATAAAAACTGCTGTAAAAATTTTTCCATTTTATAAACTAATAAATTTAAATCTGGTATTAATCCATTAATCCCTACATTCTTGTTATTTTTAAATTTAATAAAAATCCAACCAAATTTCGTACTATATTAACATAGGTATGCTAATAATGGTGTAATGCATAACAGCAAAATTTATTGTAATATCAATATTGCAAGTAATTTATTAAATATTCTAAACAAAATACACAACATTACAATTGATGATGGCAACATTTGTCGTTTTAAAAGAAGTTTATAGTTTATTAATAATCTAAAAAATTGAAAAAACATTCATTGCGCCAAAACCTATAACTTTATCGATCTTTTTAACAACTGTTTTTCCTGAACCGGATTCGGTCAAGAAAACTTTGCTTACTACGTTACTAAAAGATTTTTGACACCACTAATTTGTATCTGTAAATTTCAATTTATTAATTGTCAGGTATTTTTGGGTTATATGGGCCATTTTCATCATTCGCTTACATTTCATGGTAACGGACTTGACATTTCAAACAAAACTATTAAAATGAACTAGCTTGTATATTTCCTAACTTAGATAATAATTTACAAACCTTCAAAAACTATTTAATAAACTTACTAGCAGCTTACATTTCATCCCTTACAAATATGGTAACAGACTTGACAAGTAACGGACTTGACATTCCAAATAAAACTATTAGAAATGAACTAGCTTGTATAATTTAACTTAGATAATAATACATATACCTTCTGAAACTATTTAGTAAACAATATTTAATTACAAAATTGCAAAAATCATCATTTTAATATTAAAATTTACTGTAACAGACATGATACTGAAAAAAAAAATACCAACTTTGATGAAAGCTTGTTCTTGCCACTATTACATTGCTTCACAATTGAAGAGTAAAAAATAGCAAGTAGTAGTTGCGTGAGTAGTTTAACTATATCACCGAATATTTGCTGCTAATTTTAGTCAGAATTAGAAACCTATTTTGACTGAAATAATCACAAGGTAACGGACTTGACGCAAGGTGATGGACAAAAAATTTCTGTGAATTTCTTAAAGAAAATATCTTTTGTAAACGAATTTTTTCATTATTATAGAACACTAACAGTTCATATTTAAAATAATTAAATATCTTTATTTAAAAAAGTTAAATTAGTTTAAAAAAATAACAGTTAATTACATAAAACTTGGAATAGGACATGCATTTTTGCTTAGAATCGCAGTTTTAAAGATTTATATCTCTAAAATTTTTATTGATTTTTTAAATTTTTCATGTTAGAAATGTTCAATATAATCTTCTTTAGCTAATGCATAGCTGAAATCAAACTTTAAATATTAATTTATGTTTGAATTTTCTTCTTTTTACTATTGGACAGCACATGTAAGCGAAATTTGAAAATGGCCCATATAAGACAAATATTTTAGTTCAGAAAATTTGTTTTTAATTTATGGTGTCACAAAAATTTAACAGTTATGGATATTGAGATCAAAGACTTATACAGAACTATATTATTAAAAAATAATAATAATAAATAAATAAATAAAATATCGAAATGAATTTAAAGGAAAAATATGTAAAAATCATCGAACACCTTAAGGAAATTTTCTAAAATATAACAATTATATAATTTAAAATAATACTCATTATAAACAAACTTACATCGGTTTTAACAGGTGAAAAATGATCTAGCATATGAATGATGATCGATATTTATATTCTTATACTTATGAGAAATATTTGTGTAAATGATTATATGTTCTGCAAGTACATTGATAATTTTTATATGAAATCAATTCCCACCTTTTCATTCGGCAGTTCGATAAGGCCGTGACTTTGAAAAAGAAAAAAACAATATACATACCAAAATGTATTTTATTTTTCGACATAATCTTCTTTCTTAGGGATACACTTTTTTTCAACGATGTTCTGTTTTAATCCTTCTAAAAAGTAAGATTTCTCAAACTCCTCAAAATAGGTATTTGTGGCATTAATGATTTTAGAATTTGAAGCAAATCTCTTTCCAACAAGCCATTTTTTTAAATTTGGGGAAAAAAAAAAAAAAAAAAAAAAAATCAGGTTTGTTGACCATTTTTTCAGTCGTGATCTCAACTAGACGTCCAGCAACTGTTGTGCTCATACAGCCACAACAAAATTCTGTAAATCACTTGTGAACCATACTATGTGATGTAGCAGAGTCCCCATAAAAATTTCCAACTTCTCTATAGTTTCGGTAATTGCTTTTCCAAGCCAAAAAAAAAAAAAAAAAAAAAAAATAATAATAATAATAATAATAATAATAGTGTTTTACCAAAACATGGAATTTTTTTCCTCATCAAAACAAACGCGCCAATCGTTTGCTTTTGAATTCAATACGAAGGCAATGTGTTTAAAATATCGTATGCAAATAGAAAGAATGTTGCCGCATATAACAATAAATTAAAAACATAATAAAAGTGCGATCAAACCGCCACCTTTTTAAAAGTTTAGGATACATAAAATTGCCCTTGTACTTATCCAACATTGCAACAATCTGCATCTTAGTGTAAATGTTATCATTGAGAATGAAAATCATGTTACAGATTTAAATATAAAAATTAATGACAAAAATTCCCTACTATGGATACATATAATAGGAAATCCGATTTTCCATTTAATGTAAAAAAAAATTACACACTATGGTTCATATAGTGTGATAAATTGATCTTTATTAATATTCTGTTTATCTACGCATAAGTTGAGCTAGAGACTGCACGGCCAGATTGGGCCAGTTTTCATTCACGTCTTTCGGGCCGGGCCTAGTCTTTCCAGGCCAGACTTATATTTTTCGTACTCATCCGGGACTGATTTCATTCTTTCAAATATCCATTCCCGGTTTTGAGATGAAAATTATTTTCTTGGCATGACCAGGTGTGTTCAAAGATAGGGGCTTAAAAATAGGGACATTTGCACTTTCCTTCCCATACCTCCATATGGATTACTATTGTTATATTATTGATTCTTTATCACCACTGTCCATTGCATGTAAAATTGGATGCATGAATGAAGATTAATATCTGTTTTAATACCATCATAACACAATATATTAAATTTTACTGCTTTACATTATTTAGTTTATTTATTTTAACATTTATATTTACACATCATGCATATTTTGTTAATTGTTTAATTTAATTTTGATCTTAAATTTATGTAGTTAATTATCTGCTAATCACTTTTACGTTTCGCGAATGTTTCATACAAGATATCGCACACTGTTATCTAATGTGACAGAAATAAATTAAAAAAAGTTTTTGGAAAAAACCGAAAAAGTCGTAATGAATTTAGTAAAAATGCATTAATAGAAATCAAGATTTTTAAAAAGGAAAACTATTAAAAGTAAGTATAATTTTTGGCTTCTTATATCCCTGTTCATTTAAAAATTTCTCTTTTTGAGTTGTCACTTTTTAATGCTTGTCGTTGTAAAATAAATGTAAAGGTAACAATCTCTGTATAATTATCTTGATTGACTAAAATGACTCAACTCTAAGTAAAATATATTTTCTGTAACATTTATACCAACAAAACTGTCAAAATTTAAAATATTGCTCGTCCGCGCTACCGTGCTTAAAATGACCCCTCCCCCCCCCCCCAAAAAAAAAAAAATAAGAGAGAGAGAGAAATAATTCAAAGTGTAGCATGTTTTGTAACTGAAAATATATCATTTTTGCTGAACATATTATGATTTCCTTTGCAATATATAAAGTGACACAAAATGTAATCTTGTGTACAAAGTTAAATCGATGTTACTTATTTCATACGCACTTCTTGCATTCCATGTCACACTATGTCACAGTATTTTAGTAGTGATAACTGCAAATTGATGCTTTTTGAGTTAGATTACTTTAGAAATGCATGCAGTATGTTTCGATGGTGCTTTTCGAAAGTGGAACTTGATTCTCCACTCTCAATCTGTTTCACAGAAGCTCAAAGGCCATTTGATTCTTGGCGTATACTTGGCGTTCATCGTTTGTGTAACCCGCGAGTCACGTGACCTGCGAAGGCCACGGCGAGCGCTTTCTTTAAAATGTTTCGTTTGTCTAGTCCTATGTCGAGTCAGTTGGTTAACCTTGGGGGTCTACCAAGAAGTTAACGGGACAACCGCCCCGTCTAGCGCCTATTTCCGGGTTTTCTCGTCCGTGGGTCTTCAAATCGTTTTTGTTTTGACGCGCGACCTTGTGCCAACACACCCCTCTGGCATGAGCAAATGAGTGAAAATACGTGAGCAAAGAGATAAATTACAAGTGCTTTCCTGTTCTGCGGTTATTTTAAAGAAGCCTCTCTGCCGGTCAATTTTTTTTAACCGGTCAGATTTTTTCATTCATTTTTTCACTTTTACTTACTGAGGTACCTTTATAGAAGAAAATGGTATTGCAGATTACATAATCAACTGTACGTTTATGTTTCATTCCTTAATAATTTTGGTCTTAATACTGATTACTGATGGTTGAGAACCTACGCAGATAAATTTAACGATTTTGCATTGGTCTCTATCTTTGTTGCACCGCAAGAATGCAGATTGGAATTTGTTTTCGATTTTCATTAAACCAGGGCGCAAAGATAATATGTGGGCCCCAGTATTGAATTCGAGAGTGGATCTTTAAATATGATTACAAAATTAAACTTCCTGAATAATTAAATGTATATAATGCATTATTAAATATAAAGGTTATTTACTATATTAACAAAAAGGGAAATGTTAGCGGCCTGCTAAAAACCCCATGATTGTATAAAATTTTTACCTACCACAGACCCTTTGAAGCTTGGAACGGCTGACTTTTCGCCATTCTACTTATAGTTGCACCCCTACTAATAATTTATGATTAAAAAGAAATTTTTATTTTATCTGCTTTTTAATACCACTTTTTAACAATGTTAACAAATATAAATATATTATCCAAGTTCTGGGTTTTTAACTTTTTGCTTCGTATTTAATTCAACTTACATGAAAATTTTACATTTTTTTGTCAAAACAGAACCTAAAATGGGTTCTCTAAGAGTACCAAGCCTGGTAATTCGTACTGTCTGTATCTACGGCCGACTACAATATGCTGAAATCGGCCGTGCTGTACCTCTCTCTCTGCGGCCTTGCACCAAAGTAAAACAATGTTTATTCAAAAAGGTAAACTAGAAATTTTATAAGACTTTTCTAACTATCAAATTCTTCAGTTTTCAGGAATATTTAGTGAAGTAAATGTCATTAGGTTCTCGTGTATATTTAATTCTTTTCAGCTCCATGTTTAATATCGAGTACTAAAGATTATAGACGTGGCGAAAAGTGGGAATAAAGATTTATATCCAGTCCATCTTTATCGATGTAATAGGACAAGATTGAGATTTTAGATAATAATGTCATGTGTTGCGTCAAAGTCGCATCTGAGTAGCCCCTGTATTATGAGGATATAGAGGCCTATATTGAGGGCCAGGTTAAAGCATGGGGATACGGCCCAATATATCCAAGTTTAGGGAGGGTAAATTAGATGATACATGTTTAAAATCTTCAGAAAATGTTTACGATTTGCATAGTTTTATGTTGTACTGTAACAAGGTGTGGAATTCGAAGAAAAAAACTTTTTATTATATATTTTGTAAACTATTAAGCTAATTCAAACTTACAGGCATTGTTTAATCTTTAATATCAGAAGACTTACGAAATGAGAGACCAAAAATGCATTTACTCCATTGCTGTCAATGTATCATGAAGATATTATGTTACGGTGTGTTTTCACTATTATACACAAATTTGACATTATATTTTTTAAAAAATCTCTTTAAATGAAGTATATGTTTATGATCGTTATACACTAATTTAATCTCGTTTATGACACTAAAAATGTTAATTATGATCGCATGAAATTATTTTGCGTTATTACAGTAAAAATATAAACATTGTGAGATTCTGATTCAAAGCTGTGAAAAGTCGTAGACATGTCCCTTCTCATTCCTTGATAAAAACATTTAATACATTATAATTCTTTAAAAATAAGGATCATAAACTAACAAAAAAAATCCAAGAAAACGATGAATGGAAGGTAAAACTTCACATAAAACTTCCCATAAATATCTGCAATACTTTTTAAGCTGGCTTAGAGAGAATTAATGAAAATATACATTTTATTATTATTATTATTTCTTTTCGTTAGACAATATAAAATGTTTACGGATATGCGTGCTCCCTGCTTTTCTACATTCAAAAATCACTGTTTCTAATACGAATCGTAAATAAAAAGTTTTAAACAATGTGAAAACTTAGTAAAAGTACGCTGATCTTTTCATGCTTCACAGATTAATGAAAGTTGTTTTAAACCATCTTTTTTTTATCTTCTCATTGTGGAAATTTGTAGGATCCATATGCAAATAATAATATTTTTAATAGAAAAAAACTCACTAAATTGCATTGATCTTTTCATGCTTCACAGATTAGTATAATTCTTTTAATTCACATTTTCATTGAAAGATTTTCGCGTTTTTTTTATTTTTTTTTAATTTTTTTTTTTTTTTACTTCAATCACTTGGAAAATTGGCTAAAGTTTTCCAACGAGCCATTCTGGTTTAACCTATAATCTCATAATAACACTTTTAAGTGGTTACAAGACATTCATTACCAGTGTCGCTTATATGTGACGCCATGATTCTCTTATCTGACTCTTGCATCATAAATGTTTCATGTATTCTTTTATATTTTATGACAGTTGCATCACATCACTCCCTAACTTGTTGAATTATAAAAGTTTAAAATAAAAGTGGAATGCCCATGCCTTAAAAATAGTTAAATTGCATTTTTTTTCCTTTTTGAAGCAGCCAAACTAATTAGATTGGTAGGGCAAATATTTAAAACATGTAATAATACAGTTTTTTTTTTTTTTTTAAAAAACAATAATTAAAATTTCAGTTTTTTTTTGTAAATATTATTAATGTTAAAATTGTTTTTATGCATGCAAATTGTTTTTAATTAAATACGTCACACATGTGTGAAGTGTGGGCAACAAAAGTAATTTTTAACTTATTGGTAGTGTCATCTATACTTCATACAGGTTTCGCACGGGTACTTACTTTTTTTTCTCGTTTTCACTTTTCGGATAACAGTATTTATAGAAAAAAAATTTCTCTTTATTTAATCTCCAATTTCACTATTAAAAAAAAATGACAATTTTTTTTAAAATCTAGCTCATATTTTTTTTAAGTTTATTTAAATATAATATAACTTCTTATGTATTACCTGCAATTTCAAAAAGCGTTCCTTTACTTTTAACAGTGTCTGAAACCAATAGATTTGCGAGATTTAAAGACGCAATTATGAAAATTATTTTACTGTCAGTAATTTTTTTAAACATTTCAGGGTAATTTTTTACATTGTATAAAGCAGTTTTCTTTACCCATAATATCAGTTTTTCGGATGGTATAAATTCTCATTTAAACATTTTTCAGCTGCTTGATATAATTTTCGCATGAAAGAGATACAGAAAATTGTTGTTCATCCTGTTAATTTATCATGCTTTTTTAACATGAAAATGTTTATTTGAGAATTTGTAGTATCTGAAAAACCGATATTCCGTTTTGAGAAAACTGATTAATACACTGTAGAAACTATCGGGAAATTCCGAAAATTACGTGCTGCAAAAGAAACATTTGTATCAGAATTAAATTGTATAAATATCGGAAATCTATTGGTTTCTGAAGATACAGAAATGCTTCTCAGAATCGTCGGTAACTCGGAAGAAGTTATATATTCCTAAGGTAAGAAGTAGATTAAGATATATTTGTCTTTATTTACAGTGTACAGTGAAATTTTCTTTATAGAAATATTGGTATTAAAAAAGTGAGCATGCACTAATGCGAATCTTGATGCTTCACTCAAAGTTTGGTGAGATTTGTTGTTTTATTAGAACAGTAAAACATTTGAATTCAATTAGTTGAATTTTCTACAACACTGCATACAATAACTAAAGTAAATTCAAAAAATGTTTTTCGGGTCATAATACTGCGGAAAAGTTGCAAATTCGGGAGACTAAGAAATGGATTTAGAAAAAAAAAAAAAAGTTTTATATCTTCCAGTCACGCATGCGCTGTAAAGTTTGGCGAAATGTGGAAAAAATTACATGTTTACGAAAAATTTTAAATTAGCTTCTTCACAAATTTAATAGCTGAAATTTTTATGCATTAGAATAATAAAACATAATGCTGAAAAATTATTTAACCTTTCACTGCACCGTGTCCCACATCCAGCACATACCTAGAAACACTGTAATTCTCATTATGTACCATCAATTCGGTCAATATAATCGCTGTAACTGTGCAAAGGATGGAATATATAAAATTTTAGCTAAAATATTGAAAATTATTTTTTTTTCTTTTTTATTATTAGAGCGATATATAGATTTCAAATATATATTTTTTTCATAAAAATAGAAAAAATCGTGCAGTGAAGGATTAAATCCACCAACAACTTCCGGTCGGGCATATGCTCTAAAGTTTGGCAGGAATCACATTTTTATGATAATGCTTTATCTTACTTAACTTCTCAATATTTAAGTACAATAGTTCTTTACAACTTTAGAGCACATGCGCAACTGGAAGATGTTAATGAATTTAAATAACATTTCAACATTATGTTTTGTTATTCTAATACATAAGAATTTCAGCTATTACATTCGTACTAATTTAAAAAAAAAAAAAAAAAAAAAATTGTAACAATGTGAATTTTCCATGTTTCGGCAAATTTTACAGCACATGCGCCACCGGAAGTTATAAACCACTTTTATTTCTTTTTTTATACAATTTTTAATCTCTCGAATTCGCAACTTTTCCATGGTATTACCACTTGAAAAATCATTTTTGAAATTTTTCTGTTCACCCTAAAATAAACTTACATGTTAAACACTGTTTCTTAGTGTTCACTCAATTAAGGGGTTATATACGCTCTTGAAGGCAAAAAAAAAAAAAAAAAAAAAAAAAAAAAAAAAAAAACTTATTTTTTATTATTATTATTATTTAAGTGGGGTAGTAAAATTAATTACAAAAACACAATTACTTGCTGAGACCCTAATTTTTAAAGGCTCCAGAAAGATTTGAAATGGCAAAAATTAATTGTAGTTTGATCGTGGATCGTAGTAGGCCTGTAATTGATTTAGACTATTACTTCTTTTTTGCATGCATTTATCCATGTTTAAAAATATAAAAACAAAATAAATAAATAACAAAAGTTTTAGTATTGCATGACAAAATTTCTCTTGCAGAACTTTGCTTCGGTCTTGAATTTCTATATCTATCAAAATATAAAAAGGTACTTATGTTAATTCTATTAAATGAACTCAAACGAAAGATAGTAGGGTTTTTTTTAATTACATAGTGCAATGGCATAGTCCAATCGCATTCACTTTCACTACAAAGAAATATGCAAATTCGATAACACGTAGAAAATGATGTATGTCATTGAGAAGACATTTGATGGATTGTGAGAAGTGCAATTTAATTGAAAGAATAAAGGAATAACAGTAAGCATGTAAAATTGTAAGGCTTGCATTTTTGTCAGGCTTGTCCACAATTTATAAAAATTTTCTAGATATCTCTAAAAAGTTGTAAAGATTAACCTAATTTTTTTCTCTTCTCTGCCCTTCTTTGTGTCGCATTTCTTATATTTATTATTTTTTTTTTCTGAAATAGTATATTCTTCCCTTTGAAAGATTATAATGTATAACAAAATAAATGTCTTCTGGGATTTCCATATCTTTAGCTACAAAATTATTCAAGATACATGATTTTTTCTTCTTCCTTTTACCTGCCAATATATAATTTCCTTAAAATTCCTATTTGAATGAGCCCCACCAGTGGCCGAGAGGTACGGACCTCTCAACTGGTAGACGGCAGGTGCTGGGTTCAAACCCAATCGCGGCTGTCGGTTTAACCGTTCGGAGTTTTCGTGGTTTTCTTCGAACCTTGCGTAAATACGGGTTAGGTTCCCTTAGAAAGACCCCCACGAAGGGCACTCCCCCCCTGGTCCTATATCCCTAGAGTAGATAATCGGACGACAAAAATAAACTAAACCAAACCTATTTGAATGAAATTTAAAATGCATGCAAGTACTTTTTTATATATGTACACAATTTGTAGCATAAATAATCTCATCAAAACTTACGCCTAATGTAAATTGACCCTTCATTTTAAAGGAAAACGAAGGCGATTTTAGCGAAATTTTTAGTTCATAGCATAATCTTATATTGATTAGAACCTGATTGTTTAGATATCTACATATTCAGATTGCATTCAAAACACATTAATCTTTGCAAGTGGAGTTTCACTGCATTAGGTATGGTACCCCTAACACTTTGATGTGTTCTTCTTTTTAATTTGCTGTGTTCACCCCTGATATATTGTAGTTCACTTTTATATTTACGTGATAATATCTCTTTTATTTTCTGTTTTATAGGACAGTGGCCCAAATGTGGTAGTGGAACAAAACAATGACGTCCTTCAAGAGCTCAGTCAGAATGATTTGCATGGTTTGGCCCCAGAAACGGAAGAAGAAGAAATTCTTCGAAATATTTCTGATCCTTCATTTGAGTTGGAAAGTATATTTGCAAGTATTTCAAATGGGGATGCTAATGCTAAACAAACTGCTAATCCCGATGAAGAGAATGAAACCATCATTCTCTCTGTCCAACAGTTCCAGCAGCAGCTGGAAGAATTTGGACAACAACAATCCGAATCCCAAAGTCCCCAACAAGAGCAGCAGAGACAGCGAAAAGAAGACTGTTTGACTGCAGTGTCTTCATCTTCTTTTAATATGGCTGATTCCTCATGTTTATACAACGAAGGGATCAGTAATATGGCTATTTCAAACCCTCTTTTGCACCAGAGACTGACGTCTTCTTCGCTCTCGCCGTCTCTGAACTCTAATACTGCCCAGGGACCAGGGCCAAGTTTACTGGCCACTGTGCTTGCCTGTACTTCGTCCATAGCGACTTCTTCAACCACTTCCAGCAATGCATCTTCCACGTCATCCTCCACCATAGTGATGCCATCTTCGAGTTCCGAACCTACAATGATTAAGGAAGAAGTCAATATGAGTAAGTAAAAAGAAGAAATATTACTTTTTGGAATTAACCACATGCCTTTTTATCAGGGTTCTTTTTATTTATTACTATTTCGACCTGTGTAAAATGTCATTTTTTAAAAGATTTCAATTTTTTGTTCTCAATTTCAGATTGAAACAATTACAAATTATTCTTAATACTTCATTGAAGGGTTTTTTCTGCTTATTACATTCAAAAATTAGAAGCAAAATAAACATGAGGGGGCACACATATTTTACACAGTCAATCTGAGGTAAAAATATCTTAAAATACCAATAGATGCCAGTACTGGCACACTATTTTGACAGAATTATCAGAACAATCATCCATTTTTATTTCTGTTTTTTATAATTTGTTTGTTTTAGAAGGTGTTAAAAATTTTTCGAAATTTATTAAAGTAAAAAATCATTCAAGACATTTTTTATCGGAGACTACAGCATTATTTTCTATAGTGGCATTACTTATATAAGCCTACAAAAAGTTTTGCTTCCTTATTTCAACTACAAGTATCTTTTTATACTTATATATGTAAATACAGGGTGAGTCATAAATATCGAAACAATAGGCTATCTCTTTAACTATTGCCCCTAGACAAATACTTCTAATTGCAAAAACTCATTAAAAAAAAGGTGAAATTTTTGATAAGATAAGTTGCAAATCCATGGGGGGTCTATTTGAAAAATTACGAAAAATAACTTTTTATACGGCCCCCATAGGATAAAAATTCCAATTAGGAAAACTTTCCTTATCCAGTCCTGAATAAGACACAAAAAGTTGCATCTTCATATCTTTAAATTTCGCAGAGTTATAGCTGTTTGAATTATTCATCAGGTTTTAAGGGATTAGACACAAATTGAAATGCGCGCAATTCAAAAGACAATGTTACTTTAACAGATCTAGGAAACGGGTAAAAAATCTATCTTTTGAGTTAAAATTTTGATTTCTTATACTTTTTTTGTGTTGGTTAGCCATATAATTTGCTAAGAAAATCTCATCCTAAAATTTATAAAAATTTCATATGGTTAGTACTGGTTTAAATGGGATAATTAAAAATCGTTATAACTCGAAACATTATTTATCGGATTTCACTTTCTTTCCATTTAATTAAAAAGGAAAATCTGATTTTAGTTTTGTTTGTCAATATTAATTTTAAAACTATTAAAAATATTTATGAAAAATAATATAACTTAAAAAAAATCATATTTTCAAAAGTAAATATTTTTTCAATTTTGCCCAAAATAAAACTAATGTAAAATAATTTAAAATGATATGTTTCAAATTTGTTCTTTTTTTCTTTAACAATTCTTAACTTTTAATAATTTAAAGACAAGAAATATTCGGGAAAAAATTCATTATGCAGAAAAACGAAATGTACTGTTTTACTGCCCGTCATTTATTTAAAAGAATGCTTTTCTAAGTCTTTTTTAGAAATTTACCTCTCACAACGTCAAGCATTTTATCGTACTGGAGAGGCTGTTAAAAAATCTGTATTCTGTGCCCAGGCTGGGTCAGGACAGGCACGTTACTTTTTTCTAAACACTCGCCTATCAGGGCCTAATGTATTTTTCATATCGGATGGGACTGCTTCCTAGGTCTGCACAAGACGAATCTTTCAATCCCGGTCTCGAACAATCCGTATTAAAATCATTGTTTCTGACTGACCTACTACGTGCCTGAAATAAGTAAAATTTGGTTCAATCAAAATTTTTATAAAAACCACATCGATTTTTAAATTGCTTTTCTTTTACAAAAACAAAAACAAAAAAAAAATCTTTATTTATTATTATTTTTTTAAGAATAGTATATTCAAATGCTAGAAAAGCTAGAAAAGAATGCTTAAACAGAATAAATCCAAAGAAAAAGCTGCCTATGACGAAATTCTGTCTTAAACGGAAAATGTATTGATTCATGCAAAATACATGCAATAATACCTTAGAAAAAAATAAGCTCCATTTAACCCTCCTAGGAAGGGCATTTGTCTATAACGTATTTTTTCTTTCCTATGGTGTTCCGTCTTAAAAGGTTTTAATGCATAACATTTCTCAAGGTCTCCAACGCATAGGATATGGATTAGCGATATTAAAATATAAGTGAAACATTTATATATAAACAGAAATTCATTAATAAAGTAAATATATCGCAGCCTTTGGCGCTTCTTTAATAATAAACCGTATAAATATATAAAAAAAAAAACGAAAAGCTATAATAAGTATTTTTGGTCAGAACTCCTCCATACGAAAGAATTTTTACCCACACCGAAGTAAAAAACTATGTAGAAATTCACGACTGAGCTGGGCTATGATTAAAACTTTTTTCTAGGCCGGTCTGGGTAATGATTTTAAAAATTTTCCATGCCGGCAGAACTTTTTTTCCCTTTGGGTCGGTTTGGGACCGGACCTACATAATTCGATCCATACAGATCTCTAGTGCTGACGCCCCACCAGTGGCCGAGAGGTTCGGACCTGTCAACTGGTAGACGGCAGGTGCTGGGTTCGAACCCAATCGCGGCTGTCGGCCTAACCGTTCGGAGTTTTCCGTGGTTTTCTTCGAACCTTGCGTAAATACGGGTTAGGTTCCCTTAGAAAGACCCCCACGGAGGGCACTCCCCCTGGTCCTATATCCCATTAGCGTAGATAATCGGACGACAAAAATCAACCAACCAATCTCTAGTGCTGACGATCAACATAATTTGAAAACAAGTTTTGATTTAAATCAATACGCTGCTTTATTATGTCCAAATAAGAGGCACACTGTCTTAAATCGACATTTAATAACAGATAATTTGTGGACGATCCCTCAATTGCATTGAAAATCGGAGAAAAACGCTTTGTTTACAAGCATGGTAAAGTGGTTTAAGTCACGAATTTTGCGGATTTTAATATCTCTGTCAGATTTTTAGATAAGAAGATGAAATTTTTTTTTTTGTTCATTTTAGGAATGGATAAGGAATAATTTCCTAATTGGGAATTTTGCTCTACGGGGGCCGTATAAAAATTTAATTTTCGTATTTTTTCAAATAGACCCCCCCCCCCCCATGGAGTTGCAACTTATCTTATCAGAAATTTCAGCTTTTTTCATGAATTTTTGCAATTGGAAGTATGGGTCTAGAGGCAATATTTAAGGAGATAGCCTATTGTTTCGATATTTATGACTGACCCTGTATAATATGCTTAATTTGGTAGCTGGGGCGCTTGTGAACAGGGCGTATGGGGGCAGATGTGAACAGTTCACAAGTGTATTTCTTAAGTCTGTGAATGTTTTTTTTTTTTTTTTTTTTTTTTTTTTTTTTTTGTTTAAAATTTAATTACTCTTTTCAAACATTGAGCGATAAATTCAATATTTTTAGGATTTCTTCGCAGTTTTAATTTACCCGAAGTCAGTTAACAGTTAAATGTGATGGCTTTCTGTAAAAACAAATATGTTTATTTGTTATTCTTTAATGATTTTCAGCTGTAATCTTATTCATTTTTTCTTAGCCCCCATTAAAATATTTGTTAGATATTTTATTTCATGAAACTAAAATTTAGTTGAAAAAAAAAAAGTGGTAATTTTTATTGTGATAATCACCAATTGTTTTTAGCACAAATTTACCAAATTTTAAAATCGTGATGCACTTTTTTTTATACACATTGCATAACATTTAAAAAAGTAAATATACAATAACGGAATTATTCAATAACTTATATAAAAATAACAAAGTTTTGCTATGCTTGGCTCAAAAAGGAATAGGTATATTGGTGAATAATTCTACGAATAGTATTTTATATCAATGTTGAGACATTGATTAATTTATTCACACAATTAGAAAGAGGGAATCTAATTAGTTTTGTCACAGTTTTTATTTACAAAAATTATTTTTGATTTTTTTTTATGCATGTGTTCACATGTGCCCCAGATATTTCACAATTACCCCTTCATTGGAGCACATGTGAAAAAATTTAGGCAATTTTTAGAGTAATGATATAAGTTAGAAATTCTTGAGAAATGCATTCAAAAATTTCATCAAAAGTAAAAACAGAGTATAAATATTCATATAAATTAATTTGTGTTTCAAAAGCTCGTAATAATTTTCAGAAATAGTCAAAAATCTAAAAATATTTCACATGTGCCTCCTTCTACCCAAATCAAAACTTTAAAAGGGTGTCATCTGACACCGGTAGGAATAGTGTAACAACAACAAAAAAAGACCCAGGCCGGATGGGTTTTAAAAAAAACCTTGCACTTAACAGCCAGAAAATCTGTGCTTCGTTCGTAAAAGGGAGATTTTTTTTTCTATACATTAAAATATATATTTTATATAGAAAAATGCATAGTTAGCAAAAACTAAATGCATATTTGATTAATCATTTTGATTCTAGTACTGATTTAATTCTAGTATTCTTTAATCAGTTTGATCCCAGTTGACAGTAATCCTCGGTATAATAAAAACAAAAGGTTAATATCTTCTCTTTTATATTTCCCATGATAATCACGTTTCTTATAATCGCAGTTTTTAAATAACTTTTTATTATGCAATAGCTTAACAATAGTCATAACTATAAGAAATAAAATGTCAGCGTCCTTTTTTTTTTTTTTTTTTTTTTTTTTTTTTTTTTTTTAACATATAACAATCTTTGGCTTAAAATGTGGTAACTGACATTATTTATTTATTTTTCTTCATTTCTTATGCAAATTTGTTTAACTGTATCCTGGAAATCTTTTTAAAGTACGGGGTTTATTTTTTACTCGGTTTGAGCTATAACAATCAAAAATAAATTTCAGGTATAAAGTGTTATAACGAAAACTCTTTTCAAATAAGTGAAATAAAATAAAATGTGCCAGACAAAATTGTTACACATGAGTAAACTGATGGTCTAGTCTTAAAAAATCAGTTGTTTTACAGGAAGTAATCACAATAGTTATGTTTGTAGATATCTTTAGAAAACTTGGATCTTAGTTACCTTGTTTTGCACTTGAGCCCTTCATATTCTAGAAGCAAATATTTTTTTAAAATAATCTTTCATCAAGAAACATTAAATCATTGATGAGAACGCGCATACATACATGTATTTCTGCAGACGAAAGACATATTAAAAATCGATAATTGAAATAAATATCAGATTATTAAAATAAAGTGTGCCTTGCTTAAGTGTTAGCTTTATTAATAGGTATGCTGTATGAAAAATGATTACGAAACACAAAATATGCTTAAAAAACTGCAGTAAAAAATCGCGAAAAATTTAAATAATAAAATTTTCGGCAATGCCGGGAGGAAGAGGTAGTTTCATATACTTATTAATTTATTTTAAATTAAGTTATATATATATGAAATATACGAAGCTCAAAATAGTGGAACACGATTATATAAGATTGAATACTAGTTTTTGTTAATACTGATTATTAATATGAATTTTTAGAAATTAGTCATATTTTATTCAACCTGGTTTTATTTTAAGCGTTTTATAGAGTCGCCAAATTCCACGATATCCATTTTAAAGCAGCATAATGGATAAAAAAACCCAATAACCTTGATCGAAATCTTAATTCATGTGAACATGCACACTCACATCGAAATCGATTAATATATACGAGTGCTGTCCCGGGCAAATTGACTTTAAAAAAAAATGTCACCCACATTAGAAACTCAAACTGCTATATCCTAGGCGTTTTTCAAGGTAAAGACAAAGCAAAAAATACTAATGATTTCATTATTAAGATAAATAGTTTAGAAAGAACCTTTTTTCAGTTTCTAATTTTTTGTTTATACATCATTATACATTTAAAAGACTTTTGACAAATTTAAATGGCAGCCTTTTTGAAACAAGACGGCGGATAAAGTTGGCTTGTGATCTTGGTCAAGACATTGGTATGTACCATGAACACACGGAGTTATATCGAAATCAGTTCATAAATATGCGTATTAACGCGTGACAAATTTCAGACCGTTTCAAAATGTCAATCTCACTGGAAATTGAAAGTGCTAAAATTCAGCCATTTTTCAAGCTACAAATGAAACAAAAAATGCTCTGGAATCTTTGTATCAAGGTCAAAACACAAAAGAAAAATCTTTTTCAATTTTTTTTTTTTTTTTTTTTTTTTTTTTTTTTGCACTTAATTTTAAAATTTACATAAAAAAATAATATTCCGACATTTTGAAACAAGGCGGGGTTGGAACTGGCCAACGAACTCGGTCCAGGCATCAGTATGTCCTATGTACGAACCAAGTTTCATCCAAATCGGTGTATAAATACCGTGTTATCACGTGACGAAAACCAGATTATTTCAAAATGTGAACAACACTAGAAATTAAATGTACTATAACTCAGACTTATTTAAGATACAGACGAAACAAAAAATGCTTTTGAATCTTTGTATCAAGGTCAAATGCATAAAATAAATATTTTTTTCCATTCCTCACTTTTTTTGTACCTAATTTCAAATTTCAAATTAAAAAAAAAAAAATTAAATGGCCACCATTTTGAAACAAGATGGCGGATGGAACTGGTTAACGAACTCGGTCCAGGCTTTATTAAGTACTATGTACACACCAAGTTACATCCAAATCGATTTATAAATACGAGTGTTATCCCGTGACAAAAATCAGATCGTTTCAAAATGTCAGCTATAAGAAAAATTCAAAGTACTAAAACTCAATCATTTTTTAAGATATAGACAAAATAAAAAGTGTTCTATAATCGGTGTTTTAGGACCTAACACATAAAATAAAAATATTTTCAACTTTTAATTTTTTCGCATTTATTTTTAAATTCTAAATTAAAAAAAATTTCAATGGCCGCCATTTTGAAACGAAATGGCGGATGATGCTGGCCAACGAACTCGGTCGAGATATTTGTATGTACTATGAACATACCAAGTTTCATTGAAATCGGTTCATATATTCATTAGTTATAGCATGACAAAAATCAGATCGTTTCAAAATGTCAGCCATAAGAAAATTTCAAAGTGCTATAACTCAATCATTTTTTAAGATATAGACAAAGTAAAAAGTGTTCTAGAATCGGTGTTTTAGGATCTAACACATAAAATAAAAATATTTTTCAACTTTTAATTTTTTCGCATTTGATTTTAAATTTTATTTATTTTTTTTAATTAAATGGCCGCCATTTTGAAACAAGATGGCGGATGATGCTGGCCAACAAACTCGGTCGAGATATTTGTATGTACTATGCACATACCAAGTTTCATTCAAATCAGTTCATAAATATGTTAGTTATCGCATGACAAAAATCAGATATATATATATATATATATATTATATATATATATATATATATATATATCAACATTTGAACGGAGGGTGGTTTTGGGGGTCTGGGGGTCATGATCGGTGAAAATATACCAAAATTTTCTGGAAGTGCTTTCCACCGGACGACTGCAATAGGTAGCTTTTTACTTTTTGTAATGAAAGCTACCTGAAATTGCTGCATGAATAACGAATAAACTTTACTGAAAAGAGAACAAAATTTAACGTATCGAGTAGGATTATAAAAATCACATTCTTTTTGATTAAACAAAAAGAAAAAACACTAAAATCGCACAAAACATCGCAGAGGACAAAGTTTACTATATCGGCTAATAGATTAAAATATAATTTCTATAATGAATGTTGAAAATTTCAATGAAATGCAAAAACTACAGTTTACATAAAAAAGTAGTAAAAATCGCTTTAAGAATTCCTAATAAACTTTTATGAAAAGAGCACAAAATTTAATGCATTGGGTTAATATTTTAACACTAGATTTCTTTTATTATGTATAAAATCACCATGATACACAAAAATAAATAAATAAAAATAAAAACCGTTAAAAATCTAATAAAAAAAATCCTTAAAAATTAAAATATTGCCGAGGATAAAATTTATTACAGTGAGCTAAAACATTATAACCAGACTTCCTTCATGAATGTCAAAAAATCGGTGCAAAACGCAAAGAAGCCTCAAATCACATTAAAAATGGCGAAAATATACTATATTATGTTTTTAAAAAACTGAATTCGTTTTATGAATGTCAAAAATTGCCGCGGAATGAATAAAAATTCTAAAAATCGCATTAAAAATCTAAAAAAAAAAAAAAAAAAAAAAAAAAAAACAGAAGCGGACAAAAATTATTATTCTAGACTAAAAAAATTAAATGGACTTACTTCCTTTTACTAATGTCAAAAAATCCCATCAGAACATGAAAAATACGTCAAATCACTAATAAATATCGCTAAAAATTTAAAAATCGAGAACAAAATTTATTATATTACAAATAAAATTTTGAAACCGAAGTATTTTTATCAATGTTAAAAAATCGGCTAAAACACACAAAACTCCAAAATCGTATAAAATTTCGCAAAAATTAAAATATCACTACGAATTCTTAAAAAAACCTTATTGAAAAGAGGACAGAATTTACTATCATAAGCTAAAATATTAAAACTGGATTTCTTTTACTTATATGGAGAAATCTTCGCAAAACGTAAAAAATCTAAATATCACATAAAAAATTGAAGAAAAAATCTAATAAAAAAATCCAAAATCAGGTTTCAAGGTGTATAATTAAGATATAAAGTACCTTCCTACAATTTTCATAGATTTACATCTTGAAGTCTCTTAAGAACACAGCAGGCACACACGAACATATTTTCTTCTTATTATTATTATGCCTTATAATTCTGCACTTCTACAAGTGATTAGTGACGTATTAATGTTGATGTTTGATTATCGATCAATTAACGTTTCGGTGTTTTTAATAAAGTTATTCTTGTAGGTAAGATATAATTTCATACTAAATCGAGGACGGTGTGCACTTCTGCAATGACTTTTTTCGCTATCTCTCATTTTTTTACGATATGGTCGATAACTTAAAGTTTTTCTACTAAGGGAGCTGCAGCCACTCTCATATAATAATGAATAGTTGCTTTACCAGACACTTGTAGCCTCACACCTGGCGAAAAAATTGGAAACCTCAAGGATAAATGATAATAGTTTGGTGTTGTAGTGATAAATGGCGCTAAATGCGACAGTCGAAGAAATTTATAAACGACCGAGAAGAGCATGTCATAAATTATTTTAGGTATAATTTAGAAACGCATTTTGATAATTTTGTGTATATTTAAAAGCATTATAAAGAATGCTTGGTAAATTTCTAATAATCTAGATAAAGAAGTCATTAAACCCTTCTACAAGAGAGCTAAATAAGAGTAGCTCTAAATTTATACTACCAAACAAGAAATGGCGGTATTTTGTTGATGATGAAGTAAATTTTAGAGTCAAAGAATATAAGTGTCATATACTTTGTAAAATCTCTCCTAAAAACTTACTTTCGGTAAATAATATGAGGAAAACTATTTTCTTAAGAATGTCAAGGAAAATGAATTTTTATTTATTATGTTACTGGGGAATTTTTTTCTATTAAAATTTCAAGTTGTGAAAAGTCTCATATGTACAAAAGAAGAAAAACACAAAGCTCCTTTACCATGTTAATTTGGAAAACTTTTAAAGAAAAATATTCAACCCGATAATACTAGGCTGAAATCGAAAAATAATTTAATTTTTTTTTTTTTCAAAATTGCTATTCCGAAATAATGGTAACCACTACTTAATGGCGCGTAATGTTCTATACGAACATCCGACAGTCGTCTCCGCTGCCTGCGGCACCGTATAGCAGGCGTCAACTCAGGCTCTGCAAAATCTGTTGGTTTCACTTTCCATCCCCCAGAGGTTTTCCCCCACAATGCTCTATACAAACCTATATTCGAACGAAACTCCGTTATTCAACATATTCGTAAATGTATTTTTCGAGGAGGGGGTGGGTTTAAAAAAGAATTTAAGATATTTGCTAAAATTACTATTCAAAAATAATGTAACCATTACTTAATTAATCACACATTATGTTCTATACGGACGTTGGACACTGGTTTTCGATGCCCGTTATATAGCAGGCGTGCTCCTCGCACTCTGCAAAATCTGTTACTTCCACTTTCCATCACTAGGGGCGCACTCAGTTATAAACAAACCTATACACGAACGAAACTCTGTTATTCAATCTATCCGTAGATACATTATTCGACTGTGTGGGGACTCAAAAAATTAAGAGGGGTTTGGCCTGTAGAAGGCCGAAAAGAAAAAAAAAGAATACTGTTTAGTATTTTTTTCCTGGAATAGGAATAAAGAGTTTAATTCCGGGTTTTTTGCATGTTGTTTGTTATCATTTGAAGAGCATTTCAAAAAATTTTGCATAAAAATCCAGTGGCGTAGCTATGTTTTTTGGCGCCCGGGGCAGGATTAATTTTTGCGCCCCCCCCTCCCAATCCACCCCTCCCCCCCCCCCCCAAAAAAAAGAAAAAAAAGATTATTTTTCTGGAAGAAGAAAAAAAAACACTCTTTTTGACTTACACTGGGAGAAAATGGCATCTTCCATTTGTCTTGTTTTTAAGGATTCGGCTAATTTTACTCAAATACACTAAAATGCATAGAACCGGATTACTAAAGATTTCCAATTTTCATCAATATTGAATTTGAATGGGAATTTCAAAAACTTAGGGGTACGTTCAGGGATATGTTTATGTTGTTTTAGGCATGTGGGATGCAGAGCCCGATTAGGGTTGTGCGGGGCCCATGACCCAGCGTCTGTTTGAGGGCACCTTGCAGTTCCTATACATTTTTTTTTGGTGGGGGGGTAGACGATAAGGAATGGATTATTATTAGATCGTACGATACGGTTTCAAAATTAATCAAAATATTTTTTTGTTTTTGAGGAAAAAAAAATGCGGAAACTACAATTTTAAGACTTAAAAAAAAAAACATTTTATTAAATTTGAGCCCCCAGTAACAGTGGGTCCAAGGCCATCGCCTTATAGGCCTGAGCGGTAATCTGGCTCTGCAATGGGAATAGCTACAAAGAGAATAAATTTGCTAAAAAAAAATTATTTTCTAAAACTGCTATGTTATGATAGGTTCGATTATAGTAATAAAATCTCCTGATTGAAAACTACAGTCATCCTAGAATTTCAAATTGCTGTGAGCATCCATTTTTAAAGATGGATGGGAAAACAATAAAAGGACTTGAATTTTTATGGTAAATCAAGATATCCAATGAATTTGTTTGAGTTCTTGATAAAGCCTTAACATATATTCTCAGTCGCCCGACAATGATCAGATATCAATATATAGAGAGAAATGCTATAGATGAAAATGATAAAGACTAAAATCTTTTTGAAATTCAAACATTTAAATTAAAATCCATAAATTCTTTTTCCCAAAATCCATTTTACTCCTTGAATTTTGTTTTTCAGCATGGCATTTTTTATGTTCACCAGTAAAATCAGAGAGTAACTTAGGATAGAAAATACTGACGTTTAGGCAATTCTTCTTTGGCTAAATCTTTGTATGTTTCAAATTTCAGGAATTGTGCAAATCTTGACCATGTGTCAATCAAAAGCTAATTAACCAATTACACTAAACGTTCCTCGCAAATCGACATCTTCGCCCCCTACTGGAAAATATTACAAGCCTCAACATATTTGCATGATCTTGAACGAAAAAGTTTAGATTTGGCAATTCTGATAAGCCTGCATAACTTACGACCATGTAGGTCCCGAAATTGGCATAAATAAGTTGTAAAACCTCCGATCGAATTCACCGAGATTATTGTAAGATGCAATGACGAAAGAGTTCGGTCTAAAGAAGTTCCCGAGTCAAATTATTTTATTCCATTGATTTTTCCGTCATTCCCATAATTTACATAGATAGATGATGTTTTCTCCAATGCA